>ML677342.1:12692505-12842135 GCA_007922305.1 Dermatemys mawii
AGAGAGAAGAGAGAAGAGAGAAGAGAGAAGAGAGAAGAGAGAAGAGAAGGATGTGCAAAAGCAGCACACTAGGGGGAAAGAAATCCCTTAAACTTTACCATGGTCATTTAGAAATTAGAAGAGCTCACTGTGGTGGATTTTTGTTTTAAAAATTATAGCTGTAGCTATCCCTGGCTACCTCTTGAACCTCTGATGTGCTCATATTTTAGTCCTCAGCTTTGTGTGTCATTCTCCATTTGACATGGCAACTGAGTCATTTCTCAAAACAAATTTCTTGCATCAAGGTTAAAATTACACAACTTGAAACAAAAATCAAGGTTTACCAGCATGGGGACAGGAAGTTAATCCAAGCTAACTAAAAAGTGTGACTTTAAAGTGGATCAAATTAAACAAAGCCGAATTTAAAGCCTCTTTCATTCTGCATGAGACTGTCCAAACAGGGATTTAATACAATGTAAGTAATCCACTTTAAATTCACACCTTCAGTTAATACAGATTAATCTTCCTGAGAATCCCTATGTAGAAAAAAAAAAAACACAATTTCAAAATACATCTGCTCATGGATGCCAAGGATTTCTGCAATTCTCCTGTCCAGATTATTTTGGAGAGCATTTTGTCCCCATCACCATTGCCAAAAATTACAAAGAAAGAAGTTTTTAAAAAGTGCCAGAGTTGTCAAGTGACAATTTTTCAACAAACTTGTAAGTAGTTTGGAGGGGACACATTGTAATGACATATTTTCCTTGAATGTCACTTAGTAGGGAGGGTAAATGAACAGCAAATTAAAACAAGGACTATCTAAAACATAATACAAAGTTTGGACGGTAACCACTTCCACAAAACGTGCTCTCTAGGAGTCCCAGTATTCCCAACCTGCCATGTTCTCTATCAGAGAAGGATAATAGGCACAGCCCTTTGGCTCAGTGTTTGTTAAGTTTTTCAAACACTGATAACATCTGATCTTTTTCCTTCCTATAAAAAGTAACAAAATAACGTCAAAATGCAAGCACAACTTTAAGTGTAGTGATGTACACAGAACAGTAGAAACTGCAGACCAACACAATTAAAGTTCATTGATTATGCAGTATGCTTTGTTAAAAAAGATTATACTATGTCCAGCTAATAAAATCATGCTCAAAAGTCAAGTGTTTATACAAGAAAAGAAAACTAATTTAAACCAAGACCTAACTATTAAGATGCATTCTAAGATATGCTTACAGTCACAGGCATTGTGGAAATGTACATGATAAAGTGCAATATAAATTATATACAAAGAAATGTATGAAATATCACTATATGAACCACTTTGCAGAAGCATTTAGGAGCAAATAAGTGTATGTGATAGAAGGAGCAAGTCTGAAGTACTGAATTGGAACTATAAAGCAGATGAACTGGTATGATTCCTGTTAAGAGAATATAGCTACCAATAAAAATGTTAAATGTAAACTACAAATGAGAGCAAAATAAATTAATATCATAATACAATTAGAAGTAATCTAGAATAATGAACAAGTGCACTGAAGTTTATTTTCTGAATATGGAGGGTTCAAAAATCAGCAAGACATACTGATAAATATATTAATACATTGGCAAAAAAAACAACAGTTAGGTGATTTAACATCTCAGAAGTGAAAATCAAGCAGCAACACTAGGATGAAAAGATATAATCTTAAAAAATTAATACGGTGATGAGCCTTAATCAAAACAAGGAAAGTTATACACAATTACATATTTATCTGCCAGTCTGAACAAAAATTGGTTAAAGTTCAAATACAGATTGAGCAACGTAGAATGTAATGAAAGAATCAGAGGTAACAAACATTTAGACTGTAGATACAATACAGCAATATTTCACAGGGATACTGGAGCTAGAACTAAAGTGAAAGAGATTACAAGAAATGTAATGATAAATGAGATATTAATTCCAAAATCAGCAACAGGTGATTTTGAACAAAACAGTTCACCTAGGTGGTTTGTGAACTGAGAAACAATAAGTATAAAAATGGTATTCTGGTGAGGATTGTCTGGACAAATAGAAATCATGAGCTGTGTCATCATCTCAGTTCGCTACACCAAGTCACTGACCACTAATCATAACTAATCTCAAATCACTACTGCTAGCTTTGGTAAAAGATTTCTATACAATACTGGAATGAGTATTTAACGTAGGAAACAATCAATAAGAAAAAGCCTTTGACGTATCACAACTCATCAGAAACATAGTGTGTTCAGTCACACAAAACTCCATGTAGTAATCCATAGTAGTATAGCTGAAAACAAAAATCACACAGTGAACCACATTTTGAATGGTATGAATTATAATAATTTTCCCAAGTGATAATAATTTAACAACTCGAGCAGAAATCTACAAATAAACTATTTAGGAAAAACAAACAGAACATTAAAATGGCACTGGAAAAAACAAGAGCTTCAAAAGAGGCTCCAACTTGCAGTGAAGTATTTTGTATGATAGACATTTTACTAGGAAAATAAGGTTTATTAGTTATATATGTTAACTGAGGGTTGAAGCAACTAAATATGAAACTGAAGAGGCTATTTCATGCATATTATAGAATCTGTGTAAAAGGTGTTTTAAAAGAGGCTAACGTATTTATTGCAAGTACACTCATTCGGAGGGTACAGTCTCTTCGAACCACAGGAAGGCAGTACGAAGCACCTACTTGAGACAATGAAAGGGCATCCAAATAGCTGAAATTAAATGTCAAACTTTCTTCATTGTAACAAATTTGCTGGCTCTATGGATACATGGCAACCCTTTCCAGACTCTAAGCTTTGACCTTTTTGATACTTTTCCACCCACTGGCACATTATCTTAACCTTTCAACCAAGCAAATACAGGCATGTCTCGTCTTACACGAGGGTTCCATTCCGCAGTTACCGCGTAAAGCGGAAATCGCGTATAGCGAAACTCTCAGTGAGTTCAATGGCGGGGGGAATTGCCCACACTTCCAGTTGAGTTTTTAAATTGTTGCTTTTTTTTTTTTTTTTTGCTTCTGTTTTTGCTGATCGCGTAAAACCAAATTCACATGTTAAATGCACCTAAGATGTGACTCGCCTGTATATATTTTCTTTAATACAATATGTACAAAGTTCTTTTTGACTTTATTACTAATAGAAATCACCAGCTATAGTGTTATTCCCCTTATGAAGTACAGGGCATACTTGTTCAATCTGATATTTAACCTACCAGAAAAAGAGTAAAAGTTTAAAACTCTGCACACTGTAATTGCATTTTCATATTCTTCTAACACTTTTTAAAAAAATTAATGAATTTGTGTAAGCTTAGCACAACCTGAAACAGAAAAAGTAGCTAGGTCACCTCAGAAAGTAAACTTACTGAAATTCTAGTTTGTACACTCAGGACAGAACAAAGAAGTGGCTTCATATCCTGTCTGTCTCAGACAGGTTTGAAATTAGTTTTTCAATCTTAATGCGAACAGCACCAGAGAACCCACCTTAGCAAAGCAATTGCTTCAAGAAATGTAGCAATCATGTGGGAGTTTTCACAGAGAAGACAGAAAAGCAGGCAGAACTTCTGATGTGCTGAGGAAAGCACAAGGAAATAATAAAGACTATTTCTAAACCTTGACATACATTCCACAAACAAGGGTGTGAAAAGAGACGGGGGAATCTGTGTTGGAGTTTGATTTTGTTTGTATATGTAAAAGTGCTATTATGTAAGCTTCTGTTTGTAGAATTTTGTAAATCAGGTCCTGAAAATTGCTCAAGATTGAAACTTAGCAGAAAGAGTGCAGGGTAAGCTGGGTCATTACCAAAACTTTAGCCCACTCACACACGAGCCCTGGGTGCCCTGACTTCAAATTATAGTAAATTCTTGCATAGGTGTGCTATAGGCAAGTAGGGGTTTCTTGTGCCCTGTTGTATGACCAACTACATGTCATTCAACTTATTTGAAAGAAGTCAAAATGACAATGTTGTTACGGCATAGATATGGAGCAAAGGACCAGTAGCGATGCTTAATAAAAACTGCTGACAACCCTCCAACACCTGCTTGTTTGGGGGCAGTTCCTGATTTAGAAGTGATTGAAAGATGGACATGAGAAACTTCTAAAAGCTGAAAACATAATGAGAGGATGATCATTACTTTCAATTAAAGTCTATAAGCGATGAGAAGACAACCTCTATAATTACTGTATCTCCTAGAAGCTGCAGACATATTGGCTGAACAAAGCTGTTCAGAAATGACGAAGAAATCCTTAGCAAATTGAACAGCAGCCCAGGCTATTAGAGGAACGAAAATATTCCATACTATCATGAAGTAAAGGAAGGAGCATGCTGGAAGAAACATTTTCATTTAGCCATTCAAGGTAGAGGGCATGAGAAGAAAAGGAAAACCCATACTCTGTTATTCAGGACATCCAGCCACAAAAACAAAAATAACATGGATATACAAGTAACTGAAATAAAATATTCAAAAACTGTTTGATGCTTTTAGTGATTGAATTAAACTAAGGCCTCATCTGCCTTTACAAAAAATTGAATTAAATAAATTCATGTTTGTACACTTCTTTGAGGTCCCTGAGTGAAAAGATCTATAGATATAATAGCCAAAATGCTCAAACCATAGCATCTAAAATTAAGTTCTTAAATTCATATTTAGGTATCTAAGTGGCCTGATTTTTTAGAAATGCTGAGCTTCCACAAACTCCTCTGAAGTCAATGGGAGCAATAGGAGCTTAGCATCATTGAAAGAAAAATAATCAGGCCTCTTATATAAGTGCATCAACATGAACTTTGAACATTTTGCTAATATTATTTATCCCTCTTCTGTATCATTAGTCACAGTTAGTAAGTTTGTCCTTATAGCTCACTCCTCTGAAGACTTGAGTATTTCCAAGTAAATTTTGCCAAACACACTGTACCTTATATTAACAGACATTAATTGTAATTTCCTTATTTGTTTCCTCCTGTGTGATTATTATATAACTGCACTAACTACCATTGCCTTTGTCAAAGACAGGTATGTAGTGTTTTGCTACAGTATTGTATTTGGCCTATATCCACTCCTTGTGAACTTGAACTCCTTGAACTCCTAAGCAATTTGTAATGTTCAATTTTGTGTATAAAATTAATAGGAAGCTAAATTACAAAACCAAACCAAGTCTGGAGCTGCCTATTCTAAAACTTGTTAATATGCTCTTTGATTCCACCATTTATATTTACAAAATGCCATTCCCCTGCTTTTAGCACCCTCTGCAGGCTAACTGTTTTAATGCACATGAACATACTATTAGACAAAATACTAAATTACTATTCACTGTGGAAGACATTGCATATCTTTATTTTATCTTTACATTTTGAACAATTACAGGTGTCGGTGTAACTGCACACTGGGAGTAATGCATTGCTTTCTTTAAAGCAGAGTGGGGAGTCAAACTATGTAAACAATTTCAAATCACAGGATAAATCAAGCAGTGTTACTATTTGTCTAGCTGAGTTTGTTATTCCATAGCCACGTCAATTGACATCAGACATCATAATTCAATATACTTTTTTAATCCGTTGCTACTTTGGATCCTGCCAAAAAGATGATTCATGCTATCAAGTCACTCAAAAACACAAAGAGAACAGTTAGCTTACCATCTCTGTTGGACAACAAACACACTAAGCCGTTAAGGCATGTGTCAGTTACTTCTGAGATGTTGGTTGCACATCTGCCTATAGCCTGAATTGTAGCTGCAGCAAATTGTTTATCTTGGCTTTTCACGTAGGTCTGGAGAAAACAGGATTTCCATTAGTTAACACACTGGTTTTATTAACTGGAAACTTACCTTATTATCTATATTAAATTAAATTTACTCTAAAGTAAATTTAATTTACAAAGCTACATTGCACATTAGAAATTATGCTGCTATCCTGTATATGTTTTAAGAACGCATTGTCTTGCCAGCCTCTGACAGAGGTTTTTGACTCCAGGGGATGGAGGGGAAGAAAGGGTAATCACCCAAAAGCAGAAATTAGTTTGAGTGCAAGGGTGAACGAGGTTGATGAGCTCTCTCTTCCAGGAGGTTTCAGTCCATTTAACTAGCTGCATCTGTAAATCTACGAATAAGCAACCTGTCTGAAAAAAGAACCAGTTTCTTTTGGAGAAGCCCAGCCTGAGAACTGAAGGAATGAAAACAGCTGCCAGATGAGAGAAGGAGAGAAAGGACACCCATTGTTGACACTAGACTCCACATCCGACAAAGATGTATAAAGTAATAGGAAAAATACAGTAGATAACACTTTATTCCAATTATTTAAAGAGGAGGAATTATTCATGTAGCTGAAGTTGCATACAGCAAAAGGACTATCATTTAAAAATTTCCAAGTTCCTCTACAGAAAGTTTATAATACACATAATATGTTAACAGAATGCAAATTTATGCAAGAAGAATACTCTTGAATTGTGCACAGACCTGAAATTCTCGAAGTAGCGTTGATATGTTGGCCTCATTTGCTAAATTTGTCAAGATTTCGAGCTGAAAGAGAGAAGAGAGATTTTATTACACGTTAATTAAAATAAGTAGAAAACATTTTTTAGAAATTATATGCATATTGTATTTTATCTACAAGAAAAAGTACCACTTAAAGCTTAACAGAACACTTAATAGTTTAGGCAGAAATCTGAAGTACCCTGAAACGTTAACGTCTTCCAAAACCCTGCATTTCCCATTAGCTGTAGCTATACATAGTGCCACTGTATAACAAGTGGAGCGGATATGCTTTCAGTGAAGTGTTTTCCAGCATGATGTAGACAAAACAAAGAAAAAAAGCAGCATGGCACATGATTAGGCTGAGGAGTGGGAGGGGAAAGAGATAAGGTGCCAGAGAGCACCAAATGAAATTTCCATAACTCATTCTCAAAAGCAGTTGTAATCAAGAATCCTTATTTCAAGGAAATAGGTGCTTCCATAGCATTCATCCAATTCTGTTTTGACAAATTACAGCTTATCCTCAAAAGTCTCTCCCTAATTTTTGGTGAGGAAAAAAGATAAAATCATTCTTGATATGCTACACCTGTGTACCACATCAAAAGTTTCATGCTTCAAGGCTGTATTAACACTGAAATAGGAAGTTTCCTATATTGGAGACCTCCAATGCAATCTGAATGCAGAACATAGCCTGAAAGGACCTTTAGCAAGAGAAACAGCTGGCAATATGAACTCAGTAACTGAATGAGACATGCATCTGGATTTAGAAGAGTTTTGACTGATTATCTAGTTCTAAATGGAACAAACTGAAGGTGTCCCCAACTTAAAGTGGGAAGTTTGCAAGGTCTGCATACTTGAACACTTAAGTTTTGAACACTGAGGTTTTTTTAAATGATGTGTAAAACAGTTTAGCACCAATTAACTTTTCTGAAACACTACATATTGCATTTAATAGTAATGGTTAGCATTTTTTCATCTTCATAGCACTTAGCAATTTAACCAGCACTTTGTAAATAACGACAATACTGAGAGCAGAATATCAGATATTCACCATAAATGTTGTGAAATAAAGGACAGATGTTTTATTTTTTCTTTTAATGTAAGCTGTTAATTAAAAAACATGACTGAAATACCAGGAATAATACAGGACTAGTATTTACTAGCAGTCCCAATAATAAAGTACATTTTTCAGAAAGTGTACAGTAACATTTACTCCCTATACACACACACACACACATAAAATAAAACGTATAAATAAATAAAATGTATAAATATATATTTAAAATGATGGTTTTTTCTCTCTCTCACCACATTCCCTCCTGCTGCACTCCATTCTCTTGTTTTTAATATACCATAAGGGCTAGCCCTTTTCACCTTTTAAAACACTCAGTTATTCCCAGCCTGGCAGCCACCTCCTACTTCTCTGTCCCTTCTTCCTTTGTCTCCTGAAAGTGATTTGATTCTGTATGTAGAAGTCCCTGAATCCTCCCATTTTCCAGCATGCTCAGCAGTTTGTTCTAAAGTAAGGTCACAAAGCTATGCCCCATTCCATTTTAACACCAGGGTGCGTCAGAGAAGCCTTAAGTTCTCAATTCACAAGTTTAAACAAAGGATAGCTTCCTTCATAAGCCCTATACTTACAGTTTCAAGTAAGAAGAAAGGTTATATTTGGATTAATTCTCTAGTCTGTCTCCCTAAAATCAGGAACTCTCCAGCCACCCAAGACAGAACTAAGTTAAGAAAACTCATCTACCATTCTCTCAAATCTCTGGGCCTTAGTAAAACTGCTGATGAAAAGATGACAAACACTTGTTAAGAAAAGGAGCCAGAAATATTTAGCATTCCAGTCACAATTATTTTATTTACTTATTTATTTCAAAGTTGGAAAAACTAAAACAGAAAGGTTAAGTGACTGTCCCTTAAGTTCCAGGGATAGAGTTCAGATCTACAAATAGAACTCAAGAGTTCCAGGTCACAGCAGACATCTCTCTACAAGTACATGGTGTGTTCACGAAAAGACAAAAAATTATATCACTGTATACTCCATGTGTCCTAAATTTGAGTCCTGAATTTTGTGGTCATCTCTGCACAGAAAAGTGAAGTTGTAGACAATACTAAACCTAACCTCTATTCCCAACTCTCTTGCACACACAGGGTGACCGTATCTCATATTTCCTGAATTACAAAATGGGAATAATAATACTTTCCCACCAGAATAAAGCACTGAAATCTTGAAGTGAAAAGCAAAGCATATCTGCTAGTTGCATCACAGTAACTCTGAGCGGACACTTCTTCAGATAGAAAGAAAGCCATGGCTGCCTTACACAACATTTCTATTCAGTTAGCCTGATGTACCTGGAAATCACCCATTTGCCTGCCCCAAATGCCATCTGAAGAAATCAAACTAAAAATGCAGAGTAGTTCCGAGACACATGAATTTCACAGCAACCAAAGAGTATGTTACTTTTCTTTTAGAAATACTAATCGTTCAGTGCATACATGAAATATATATATTATGTATTATAAAACACACCTTTGATGTTTTGATCATCGTTGGATCAGTTGATCTAACATAGAAACTCTTCAGGTAAGGTTCAAACATGCCCTGAAAAATGAAAGCCATTGAATATAAATAAAATAAATAAATATAAATAAAAATAAAAGCCACAGTTGTGCCTATGCTTAATTTAAAGTATGATCTAGAAAATGCTAATCAAGGTATACCTTTCTTTGAATTGACATAGTTGCAATATTCTGCAGAACAATATACTGCACTTCCCTAGAAATCAAAGAGAAAGTACTGTTGAATATATTTATCAAAATTACATATTCAGAGAACAGTATATTAAAAGCAAAAAAATTCAGACCAAAAGGATATACTTACATGTATTGCTTAAAGGTTTGTAGCAGAACTTTCAATAAATATCTATGATTATGCTTTCTATGCATGCAAGTTACTATGTATATTTGACTTATAAAATATATCTGAGTATGCCAAAGAAATAAGAAAAAGTTGAGGCGTGGCAGCTATCACATGTCACTCACCAGTTTTACAGCAAGATGCAGCCCAAATTTAGAACTGTCACTTTTAAAAGGCAGAAAATGTGGGTGAAGTAATATCTCTTATTGGACCACTTCTGATGGTGAGAGAGATAAGCTGACGAGCTTACACTGAGCTCTTCTTCAGGTCACCCACCTTCCCTATATAATCCTGGGACCAACACAGCTACAAATATACTGCCTACTTTCAAAAGGAAAATATGGAATTTTCAGTGTAATGATGCAGCCTTTGACTGACATGTGTCTTTCCCCAAACTAAAAAAAGACAAAAAATTAAGGATTTATTTAGGAGTTTTGAAGCTAGCACTGCAAGACATACAACAAACCAGAAACTCAAGAAGGTCCCATACATTTCTAGATAGTGAGGCTAAAAAGAAAATGCTTACTCTTAGTCTGCACTACAGAAATCGATGTGGTAGACAACAATTTGGCTTCACCTAATATTTATGCTGCAAATGTCGGATGGACACAATACTTTGAAATGAACAGGTGTTTTAAAAGGAGTTTTCAAAGGATAATTCACAAAAGAGTAAATGGTTTGGGGTGTATGCTGCTAGTCCCAGGTACCTGTCAGAGGGCTGTGTGCATATTCTGGTAAACTGTAGACCACTACAAAAATATAAAATATTTATCTAGCACTAATATGTAACATTATAAAGATGTGCAGAATATTTTGACTATGAATATCTTCGTTTATAGGCTCAAAAGGTAGTCTAGGTTCGATTCAAACACTTCCATATCTTGGTTTCTCTACCTCTCAGTGGTGGCTGCTACCATAGCCTACCTCAGAGTAGGGTGTCAAGTGACTAATGTTTATGAAGAAACTAAAGTATTATAATTTCCAACAATTCAATGTAAGCCCCAACTAACTTTTTTCACTGTTCCCATGTGTATACCTAGCAGTCAGCCATGTTCATTTCCCAAAGTACAACTGTCTAGGAGCGATGAGGTGATCATGGCCAAGGGGTACATGCTATAAATGGAGAGTCCTGCAAAAATGTTCTTTTAGTGGTATAAATCAATGTTTATTCCAAGCCCAAAACTGTTTTGGTAGGCTTTTGCAAGCACCATCTTACACCCAACATTATAAGTCTCAGTTTATAATGTACAGATACATATAATTTAAAACTGAAAGGAAAACCGTTTAGCAAATTCTGTTCGAAGTTCAAAAAAAGAGCTTGACCCACCTATTGCTACGAAGTAAACGTACTAAGGATTTAGAAACAATGCCAGCCTCAGACTTTGGTGCCAAGTGCCAGTAAAGCTGGGCAACAGCCATTACCACCTGCAAATACAACATTAACATGCAGAACAATCTGCTACCTTAACATAACTACACAATATATAACATGCTCTACTTTCAAGCTCCAAAATTACACACTCATTGCTTGTACAAAGATTTAAATTTCTATTTTTGCACATGTAATCTTTGATAATAAGGGACTGATTCAAAAGCCAGGAGATATTTTCATTTCTGAATTCTAAGCACTGGTGAGGGATTATATTCCTATCAATAGATGTAGCTAAAGTTCTAATCAAACTGATATTTTTAAGAAAACAGAACTTACAGCCTTATTAGTCCAAACTAATGAGAGATTCCCTTTCTTTACTTCTATATAAAGCTTTTTATTTTCATTAAATCTAGCTCCAGCTGTTCATTAATTAGTTTTGAACAGTAATACCATCACCAAACACCTTTTCCTATTACCATCTTTATCAATCTATACAATGGTATTTGCATTTAATGATGACCTACAATGAGCTAAAACAACAAAGCAAAACCTGTAGGGTTATGTGCTCATGATCCAAGTAACGAAATGTAAGAGATCATAACACACACACTACAATTTATTTTTAAAACTTAATAGGTCCTCGTCCTGGCAACAAAGCTAATGTTATGCCAATATTTTAAAAAGAGTATATGGGATCACTAACTACAGGATGGGCAGCCTAATATTCTGAACGAAACCATGGAAGGGCTCATAAGGGATGCAATCTGGCAAGAATTTAAAGAATGACAGCCTCAAATTGAATGAGAGTCAACAATGTGATGCTCTTGCAAAAAAGGCTGTTATTCTGGGACGTAATAACAGGAGTGTCATATATAAGACACTGGAGGCAGTTGTTCCACTCTGCTTAGCATTGGTGAGGCATCAGCTGGAGTACTGTGTCTAGTGTTGGGCACCATACTTTAAGAAAGATATGGACAAATTAGAGAGTCCAGAGGAGGAGAACAAAAAGTGACAGAAAGGTTAGAAAACCTGACCTATGAGGAAAGGTTAAAAAACTGGGCATGTTTAGTCTTGAGAGAAGACGACTGGTGGAAGACCTCATAAGAGTTACAAATACGTCTAGTTCTGTTGTAAAGAAGATGCTGATCAATTGTACTCCATGTCCCCTGAAGATAGGGCAAGAAATAATCTGCCACAAAGGACATTTAGGTTACATATTAAGAACTAATATAGCTAATTAAGCACTGGAATAGATTCCCAAGGAAGGTTGTGGAATCCTTGTCACTGGAGGTTTTTAAGAACAGGTTAGATAAAAACACCTTCATGGGTGGTTTAGGTATTCATTGCCTTGCCGGGGGGGGGGGGGGTGGGAAGAGAGGTTGGACTAAATGATTTTGAGGTCCCTTCCCGTCCTATATTTTTATGATTCTATAAATCACCACAATTTTATGATCTTATCAAACAAACTTGATATTTCTGATGCAATTACAAATTCAGTTAATAAAGGTAATTATGTTGACATAAAATACTTTGACTTAGTGCCAGAGTATATTTTTATTAAATAATAAACACTATACAAAATGAATGTAGCACATAGTAAATGGATTAAAAACTGGCTAATTGATAGATTTCAAAAAGTCAGTGTAAATGAGTAATCATATAAAGTATTTCTGGAGGCCCTAGGGATGTGTTCTTGGCCCAAAGTATTCAATATCTTTATCAATTTTACAAAATAAAATGATATAATTGCTGGTAAAGTCTGCAAAATTGGTGGAGTGGCAAATAATGAGAAAGACATTAAGTATTCAGAGTGGTGTGGATTGTTCGGTAACCTGGGTTAATTTAATATTAACATTGCCAAATGCAACCATGAACATAGGTCGCATTAGACAAGCAGACAGTCATTTAAAGCAGCAACTTTGAAAAAGACTTAGGCCTTGGTTACACTGGCACTTTATAGGGCTATAAAGCCACCAGGAGTGCTATAACCTCCTACCCATCCACTCTGGCAAGTCACGTAGAGCGCTACAACCTCAGAGTTATAGCACAACTGGTAATCCACCTTCACACAGGGAATAAGGTCTGTAGCGCTGCTGCTGTAGCGCTATGACACGAATGTGGACACCCAATGCGCATTAATTGGCCTCCAGCCCATCTCATAATTCCCATTCGAGCCACTCCAGTCACCACTTTCAAACTCTTTTGTCCTGTCCTCAGGTGTCCACATGTTAGACCCACCCTTTAAATTTGCAGGGAAATTTGAAAATCCCCTTCCTGTTTGCTCCAGCCAGGCATGGAGTGCTCTGTGGCATGCATCCCTTGCAGGTGATCGTTCTGCTTGATCATGACTCCACGCGCCATGCCTCCTTGCAATAGGCGATCCTCAGGGTAGAGCAATAGCGAGGTGCTGGACCTCATCAGTTGTTGGGGGGGGAAGAGGCTGTGCAGTCCCAGCTGCAGTCTAGCCGCAGGAATTATGATACCTATGGGCCGATATCAAGGGCCTTGGCGGAAAGAGGCCATGAGCGGGATACTCTGCACTACCATGTTAAGGTAAAGGAGCTTAGGAAAGCATATCGCAAAGCCCGCGAGGCAAACGGCCGCTCCGGGGCAGCCCCGGCAACTTGCAGATTTTACAAGGAGCTGGACGCAATACTTGGGGCGGATCCTACATGCTCTCCATCGACCACCATGGACACTTCCGAGCCCATCAGTGCAAAGGGGGGAGGAAGAGGAGGCGGCGGCGGAGGCGACAGCCACAGCAAGCCAGGGCATGGAGGACTCCCAGGAGGCATGCAGCCAGAAGCTGTTCTGCAGCCAGGAGGAGGGAAGCCAGCTGCAGCGTCCGGCGGTTGTTGAGGGCAGAGCAGCAGCGGATTGCGGAGGTAAAGCTACTTTTCCTTTGGGAAGGCAGGCATTGTGGTTTCTGACTACTTGGGCGAGGGAGGAAAGGGATGCTTGCATGCATGCCTACATGTGGAATAGTGCATTAATGTAGTCTATCACATCACAGTAATCTTCATCAGTGATTTCTTCAAAGGTCTCAGTAAGAGCGGTGGCAATGCGCCTGCGCAGGTTTGTTGGAAGAGCCAGTGTGTTCCCCGTCCCGGTTCTGGTCACTAGCCCCCGCCACTGTGCTACGAGGGGCAGGGAGAGCATTGCTGCACAGAGGCTGTATTTGGGCCTGGGCAGAAGCCACATCGCATTAGTATGACCTCCCTTTCTTCATCGGTCACCCGCAGCAGTGAGATATCTTCCAGGAGGAACACCTATGGAGAATGTTGGGACAGTATTCGGTGTAGGGTTCCTGCCACTGCACTGCGCTCCTCCCCAAGGCAACCCGTAGGATACCATGGCAGGGAAACTATCGGTCCCCCTGCATCCCCAGATTACTCACCATGGCAGAGGCTCCTGTGAGTTACGTGCGCTCTCCCTGGGACAGGCAAACTGTGGGTTTCTTTGGACAAGGAATGCAGGAGAATCATTGCCCTGTCTGTTGTGTACAATGCTGCCTGTGTGTAATGTAACATTTTCTCTGGATAGGTTCGACCTTGACTTCTTTGCCACTGTTATCTGCTGCTGACAGGCTGAGAAGACTAAGGAGGAGACCACGAAAAAGTAAGGAGGATCTGCTACAACAAGTGATGCAACAATCTGTACAAGAAAATCGAATTGCACAGACATGGAGGGAGAATGAAATCAAGTTGAAGGAGAGGGAGAGGAAGTTCCGTCAAGAGAACGCGACTCACCAGCGGAAAATCGCTGATAAGCTGGTCACATTAATGGAGCGGCAAGTATAGACTACGCAGTGGATCGCTGACATGCAGGAGCAGCAGTACTGGGCTCGCCGCCCCCTTCATCAGTTGCCCCACAACCCTTCCCCTTCTGGCCCTCCGTCCCCTCCAGCCCGCTATCAACCCCTGATAACATGCCTTATTGCCATCCGGAAATGGGGTTCGGAGGACACAGCAATTCGGAGAGCATTGCAGAGTATGAGATCTGGACATACTCCAATCTCTGACTGACCCCATCCCACCCCAATTGCATTGCACCCGCTTCCACCACACATTCTGCATCCATAACCTTTCCTTTCAGCAAATGAAATAGCTGTTCAATAACTGAATTGTCTTTTTTAATCAATGGATTTTTTTTATTCATTATTAGATTACTAATGCCTAAAGAAAAAAAAACATGCCTTAGCCTATGAAAACAATAAGCCCTCCCTCCCTCTGCACTTCCCGTTAGAACTGGCTTTCAGCCTCAAAATGCTCCCTCAAGGCATCTCTGATCCTTGCAGCCTCATGCTGGGCCCCTCTAAGAGCCCTGCTCTCTGGCTGTGCATATGTGGCCTCCAGGTGTTGAACTTCCGAGGACCATGCCTGAGTGAAGCCTTCACCATTCCGTTCACAAAGATTATGTAGGGCACAGCATGCAGAAATAACAGCAGAGATACTTCCCTCGGCCAAGTCTAGCTTCCCATAAAGACAGCGCCAGCGCGCTTTCAGACGCCCAAAAGCACACTCCACAGTCATTCGACACCGGCTAAGCTTGTAGTTGAACCTTTCCTGACTGCTGTCCAGGCTCCCTGTGTACGGTTTCATGAGCCACGGCATTAAAGGGTAAGCTGGGTCGCCAAGAATCACAATAGGCATTTCTACTTCCCCCATGGTCATCCTTTGCTCTGGGAAAAAAGTCCCAGCTTGCAGCTTCCTGAATAGACCGGTGTTGCAGAAGACACGTGCATCATGCACCTTTCCCGACCAGCCTGCGTTAATGTCAGTAAAACGCCCACGGTGATCCACAAGCACCTGGAGAACCATGGAGAAGTACCCCTTTCAGTTAATGTACTCTCCTACTAGGTGGTCGGGCGCCAGAATAGGTATATGGGTCCCATCTATCACCCCTCCACAGTTAGGGAAACCCAATTGCTCAAAGCCAGCCATGATGTCATGCACATTACCAAGAGTCACGATTTTTCGTAGCAGGGTGCGATTAATGGCCCTGCACACTTGCATCAACACGACTCCAACAGTCGACTTTCCCACCCCAAAGTGGTTGGCTACCGATCGGTAGCTGTCTGGGGTGGCCAGCTTCCAGACGGCAATAGCCACCCGCTTCTCCACTGGGAGGGCAGATCTCAATCTCATCTCCTTGTGCCGCAGGGCGGGGGCGAGTTCACCACACAGTCCCATGAAAGTGGCTTTTCTCATGCAAAAGTTTTGCAGCCACTGTCCATCGTCCCAGACTTGCATAACGATGCGATCCTACCAGTCAGTGCTAGTTTCCCGTGCCCAGAAGCGGCGTTCCACAGCCGTAAGCATGTCTGCTAGTGAGACAAGCAGTTTTGTGTCAAATGCGTTCAGCACCTCAATCTCGTCTTCAGACCCCTCACTTTCACCTTGCATATCAAGGATTAACTCCACCGCGCTTACGAGATGTGCTGGCGAGACTCGTCAGCATGTTCCTAAGCAGTCGGGGCTCCATTACAGCACATCAAAATGGACGACGGAGTGCACCTCGCTGAAACCACTGAAAGATGGCACCAGAGGTGGACGGAAACACAGAGTGCTGGGATGTGACTTGAAGCAACACGGGAGTTGGAACAGGATGCAGAATATCCCACAAGCAACGCCCCCCTTCCCACAAGTCATTATGCCAGATTGGGAAGAGGTGCTCTGTGGGATACCTGCCCTAATGCACTGCTCCCAATGCTGCCTGAAGTGCCACAAATGTGGCCACGCTACACAGCTGGCGGGTGTCAGTGTGGCCATGCTATATTGCTATAGCTATAGCTGTATATGAGGACAGATATAACCAACAGCATTATAAACCTGTAAGTGTAACCAAGCCCTTAGGGAATCATGGTGGAAACCAACTGAACATGAGCTCGCAGAAGCTAAGAGACTTAATATAATCTTTGAATATATAAGCCAGGGAATATGTAGTAGAAGTAGGAAGGTGGTATTATCAAGCTATTTGGTGTTAGTGAATGCATTACCAGAATGCTATTTTCAGTTCTAGTGTCCGTGCTTGAAAGAGATGTTGGCAAATTGGAAAGGATTCAGAAAAGAGCCACAAATGATTTGAGGCTCAGAACATATGCTTTACAGCGAGACCGAAGCAGCTCAATCTGTTTAGTTTATCTAAGAAAGGGTTAAGAGGTTACTTGATCATGGTCTACTTTATAAGTACCCGAGCAAGAAAAGAGTTTTCTACTATCCAAAATCTTATCTAGATAAATGTCCAATTGCTGAAGCTGGACAAATTTAGACTAGGGCTAAGCAAATGTAATTAGCTATTTGAGCAATTTACCTAGTGATGTGGTAGACTCTCCATCACATGAAGCCGGTAAATCAAGACTAGATGTCTTTCTAAAAGAAGATAGTTCTAATATAAGTAGAAATTATGGTCTGGCAGGAATTAATATGTGAAATTCCATGGCTTGTGTTATGTAGGATATCAGACAAGATAATCATAACGGTTTCTTTTGACCTTAAAGATTTGTGCATATACAAAAAGTCAGATCCTTTAATAAAGCTCCCAGAGACACAGCATGTACTATGCAGATGATGTTTTAGCCACCGCAGAATTCTGCTGGGAGACTAGAGCTAGAACTCAGGCTGGGATTTTCAAAGGATTTGGGTGTTTAACTCCTCCAGGCTCCTTTGAAAATCCCCACCTCAGAGAAAAGTGCCATCTAATAAATCAGAAGCACCTACAGTTTTCCTTGAGAGTCACATATTGGGTTGGTCTCACCAGGGCTTCTGAAAACCAATAAGCTAAACAACCTGAAGTGATACGGCAGCAGTCATATACTGTATTGCCTAATTCTCCTCTTACTCTTAATATTAAGAATAGGTAGGCAGCACATAAGATGGCTATTCAGGACTTTTAGTATTAAATTACTTTCTCACATTTAAAGGGCATGCAGTTGAAAACTGGTTACTTTTAGTTAGCTACAATACAACTACTGTGTAACTACACAATTCTGTATGAAATTTTCTCTATATGTAAGAGGGCATACTCTACACCTGAACACTTTAAATACTTGATTAAAACATTTTAGAAGGGTGGACACTTAGCAGTTCAAGACACAAAGGTGTTTGTCATACAGCAGCATTCCGGCTTTGCAGCAAGGGCTTTGTATTTCGTAACAGCAGTCTGTGGTCTGGATCCATAGCATAAGGTTTCTTCACTTTCTGATCCTTTTCTTTCTGTTCTTCATCAGACTCATAGAAATCCTTCTCATTGTCCTCTTCCAAAACACCATCCTAAAAGAAAATATTTACATCAAAGACTTGAATCATTCAGTTTTATTTAAAAAAGCATCTAACACAAAACAATTTCAAATGAAAATGAATTATTTTACAAGACAGGTTTTTTTTAAAATAGCCTTTTCCCCTATTTTGCTCTGTCCACCTAGTTCAGAATGTAAGAACATATAATTTCAACAACACACTCTAAAGTGAAGCATATTGGAAAACAGGTTTTCAATTACTGGGTGAAATTCTATGGCTGGTGTTGTGGTGATTAGACTAGATGATCATAATGGTCACTTCTGGACTTGAAGTCTATGAACTGCAGTTGGCATTTCTGAAAATAAATTTTAGCTGTTTGAACTTCGTGATATTTGGGGATGTGAGGCACTGATGCTATAAAAGGAAAGTGAAAGGTGGTTCCAGTAATTTGCCTACACACAAATGCAGACAATTACAGTCAGACAGAGAAAGGATGGTCTTATGCTCCAGGTACTACACTGGGATTATGAAGATATGATTGTGTTCCTGTCTCTGCTACAAATTTTGAGAGATGTAGGTCAAGTCATTTAGTCTTTGTGCCTTAACTCTCTATCAGAAGAATACTGATCTGACCAGAAGAATTGTAAAAAAAATTATTAAAGGTTCTGAGATCCCAAGAGAACTGGTTACACTTTAAAAGGCTCAGATTCAAGAAAAAATATCTGATTTAAAGACATTGCTTAATTATTAACTTGCTCTTTGTATGATTTGTAACCTATACTGAAGAACAGAAAATAGTTTTATAAATCTTTCATTGAGTGCACATTCTGACAATGCCAAAATAGGCCTTTTAATAATAATAAAAAAGTCAACATGGATACCATCAGTATTAGATTTTAAAACATTAGGCCAGATCCCAATCTGGGGTGTAAATCCATGTACTTCTACCGAAGTCAACGGAACTAGGCCAGTTTATATCAGTTCAGGATCTGGCCACTTCTTTACAGTTTGGAAAATGAAACCTAACACATTCCACAATCCAGAAACAAAAATAAATATTTCAGTTAAGCAACTTTCTTTCTAACTTTTGAAGATTATGAAGTTAAGCAAAAGGACTTACCTGTTTTTTAAAGGACTATTTCCTATGTCTAACCAATAGAAAGCATAGTCATATACAGAAAAGGCACCCACACTGTGGGACTCAATCACTCTTGAGGCCTACATTTAATTTGCATTTCTAATCCTATCTGGTTTATAGGAAACAGTTATTTTAACCACACTAAGATGACACTTAGCATACAAAGTAGCCATCCTTCATTTGTTGTTTTAGTAAATGATTTTAATCTTAAGGCTTTTTTAAAAAATAGTAAAAAGTAGATAAAATCGGGGCTTTGGGTGGTATTTACATTTTGTAACAATTGCTTAAAAACAGTTTAATTTTAAAAACTGAAGTTTTGCAGTAAATTTAGCATTAGCTTTCACATCAATTGTTTTTATTTTTGCAAGAAATTTTTGCTGTTAAGTCTGAATAAATAGACAAACCACTGTTGTGCAGATGCAGTAACTTTTACGGCTACCCAAGCTCACCCCAAACACATTTTGGTGGTACAGTTTCTTTTCAACATGCTCAGTTAGGAAAGTTAAGGAATTGCACACCAAGAAAGAAAATACTTTGCCAAAACAAAACTTAGTCCTGAGAGTATCAGCCCTGATCTTACATTTACATACAAAATAGCAAACTGAATGGGCATATTCTGATACTGTACTCCAAATTCCATATCAGCATGACATTGATGGCCGTATGATAACAAAAAGTACTCAGTTTATATTCTTTGCATGCTTTAAAATTTCAAAAAAGCTTGTTGGGGTTAGTGGGTGTTTGTTTTGGAGGGGGTTGTTTGTTTTTGAGGAAATGTACAGAGCTGGGGTCATATGGTGCATCAGTCATTGGGGCCTTGTAGGCAGTGGAGGATACTGGGACACTGCTGGCACACGGCTTTAGAAGACTGTCAGTTTCAGGGTCAGGAAGGAATTTCCCTATTATTCTTATAATTTTCACTGCAGTAGTTCCTACAGACCACACCAATAAAGGATGAGGGGCCCATAGCTCCAGTAAAAAGGAACATGCTTAAGTCTATACAGTTTCTCTTAGCGGGTGATATAGTCTCAAAAACAAACATTCAAAGGACTGATCCTTGAAGATGTCACACTCACAGCTCTTACATTAAGTGATCCACAGACTTTTCATGTCATTTTACAATTGTCCTCAGTGTTTATACATTTTAACTGAACATACGTATTCAATTTTTCAAGCCAGACTCAACCCAGCCTTTCCTTTTTGCACCCCCATTAATGTCACTTTTGATGTTGAACTACCAGATTGTACCCATGCACAGACAGACACCAAAAGTGACATAAAATTAGAAGTCCTGCAGAAAGATCATTCCTCTATCAGAGGCAACAATTTCTCCATGAATCAGTACTTAGTAGAGTAGAACAGCAGTTCTCAAACTGTGGGTCGGAAACCCAAAGTAGGTCATGCCCCCATTTTAATGCGGTCTCTGGAGGGCTGACTTAGTCTAGCTGGGGTCTGGGACTAAAGCCTAAGCCCAAGTCACACCATTCAGGGCCAAAGCCTGAGAACTTCAGCCCTGGCCAGCAAGACTCAAGTTACAGGTCCCCTTCCTAGGGCTGAAGCCCTTGGACTTCGGCTTGATCCCCCACTCAGGTCAGTGGGGTTCAGGCTTTGCCCTCCCCCCCCCCCAAGTAGGTTTGCCAACTTTCTGATTGCAGAAAATACCCTTTCCCCACTGCATCCCAAGGCCCCACCCCTTCTGAGGCCTCATTCACATCATCCCTCCTCCCCATTATTCACTCATTTTCCCTGGGGTGGGGTAGGGGGTTGAGGGCTCCAGTTGGGGTTGCAAGTTCCGGGGTGCAGGAGGGGTTGGGGCTCAGGGGTTTGGAATGTGAGAGGGGGCTAGGGCAGGGGGTAGGGTTGTGGGAGGGGATACGGGCTCTGTGCTGGTCAGAAATGAGGGGTTCAGAGTGTTTGGAGGGGACTCCAGGCTGGGGGAAGGGGTTAGGGCACGGGGGGGATGAGGGCTTGGCTGGGAGTGAGGGTTCTCAGGTGGGGCCGAGGATGAGAGGTTTGGGATGCAGGAGGCAGCTTCAAGCTGGGGTCGAGGGGTTCAGACTGCAGGAAGAGGCTCAAGGCTGGGGTCAAGGGGTTTAGAATGCAGGAGAGAGCTCAGGGCTGGGGCAGGGGGTGTAAGCTTCACCTGAGGGTATGGTCTCTGGGGTGGGGCTGAGGGGTTTGGAGTGCAGGAGGCGGCTCAGGTCTGAGACGCAGGAGGAGAACTCAGGTCTGGGGCAGGGGGTTGGGGTGTAAGAGGGAGTGCAGGCTCCAGGCAGTGCTTACCTCAGGTGGCTCCTGGGAAGCGGCAACACGTCCCTCCAGATCCTAGGCGAAGGAGCAGCCAGGGGGCTCTGTGCGCTGCGCCGATCCACAGGCACTGTCCCCACAGCTGCCATTGGCTGTGTTTCCCAGACAATGGGAGCGTGGAACTGGAGCTTGGGATGGCGCCTGTGCCACAGACAGGGGCAATACGCAGAGCCCCCCTGGTCACCCCTGCGCCTATGGGCCGGAGGGACATGCCATCTGCTTCCAGGAGCCACTGCAGTCAACCAGACTCTTGGCAGTCCAGTCGACTGTACTGACTGGAACAACCAGGGTCCCTTTTTAACCAGTTATTCTGGCCGAAAACCGGGCGGCTGGCAACCCCTACCCCCAACCGGGGGCTGCAGGGCTTGGGCAGGCTCAGGCTTTGGCCTTCCCTTCTGGGGTCATGTAATAATTTTTGTCAGAAGCGGGTCACAGTGCAGTGAAGTTTGAGAAACTAGAGAGACTTAGGCGGCTCTAAACTCGGCTTCCAAAAAATAAATATTCTAATTCAACCTGCTGACCAGTTAGTTAAACCTTTCCTGTAGTACTTTGGTAATGAGGGATACTGTTCCTTATGATGGGTTTGGGTTTTTTAATTAATTGCTGATAAAAGTAGATTCTCTCTACAAGGTGCTACTGAGGACTTAAGGGCATTAAATCAAGCACTCGGCACTTCATAAGACTGGGCCCAATTCATTGTTGTCCCGCACTTTGTGTTGTCATTAACACCAGAACAAAGAAGATGTAAAAATGCTCCCGAATTATGGTAGCATTTTTACACACACTTCACTTTGGTATAAATCAGGGGTTCTCAATCTTTTTCTTCCTCCTTCACCCCTTCCCCACATGCTATAAAACTCCACAGCCACTTGTACCACAATAATTGGTTTTCTGCATATAAAAGTCCTGGCCAGCCTTAGGGGTAGCAAACAGGGCAACTGCCTGTGGCCCCATGCCACAGCAGCCCCTGAGAGGATACTTTGCTCAGGCTTTGGCTTCAGACCCAGATGTTGGGTCTCAGGGTCCCGGGCTTCAGTCTCATGTGGTGGAACTTCGCCCAGGATCCTAGCAAGTCTAACACTGGCCCTACTTGGCAGATCCTCCCCCGAAACCTGCTTGTGTCCCCCTCCCTCCCCCTCCCCTCGAGCCCCAGACCCATGGTTGAGAACCTTGGGTATAAATGATAATGACAAGGTGTGGGACAAATATAAATCATACCATCATCTCTAATGTAAATTAACCAGGATACTAACGCTATTACTACTTGGATTTAACTTCTTAAGTAATAGGAGAGTAATCTAGATGTGTATCAAATTCATTACAATCATAGAGTTCCATGAAAAGATATATAAGAAACCTACACACACAAATGATACCAACTGAACCTCTTTTGTTTGGAAAGAAACTGCTTCACTATGACAAAAAAAAGTTGAGACATAAAAGTTGGAAAAAGCTTTTAAAAAAACTTATCTAACTTTTTCCAAATGCAATTTTATCCTCCTTTTTGTAGGATATATATTTATATAACTACACTAAGTGGAAAGATTTACTGATATTGAAGCAATTTACAAAAAAACATTTAAATAGTGCCTTGACATGTTTAAGTACACATCTTATTACAAAATTAACAAGATGAGCAATATACTGTTATGACAGTTTTTCCTTTTTTCAAGTTACCTAAATAAAACCATATATTAAAACATATATAACCAACCATATATTAATTTTAAAAAACCTTTTTGGGGAAGCTGAATATTTTCTTTGGGAGAGGAGGAAGAGAGAACTCAAGTGAGGTGATAAAAAGTATGTGAAATTAGACATGGGGGAATATGATTCAGTATTGTCTTATGTATATCCTTCTTAATTTTCCGTTGTTCCTGTAAATACACAATTCTAGTGCCCTTATAAAAACAAATTATTTCAGTATGTCTGTTTGTTTTCCTGTACCAGGTATACTATTACTTTTATCCATTTTTTTTTGTTTGTTTTTTTGTCTTGCACTGTTCTTACAATCTTCCTTCATTAGATATTCTATCAGTAGTCTTTTTCAGTGATCTGTAGTAGGAGCTTTTGCCTGGGTCCACATATTGAAGACTGTTTTTTGTTCGTTTGTTTGTTTTTGTTTTTTGTTATAAAGTGCAAGGAGAGTAGCCTCCTTATTCCGGGAGACTTAAGACTTTATCGGCCAGCTCCCAATACACATCTTTAAATCCCTGTTTAAGTTCTATCTCTGGTACTTTATTACTAGTTCTTTCTTCATCCAGCATTTCCATGTTTATAAAAGAGGACCTGGTTGTTTTGCATTTGACAGACAGACATCTGGGGCAATATTATATATTTTATTGCACAAAGAAGAGAACAGAAGGTGCAAGTTCAGTATTACCTGATTAGTACTGGAGCCAGTACTTATAATCTGAATGACCTCATTCCATTCTTCTGCTAGTTCACATTTATAGTTTGCACTCCATAACTTTTAATTTTATGTGGCTTGTCTTTTAAAAACAACCATGTTATATATTTTAGACTTAATTTTAATTTCTGAAAAATCAAGCTCTTACATGACTTTTTTATACTACTGCACTTGAATAAACTACACACACATTTTCTTCCTTAGAATACACACCTAGTAAGGAAATCGCTTGTCTCTTATGAGTTCTCTAAGACTACAACTGAATTACATCTCTGTGTCAAAGCCAGTCCTGAATGACTCCTTAAGGTATCTGTAGGCCAAGCAACTCTATTAAGTACATTAATGACTCAGTTTAAAAAAAGTGTCTTAATACAAAGATTCATCAACAACTTGTACTTTGTTATATTCATATACGCAAATATTTTAGCTACCCAGTATATGAAGCTGTTCTACTAACCTGTTCAACACAGCAATTAGTAAGTATATAAAAGTCTGAGAATAAATGTTCCCTTAAAATTGACACTATTTCACTCCCATATTTCTCCTTACAGGGTCCATTAACATAATTCTTCAGAGTTCAATTGTATTATTCTAATAAAGGACATTCCAGTTTTGCTTACTTTGCTATACCAGTGTTCAGGGTTACAGGTAGTAATTTTAGTAAGCAATATTCAAAACAACTTTTTTTTTCCCTATTACTGTCCTACCCTCATATTTATGTCAACCTTAAAACAATGTGGATAACTTATCTTGCTGTTAAGCAATATTACTACTAATAAATGTTAACTTGATGGAATTCATATAGGAATATGCAACATCATTTAATACTTTATATCAATTTGCTATTCCTTAATATGAAATGATGCCAATCATTTAATTCCCAAGTAAATTATTTAAGAGAAAAAAAGCTTACCAAGTAGCACAGATACCAAAAATCAAAACAGGTGAAGAGAAAACAAACACTTTACCAAAATAGTTTTGATATTTTCCTCATCTCTGATTCCTCCAGTGGAAAACTAGCTAAGTCTAAATTACCAACAATCAGAATATGCTACATGTTACAAAAAAGTAACTTGTATCCTTACTCAAGCAAAGCACCCCAAGTGTTGAAAGAGTCCATAAAAATAGCTTTTGTATCAAAAGAAAAGAAGGGAGATGATAAATGTCAAATTACATCACTTATACAGTATAAACTTATTTCTCTCTGCTGTTGGTTACAACTTATTAGGAGCATGAAAATAGAATTTCCCTTCATATTTCATTATTTAAGTGCTCAAATTTTTTTTTAGTATTTTACTCAAAAAAACAAACAAAAAAGTATATCGGCAAACATCCTTTCCTCCATTTCTAGTGCCAAAGCACCTGTCATGACTTCATTTACTTCTGCATATACACTACTGAACTCTTCTCTTTTAAAATTAAAATCTTAAGATGCCAAATCAAAAGCACTGAAAACAACTCTCATTTATACACAGAACATGCAAGTGCAGTACAAACTTCCAATGCATCTCAATCCTGTCCTGAAAGGATTACCTCTTCATTAGGATTCATTAGGATTTCCTCTTCATTGCAACTCAGTGCTGAATGGACTACCTCTACCAGTAAGAAGGTATTCGGTCTTCATTGATTTAATCCCTGATATATCTGCTGTGACTGCCAACAACGTACTAGCAGTTTTTAAACTGCAATATGTGTTTTAACTGTGTATATTTCTTACTGATAAGATTTGATTTTTTTGGGGGGGTAAGGGTTTTTATGTTGCGTATAAATACCTAGCTGTGTATTTGTGTGTTGGTTAATAGTTAATTTATTTTTGCCATTTGTGTCTATTTTCTAAGAAGAGTTTCAGACTAGTTGGGGTGCCAACTAGTAAACAGTTCCATTGAAGTCAACACACAGTCCTGAAAATGGTACTTAACTAGCTGATCACTGCTGTGAAGCGGCAGGAGGCACTCTCATGCATTTTAATTTTTTGGAAGTATTTTTCTGCATAAAAATACCAATAAAAAAATTTGGAGTTAAGTCCAAAAAGTTTTATAAGGCTCCTTGCTTCTTGTAAAGGTTCTGAAATGCCATATTTAGAAAAAAAAATATGGTGTGTCACACTTTCTGCATTCTTACACAACTAGGAATATTAACTTGATCTTTGTTCTTCAGTGGTGATTTATTTCCTATCTAGAAAAATCCTCTTATGAGATCAGAACTGGTTGTTCTGTGAAAAATTATATCCCATATAGAGGATAACTTCCACAGAGGAAATAAGCTTAATGAACTGAAGAACTACGAATCAGAGCGCTTGTTCTCATACAAGCATCTTCGTAAAATAGATCAGAAACAGTGATAAGTAAGTACTATATACTGTACCATAGAATTGAATAGAATCAGTGGTATACAAATTGCAAGTACTGCTTGTGAAAGATATAACTTAAGATGTAGTAAGTGCGCACAGGTTTTAAAAAATTGCCTTTTCAAGTGTTAAATAATCTTACTGGATAATTACCAACTACCAAAACAGGAAGGCAGTTACTAGGAGATCTGTGAAAATTCTATCACTACAGACACCTGATCAGAATAACTAATATAATCTACCCTCAAATATTATTCGGAGCCACAAAGTACACCCTCCTCGACAAGTTTCTAAAAGCAATTTTTTTAAAAAGGGCAAATTGCTCACAACCTAGAACAGATCTTTTAACAGAATTACATTTGTAATTCTTGTTACTTGAAAGTACTTATTTCCTAAAAGTACAATCCCTCTGTATTCCTTTCTGTAAATAACATGCAATCAGACAAACAAAACAGATATTCATACATGACATTCTCCTAACTATTTACATACTATCTACACCAATACTGCATCAACCTAACTAAACAGACCTAAGTGCTAGGCCTCTCACAGAAGTGGAGGTATGAAATTGATATAGCAGGCGAGTTTTAGTGTATCTGCTTACAGAGTTAGGTTGACATAAGCTGCCTAATGTTGACCTACCTTTGTAGCGCAGACCAGACCTTAGTTAGCAGTTTCTTGTAATCTGGTCATTACTGAGAAGATTCTGGGTCAGGGGCTGGGGGGGGGGGGGGGGGACACGACTAAAAGGCAGAGGACAATTCTAGCACATAAGTCTCCTAATTTCATCAAAGATTATTTCCTCTTTAAATAATTTCTCCTTTAAGGAGTTTATACTGGAGCAAAGATATTTGTTACACAACCCTTCCCTACAATTCTGGAACCAAACTGAAAAATCTCAAAAGGATTTCCTATTTCTTATTATTAGTAGCTGGGGAAAAGCAGGTCTGGAGATCGCTACTGCTACCACCAGGAAGCTGTGTAAACTGGAACATTCTCAAGAACATGCTAAAGCCATTCACCAGAAGAGAGGCCTGGTCATGTCTACAGAGCAGAGGAAAACTTAGTTAACAATTCATGGCCCACTTTGGTCAATTTTGTAGTCATAAATTTAGGATTTAAAAAAAATTGTAAATTTCATGATTTCAGCTATTTAAAACTGAAATGTCACGGTGTTGTAATTGTAGGGATCTAGAATCAAAAAGGAGTTCTGAGGGAAGGGGGTCAAAAGGTAATTGTAGTGGGGGTTGTAGTACTGCTACCATAGTTCTGCACTGCTGCTGGTGGCAGCACTGCCTTCAGAGCTGGGCTCCTGGCCAACAGTTGCTGCTCTCCAGTTGCCCAGCTCTGAAGGCATCACAGAAATAAGTGTGGCAATACCATGCCCACCCCAAACACACCTCCCCTGAAACTCCATTTTGAGTCAAGACCCAATTTGAGAAACACTGGCCTCCCCAGTGAAATCTGTATAGTACAGGATAAAAGCACACAAAAGACCAGTTTTCAGGAAGGGGATGACCAGATTTCACAGTTCGTGATGCGTTTTTTCATGGCAGTGAATTTGATAGGGCCTTAGTTATAACTGTGGTCTCTATTATGATGGCAACGCTCAAGTCAGAAACTTTTTTTTAAATGTCACAACAAATAAAGATTTGATCTGGGGGTGATTACTGAATATTGTTTAAGCTGTTACACTTAGGGCTTGGTTACACTTGCAGCTTTATAGCGCTTTCAATTATGCCCGCCTTTGGATACAGCCCCAGGGAAAGCGCTCTAGCATGTCCACACTGACAGCCGCAACCGTACTGGTGTGGCCACATTTGCAGCACTTGCAGAAGCACTGAGAGTGATGCATAATGGGCAGCTATCCCAGCATTCAGCTGGTTGCAATGTGCTTTTCAAACGAGGTGGTGGGGTGGAGTGTGTTGTATGTTTGCGGGGGGAAAGAGCAAATGGATTTTTGGAATGCTGAGAGTGCGTCAGCATGCTGTCTTTGAAATGTAGATCCTCCTAATCTTCTGCTTCTCATTCACTCACTCGGAAAAACACTTGCTTTGTTGATTTGCCCAGTTACAGATAAGTTCTGAAAACGTACTTCCGCATTCCTCCAGCGAGTTCAAAACAAAGGGAAGAGAGGTCAATTGACTTAAATAGATTAGGGGGCATTTCCAGAGATCACTCAAAGCACAGTATTGTTACTATCCATTTACAGTGGAGCTAAAGCATATCACCCAATACGCAGCAGCTGTTAATCCTCTGGCAAAGAGTACCATCAGGACCGGTATAGCCAGGGAGTTAAAGCGCTCTACGTGCCCTGCCAGTGTGGACGAGTAGTAAGATAGAGCGCTCTGGGAGGCTTTATTGCAGTATAAAGTGCCAGTGTAACCAAGCCCTTAGATACTGAAAACTGAAGCTTCATCCAAGACTGATAGGATAAAGAAACCATATTTTTCATACCACACATCTATACAACTACTGATACTACACTGTCATAAACATTAAATATACGGCATTAAACAAATTTTTGTATGAACTGATTTTTATATTAGACCTGTATCATAATTAAAAGCAACCTTGTTCTAAAAAAAAGTTTTTCCTCACAATTAGAAATTAAAAAAACCCATTCTTTGAAATTTTAAGTTTTCTAAGGATATAAGAAAAATGTAATTCAAAATGTTAAGGCATTAATCTTTAAGGATTAGTGGATCCAGCTTCAACAAGGGAAAACCACATTATTCAAGAGAGTAAGGTAAATCTAAGAAAACAAAAATGCAAATATGCATTTTAGAAGTCTTGAATTTATTAATCTAAAAGGTTTAATTTCCATTTTCCTGCATCAGCTTTATTTGTAAAATGTCATGCCCTATAAATATGCTGTTATTTTCTATAGTCAAGGACCCTCTTAACAAATCTTCTCATTAATATGTAAATTTAAAGTGAATCGGTCTTCTCCCTGACAGCACCATGAATTCCTAGTGCACTGTATAATCGGCTTTGACTTGGCATCCACTATTTATCATCAAAGATGTCAGTTAGAAAAAATTATGGAAAATGCACTGCAATTGATATGACTGCAATCTACTTTGTCAACACTTAATTGTTCCTCAAATCGTACATTTACATATAAACAACTTAAATACTGATCTATAATGAGGCATATAAAGTAAATTAAAAATCTTTTCCACTACACAAGATGCCTTGTTGTATGATGTGTTCATTTGAGAACTTACTGACAAAAAGGTATACATATACCTTTTCAAAATTAGTTGATTTCCACTAAATTTAATTGCTGAATAGCCAGAAAGACCAGTTTTCTATTCAAGCACATGACAGTGGATCAAACATTATCTAAACTGTACCATTGTGAAGCATTTTTGGGTTGGCACAGGCAGAAGTCTGACAATAAGTTTACAGTCTTACATTGACAAACTTATTGCAGCATACAATTAATCCAACAAATTACTGTAGTTATCCATCCACTTTAAAAACTATGTTAAAAAGTCTCAAATCACAGACACCTTGAATTACTGCTTATACATTTTGTGTGTTTTAATATAAAAACACACAGATTTGTAGTGTAGACATACCGTAAGTCAACCTATATTAGGTCAACTTACAGCCACCACATCATGGTGGTTCATGCCTACACTACCATCCTTGGGTTAGTGGTGAGTAGCCTCCCCAGGAGCACTTCCACTGACCTAAGACCAGTGTGGGGAGCTGAAATCCTGGTCTGGCAGCTCCCTACCAAGTGCCTGGCTATCCCATTCCCTTGTTCTCCATTCCCCACCAGGAGCAGAGGGAAGCCGCCTGGGGCTTCTCATCCCAGGGAAGTGTGGTCCAACAATCCTGGCTTCTCCTGCCTCCCTCCTAGAGCTGGGCAGCCTTGTCAATTTCACAGCTCACCAAGCCATGAAATTGACACGGTTGTCCGCTCAGGCTTCTCACCCAGTGAAGTCTGTAGCCACCCGGGCTTTGGCTTCCAGATGGGAGCAGGGGAAGCTCCTCCTCAGGCTTCTCACCCTGGCTCCCAGTTGACAGTAGGGTCCAATCACCCTGCTCTCCAAGGAAGCAGCTTTTTTTTTTGTTTGTTTGTTTGTTTTTTTGTCAATTTCACTGCTCCTGCCAAGCATGCACCCAAAGCCCAGTTGATAGTGCCTAAGGGCTCTAAACCAAGCGACTGCTTTCTTAGGTGGAAACACTTACTGGTTCCACCCATTAGGCTGCTAAAGATCTTGCAGAGTGGCCTTTGATCCCTGCTGAGATAAGAACCTCTGATGATTTGTAGGCTTCCGCAATATATAATCAAATCCATCCAGTGATGGAGGACTTGGAAGCTCTAAATCCCTAGCATTTTTCACAGAAAGACATATGGTAGAACTGCAGAGTTAGGAACACCTCAGGGATGGAGGTTATTCATAACCCTGAAATGTTCATAATGGTGAACAAAACGTTATTGTTGTTCTGCCAACAGTTTACAGCTGAGCATTGACTTAATACAGCTTTGAAACTTTACTATGCAGAAGAAAAATGCTCCTTAATTTTTTATATTTTTTTTTTTAGTAATTTATGTTCAATATAGTACTGGAATGTATTTTTTAGGAGGGTGGGGGAGTATCTGCTGCTGCCCGATTCCCTAATTCCAGTTCCGAATGAGATGTGGGGTTGACCGGTCAGTTCGTAGCTCTGGTTTTGTATCTGAGGTTCTACTGTAAATAGAGCCCAATATTTTCATGGTCTCTATAGGCTTGAGACAGATTTTTAAGGCTCTCTTTAAGGTTTTCTAACATTCTAGGGTGCAATCCAGACCAGTGAGGACTGTGTGTCACTCCTGCCCTGAAAACTTGGGTGCCTCCCACTGCTTTGCTGCTGTAGCTCCTAACTTGCGCCACTCACAAACAGCCTTCCAGCTTTCAGATAATACCCCATATGTCTGTGTATAGCTGTAGCCTGCCAATCACACATTAGTCATACTCTGGCCTCCACCAGCCTTGGTCACCAGTTGCAGGGAGACCCCGCCCCAATCCACTCAGTCCCAGATTTTTCCGCAAAATGGGTATTCTTCACTGTCCAGCCCTCTAAAGGGATCAATATACAGCAGCTTTCTACCCTAAATAGAGTTACTCACCCTATTTAGGGTAGAGTTTCTACCCTAAATAGAGTTATCCACAACACTGGATTAGTTTTGATTAAAGAATAGTATGGGTTTATTTAACCAGAAAGAGATTTTAAGTGAGTGCAAGAATAAGGCATTGAAGTCAGAAATAGTCACAAGAGAAAAAGATAAAATGCTTCCTAGTACTAAACAAACTAGACTTAGTTCAAAGTGAAAGACCCTACCCACATGTTCCCGTGGTAACACTGCTGACCATATTCTCCAGCCAAAATCTGCCCAAAGTGTAAAAGCTGTTTCTTTTGTCTCCTTTGGTGCGGGGGGAGATGGATAATTTGGGGTGTTTTTGCCCCTTACTTTTATAGTTCCATCACCTTTGAAATGAATTTTCCTGAGGATTATTCCTAGATAAAATTTGTTCTTGTTGTGAGGATGGAGACAAGCAGTCAGGTGGTAAAAGGGATTCTGAGCTACCAACATCTAAAATGCAGCTCAATTTGTTCCTGTCCCCATTCCTTGCCAAAAGATGGCTACTTGACAGGTTATTTGGAGTTCAAATGAAGAGGACCATGCAAGAGAATGTCCTGTCTCCACAGAAGATGGGTAGGGACTCCAGCTCTGAGAATCAAAGTCTCCTTGGTCAACAAGGAGTTTAAGAGTTACCACCACCTGTTCTTGTTTTCATTTTCTGGACCACCTTTCCAAGTAGCAGGAAGGATGGAAACGCATGAAGTAGGCCCTGCAGCCAACTGTGCAATAAGACATCTTCCCCACGGCTCTGGGGGTTTGCCTCCCTTGTGAAATACTTTTGCCTCTTTGCGTATGTATGATTTAACAACAGATCAATTGAAAGGAGGCTAAACATCTGATCCAGTCTGCCTTTTGGTTCCAGTGCACTTTAATGGGACGGAGGAACTGTTCTGCCCACCTCATTATTTCCACTGCTTCTGCGTGTAGTGTTGCACCCTTGTTCCCCCTTCGTTGTTTAGATATGCAATGACAGTCATACTGTCAGACTGAAGCAGGATATGGTTCCCCCTTAAGGTGATTTGGAACCTTTGCAGAGCTAGTTTTACCACTCTCAGCTCTAGAAGGTTTATGCTGTGAGCCTTTTACTCCTTGCTCCAGAAGCCCTGGGAAGTCTGGGTCGCTAAGTGAGCTCTCCCACCCAACTAACTGGCATTGGTTGTGAAGACTAAAGGATCTCGAAAGCAAATGGGCATCCCTTTGCGGACGTTGTCATGGATTGACCACTACTGAACGGAATTGAACACTTGGCACCCGTACTGATTTTTCAAACATTCTGAGCAGTTTGAAACAAAGAGCTATAGTAGGATACTTGCAGATGGAACAAGATGATAAACTCCTGGATTTTCCGAAACTTTTCTAATGAGGGGTTATTCTGGTGGATGAAACGGGGGAACTTCTCTTGCCTTTGATGATGAATAGTTGTGCCTGGAGGAGACTCTGAAACGAGGCCCTGCACACTTCTGTCTGCGACGGAGCTCTTATCAGAATGTAATCCAGGAAACTGTACAGGTGGGTTCCCTGCAATCTGAGTCTGACTATTATCACTACCAACATCTTTAAAAAAACAAAAAAAAACAAAAAAAAAAAAAACACACACACCTGGGTGCCAATGACAGGTCAAACAGAAGTGTTTGTACCGATAATGTTTCCTGTCATACACAAACCTTGGAAGCCTGTGGTAGTACGGTCTGGTTAGAATATGAAAATAGCTTTCCACTAGATCTACTGAAGTAAAAGAATCTTCCCATAACAGCAAATACACTATAGAGACCAGGGTCTCCACCCAAAACTCTTCCTTCATCCATTTGTTAAGCCTTTTGCATTTGAGAATGGCTTGGATTCCACACACACACACACACACACACACACATTTCTGCACAGTAAAAATGGTGGAGTAGAACCCAAAAAGCCTTTCTTCTGATGAAACACAATATCAATTCCCATATCCAGAAAATTAGATTTCATTCTGGATTGAGTTGTGTTTTACAGGGTTCTTAGAACTGGGTGACTGGATGAAGAATGGATGAGGTGGAGCCTGCAACTTGAGGGAGTAACTCTGGCCCAGTTATCTGTAGTTCCCGAAGGCCATACCTCCGACAAAAGGGATATTCTGCCCCCAGCATCAGTGTTGTGTGCACGCCTATGCAATCTTTGTCATAAAGTGGATTGGGGTAGCACAGGAGAGGGGACTGATCCCTCTAGCCTTTCCCCCAAAACCTCAATCTCACTGGCACCTCTGTAGAGGATTAGGAGTGCCTCTGTCTGCAAGCCAGACTATATACTCTCCTGCAGCTCCAGGCACGAGCTTAGCAAGCAGGTGCCTGGGGCAGCAAAAGAAAGGAGGCAGCATTCCGGGCACTGTCAGGGTGGCACTCAGGCGGCTTTCGGCAGCACACCTGTGACAGCTCCAACACTTTCCCTGTTTGGTGGAGCTGCCGCAGCCGTGCCACTGAAAGCCGCTCTTCCCTCTTTGGCAGCATGCCTGTGGCAGCTCGGCCAAAGACTGAAGATCATTGGAGCTGCAGCAGACGTGTTTGGAGGATGCCTGTAGCAGCTCCGCCACTATTCCCTCTTTGGCAGAGCTGCTTGGGGCGCCAAAAAAGGTAGAGCCGGCCCTGCTGAGAGCACTTAGTGTTAGCATTTTGCCTTATTGTCAGACACTACTTTCTCCAGCTTTTCCCTGTAAAGGAAGGAGCCTGTGAGCTTGGCCAAGAATAGGAACCACTGAGAGTGAATATCCACCTTCCAGGGTCAGAGCTGTAGATGGTGCCTAGCTACTGAACTAGAAGCCATGGCTCGGGCTGAGAACCTCATTGCATATGTTGTGGCGTCAGTCACAAAAGCTTTTGGCTAGAGTGAGTTTCTTTAAAGTGGAGCCAAAGTCAGGATTATCTCTGTCCATAAGGGCTTTGAAATCTCCCACCCCGGACAAAGATGCTCTTGCAAAGCAAGCAGCTGCCAGGGATGCTCGGAGGAGTGAAGACGACTCCAAAGTCCTTTGTGAGAGTGGTCTCCATTTTTCGAGCCAAGGGATCTTCCGAGTAGAATTCTCCTTTTGAATGAATAATTATATACCTGACAAGGGATGTTACAGCAACATCCACTATCAGGATCTCAGTAGTAAAGCTTTGGTTCTTGAAAGGTATAGAGGAAATAAAACATTTGCTTTATCACCCCACCGTCCCCCCGCATCCGTATAATTGGACACATGACAAGCCTGGGAAAGATTTCTCACAAATAGAGAGCAGCTTGGATTTAACCTAGTGCTTTCTCAGCTACCCTGCTCTAACTGTACAAGAGCAGAGGAGTTGGCAGGGATATGCTACAGCAGAGGCTCACATTGGGTTAAATCTCCAACAGGTTAACCATTCCAGAGAAGAGGAAGAACAATGAAGAGGAAAGAAATGCACTCCACTGCCCAAAATCTGGCTAGAAAAAGATAAAATAGAAAGAATAAAGGGTGGGAACAACAGAAACTGCCACTGTCTGCTGCCAGAGTAAGCAGGAGTACAGAGGGCACATAAGGTGTCAAAATGGTGATTCACCTCTATGAAGATGCAGAGAAAGGAAAGCAGCTCCAGACATCCAAAACTGTGGGAGACACCGGGCTGAAGAATAAAATGTTTTAACCAAAGTTTCTGAAGTTGTGCGAATCAGGACAGACAAGGGTAATTTTATCAAGTCTAAATATATTACACACAAGCAGGGTTCTTGAAGTGATGTATACTGAAAGCTGAATTCCTGTATTCTTCAATAACATGCCTCTTACCAAAAAAAGATTTAACTGCCCCTTTCAATCATGTGGAAGCCCAGTTCTCTTGAACCCCAATATGGGAAACACACACAGACTTAAATGCAACTTAAACTGAACTCAAGAAAAAGTCAATTTTATTCAGCTTATTTCAAGTTATTTCTGGAATTATTTTTCCTTTTTTCCCATTGTTTTTTCCTCCTTAGTTAACACACTTATCCAAAACACTTGACACACATGCCATCTTCATTACGGATTCAATAATCCACCCCTTCTATAGCTGGATGAAAAACCTTCAAATAGCCTTTGATACACCTAGCTAAATCCATCAAGAAAATCTTCAACAAACAAAAGGAGTATGAAGTCTCAACTGCCCTGATACTTTTAGGAGTGAAACTAGGGCATGCAATTGGGTTTTTCCCCTTTTTCAGATCACCTTTAAAGATCAAAAGGAATAGGCAAGCTAAAAATGAAACTATTTAATAAAAGCAATTTAATTGCTGCAGGCTGAGCCAAATTCACTCTAAAGTACTTTTATTAAATTGCTTAAAAGAAAATAAAGACTCAGACTATTTTCTTTTAAGCAATTCAATAAAACAAAACTTCTTTTAAAACATGTTTTACTATAATAGTTTTTACAAAGGATGCTCTTTAGTTTATATGGAGAATAGTTGAATCTCCACATAAACTAAAGAGCATCCTTTGTAAAAACTATTAAAACAAAACATGTTTTAAAAAAACAAACACAGTCAACTGAACATATAAGTGAAACACTGAATATTTGTCATATCAAGCAATGACGTTTATGTGAACAGGAAATTACATGAATATAGCATATTTAAATATTCAGAGCTATAGCTTTAGTAGATAGCAAATGCTATGAGATAAGGTTATGTACAAACTTCCATTGTAACACTCTGTTCATTTGTTCAAGAATTCTACTTCTGAGATCAATCTTCTCATGCAGTGTTTATGTGATCCTCATTACCTACATGAGGGGTTTGATCTTGCTCCCACTGAAATAAATGGCAAAACTGCCATAGATCTAAATTGGGCAAAATCAAGCTCTGTCTGAATAACCCAGAGGTGAATATTTTCGCAAAGTTGGAGGAAAACGTTTTCAGTCATTTGAGTTATGGGAAAAGGAGAAGAATTTAACTGAAACAATTATTTTTTAAACTCCCCACCATTGATTTTTTTTAAACTGGACAAACAAAAATTTAAGACTTGGAAGTGATAATTCCCCATGAGGAATAGTCTCTTAGCAAAGGTTGGAAGAAAATAATGAGTCTGAACTATGAAGCAAAGAAAAAAACTGTGTCTCCTATGTAGTACATAAAAGACAGCTTCAAAATATTTTTTCGATTCCTGATTCACTCTTCATTACACGTAAACACTTATTTATCAGTTAAGGGTGCTACACGCAACATATTTGACAAGACCTCAAAAGCAAAGGAATGAAAAGTTAAGCCATTCAACACTACATACCCTCTAGGGGTCTTGACAGAGCCTTATGACTCTACAGTCTCAGAAGTTTTTACTGCATTCTACAGCTCTTACTACAGTGATGACGGCTATAGTAATGCTCATAAATATACGTACTGAGCTTTCACTTAAAATAGTTATATTGTCTTCTCTCCATTGTCAACATTAGAACAGATGGGCTGATGCCATGTTAAGTCACAAAAAAGCCTCCAACACTCCACTCCACTACACAACACAACTGTTTCCAGCCAAAAAGACAAAAGAGGACTATTCATTCTCTCACCCCATTCTTCTTAAGACTTAAGTTTTTTAGGCTAGTCGGGACCATTTAAAATATATTAAGCATGGACCAAATTCCCTTGCCTCCCCCCACGCACTTTTTTTATTGTTATTATAAGATGCATTATCACATTTGTTTAAGAGTTATGGCTCTTGTGGCAACATCGAAATGTTGCACTCCAGCCAAGCTTTTGAATATTGAAAGCATGGATAGAGTGAACATAATGTTATATTTTAGTAAAGTTAAGGAAATGCTTTCATTTTAGACTTGAGTTTTTAAATGATTAGACTCTCAAGGATAGAGGCAGCACTCATCACAGCAGCACCAGAGAGAGAGAGAGAGAGAAACTATATTCAATGAGAAAAGGGACCACCCAATCCATATTCTCATTTAAGAAGCCAACTTTACAGGATGATGGGAAAGGCAGAGAAACACATCTCAAGTCTAAGTGCTCTTGGGCATATAGCTCTGCAGGTGGGTCATGAGGCAGAAGAAGAGTTAGCTGTGGAATGCTGGCTTCCCTCAGACATCTCCTAATCCTTACCTCTTCTCCCTACCAGCAAAGCAGTCGCAGTCAGATCTATCAACCTGATAAATACAGTTAAAAATTGCTTGTCTAAAGATATTAACTAAATAATGCTGTTAGCAGTGCTGCAGTGTACCAGAAGACTTCTGAATAACAGTTATTACACACCATAATGTACAAAAACCTAGGCAGTTACAATAAACAACATAGGTAGGGATGAGTCTCAGGCTGTATTCTAGGTCCATGTTTTTGTATGCTTACTTCATATTCAAATTAATGTTAGATTTTTCTAGGCAATTCTATTCTTCTAAAGCTACTATGTGTGTTTAAACAATTAGAATGGCAGGTAATACACACTAGGTACCATAAAAACTCATATGCAGAAGAATTACTATTATTATTTGTACCTAAAGCCCCAGCCATGTATCAGGAGCCACTGTGCATAGTGCTATACAAACACAGAACAAAAAGATAATCCCTGCTCCAAAGAGCTTATAGTGTCTCTTTCTATACTTTTGTATATGTTGTATTCTGACTATATAGACACATAGGATGAAACACATCTGGGCTACATGGAAAAGTGTGTTATATACACAATAGCATTTTAGCTCCCAATACCTACAAAAGGCTCAAATCCTAGCTACAACTGATGTGTCAGAATCAAGTTGATGGTCTCTCATCTCTCTCGTTCTTTGTTCAAATCACAAAACCACAAGTTTAAAAGAACTGGCAGTTAAATTAATATTTATGACTGAAATATCTAAAGGTGCCTGCATGTGTATATTTAGGGGTATTAGCAGAACTCTGGTAGAAACATTTAGATCTAAACAAATACAGTAGAAAATATAGCATAGGCAATATAGCCATACACCTCTGTATAAACACCTTACATCTTTATAAATTTGAGTTAATTTCATACTGTTTTTAGCAGTGGTTTTGAGATACTTTTGTCTGATAATTTCATCTACTTTATCACTATGCAAGTAAATAATTGTACTAAGCCTACTGAGTACTTTCACAGTGATAATGTAGAAGATGAAAGTAACTGAGAAAAAGTACCTAACTCTACTCCACCAATCTCAAAAACAGCACTAAACATGAGTACAAAATTAACTCACATTTATAAAGATGCATACACTGAAATGTTATTTAAAGTTCTATAACTCAATGTTTTTATACAATGAGCAACTACTGCCGAAGCAGCTCATATTTAAAAAAAAGTTTTCTGATATTCTTTTCAAAAGTATTTAATTTTATGTAATTATTCTTCAGAAGTAAAGTCCAATTGAAATAAGTGTTATATGCATCATTAATTGCTGAAGTACGTTGCTTTTTCATTTTTAAATAGTAAAGAAATATGGACACAGCCTTTTTTTTTTTTTTTTTTTTTTTTTTAAAAAAACACAATGACAAAAGTAGAGAGTTACCAGTATTACATCAAGGGGGAAAAAAAGCATACTAATGGCACTCCAGGTTTTCCGTCTGCATAAAGAGCTTTAGACATCTAAAATTATTGTGCTTCACTAACATCTGTCTTATTCCAAAACATAAGTATGTACATAAGCTATCAGCATACGATATGCTGTGTGTCAAAATGTTGATATTGTTCAATGCACTGCAACACAACACAGTTGGAAAAGGCTAAAAGGATTCTGCACAAGATAGGGAAAGAACGCTTCAGCAATGAAGGCTATAACTGGCAGCGAAAGCTAAACAACTAATCTCCTAATATTGATTTTGAAAAACTGGTTTTCTAAATTTTAATATCAACATTTCCATAAAGTATAGAGTGTGGAGGTATTGCAGTCAGTCAGGAGAATGCCATTGGGAACACCCACCCATCCACTCAGCAATACCCTGAGTACAGAAGGAAGGCAGGAAGATATCACATGCTATCCAAACAATAAGTAAATAAATAATAATCTGAGGATTTAAATTTTTTTTTTTTTTTTTTTTTTTTTAAAAAAGTCAGTTCTACAATTTGTATTCACTTCATGAAGGTGAAACTACTCATTTTCATGAATGGAAATACAATCTCAAGTATTTCTGTTATCGGGTTGTTGAGAACAAAAGAGACAAACTTACCTCCTTCCAAGGACTCACAAATTGTGTACGTGCATATCGCGTTAGCATGTGGATAATAACAACTTGCCCCCACTCCTCCACATCAACCAACAAATTACACAGCTTTCGATAGTTCTTGTGAATCAAATCTATTCTATCTGGGCACACTTCCTCAAATGCCATCACCACACTCCCAGCCACGAGCTAGAAAACAAAATTGTAAAAAACAAGAGTCAGTGATTCTCTCTATAGATGATCCATATGTGAGTACTTAAAACTAATATTGGCAATTCTCAGTACCTAAAGCATGTCCATTATGCAAAAAAAGATAATCAGAAAGAGAGACTCCCCCTCTACTCTCACAAGTGGAGTCTTCTTTTAAAGAGGATTCTGAATAATTGCATTAATCAATACATACATTTGGCAGAATATGTCCTTTTTTCAAATAAAACACACAGACTTTCTATGACAAAATTAATCTCAACCCTAGCACTAAAGATACAGTGCAAGCAAAACTAGTTGGTTGTTTTGAGGTTTTTGGGGGGAGTAAGGGTGGTAATTTATGGTTTCACAAAGAATTTATCAGATGTATGACTTACTTCACTAACAGTAAGTACAAGTACAAAACAGTGTCATGCACTTATTAACATTCCATGACCAAATTGGAGAAGGAAGTGGGGTGATATCTCTGACATAATGGAGACCAACACCCTCTCCTGACTGCTAAACAATCCCTGTCAGATGTGACTTATCCCTGGGGTTCATAAAATTACTTCTAAAGAGCAAATGTTATGCTTTTTGAATATGTTAGATATTTTCAGCAATTTTCTCAGAGGATTTTCTCAGAATCCATCCAGACTCCTCTAGAAATTACTTTCCCCCTTCCCTACAATTTCAAAGTTGCAAAAGTGGAACATTTATGCCACCAGCATAGTCAGTACATTTTTAGGAACATAATATAAATATTTTCACGATGTACACTTAATATAAAATTTCCTTGCCATATGGTTTTTCCTCCTTCCTTGGTTATGAAGGTAATTTTGCTTTCATGAAAAAACTAAATGAACAGATTCTAGAGACCTATTATCTGCAGACACATGGTTCCTCCTGCATGTGGTGTCTCAAGTGCCATGGTGGAAAACTTTTGTGGGGGATCCTTCTTGAAATAATGGCAGCAAGTCACTTTATGAAAGGCATCAAGCTTCAAAGACAAGCAACATATGTATTCCATAACACAATTTCTGAAATTTTAAACACAGGAATTCTAAACTCCTAATCAAATACATCTGTAATAACTTTAGTATAGGACTCCTCTAGACTACTTCCCTGCCTCAGAAATCAAAAAGCTATTGGAATAATCACCCTCAGTAATAAAAAAAAACAAAAACAGCAAACACCATGGAGTATATACTTAAGTTGCCTCCAGGAAACCAGTTCCACACAGCATAAGTACTCGTCAATGTATCAAGAATTACTATTCTTCCCTCCCTAATTGTTTTAAATAAAATTTGCTTTGTGTCAAGGAACATGTTAAGCAAAACATCTAACATGATAAAACCTCTATATGAAGCAACTGATACGTATGCAGTTAGCATGCCTGCAATCCAGCTTTCTGGCAGCAAATAATGTCACTGGGGATGTGCATTTCAACTTCTAAAATTTCCCCAATGACTTAAAGTAAGCAATAAAATAGAAACATAGTTTATTGAAATGGCACTTCTTCAAAAATAAGAAATACAATGATATTCATATGTTGGACATTTTCCTCTACATTTGGGCTATTAGTATGCACCCTACATTACAACTGAAAGAAAACATCTCTGAATACAGTCTTGATATTATGCTGAACAACTTTCAGGTCCTGTAGGGATTTTATGAATTACTAATAAGTCTAAACGTGAAGTTGCATTTATTGTCTGAAACCCTGCCCATGTGCTGGTACCTACCGGATATGCAATGCATTCCAGAGAGCAAAGAATTTATTATTTGTAAGAACTGAATAAAAATGCATTATACTTACAACAGAAAATAGAAAATTATTGTATCACATACGTAAATGTCATTTTGTGTTTTCAGTATTTTTTAATTTTGTTAAATTAAGCTTTATTATTGTATAGATGCAATAGACAAGTTAGGTAATTATTCATGGAATTAAACACATTTCTATTTATTTGCTGTTAGGTCTAGTTAATGACCTTGTGTTATACTGATATTAACACTACTAGGATGTACCACAACATATGCAAATATTACGCTTAGTTTGAAAATTGAGATGGCAACAATATATTGTAGATTTAGATGTAGTTTAAATACAGAGAAGTTTCTTTAAAATGTCGGCCAAAATTTATAAGAATGGTACCTGAAGTGAAGCTCCTAAATTCATATATTTGGGCTCAAAATAAGCATATGGATTCGCAGAAAGGCTGATCACCCATCAACTCCTTTGCACTTTACTGAAACCTTATGTGTTCTGAAAACTCAGGAGTTGCTCGCCACTTTACCTGCATAACTACAGATTCAGTGGCCCTTTTATACAACATTCCTCAGCCCAAGATGAGCAACAGAGTTTGTGCTGAGGACATTCATGTGATGCAGAGTCCATCTGTACATCCACACCTCAGTAGATTCATAGCAGCTTTAATGAACTCAGGGCCTTTTGCCGGATCTAATACAATTAGCAGTGGAATTTTTCTTTTTTAAAAATAAATAATACTTTTGAAACATGCATTTTTGTACTATTAGATGCAAAGAAATATTTAATTAGAACATTTATAACTCTTGTGTTTTAAATACATAGAACATATCTATAGTTATCTGGATATATGTAAGCCACCCAACTGTGCGACTATACTCAGGTCATTCATGTTTCTGATACTTCCACAACAGAGCAAAAGATTTTTTTTTTCTTTTCTCTTTTTTTTGGGGGGGAGGGGCCTTAAGCAATATAAGAACTTCATTGTGTACCCTCAAATGCAAAGAACGTGCTGAGGTCAGCACATATCTCATCATATTTACAGCTCATGACCAATTATTTGAGTTGGTTTTCATGGCACTTACTTTAATGTGCACACTACTTCTTAGGAAAATATTAGATTAATAAAAAAATCAAACTATTCTCATTTTCCAAAGCAATGTTTTAGTACAAGAGACAAACGGAGGATTTAGAACACATGTTCAAAGTTTAGAGACAGCAAGAGAAAAAACAATACCTAAGTTTTCTAACTTTTCCCTAATAAAAGGGCCATTCTCTAGTTAGCTCTAGCCACTTCCCCTAAAGTATGACCCTTCTGTATAACTAAACATCAGAGGCACAGCTGATAATCTTAGTTTATTAAAGCATGAATATTCTATAAAAACATTTAGAATTAAAACAAAATGATCTAGTCAGAATTTAAAACCAAAAAATATTGGTTTCCAAAAATCAGTCAGTTAATTTCCATCTCACTGTGTCAATAGCAGGTTTTATGTATAAGGAGAAAAAATAAATCACTCCAACAAAACTAGCAATGAGCTCGTCAAATTCAAATGCAGCTTTCCATTTATGTATTTTTTATATTAAAGCAATAAACATGGTTCATTTGTCTTTCACTGGTTGCCACGTTTTTCTGTGCTGTTGCTATGAACTTCAACCATTAGCTGCGCTCCAAGGTAAACTACATGAACCATCAACAAAAGTGACACCCAATCTATGGAGTTCATATTTTCTCCAGATTATCTATGCTAGTTGACAAGCTGGTAATGAAAAAAATCACACTAAGCAAATGGTTCCTCTAATAACAATAAATTTTCTATAAAATTATGAAGGGTACAAAACGTTTCCTTGCATCTATTTTGTCATGAATTCTAATTAACGCTGCAAAAACCTGAGTGCTGGGTCATCACAAGAAATGCATCGAGGTTTGATTGATAATATGTTGCACTGGCCTATGCCTGTCAAGATTCCTTTCTCTCAAAATTAATGGCCATCCCACCTGCCCTAATCATACAGCCCAAATGATATTCCCCTTCTTATTTCAATTTTCTGAAGGCATGGAAACTGGGAAAGATCAGTCATTTATCTTCTAATAGCTGGATAATAGATCTATCACAATAAAACATCTGCACAAACTCAGTAATTTTTTCAAAACAGTGAAGCTTTCACCAACATTAAATCAATAACTTATGAAAACACTGACCTATCCCTACATACTGGCACTGAACACTAACTTACTTAACAGACATTTACTAAAAAAATAGAGTTAGTCATTCCAGTCTCCTTACTCCCAAAGGTACTACTCTAGTTTAAAAGCGCAAGTATTCTCATCTCACAACCATCATCAATTATTAGGATCAATTTAAAAAGTTAATGATTTGACTTCAAGAGCTAGCGTTTTATACAATAGTCAGCCAGTCTTAAAAAGCAACTCTTTAGTGTTCACTTGTGTAAGAAACAATAACGGTAGTTAAATGTTTTACTTTTTCAAAAAGTCAGTTTTAGGAGTAAATCTTCATGCTAGAAGAAAGCAGTAATGTTTGTAAACGTTCAGAGTAGGGTAGTGCTAGCTGAAGAGTCTTATTATTAAGGTAAAAAGATTATTATACTCTGTAGGAGGAAGTCACTGTGAAAGATTTTAAGTCCTAAAAATGTGAGATACAAAATGGATGGCCTGAAACTTTTCTGCTCTAATTTACCCAGAGGAAAGGCAATAATTTCAATGGAGTTGCTCTCATTTACTCCACCGTGGCCAAAAAAAAAATCAATCAGTAGTTCCTTCTCTGACTTATCGTATACAGGGAGTACCTGGAAGTCATGAGCATACATGCACAAATAATCAATACACTTCAGAAATATGCAATCAGCTATTTAAACCATTTTTGTGACAGACTAAGCATATGTGTTTCTCAAATTATGAATTCCATTTTACAATATGAACACCACTTTTGATAGTAACCTTCATTGTGACCTTCAGTTTCTATTGTAACTCCTATGTTGGCTTTAGAGATCCTGTTTGTGATGAAACACAGTCTTGTTCTGACATGGCCGGTCTATTCTAGGCACTTTCTTGCTCATGTTGGTGGTGTGGAACACTTCGGAGAGGGTTAACAAACAATGAGAAAGTTAACATTGTTAACTGATTGTTCCCTACTGGAACAATAAGGCCACTGATATTAAAAGACACTCAACAAACCTGACCGGGGAGTGCGGAAGATGGAACCTTTAATCCCCACCCTCCCCCACCAGCAGGCAATCATATGCCCTTTGAAGACCAGTGATCTAAATTCTTCTCTCTTTTCTTCTGGAATCTAGTTAATAAAGTCCATAAACGTTCCACAGTTTCTGAGGCCGTATTTGACAACTAATGCCATGTAATTTGCCACTCTGAATTGAAGCATCGAGGAAGAATATACACTGCGGTCAATTAGGTCCAACCTCTTATTATCCTTATTAAAGGGCATGAACCTAAAGTGTTCTTGTTTGCCTCTCTGGATGGCTGCTTCTACTACCAGCAAGTTGGCTGCTGGATGTTCCGATCCCTTCAAGGGAACACAATACTTTTTGTCCGCCCTTTTGCAGGTTGGATGTATGGTAGCTAGAGTTTGCCATACCATTTTGATATTGCTACGACTGGATCTGCCAATCAATGGGGTAATCTTTGATAGAGAAGATGTCTTTAAGATATCCATTAGCTCATGTTGGGTTTCAGGCACTTCCTCCAGAGCAATAATGAGCTCATTAGCCACTTTTCTGAATAAATTTTGGAAGTTAGTAAAATTATCAGTGGTGATTTAGGGTGGAGGCATAATTGCCACATCCGGTAATGAGAATGAATTATTACTGGTTGGCAAGATGTCAGAAGCAGTGTGCTCTTCCTGCTCTACCAAGGATTCATCCCTTGTCTCAGTAACTATGGTCTCCAAGGGTGGGGATGAGGGTCTGGTATCTTCCCTACGTGGGCTGGGCGCCTGCTGTAGCACCTTCGGTAAGACCTTGTGGGATTCCAATATAGCCAGTGACCAGGGAAGGACAAGGGTGGTCCCATTCAGGGGTTACCATACCATGGTGTCATGTCATGCCCATATGTGGACCGCAATCACAGTGACCCAGCTGCCACAGGTGTTCTGATTGGAGAGGAATAGTTAGGGGATAATACCCCTTCAACCTCCCCATCTTCATCACTCAACATCCGTGGTGCTATCGGAGATAGCAGTTGCTCTGGTACCACTGGCCCCAGAGAGACGTCGGTGCCCAAAAGAGGGATTCCAAGTTGAAGAGACCAAGTTTAAAAAGTATGGATTGGCTGAATGGACTATAAGGTGGCTAGAAAGCTGGCTATATCATCAGGCTCAACGGATAGTGATCAAACGGCCCAATGTCTATTTGGCAGCTGATATCAAGCAGAGTGCCCCAGGGGTCAGTTCAACATCTTCATTCATGATCTGGATGATGGGATTAATTGCCCCCTCAGCAAGTTCATGAATGACAATAAGCTGCGGGGAGAGGTAGACATGCTGGAGGGTAGGGATAGGGTCCAGAGTGACCTAGGCAAATTGGAGGATTGGGCCAAAAGGAATCAGATGAGGTTCAACAAGGACAAGTGTAGAGTCATGCACTTAGGACAGAAGAATCCCATGCACCGCTATAGGCTGGGGACTGACTAGCTAAGTGGAAGTTCTGCAGAAAAGGACCTGGGAATTACAGTGGACGAGAAGCTGGATGAGAGTCAGGAAGGCTTATCAAGAAGGCTAACACCACATTGGGCTGTATTAGTAGGAGCATTGCCAGCAGATCAAGTGAAGCCATATCTGGAGTACTGTGTCAGTTTTTGGCCCCCCACTACAGAAGGGATGTGGACAACTTGGAGGAAGTCCAGCAGAGGGCAACAAAAATGATTAGGAGGCTGGGGCACATGGCTTACAAGGAGAGGCTTGGGAACTGGGCTTATTTAGTCTGCAGAAGAAAAGAGTGCGGGGGAATTTGATAGCAGCCTTCAAATACATGAAGAGGGGTTCCAACGAGGATGGAACTAGGCTGTTCAAAGTGGTGGCAGATGAAAGAACAAGGAGCAATGGTCTCAAGTTGCAGATGGTTGGATATTACAAAAAACTATTTCACTGGACGGTGGTGAAATGGTTTACCTAGGGAGGTGGTGGGATCTTCATCCTTAGAGGCTGGGGGTGGGGAGGTGAAGAAGTCGCAGTATCTTAAGTCTAGAGGAGACACCATAAATCAATCCCCAATACATCAAGTGCTACCCGTACGCTAAGAATCTTACACTAATGGCTCAAGAGCAACTTGCTGAACTAAGGCTGGACGAGATTTTAAAATTAAATTGGAAAATAGTGCAGGACATGCTCTGGAGAGCCCTGAGGATTCCATGAGAGAAGCCTAGACATCTCCCTTTCCAACTTCCTTGCAGAGGGTCATAGTTCCAAGAAAGGCAGGAGGCAGCAGTGAATCTGCTTTTTTGTAACTACAAGGTACAGCATGGGCCCTTAATGCTGGGGAGGTGGAGGACCAAACCATCTTGCCCCTGAAATCCTGACAGAGAAAGGAGTGTAGGACAAGGCTCAGAGCAAATACCAGCCCTGGTGAGGAAGGCAGGCAAGGATGTGTTTGTCCCCAATGTCACATGCACAAACAGTCCTGAATTAACGTGGAGGGGGGCACAGGAGAGAAACAATCCAACTTTCTCAAGTGGCAGGTGAACAGAAAGTCCTATTTTTACCGCCCCCAAGATAAAGCAACTAGTGGCCGAAGCTAGAAGTGCCTCAGCTGCTACAAAGGTGTAGGGGAAGGTTAAAGAATAGGTAGTCAGTCCTATTTTACTGTTGCTGCAAACTGAACACACAGCCCCTTCACATGAGTGTGGAGACTAGTCAAATATGCTGAGAACTGGGATAGGTGATGCAGGGCAGGGAGAATATTTGTGACTTGTATTATTTCAGAAGGCTACACCAGAAGAGAAGACAGAAACAACAGGATAGCACTGCCTTCAGACAATGCGTGAATGTCTAGTTGGTGAGCAGCCTGTTTCCTGTAGCAATGGAAGTAGATAAGCTTCAGTGTTCTGATGAAAATATTGTTTCAGTTTGCAGTTATGAACATTTAAGAAATGCAACAGGTGCACAGAGGATCACAATATTTTAAACTATATTAAATGATATCACAATATAAAGAAAGATAGTATTTTGACTGTTCTCTCTCAGTATTTTAGGTATTAGACAACTAAACAGTACTTCTGTATCTATTCAAATTAGGATGCAGTTAGCCCTTACTCATTAAAACCTGCAGCCAGCCCTACCAGTTGACTTGGGCTACGGGGTTGTTTAATTGCAGTGTAGACGTTCAGGCTCAGGCTGGAGCCTGGGCTCTAGGACCGTGCAAAGTAGGAGAGCCCCAGAACTCAAACTACAGCCCACACTGGAACATCTACACTGCAGTTAAACAGCCCCATAGCCCAAAGCCCACGAACCTGCATGAGTGTCTAATTACAGTACTGTCTAAGGAGTCTTGGTATCCTTCAGTGTTATAAATATACACTCAAAGGGTGACATGATCTCCACATAAAAGTTTTCTACACAAAGCAGTAGAAATCTTGTGTCACTGACCTCTTTATGAGCAGGGCACACAAGATTTTTAGTGTTCTGGGTGTCAAACACAATTTATTTTTGTCTTTCTAGGGGCATTTAGCCATGTTGTCGAGATAAATAGTAAAAGGTGCTTTTTTGGATTTTTTCCTTCTTTAAAAACCAAAAACACCACACAACTAGGAAATCCCTACAAAAGCTACATTACAAAAACATGAAGCCTGCAAAATTAAATAACCACAAGTCACGAACTATCAACATAAAGACTAAACACACACAACTATCTGTCCTTAAAGGTGATTTTTTTAAAAAAAGAAAAAGTTTGATGAAGAACAGTTCAACAATTTTTCAAGATGACTTTTTTCTAGAACATCTGCACAAATAAAACTGGAAGGGGTTTAAACATTAATTTTACCATATAAAAAAGTACTCACTGTGAAAATTTGTTTTGATTTGATGGGGGGAATTTTGAAAATAAAGTGGTAGAAAGCTCATACGCTAAGTTAGCTTTCTTGAGAACGCTTTCATGGCTAACTAAGGTCCCAAAACAGGAAAGCATTTCTGCATATGCTTAACTTTAAACAGGCAAGTAGTCTTGCAAAAGTCAATGGCTCAACTCACACGCTTACTGTAGCAGGGCAGCTGCCCCACTCCAGGTAAAAAGGGGTTAGAACAGTCCTGCAGAGGGCTGTGGCTAGGGAAAGGCAGCCCAGCAGAGGGCTACAACTGAAAGCAGCTAGGGCAGAGCAGCCACAGCTGTGGCTGGGTCAATTAGGGCCCACCTGGCCCTGATAAAAAGGGCTCAGAGGTTGGAGCTTAAAGAAAGAGAGAGTCTCTCCTCTGTCTGCAAAGGTAGATAGGCCCGGCTGCTGGGAAGCTTGAGTAGGTACCTAGAGTGGTGCAGGGCTGGGGCAAGGCAAGAGGAGCTGGGGGAGCTCTAACCTGGAAACCCCCAGGCTGCAGGGCCTACTAGGGGATGGCCCAACAAAGCGGTACTGGGGATGCAGGGGGCAGCCCATGGCTCTAGAGGCAGAAGCAGCAGGCCAAACCCTCCTTGCTAATGATGAACGGCAATGATACTGCAGTCTGCCCCAGAGAACGGGGGTAAGAGATGACTGGCAGTTGCCTAGGCTGAGGCAACATGGGATAGGGTGTGGGGGTACTGCAAGGGTGCAGCACCTAGGTAAGAGGGCACCAGGGTCCAGGGAGGGACACGGGGCCAGTGCAAGCGAGACTACAGACTGCAGAGGGCGCTCTGGATGCTAGAAGAGCTAACTCCCTAGACAACCAGCAGGAAGCACCACAGGGGTGACTTGCCTCTCTGCTACACTTATCTACAAGTACTGTCCACATTTACATGTTTTAGTGAACCAGGGCCTTCTTCAATTGTGGGAGGGACAGCTCAGTGATTTGAGCATTGGCTTGCTAAACCCAGGGTTGTGAGTTCAATCCTTGAGGGGGCCACTTAAGGATCTGGGGAAAAAAAAATCTGTCAGCGGACAGTACTTCGTCCTGCTAGTGTAGGCAGGGGACTGGACTCGATGGCCTTTCAAGGTCTTTCCAGTTCTATGAGATAGGTGGTACAACAGACTGCTCTAAATCAAGGCAATACCTACATGACTGAACTTTCAGCAAGAGCTTAAATGATATCCAGAATTAGGGCCACAATTTGCAAGATACTGACTCCTTTCAATGAGGTTTCTAAAATTCATGGATCAGGATGTTCTGATGGTATCTAGCAAAATAGTTCCGGACTATTTTATTTACACATGCCTGTGCTTCTCCCAATTCTCTACCCCATCGTCCCACATGACAACAGCACCCTGGAGTCCTAAAGAGCGAATTTCCATGTTTTGTTTACTTTTTCAATAGTATTCTTCTTAAGAAAGAAAGAAGTCCTGTGACAATATTAAACCAAAGCTCTTAACATTAAGTTGGTATGATGCAGCACGCGAAAGCCAGAAAATGGCTAAGTTAAAACTTCATGTCAAACTCCTTTCCGCCACCTTGTTCGTAAGCATAACAATGCAGACTTTAAAAATATGATCACATGTCTTAAATACAATGCAATTACACATAAAAGAACATTAAGATTGCAAATTCAAGCATCTGTAAGCTAAACAATGCTAGAATTAAGATTGTCAGCCATGTTGTATACTTCAAATTTAATGGTATGTATGGCAATCATTAAGTAGATTTGCTGCAGAAAGTGTGTGCCAGTATTATTATACTCTTAAAAATTACACTAATTTGTGTTACTTACCGTACTTTTATCTTTCAGAAGTTTTTCTATCACTTCAATTAACATTTCCTTTTGTTCTGGGTCAAGACTGAAAACAGAAACAAGACAAAGGATAGTTTTTTTCATTTTTTAAAATATATTCCTTTAATATTTTACGGTCAGGCTTATACTTGAAACAAAGATAGGCTAGACAGCAAGGAGCAGAAGGAAACAAACAAGGGAAAAGTGAAATTCTATTCAAACCAAACACATGGTACGCCGGGGAAGGAGAAGGATGCAGACGAGACTGTGAAACATAAAATGGCAAAAAATAGTTCACATGACTTTCTATTACAGCATTCAGACAGTTCGCTATTCTGGAACTAAGCAGGCACCCCTAACTCATAAAAAACAACACACAAACATTCAGAACAGGGTTGGAAGATTCGAAAGGTTAGTTTTCTGCTTAATAAAAAGAGCTTTTCTAACCCCCTTTATCAGTAAAGATCGGAATTTTGAAAACTGCTTGTTCCATTAGTCTGACCAACAACAGGTTGGAGTCCTGGAATCTATTTTTTAAAAAAAGCTATATTCAAAAGAGCATTACATTGAGTTGCTATGGGAATTACTGGGAAATACAGACCTCAAGATCAAAGTTCTATATTAATAGGTATAGGGAAGATAAGTGCAATATTTCAGAGGAGGGAAGTATGAACATGAGTTATGATGCCATGTATATCAACACATTTGATATTTACTGCAGCCTTAAATTGTTAAGATAGGAGAACACAAGCAAGTATGTCAGCTTCTACTCTTGGTGACTGAAGAAGTTCGCTCAAGCCTAGAGGTGGAAAGAGAGGTCCTACTTAAAGAGTGACTCAAGACAGCCTTAACAAAGTTGGCATCAAATATGAAAGCCTATACCAAGGAATAAGTAGTAGTAAGTAAATGATTCAGACCAGGGTTACCCTGGTCTGCTCTAGTTCTTAGGTCTCACTGCCTTGAGGGACGGTGTGAACTCACCCAACACTGGATGGGGAATCCCCTTCCCCGCGCAGTCACAGTTACTACTAGATTACTGACAACTCTCAGCTATACTAAGTTAAGTTTGTTGGTCTTAGCTTAACATTGAATGAAAATTGTTTCCTCAGCAGCAGAAGCAAGCAACTTAACTTTATTAAACTGTATTAACTATGTTTGTATAGCATCCAGCAAAATGGATCCCAGAATGTGTCTGGAGCTCTAGATGCTATAGTAAGACATTAATTTTTGGTCAGAACTCCTTACAGCCATTTCTAAAAATTTACTCCAAAGTTCTAGTAGATCTGAATTCCAAGTGAGGAATTTATCATTTTCTGTAAGACCTCTTTTGGGAATTTAAAATGTGCTCCATTTCTCTTGGCTAAATCAAGATGCTTCATTTATTAATTTGAACACCTTTAGCATACAAGCTAAATGTAACTGTAAAATAATACAAAAGAACGGAAGGCAGATAAAACTAACGTTTGCCAAGTGGACAAGGCCCCAATTCCTGAGGAACAGCATTTTATTTTTAAGCTGTTATGGATATACTGACTAATAGAGAGCAGTAATAAGGGGAGATTACTTACTGTAACTGGAGGTTCTTCAAGATGTGTGGTCCCTCTATGTATTCCATACATGGGTATGCATGCACGCCACGCACGCAAATCTAATTCTTCTAAGCAGTGCCCAATGATGTATTCGTGCGCTGTAAATCTCCTTGTTCTCCCAACCGAGGTCTTAAGGGGCAGGTTGATACTTCTCCAGTTCTCTCTGATCAAATCTAACAGGATCCAAAGCGGAGGGGAAGGAGTGCAGGTAGTGGAATACAATAAGGTCCACACATCTCAAAAAGCTACATTAAGTAGCTTCCCTTTCTTCTTCAAGGGCCATTCTCTGTGTGTATTCCACATATGGGTGACTAGCAAAAAGTGCTCAAAGTAGAGGAGGGTGCAAGGATGTTTGTAGCAGGAATGCCTGTACTACTGCTGTTCATATGGCCACATCCACTGATGTGGGAACTGATGGGCAAGGTCCCCTGGGAGAATAACATGAAGGGGAAAGGAGTTCAAGAGAGCTGGCTGTATTTTAAAGAATCCTTATTGAGGTTGCAGGAACAAACCATCCCGATGTGTAGAAAGAACAGTAAATATGGCAGGCAACCAGCTTGGCTTAACAGTGAAATCCTTGCTGATCTTAAGCACAAAAAAGAAGCTTACAAGAAGTGGAAGATTGGACAAATGACAAGGAAGGAGTATAAAAGTATTGCTCAGGCATGCAGCAGTGAAATTAGGAAGGCAAATCACACTTGGGAGTTGCAGCTAGCAGGAGATGTTAAGAGTAACAAGAAGGGTTTCTTCAGGTATCTTAGTAATAAGAAGAAAGTCAAGGAAAGTGTAGGCCCCTTACTGAATGAGGAAGGCAACCTGGTGACAGACAATGTGGAGAAAGCTAATGTATTCAATGCTTTTTTTTTTGGTCTCTGTCTTCACAGACAAGGTCAGTTCCCAGACTAATGCACTGCATGGCATGACATGGGGAGGAGGTGACCAGCCCTCTGTGGAGAGAAACTTGGTTCAGGACTATTTAGAAAAGCTGGACGAGCACAAGTCCATGGGGCTGGATGCGCTGCATCCGAGAGTGCTAAAGGAGTTGGTGGATGTGATTGCAGAGCCATTGGCCATTATCTTTGAAAACTCATGGCGATCAGGGGAGGTTCTGGAGGGCTAGAGAAAAGCTAATGCAGTGCCCATCTTTAAAAAAGGGAAGAAGGAAAAACCAGGGAACTATAGGCCAGTCAGCCTCACCTCAGTCCCTGGAAAAATCATGGAGCAGGTCCTCAAGGAGTCAATTCTGAAGCACTTAAAGGAGAGGAAAGTGATCAGGAACAGTCAGCATGGATTCACCAAGGGCAAGTCATGCCTGACTAACCTAATTGCCTTCTATGAGAAGATAAATGGCTCTGTCGATGAGGGGAAAGCAGTGGACATGTTGTTCCTTGACTTTAGCAAAGTTTTTGATATGCTCTCCCACAGTATTCTTGCCAGTAAGTCAAATCAGTACGGTGGGCTTGATGAATAGATTATAAGGTGGATAGAAATCTGGCTAGATCATCGGGCTCAACGGGTAGCGATCAATGGTTCCATGTCTAGTTGGCAGCCGGTATCGAGTGGAGTGCCCCAAGGGTTAATCCTGGGGCCAGTTTTGTTCAATATCTTCATTAATGATCTGGAGGATGGCATAGATTGCCCCCTCAGCAAGTTTGCAGATCACACTAAACTGGGAGGAGTGGTAGATACGCTGGAGCGTAGGGATAGGATACAGAGGGACCTAGACAAATTAGAGGATTGGGACAAAAGAAATCTGATGAGGTTCAACAAGGACAAGTGCAGAATCCTGCACTTAGGATGGAAAAATCCCATGCACTGCTATAGACTAAGGACCAAATGGCTAGGCACATTTCTGCAGAAAAGGACGTAGGAGTTACAGTGGACGAGAAGCTGGATACGAGTCAACAGTGTGCCCTTGTTGCCAAGAAGGCTAATGGCATTTTGGATTGTATACGTAGCGGTATTTCCAGAAGATTGAGGGACGTGATCATTCCTCTCTATTTGGCATTAGTGAAGCCTCATCTGGAGTACTGTGTCCAGTTTTGGGCCCCACACTACAAGAAGGATGTGGAAAAATTGGAAAAAATCCAGCGGAGGGCAACAAAAATGATTAGAGGGCTGGAAAACATGACTTATGAGGAGAGGCTAAGGGAACTGGGATTGTTTAGTCTACAGAAGGGAAGAATGAGGGGGGATTTGACAGCTGCTTTCAATTACCTGGAAGGGGGTTCCAAAAAGGATGGATTTAGACTGTTCTCAGTGGTACCAGATGACAGAACAAAGAGTAATGATTTCAAGTCACATGGGGGATGTTTAGGTTGGATATTAGGAAAAAAAAATTCACTAGGAGGTTGATGAAGCACTGGAATGGGTTACCTAGGGAGGTGGTGGACTCTCCTTCCTTAGAGGTTTTTAAGGTCAGGCTTGACAAAGCTCTTGCTGGGATGATTTAGTTGGTGTTGATCCTGCTTTGAGCAGAGGGTTGGACTAGATGACTTCCTAAGGTCCCTTCTCGCCCTGATATTCTATGATTCCACAGCTGCTGCTTGAATGTATAGTGCAAGGCCAACGTGTAGACAGCGCTCCAAGGTGCTGTTCTGGAGATGACTGCAGCTGAAGGTCCAGTAAGGCAGCCATAGAGGCTGCTTGTGCTAATTCCCCAAAAGGGGGAGGGGAGTGCTTAGATAGTACCCCTCTAGTATACATCCCAAAACCCACTTAGAAATCCGCTATGAGGCCTGTCCATGTGGCCTTTCTACTATGGTGAAAAAGTGACTCTGAGGTTTTTCTAATGAGTTTAGTTCTTTGTAGGTAGAATGCCAGGGCTTGCCTGATTTCAATGGAGTGAAGTCTCTTGTCTCAGAAAGAAACATGCGTTTTTGGAAGAAATATAGATAAGTGGATCAATTAGTTAAAATGGAACTCAACCAATCATGGGGAGGAATTTGGGGTATAAGGGAGACATTCACTTTGTAGAATACTCTGTATGGGTGGATGATCTGCCATCATGGCTCCGAGCTCACTGCCCCACCTAGCCAAAGTGACTGCCACTAAGAATACCACCTTCGTAGATGAGACTGGCAAGTGTCTGTCTTTTTGCTTCAATCCCACAGTCACACCAGAACCAGAGGATCCCTCCATTTTCATACTTTTTCCTCCGATGTGGGGGCTTCAGCAGAGCTGATCCTGTGGGTTCCATCTGTGATGTCTCACCCAACCTGGATCAGCTCAGGAAAGAAACGCGTTTCTTATGGACTGTCCTCTGCAGGGATCTGCTCTCGCACCCATGAGAGTACCCTTTACTCTCATGCAGAGCCCTGTAGGAGTCTTTCCACTTTGGTGGTAAAGGCTTTGCTCCAAGGCTCATGCTTGCAGGGGTGCTGCTAGTCGGTTGAGGCTCATATACCTGGCTGTCTCCAGAGCCCGGCTGAGAGTAAGGCCTCATGGCCTCCTCCATCAGAAATTTCCTAAGATGGAACTCTTGTATCCCTCAAATTATTGCACCTTGTTGATATATGTGCTTCTCCCAGGCAGTATAGGCACTGTTGATGCTCATCACTACAGAGAAGAAGTGAGGGCAGGAGATGCACTTCTGAATCTCAGGACTTTGGATATAGCCCCAGGAAGGATTGTCCCTGGAATGGGTGTTGGGTGGGGAGACTTATCCTACACTAACAAAAAATGTATGCGAACTAAAACTACTAAACTAGATATAAAAACTATTTAGAACGAGTTTACTTTGCAGGTTATGCACTGAAGGCGGACTCAATTTCAACTCAGACCACACAGCAGTAAGAAGGACCTGCACCACCCCTTTTGCCTTTGGTCAGAAACACGAGGAGAGCTACTGAGCATGTGGGGGTCAATGGACACTGCTTTGAAGAATTTCCAGGGGGCTCCAGATGCGGAGGCGGCATGATGGAGAGTTCCAGGGAAGGGGAGGGATCCTGGTACAGGGAACTGCTCCCCTTGTTCTCCCCCACACCCCGAGCCATACCTCCCTCCCCATGTTGCTGAACTTCCTGTAGCCAGGGGAAGTTTCTGGGGCTTTATCTGACCCTGTCCCAGTTGCTCCATGCAGGGAAAAGGCCACGGGGGAGAGGGGTGAAGAGAGGAGGAACTCAGTCACAACTGGGGAAGGGAGGGTAGAGGGAGGATGGAGACTAATGTCCCTGTGCAGCTGGGGCATTCCCAGCTCCCCTCCACTGTGTGATTTACCTCTCCCTGCAGCTGCCCAAACAGATGTGTCTGAGCTGCAGAGCAGGGTTGATGAATATGGGTGCAGCTTGTCTTTGCTCCCTCACAGAAACTATTTTCTGCAAGGAATCAAAGAAAATCTGGAAGTTGGGAGCATCTTTATGTTGTGCCACAGAATTTCCCTAGGACAGCTTTTCAATATTTATGGTAAAAGACTACTTACCTATACAGTTTTTGGATTGCATGGGCTGCATTTTTTCTAACATAAGGAGATAAATCAGCAGAAGCTTCTTTAATAGCAAGCATCATAATAGGAACAATAATTGGCACACGGATACTAGATAAAACTCTCAAAGCACTTGCACGGATTAACTGATTAGGATCCTAAAAAGGATGGAAAAAAAAACAATGTAAGTAATACTGTAGAAATTTATCATTATTAAAACATGCAGTGAATACTGCAATGACTGAGTACACATTAAGTCACGTGAACGCCATTTTCTTCTTTTATGTTATTAGTCTGGCTTTAATTTCAAGTTTACAGTGCTATTGTACAAATTTATGTGAAACGTGGCACCAGAAAAAGTTTCAACAACCTGAAAAATTCTGCATATATTATGAGAAGCTGCCAAACATATCACCACATTAACAAGTTTTATTTATGCTAATAAAAAAGGAAAAATTAAGGAGAAGAAAGAAGAGGGAGAGAATTGTAACCAAAAAACAATATTTTTTTCTATTTATAATTTTAAAGTCTTTCATAAATTCAGGCATTTTGAAAGTTGTACAAGCCAGATCAATCTTAATATTATGTGCAACTTCCCCATACGTCAAGATGCATGAATGCTGCAACAAAAAAAGATGCCTTTTCTAATATCTTTGCCTTTTCAGCAATAAATCCTTTTTAATCATTCTATTTTTTTTTAAACAATGAAATGCCCTTCTCTTACAGTCAGTGGGAATGAATCTTGAACAGACAACACGGGATGTATGTAGTACCCTGCTGCAGAGTGGGAAGGGATGGACATGAGAGCATATGCATAGCTGGAGGGGGTTGCTGCTGTTGCCCCAGATCTGCCGCCTTCCTACTGGCTGGGGATACGGGAACAGGCATGCCAGATGGCTATTACCCCCTCTCACATTAAAATTCCCCTTGGAATTTCAAGTCTCTTGTTCCACTAGTTACTGCTCCAGCAAGCATCACCTGTGAAAGCATAACAGATGCTACTACACACAGGCAGTACCAGGAGAGGATGGGAATGACACACAGGAAAAGGTAGTAGTAGTGGAGCAGGAGAAGCATTTATGTACCGGGACCTCATCGTTCCTATCTCTCACTTCCCCGGGAGGCACTCAAGTATCAGGACCCCAACTCCTTTGGGAGTTGCACAGGTGTCAGGCTGATGCAGTGGGGACTACATCCTGTTTCTTCCCACTCCTGCCCATGTGGCTCCCCTGCCAGTGGCAAGATCTGGGAGCCATGCTGGAGGCACCATTGGGAAGTACAGACTGCTGCTACTCCACCTGACAAGTACAAATGAATGACTGTGAAGTGAAACATGGCTCACTCAATTTAACAGGGTATCTGGGTGATCCAATTGGACACTGGGAACAAAGCTTCAAGTACAGTCCAATGCAAAAAACTCCATTGCCCCCAAACTTCTCAGGGTTTAAGAGGCCAATTTAGTGGAATTTGCAGAATTTAGAGTTAATGAAAGATTCTAGCATGTCCAGCCCATCCTTGAGTATCAAATGATAAGATATGCAGCGTCTCTCTGGTACACCCTAGATTGGCTTCACCCACAATCCCAGGACACCTCACGTGCCTGACACTGTTGCAGGCTAACAGGATTTGCTGAGGTTCTTATTAAGGAAGCTCTTGGAGGACTGGTTCAGACACAAACAACAGATGTAGGGGAGACAGGCACCCTATAATTGTATTGGGTTTACTGATCACATATTTCAGAATATGTAGTTCTAGGGTGGGCAGGCAGCTTTATGTAAAACAGCATTTGTTGTAGCTTTTCTGGCTTTCAGGATTAGCAAGCTGGTGCCACAGGCGGCAAAGAACTGCTCTAAGTGTGCATTGAATGTACAACTTAAGCAAGGATGAATGTCTTTTAAATATAGGTATTCAAAAAGTGACTAAGTAGGAAAAGGGATTATAGTTCAATTAAAGGAATTCACAGATTAACAATTATATCTTGTGAAGGTAGTCAAAGGATTTTTAGGAATAGGGGACTTGGAGCCAGGACCACTATTCTAACATAGGAAAGGCAGCTGACTCACCCAGTATAAATTCACAGCAGTCATAAGAAAGCTGCCATAGGTCTCAATCCTAAAAACTTTGGTACGTGTCCCTTAAGGATTGGGGTAGTAGTGTCCGCAGCACCAGGTCTGACTTTCAGCAGGTGCAGGTAAGTGGTCACTGGACATCAGAATATTACAGGACCTATGTTCATCCTAATGTTGGGTTGCTGGGACATAGGGTAACCAGACAGCAAGTGTGTAAAATCGGAACAAAGGGTGGGGGGTAATAGGAGCCTACATAAGAAAAAGATCCAAAAAACAGGACTGTCCCTATAAAATCGGGACATCTGGTCACCCTGCTCGGACATGCTGGTGGACAACACTAACTATCTGCCATTTGTGGTTGCAGGAGATGTTGAGAAAAAGAGAGTCAATATTTGGATCTGTGGGCACACTATCGCGCATTAGACCAACAAGAAGGCTGCCGGATCAGCAGTTTATTTTCAAAAGCTGAAGCCATATGCTTGATTGTCCAGCAGCAGAATAGACTATTTGCATTGTGGAGCAGTAATACTAATTTGTTCCTGCTTCTGTTTTGGGAACATTGGGAAAGCAATGTTTCACCCCGATGAATGATACTTTGACTGTAACAAATCTTCTATCTCAGTAACAATATAGACTGGATCCATAAGGAGTTACATGCTGCCCTTCTTGGCTAGATTCACAGGTAAGCAAAATGTCAAATCTGTCAGCAAGGGAAGAAAAAATCATCAGGCCCCCAAAATAGGCTTCTGTGAAGGAAGAAAAGTAATTCTCTTGAACATGTACGCCACTTGCCAAGACCTCTGCAATAAAATATCTTTCTAAATCTTTGCCACCATATTTCAGAAGTGGTTCTTAGCTTTGGTTATCTGATCCCATTCCCCCCTACCCTATAATTTTGAATTAGAGTTGAGCAAGTATAACAATACTAGCCCCACTGGCTCTTACTACTAGGACTTACTGTGTGTGACAACCCAGAATTTTCTTTAGGGGATTTACTTTATTTAATCTATTTTAGGATTTTACGATGCTACCCCATCCTCCACAAAGCAATCCAAAACACCTTCCATGTAAAACCAGTGAGCAGAAATTTATTTAACGGGGACTCTGGCTCTCCTCATTTTTCAGGGAATCAGGTATCAGGACAGACCCTGTGACGCTGCTGGAAGAGAGGAGGAGCAGGCAGGGATATGTATTTTAGGTACGTAAGCTTGAAAAAACTGTTCACATTTTTAAGTTTTTTTTTCTCTCTCTCTCCACTTCTTAAGTTTTTTAAATCTTGTTTTTGCTACTTCTCACCTTGCAATTTAATTGCTAGTTACTGTATTTAACACCTTTTTAAAAAACACACACAAAAGTCAGGTGCAAATCACATGGAATCAATCTAAACTCAGATATTTATCAACTGCAGCATACATTGTTTTCTATATCTGGAGAACAATTGAGGATACCTATAATTTTGACGGCACATCAGCTCTTTACCTACAGAGCAATTAACTATATTTACTCACCTTCAGAGCTCGCTGAAAAGTGCTGATGGACAACAACGCCAGGTCCTGCTGCTCCTCTGCATACCGCATCAGATAAACGTACACTAGTTTTTTAATCTAAAAAAACCAAAATATAGCATCAGAAAATTTAAGAATCCTACAAGACTACATAAAATATAAACTAAATTTGTTATTTGAAAGGCAAAACAGACTTGCCAGTGGGGAGGAACTGACATTCCAAATTTTCTATTTATAGACTCAAACTTTAAGGTCAGAAGGAACCATTATGATTATCTCATCTGACCACCCGCACAACGCAGGCCACAGACTCTCACCTGTGTCTGAGCTATTGAAGTTCTTAAATCATGGTTTAAAGCAGGGGTCTCAAACTCAAATGACCATGAGGGCCACTGAGGACTAGAACATTAGCCCAAGGGCCGCATCACGGACACCCTGCCTCTGCCCCCCCCTCCTCCCTTTCCATGAGGCCCCACCCCTGCCCTGCCTCTTCCCACCCCTTCCCTATCCCCATTCCACTCACTTCTCCAAAACCCCCACCTCAACTCCACCCCCTCCCTATTCCCAGGGGGTGCAGGAGGGGTGTGGCAAGGGTTCAGGGCAGAGAGTTGATGTGCAGGATGTGGCAGGGAGCTGGACTGAAGGAGGGGTGTGGCAGGGGACTCAGGGCAGGGGGTCAGGGATGCAGGGTGCAGCATGGGGCCCAGGGCAGGGAGCTGGGCTTCAGGAGGGGTGTGGCAGGGGATTTAGGACAGAGGTCAGGGTGCAGGAGGAGTGAGGGATGTAGGGTACAGCATGGGGCTCAGGGCAGGAGGCTGGTGGAGAGGGAGGTAAGACTCCCTACTTGCCTGCCTGCCTTGTTTCACACACACATCCCCCCCAACTAGGAAAAGCGGCTGGAACCTGGAGGAGGGAAGGAGGAGGAAGGACTCTCTGTTGCCATGGCCACGCCTCCAGATACCTCCCCAAAGCTCCCATTGGCTGCGATTCCCAGTTCCTGGCCAATGGGAGCAGAGACGGGGAGTGCCTGGAAGAGAACTCTGTGCCTCTCTCCCTCCCCAAGGTGCTGCAGCCACATGTTTTCGGCTGCTTCCTGGAGCTGCCCCCGCTGCGTGCGGCGCTGAAGTTGCCCCAGGCAAGTCGGAGGGGGATGTGAGGAAGGGGCCCGGGGAGCGTGGCGGGCCACAGAAAAGAGCCAGGCGGGCCGCGTGTTTGAGACCCCTGGTTTAAAGACTTCACGGTACAGAGAATCCTCCAGCAAGTGACCCTGTGCCCCACACTGCAGAGAAAGGTGAAAAAACCCCAGGGCCTCTGCCAATCTGTTCTAGAGGAAAATTCCTTCTCGACCCTAAATAGGCTATCAGCTGAACCCTGCACATGTGGGCAAGACTCACCAGCCAGACACCCAGGAAAGAATTCTCTGCAATAACTCAGATCCCAACCCATCTAACATCCCATCACAGGCGATTGGGCCTATTTACCACGAATACTCAAATTATTTGCTAAATACTCAAATACTCAATTATTTGCTAAAATCATGTTATCCCATCATACCATCTCCTCCATAAACTTATCAATCTTAAACTTGAAGCCAAAGAGGTCTTTTGCTCCCACTGCTTCCCATGGAAGACTGTTCCAGAACTTTACTCCTCTCATGGTTAGAAACCTTCATCTAATTTCAAGTCTAACCTTCCTGATGGCCAGTTTATATCCATTTTTTCTTGTCTCCACACTGGTACTGAGCTTAAATAATTCTTCTCCCTCCCTGGTATTTATCCCTCCAAAATATTTATAGAGGGCAATCGTATCTCCCCTCAGCCTTCTTTTGGTTATGCTAAAGAAGTCAAGCTCCTCAAGTCTCCTTTCATAAGGCAGGTTTTCCATTCCTCAGATCATCCGAGTAGCCCTCCTCTGTACCTGTTCCAATTTGAATTCATCCTTCATTAAAAGCATTCCTGAATAATCACATGCTCAGTGCCTCAAGAAGAAGGGTCATTCAAAACTTCCTAAATTACTAGATTTACAATAAATCAAGAATTCCTGATGTCATGTAATATTGCCTAATTAAGATAACAAGAAAAATCAGATCTACCTTTGTCCTACACTACAGGGATTTGAAAAGTACTCCAAACTGTTGATCTACCACAAGGGATGCAAAATGAAAAACATTTTTAAAAGCTTACAACAGTGGTCCCCAAACTGTGGAGTGCACCCCATTGTGGGGCATGAAGGAATGTTCAGGAGAGGTATGGGGGAGTACACAGGCCAGCCCCACAGGGAGCGATAGCACCACTTAGCCCTGCTCTACCCCAGCCCCGGACCTGGCTCCCAGTCCCACTCCTGGGGGAATGGGGCAGTCAGATTCCATTACTGATAAGGAGGGACACAAAATAAAAAGTTTGGGGACCACTGCCTTAGAATGAATAATTTTCTTAGTACTCAATTTAATTCAGACAGACAATTGCCCCACTTTCAGTTTAAAGAAGTTACACTACAATTTGCCCCAAGGCAAAGCCTCTGTACAGCACAGAATACATTTTTTATGTTTGAGTTATAAAATGACGATAGGGGTTTATAATGGAAACTCTGAAAGACCCTTTACTACAGCTGTGCTATAATTACTGTCACTATCGGGGAAAAAAGATTTGTGCCAGTTCTGGCAAAAAGCATAATATTAAATCACAGAAGGTACAACACACTAAGTTATTTGTTGTTCTGCTACAGACAAGCAGCAACCAGCGTTGACCACAAGAGGCCTATGCAATGAATGCCTGCAGGTGTGCAGAGAAAAACCTCCTTTCCCTGAAACCACTCTGTGATTAGAAATGGGAGTTCTTAGTGCTTCGTGTCTACACTATTCTTTCATCATTTACCTTCATTCAGTGTTACAGCACTCCTTTCTGTAAAACTAAACAGGGCCCTATTAGGCTTTAGGAACACAGACAGATCTGTTTAATTAGTTTATCCATACAGGCACAGCAAACTCCATGAGTTATTGACTAAGCCTTTGATTATTTTTGTTCTATACCGCCAGTAAGGTCACTTTTTGTATCTTTTGACATCTAATGCCATGACGCATGTAACAAGGCATCATGTACTTGTAGAAATGAAATTTACAAGACACTTCTGTAACAATAAAGAGCCCTTCAATTCTCTTAAGAGAAATAAACATGCTCTAATGCTTTTACCTAATATTAGAGTGTAAAGTACGGATCAAAAATTTAGGAGCATGTTTAGACAGGAAAGACTTCTATGGAATAAGAAAACATTTTATAAAACCAACTAAAATGTTTAGGATTACATGACTAGTACAGGCACATATATTTTTCCCCTATATAGGATGCTTACAAATGAACAAAATTTGGTTTAGGCTATCTGACGGTCCTTGTATATACAAAGAGATGGCAAAGTATCTTGTTTAGCAGTTGTTACTGCCAATTCTTTGGCAGTAGAAGACTTCATCATGGGTGTTATATCCCCCATGAAGTTTATTCCACAAGACGACGTTTTGACAACTCAGAAGGAAGATTTAGCAGTTGCTAAAACTCTTCATTATAAGTCGTTAGGACCCAAACCAAATAACCAAGAGAACATAAGAGAATGTGGTAAGGTCCCCTCCGTGATGTATGAACGGTACTGGTTGCATTTGGATACAAATGATATACTTTATTAGAAAACCAAGTTATGAAATCAACTAGTAGTACCTGAAAAATACAAATGGCACATTTATCAAGGACTACAGGAAGAGATGGAACTCTTAGCAGCAGGGCGAGTAATCAGTCATGCAAGAGGTATTGGTTTATGATTTCCTGTTCTATATATTCCCTCTGGAGCACTTTGCATTGGCCACTGTCAGAAGACAGGATACTAGGCTAGATGGACTTTTGGTCTGATCCAGTATGGTCCTTCTTATGTAAAACTGCTCTCTCAAAGTGGAGATAAAATCTCAAAGCCAGGTCAACAGATAAATGTTGCACATACATGCAGACTGAACTCCTCAGTGTATTTTCACAATTAGGATATTGCAAAGAAATGCCTAGTCTAGTCAAATGCACATATACCTTCAGGGACTATGATACCTGCTAATTCATAGTATGTTTTAATGCAAGGTTTAATCCATGTTGACAAGTATAAGGAGGAAATGGCCTGTTTCCTAGTTCTATCAGCATAAATCACAAACAGTCTGATGGATTTATTATGTTTTTCCTATTAAGATAGTATGTGAGAGTTGTTAGTGTGTGCAACCAGACCATTCCTAGATGTAAAGGCAATCTGCAGAAGAAAACTGACATATTAATAGCCTGACTTATATGAAAATTGGGAGGGAGGTGGCAGAGAGGATACAGTTCCAACTTATCCTCAGAAATGAAGAACTTAAAGTAGTGATTGACCATTAAAGCTTTCAGCTGGCTGACAATTCTGGCTAATATTATCACCAGAAGAAATACAGTCTTCAGAAATGGTAAGAGCCTCTCCCGCTCCCAGAGATTCTAAATTGGGGGTCCATTCAATTTGATTGTCGAATGAGGTCAGAGGTGCTTGTTCACACAAAAATGAAAATATTAAACCCTCTTGCACAGGAACATGATATGCAACTATAACTGAAAGATTAAAAGGAACTAAACAATAGGCTAAACAATTTGAGATGCAGAAACTTTTTTTTGGTTTGAGATTGATAATTTAATTGGGGTGCCCAAGACTGCGAATCACCTTGTTAACCCCACCGCTTCCAGCAAAAAAAGACAATTTGCTTGTGCTTAACTAGGTGTCAGCTTCTTGACACAACCAGTCCATTAGCTTCCCAAACCACTTCCTCAGGGCTATGCCAGCCCTTACTTTGCCTTGTAGGTTAAAAATAGGTGCACCCCAAGCCTGGAGCCCCCTTGAAGTGTTTCTCTGAAGTGTCTAGCCCTTAACCATGGACACTCACAGAAATTGCCAGGTAAGTCCCAAAAGAACAGTGCACAAACCAGCCTGTTTGATACAACTGAGGATCAGCTCCAATATACCATCAGAACACTGAGATATATTTACAGTGAAAATAATCATAAGTTATTTGATCAAAGGCTAAGATTTAAGAGAGAATGAATAAAGACAATGATGGAAACAGAAGTGTTACATATAAAATAAAAAGTGCATGCTTTCTAGAGAGTCTAAACAGATTAAAACCCTTGTTTAAAGTAGTTTCTCTCACCTAAAGCCATTTCCCAGTGTATCCACCCAACGTGGCTGGGATTCCCCTGTGACATTCCATACCTTCTAGGAACACCCTACAGCTCCATGTTCATCCTTATAAAATGATTGTGTGGTATCTAACGCAAAGTTTGTCATGTTGGATGTCTTCGGAAGGCTCATGACGCACTAAGCATTTTTGTTATAATGATGGTACAGTAACTGTTGTTGCAGTAAGGTTATAGTAATGTTATAATTTCATGTATTATAGTTGTGAGGCTGAAAATGTATCCCCATGGCTTAAAACAAGCCCAGACAAAAACACTCTAAGAGCAGAGAGGCAGTTCACACCTCATCAAAGCATATAAGGGACAAGCCTAGCCCAGCCTCACAGGAACAAAGGGTGCTGGCCAAGGCAGCAACAAAAGGATCTGTTGGACTCTCAAGTGAGTCGCCCCCCTTCCTTTGGTCAGTTTGGGATGGAGATGAGGTAATGCTCACCTGACTCTGAAAAGGGTGGGAGGGGCAAAGCCAAGAGGGTAGAAAGGACATGATAAAAGGGAGGGATGTTTGCCATGCTCTTCCTCTCTCTTCCACCTGCTTCTATAGATACCACACCAAGCAACTGAAGCGCTGATCAAAGGGGAGAGCCTGGTTGAACAGCAACCAGTCACCTTGTGGTGAGAGGCACCTAAGTTTGTAAGGACACTGAAAGTGTTAAGATCATCTTAGAATTTATTTTGCTTTTATTTCATTTGACCAAATCCAACTTGGTATGCTTTAACTTATAATCACTTAAAATTTATCTTTGTAGTTAATAAATCTGTTCATTTATTCTACCTGAAGCAATGTGTTTGGTTTGAAGCATGTCAGACTCCCCTTGGAAGAACAAGCCTGGTACATATCAATGTCTGATGAACTCATATGAGCTTGCAGCATCCAGCAGGCATAACTAGACACTGCAAGACAGAGGTTCCTAGGGTTGCATCTGGAACCAGAGATATTGGCTAGTGTCATTTGGTTGCACAATCCAAAGAGCAGCTTACATCCTAGAGGCTGGGCATGAACAGGAGTGGGGGTTCTCACAGCAGAGCAGGGAAAGGCTGGCTCCCACAGTCAAGGATTGGAATAGCAGATCCCTGGTCCAGATAACACCAGAGGGGAACATCACACCCCCTTTCATGAATGCAAAAAGCACTGTACTTTTTCGTTCCTGTCATATTCCCCACAGTCATTGTTTTGTCCCCAGAGACAGGACAACCCTGGTGCTTTATTCCCTCATGTGCTCGCTGAATGTTGCCTTCGTATCTTCATACAGTAACTCCTCATTTAAAGTCCTCCCGGTTAATGTGGTTTCATTGTTATGTTGCTAATCAATTAGGGAACATGCTCGTTTAAAGTTGTACAATGCTCCCTTCTAACGTTGTCAGCTGCCCAGCAGGCTATCAATTGCCTGTAGTTCATATGTTCCTTCCCCCACCGCAATGTGCTGCTCCTGCCCTCTGCCTCGGAGCTGCTCCCTGAGACTCCTGCTTGCTGGGGGGAGGGGGGGGAATGGGAGAAGATGATGGGGGCTAATGTCAGGGTTTCTCTCTCCCTCCTGCTCCTGCACCCCGCTTACCCCATCTTCCATAGAGCAGAGGGGACACAGGACAAAGGGAGCTGCTGCGCTAGGCAGCAGCTACAGGCTTACTGATCTAATTAACAAGGCAGTGTACTTTTGACCCCACTCTTGATATTCAAAGGGGAATGGGCATCTCTCTCTCTCAGTGTGTATGTCTCTTCCCTCCCTCCTTCCCTGTTACATTCTAGAATGTGAGAGTTAACCCTTGAGGGCTCAGCAAATTGCTAGTTCATTTAGCACAGTGCTTTTCAAACTTTTGTATTGGTGACCCCTTTCAAATAGCAAGACTCTAAGTGTGACCCTCCCTTATAAACGAAAAACACTTTTTAATATATTTAAAACCATTATAAATGCTGGATGCAAAGCAGAGTTTGGGGTGGTGGCTGACAGCTCTCGACCCCCCATGTAATAACCTCATGACCCCCTTAGGGGTCCTGAACCCCAGTTTGAGAACCCCTGATTTAGCAGTAAGCCATTCCCTGGGAAATATCCCACCCTCTGACTCCTCCACCTCAACCAACCTTCACAGTCATCAGCACTGTGTACCAGTATTAAACTGTTTGTTTAAAACTTATACTCTGTGTGTGTGTGTGCGTGTGTGCAGATAGATAGATAAAAATATAGTCTTTTGTCTGGTGAAAAAAAATTTCCCTGGAACCTAATCCCCCCTATTTACATTAATTCTTATGGGGAAAATGGATTTGTTTAACATCGTTTTGCTTAAAGTCACATTTTTCAGGAAATTAACTACAACATTAAGTGAGGAGTTCCTGTACTTACCACATATGCTAACAGGTTTCCATTGCATTGGTTTATAGTGCTTATTTTACACATGAGCCAAGGCAGAAAGGTGAATATGCACTCCATGTCTGGTAAAAACTTGCTTAAATTTAGACACAAAGGTTTGGCACCGGTTCCCTAGTAGAGTCACTGCTTCTAAAAATTCATCCAAGGAAATTATTGTGTTGACTTCTCTTTTTCTTCTCAGTCTTTTAATCCCAGGAAGTAATAGTGCAGAACAAGTCAGAGCTTATCTCAGTTATCAGATTATACTACTTCTACAAGGCTCTCACTAAGATTAAGCCTTCGTGAATCCTAGTAAAATACAATTTAAAAGGTATTTTGTGATTTACACTAAAGTGAAAACTAAGTAGTACGTTTATAACAAAAATATCTCCCATAATAGTACATTTTTGTGTGTTCTTTTAAGAGTACCTCAATATTTTTACTGGCCACATTCTTCACAACAGCTGGAAACAACTCAGATGCATTCTTCCCCTTAGCAATCATCTGAAAGAAAAGTATAATATTGTTAATAGTTAAAAAAAATATTTTGGCCCTATTTTTCCAATCTGTCTTTGAATCAAATGTAAAAACACAAACAAACAGTCTCCTTTACTTGGTTGTCAGCCAGTTGCTTTGTGCCAGTAAAGGGAACACCATCATCTTGAGCAGGGCAGGAATTTCAGTACCTTGCACTGTATTACCAAATACAGAAACTGGATTTTGAAATTCAAAAGTTGCAATTTTTTTGATTCACTTAGCTTTTTCAGGCTAGCAATTTCAAGTTTTATTTTTTTAAAAAAGGCCAAAACTAAACCTTTAGAGTACATTATGAAAAGTTTTGTAAAGATTTCCCATAAGAGTTAGATTTTAGTGCACAAAAGAGTAACAATACTGTGAAGTAGATGTCACATTCAGAGTTTACACAAGAATACGTAAAATTGCCTGGCACAATGCACCTAAATGAAAAAATCCTCAAGAAAGGGTTTGCACAGAAGGAAAAAAGTCTGACTTATGAGTAAGGATGTACATTAATATCAGAAAAATGGTTATGTTATTTTGTTGGGTAAGAGCATACAGGTTTTGATTCACAATCACAACCACCAATGTGTGAAGGGGCAGTACGCACATCTCATGAAACTGAAATATCTTTCCAGAACAGAATTAACTATTCAAATTTACTTTCTACATTTATTTTAGTTTGCCTTCTCACTTGATACTATAATTACAGATTAAATTACTTGAGACACTTACATACAGTTTAGTTTCATCCCTCACTTCAGTTACTTTTTTTTTTAAGGAGCTATTTATGAAGCTAAATATTTTCACATGTAAATAAGTTGTAAAATTCCCATCTCCACTGGATCAGCAAAGTCATTGTGATAGAAAGGTATTAATCTCAGTAATTCATAGTCAAGTACAAATAATATGAACATTAAAAACATCTGATCTCTGTTTTTAAGTTCAAATGCAAGGCAGACAGGGAGATGGATCAAAGTTAAATACCTTCAGCCAGAGACAAGAGACATTCAAGCCAGGATCCAGTCACCCTGACACCTCAGGTTGACTATAGGTGGATAAAATATCAAAGGAACACTCAAAAATGTCAGATTCCGGAGACAGGAAATCCAAAGTTATACAGTGGATTATTGGCAGATGACAGGCAATAGCTATCATATCCACTACCCCACACCCTGACTCCAGATGGTACAAAAAAAAAATCAAGGGGTCTGTAAAATCATAAATGGTATAGGAGGAAAAAAGTTTTACTTACCCCTTCACATAATACAAGAACTACGGGTCACCCAATTAATTCGACAGGAAGCAAGTTTAACACAAACATAAGGAAGTAATTTTTCACACAATGTACACTCAACCTGTGGAGCTCATTGCTAGAGAATGTCATCAAAGCCAAAAAATTAATTGGGTTAAAAAAAGAATTAGATAAGTTCATGGAGGATAGCTCCACCAATTACTATTATCCAAGATAGTCAGGGATGCAACCCAACAATCTAGGAGTCCCCAAGCCTCTGACTGCCAGATGCTGGGATTGAACAACAGGACAGATCATTTGATAATTGCCCTGTTCTGTTCATTCCCTCTGAAGCATGTGGCACTGGACACTGTTAAAAACAGGATTCTGGGCTAGATGGGCGATTGATCTGATCCAATATGACCATTCTTATGTTCTTATCTGAGATTAAACATTATACATTGTTGAAATGCTGATGTAATTTAGACCCACATGCTTTATAAGACTACTAGAATGCTTTAAAAAGAAGAGCTGGGGTGTCAGACTATAAAGAGAGGAGGACAAGAGCCATGTCTCAAATATGCAACATATTACAAAGGGGTCAGGTGAAAAAGAACAAGCTGAAGAGGAAAGGGTAATGTTTGAGAAATTTAATATATAGCTAGGGCCCTACCAAATTCACGGTCCATTTTGGTCAATTTCATGGTCATAGTATTTTTAAATTGTAAATTTCATGATTTCAGCTCTTTTAACCTGAAATTTCACAGTGTTCTAATTGTAGGGGTCCTGACCCAACAAGGAGTTGGTGAAGGGGGGAAAGGGAAGAGTTTTGCAAGGTTATTGTAAGCGGGGGGATACTAGTACCCTTACTTCTGTGCTGCTGCAAGCAAAAGCGCTGCCTTCAGAACTGGGTGGCCAGAAAGCAGAGGCTGCTGGCCAGAAGCCCAGATCTGAAGGCAGAGCCACCACCAGCAGCAGTGCAGAAGGATGGCACAGAATGGTATTACCATCCTTACTTCTGCACTGCTGCCTGCAGAGCTGGGCCCTCTGTCAGCAGCCGCCCAGCTCTGAAGGCAATAGTGCAGAAGTAAGATGATATGGCTTGGCATTGCTACCCCTACTTTTGCGCTGCTGCTGCTGGGCACCACCTTCAGAGCTGGATGCCTCTGCCTTCTGGCCACCAAATTCGAAAGACAGCACAGAAATAAGGGTGGCAATATGATCCCCCTAAAATAACCTTGTGACTCCCCCTGCAACTCCCTTTTGGGTCAGGACCACCAATTTGAGAAATCCTGGTCTCCCCGATAAAACTGGTATAGTATAAGGCAGGGGTTGGCAACCTTTCCCACATGGTGTGCAGAGTCTTCATTTATTCACTTTAAGTTTCTGTGTGCCGGTAATACATTTTAACATTTTTAGAAGGTCTCTTTCAATAAGTCTTTCACATATAACTAAACTATTCTTCTATGTAAAGTAAATAAGGTTTTTAAATGTTTAAGAAGCTTCATTTAAAATTAAATTAAAATGCGGAGCCCCCCTGGACCAGTGGCCAGGACCCAGGCAGTGAGAGTGCCACTGAAAAACAGCTCGTGTGCCGCCTTTGGCACGCATGCCATCGGTTGACTACCCCTGATATAGGGTAAAAATACACAAAAGACCAGATTTCACAGGGGGGAGACCAGATTTCACAGTCCATGACGTGTTTTTCATGGCCTTGAATTTGGTAAGGCCCTAGATATAGTCAACTTTTGCAGAGTTAAAGGCTAGATGTCACGCATACCATTTTATTTTAATGAAATTCTCTCTCATCTAAAATATTATTTTAATACAACCCTGTTGTTTAAGACTGGGAATTTAAAACAGACTATCCCGGAGAGGTTAAATCAAGTTCAATTTCTAAGAGACACTGAAGGGTGGGTTTCTGGAACCTCCTCTGTCCAGTTTCTTAGCTAGAAGAGCCCATGAAAAGGGGTCCTCCTCACAACGTGAGTGGGCTGTCAGGACTGTGGTTCTAATGATAAATGACCAGACAAGAAATAAATTCTGTTCCCATTTGGTCATTAAAGAAGCAAAATCTACTGATGAAAAGCACTATATAAGAGCTAAGTATTATTACTACAATGACATCAAACAAATTGCTATGACATAAGTTTTCAAAAGATAAGGTTGATCAGCTAGTTTTGAATTGTTACCACATAGTTACAGCCTATCAAGAAAATATATATGTAACTTGCATTATTTAACTGACCAACCATAGTAGCTCCAGTGTACCATGTAGATATGCATTTAGTGTCTTTAAAAGAGTGTATTTTGACTCATTAAGTCATAATGATGAGTGTAAATCCCCTTCAGTTCATGGATCATTAGCTCAAAAGAATAATAGGGCTTTCCAGGACTAAGGTCTAATCACGCCAATTTAGCTGCTATGCTTAGCCATTAGGAGCTCAACTCCTGTATGCCTTGTATATCCAAAGCTCCTATTGAAGGCACCAGGAATTGAGCATGCTGCAAAGAATGCAGGATGGAGCTCCATGCCTGTATGATATCCTGTGCACGTTTCTGCTGAAGACAGATGCTGTAGATGTGATGCGGTAGGTTAGGGGTTTCTGTTTCTTTTTTATTTTCTGTATAAAATTGGTAGTAAAGGAGCAGGTAGTAGAAGTTTCTCCAAGAAGGGTACCAGACACTTGAACAACTTTGCTATCTCCAAATCTTTCCAAATCTAGGCTCAGGCCACTTTCAGGACACGGCAAGCCTCAGCTCTTCTCCGAAAGTTTTTCTTTGGGGTGACAAGGATAACAGAAATATTATGATTGAAGCTGCAAGGGAGATTACATTGGTTGTCATGTTCAGTCAGATTTTTAAAAGAAATATTAAGATGTGTTTTTATGCATTTATAAATGTTAGTTGTCATATACACATCTAAATTTTCTTAAACAGCACTTCTTTGTAATTTTGTAAACCTCTATGATTCTCAAAGTTATTTTTACTGCATTAACGTGTATTAGGAAGATAAAAAAACCATCACTTGTGATATGAACACCCTATTTAATCAAATTACTATTTTTTACATTAATTGAAAGTAAATTTAGTTTTACTGCTCCCTTTCTGAAGTGCCAACAAAGTCAGGACAAGACTGTTCCCGTGCTCAAAGTGCTTTTGACAATATAATTTTAACATCAACAGTCGCCTACGACCTCAGCCAACTCTTGCCTCCAGTTTAGACCTTAAGCTTATGTTCACCTATCTAAAGCTCTTTGCAACATGCCTCAGTGAAATAGGACAGATATTCCAAACCTCTGAGAGTTGAGGCTTCAGAAACCTTTAATCACCATTTTGGGGGGAAGTAGAGATTCACTCTTAAGGTGGATTGCAGGAAGTTACTGATCAAAAAAGAGTAGTGCTCTTTTAAAAAGAGCAAGTGGTAGTAAAACAAAAGCAACACACAGTTTTGTATAATATACTGCATCTGAATACTTGTGAAGTCCAGCAAGATGACTTCCTTTGGCTTAGTTACAGATAAAAAGAAAAAAAACTTTACATCCTAGAAATTGGTCTCTTCTCTAAGGGTATGGTTACACTTACAAGATTATAGCGCTATTGGTTATAGCGGTCCCCTTATACAGTAATATGTATAGCGCTATTGTATGTCCACACTCAGACACGCCAGCGGTATAGTATGGCCACATTTGGGGCACTTAATGCGGCATTAAGAGCAGCGCATTAGGGCAGGTATCCCAGCATTCAGCTGGGTGCAACATGCTTTTTAAACAAGGGCGGTGAAGGGGGCGCGTTGTGTGTATGTGGAGGGAGAGAGACAGTGGTTTTCCCATTCTTCTGAAAGCCTGTCAGCGAGCCTCCGTTCACAGAAGGCTTTGTTTTCACACAGGCTCCCTCCTTAAACATTTGCATGAGTTAAGAGAGAAACTCTAAAGAGGTACTTCCGCATTCCTCCAGCCGAGTTCAAAACAAAGGGAAGAGACGTCAATTGCCTTAAATGTCTCTAGGCATCTCAAGAGATCACTTGTAGCGCAGTGGGTGTCCACATTCTTGCTGTAGCGCTACAGCAGCTGTGCTACAGCCCTTATTCCCCATGCGGAGGTGGATTACGAGGAGCGCTATAACTCCGCGGTTATAGCCCTCTACGTGCCTTGCCAGTGTGGACGGGGAGGAGGTTACAGCGCTCGTGGGGGCTTTATAGCACTATAAAGTGCCAGTGTAACCAAGCCCTAACTATTCCCTAGGCAGCCATCCTCTAGCTATTCCAAGACTTTGGGGGAGGAAGTTGGGGGTGGGGGGGCAGCAACTCCCAGAGATCTCTGTCAGAAGTGGTTATCTAGTTCCATGATTCAAATCAGATATAGTTCATCACCTTATCAAGGTGAGGGAACATCAGCATTTCCACAATACAATGTTTCATCAAACACTCCATCAGGAGGAAATGCAGAAGTCCTGGCCCTTGTCTAGACTAGGAAGAAGAGATTGCTCAGTTGTGGGAAAGTGGGAAATCTTAACCTCAACTGTAAATACCAATGCAGACCTTTAGCAAGCACAGTATAAGGAATAATGTCTTTACACTCAGCGGTTTTGGAAATCTCATGTACAGGTATTCAGAGAAGTTTTTAAACTTTTGTAATTCAGGTTTAACACTCAAAAAACCTATAATGCTTGTTTAATATTAAGCATAAATTGCTAATAAACTGGATGCCTGTTCTACTTTTTAAACTTAAATTGAAACCTGCAGCAGTAGATAAACGTCAATTAAAAAAATTATATTTTAGGAAAAAATTACACATGGATTGATAACCATTTACAAAAATAAAGTTATAAGCATTTCAAAACTATCTCTCAGTTTACTCCACGTAAGAAACACCTACAGCTTTTCAGACTGCTGGTCTGAAAAAAAAATAAAAATGGAGTGTTTCTTTGACAGAAATAGGAGTTGTGCAACATTAACACAGTAGAGAGAATACAGTCAATACCTGCATTTTTATAGCATAACTCTACAAATTTATAGAAACATTACACATATCTGTTACTGAAATATTTGTGTAGTTGTGTCCATTTTAAATTTTCCATCTTGATATTTAAAGAAAATAGCACTTCACCTAGCTTTTCAAACTATTTTACATATTAAAATACTGTAGTGAAGGAATCACACAAAGAAATCAGCATTAACATGTATTGGCCAAAAAAAAAAAAAATGGTATTTCACATACCCCAACAATCCTTTTCATAGCATCCAACTTGGCAGAATCTTTATTACTTTCCAACATTTGCTTTAAGTCTTCATTCCTACAGTGGAAATTAAGAAAAAAATGGATTAGAAAATTCAATACTGCAAATCAAAAGCATCATTTTATGTTCTTATAAAACTGCATAATGCTAGAAATAACAATCAAAATCAAGATCTGAAAGATGATTAGTATGTTACCATCACATCCAATTTGGGAAACAGTCTTTAGCTACATGTTATTACTGCATTTTAGTAATATAGGACGTAACATGTTTCCCATCCCTTTTAAACTGAACCAGCCATTGCTTTGAAAGACGACAGATTGATAGCTATGAAGAATTAAACCTTCTTTAGCCGAAGTGTTAGTTGAACTCTAGCAAAAGCACAAGATTCCTCATCACTAATCTGCCAGCAGGCCTCACTCTTGACTAATAGGCCCAGCTCAGGATGATAGGATAGTTCAAATTAATTAGTCACCAGCCTCTTTTCAGAAGTTGCCAATAAGGATGTTAATTAGCACTATATCTGGTTGTCTGATGTCGACATCTCCTCTTCTAGGATCTATAATGACCACCACCTAATTTAAACTACTGTAGAAATGCCGAACTAATTTTCCCTCTGGTCTGGATTTCAACTGGAGACCAGCTCCCTAATCCATTGTCAAGTATCCACCACCCTTCCAGACTCCACTGATTTGCAGACCCTCTCCATCACCACACACACCAGTTTTCCCTTCAGAAAATATGGCAAACATGAGAAGTTTTTATGAAAATGTGACTCAATTAACTTCTTGAAATCAAGCAGGTAGAGTGAGTAAACCTCTTTCCAGGGAAACACCTTGTGCTAAGGAGACACACAGAGGTGCCCAAGTGTCAACTTCTGAATGATGGGCCATTCACGTATCCTGAAAGAATCAGCTCCAATATAGAAACAAAACCCCTTTGACCACACACCTCTAGTTGTCACCTATCACCCTATAATAGAACCCATACAGAGAATCATCAAACAACTACAACCCATACTTGATGAGGACCACATCCTGAAAGAAATCTTTCCTGAACACCCACTTCTGGCCTTCAAACAAGTTCACCACAGACCAGCACACACCAACTCAAAGTGGCACCACACCCTGCCAAAACAATAGGTGCAAAACCTGCAGACATATCTCCACTGGTGTAATGATTAACATCTGCCACAGAACACCTTTCAAGATCCATGGATACTACACATGCCTATCACAACACGTTGTACACCTCATCCAGTGCATTAAATGTCCCCAGCCACCATGGGATGAAACCAGACAATCTCTAAGAATGGTGTGAATGAAATTGCACAGAAAAATGATAAAATACAAAAATACCTTATCACCCGTAGATAAACACTTTTTATAAAGGAAACCTACATAAAGCTTTCAAAAGAGGAGCCCAGGCGCTTAAATTCATTACTCATTCATTACTGAACAGAGACACTGGATTTATGACTTATTATAACAATGTGTAACCCACTCACCGACTTTTTAGGTCCTGACTACACAGGTGTAAAACAGGCCACCCTAGCTTGAATGATCCCTTACAGTATAGGCTAACTACTTATGCTAAAGAACAGGGGTGGGCAAACTTTTTAGCCTGAGGGCCACATCGGGATCACAAAATTGTATGAAGGGCTGGGTAGGGAAGGCTATGCCTTCCCAAACAGCCTGGCCCCCCCCCCGGCCGGGGCCCCTCCCCGGCCCTGCCCCCTGACTTCCCCTCCTCAGAATCCCTGACCCAGTTAACCCCCTTGCTCCTTGTCCTGACCACCCCCTCCAGAGACCCTCCCACCCCTAATCACTCCCCTGGGACCGAACCCCCTACCCAACCTCCCCTGCTTCCTGTCCCGACTGCCCTGACCCCTATCCACACCCCCGGGACTCCCATACTCTATCCAAATCCCCGTTCCCCATTCCCCATTCCTTGACCGCCCCCCAAACCTCCGCCCCTTCCAACCACCCCCTGTACCTTGACTGCCCTCCTGGGACTCCCTGCCCCTTATCCAACCCCCGAATCTGGCCTCTTATCCAGCCCCTCCCCCTGCACAGCTCCCGCCCATGTCCCCTTACCGTGCAGCTCAGACCAGCCAGGAGCTCAGGGGTCATCAGTGTGGGCCTGCGGGCCATAGTTTTCCCACCCCTGCTCTAGAAGTAGAAGTGCTCTGGACACACACCAAAATAAAATATTCTAGCATGAAAACAGATAGAAGATGCAAGCCAGTTCATAAATTCCATGAAAACAAAAGATGAAGACTTCCTACTCCCCAAGTTTTTGTTTGTTTTTTTTTCAATGTGGTGCTACTTCATTCTTCAGAAACTTCAAAACATACAGGGTAATGGATTAGTTTATTTGGAAATGGTGTTTCTGTATTAACTGTTAAAATTAAGAAAAAAACAAGCAAGCCAATGTAAGTTCAAAATTGCTTATCTAGTTAGACTGCATCTTACATTTGCATTGAAACAGAGAGTGGGAGAAAAAGATTAGCAAGCATTAGATACTTACACAGTGAGATTTTGTTCATATTGATCAGCAGCTGCATTGGTAAGCTCTCTTTCCTCTACACTAGGCTCTGGTTTCAGAGTAACTTGGAGGCTCCCTGCCATTCCAAGAACAGATCTAATACTGAAGGAAGCCCCACTAATTTTAGCCAATAATGAGCCTTGTTCCATTCTTTCATGTATAGAAATCAAATCAGCACTCAGCTAACTTGGCCTACATACACCAACCAATACTGAAGTCTAATTTTAAAAAAATCTTGTGATGTAACAAGATACCCACTCCCTTCACTGTTTTAATTTTTTAAAAAAAAAATCTATATAAATCTCAAAGGTCATTTCCTTCCAAGATTGTATCGTATCAGCTGACTTCAGCAAACAATGATATATAGCAATTACTTTACAGCCTTTCATTTTATCAGTTGCTGCTAAATGCAGTGGTATTTGTACTACCTCAGAAATTTGAAAATTCAAAGAAATACCTCAGCTCTTTTACCAAAAAAACCAAAAATAAGCAAGAAAAAACACCTAAAAAACTTAACACAAGTCTCAAAGATTCAGTTTTACATTTTTGTGTTCATTAATTATTTAGAAGCAATACTTTCTCCAGTTCATGAAGTTTGACAAATAACATTCATATGATTCATGTCCACTTCCCTCCATCAAATAAAAGTACAGATGACTGCACAGCTGTGTCAATCCAAGGTAACTTTTAGGCTAGTATCCAAAAAAAGTTAGACACACACATTCCTCATTACTGGAAACGAAGCTGCATTAATAACTCCCCATGCACCACATTTAAATTTTACCTCAGTCAACTTGCTGTTATACCAGTGCCGGTGCTACCTCATTGGAGACCCCAAACAAGACTATTTTGGCCTCCCCTTACCTTTTACTAATAATGAATAGGAGGCCCTCTGGAGCTCCTGGGGGCCCCAAGCAATTGCTTAGTCTGCCAGCTTTCTGTTACACCACAAGTAGAAACAATGTGGAAAACAAACTGATTTGACTTTTGTCTAAGAAAAGAGAAATTCAAAAGTTTTAAAATCCACATAAGAAACCACATACAAAAATATTGTAGAACTACAGTATAACTTTTTTGACACTGCTTTAATTCAACGCAGAACTATACCTTAGCATTTCCAGCAATTTCTAATTATCTATGTACCAGAAGGGCTAAGTTACTTTTAAAACTCTAAATACTCTTTTCTTTTTTAACCAAGTGTCAGTCCTTTCCCTACCCCCTCATCTCTTTTATGCTTTTTGGTTCTTGGCATTCCTAGCATAATAGGATGCAGATGCTGATTGGGGCAGCTAAATACTACCAGAAATCTTTTTTTAAAAAAAATTAATAGTAGAACGTCACTTCTCTGAAGGATATAACCTCTCTGTTGATCCCAAAGCATGCCCTACTCCCCACTGCACAGACTACATTATACCAAGGATTTTTAAGGCTTATGGTAATCAATCTGTAACTATATTTCAGAAAAATCTAAGCCCTGTTCCCGATACATCTGCCCCTCTAATTTGCCCATGTTCTTTCCTCAACATTGTCTAATACCTGAAAGTTTAGTACCCGGAATTCCAGACTATTTTCTAGTTACCCAGGGGAAGTTATTCTCCAGTTGGTTCAGTTAAACTAGGCTTTAAAGATGGTCAGGCCTGCTGGTTTCATGGATGAAAAGGATTAACCTAAGCAAGATGGTAGTAGTCTTGAGTTTACTTTAGATTGACAGTCTCCTGTCCCTATCACTACAAAATTGCTTTTTGATTTACACTGAATGATTTTTGGTATGTTCATCTAGATAGACCATAATTCAGAATATGGATCCTTCCCTCTGGTGTTGCTGTCTCTCCTATCAAAATAGCATTTAAGTGCTAAACTAAGCATTAACTTTATATTATCATAACATGGAAAACAGGACCCTAAAACCTTCCCAAATCTTTACTGCTTATGCGCTTAGAGGTTTGGTTTTATAGCTAGGAGTAAGGGTGGGGTAGGTTAAACTGAAAGAAACCAGTTCACCCTGAGGTGTCTCTTTCCACTCCCTTTCATGACTCACTTATCTATTCAGTGGAAATGTGCTTCGGCACACCCTCTTTTACCATACTTACAGGTAAGGCAGCATGTCTTTCACAGAGATCCTGGAAGTCATGGATTCCGTAATTTTCTGTGACCTCTGTGCCTTCTGCAGCAGCCGATGTGGCTGGCTCTGGGACTGCCCAAGCAGATTAGGCAGCCCCTGGCCCGGTTGCACCAGCAACTGATGGGGCACTCTCTGGCCATTACACCTCACATCCCAGCAGCAGTCTGGGTGGGAGGCTCAGGGTTGGGGCAGGGGTGCCAGGCAGCGATTACCTCAGGGGGCTCCCCAGAAGCAGCCAGCATATCCCTGCAGCTTCTAGGCCAGGCCTGCACAACATGCGGCCCGGGGGCCACATGCGGCCCACATGGGCTCACTGTGCGGCCCACATGGGGTAAGTAGGAGTGGGGCAAGCCAAGCGGTGGGGTGGGGAGAAGCAGATGGGGGCAGGGCTTTTTGGCCCGCAGCTGTTGTTTTTTTTGTAGTAATATGGCCCTTGCTGCTTTCCGAGTTGTGCGGGCCTGTTCTAGGCGGAGAGGCAAGGGGACTCTGTGCACTGCCCTGGCCTGCATGCACCACCCCCCACAGTTCCCATTGGCTATGGTTCCTGGAGAAAGGGGACTGCAGAGCTGGAGCTTGTGGCAGGGGCCCCCCGGCCTTCCCTCCCCGTAGGAGCTGCAGGGACGTCCCAGCCGCGTCTGGGGCACTGCACAGAACCAGGTAGGGAGCCAGCCAGCCCTGCCAACTCCCACTCCTCAGCACCAGCAGGGATCCCAGGCACTGTGTCACACACACATATATATATCCCTGCAGGGGTCCCAGGCTCCATGCCACCCCACTCTCCACTCTCCCTAGCACCAGCAGGGGTCCCTGGCTGTGCATTGTTTCTCTCCCTCCCGCCACACCAGCAGGGGTCCCAGGCCTCCCTGCCCCAGCATCCGCGGTGCTTCCCCACTGCATCCGCAGCACCGTGGCCCAAGTTTTTGTTAGGGGTATATAATATAGTAAAAGTCATGGACAGGTCACGGGCCATGAATTTTTGTTTGCTGCCCGTGACCTGTCCATGACCTTTACTAAAAATATCCATGACTAAAATGTAGTCATAGGACATTTGATCTGAATTTGAAAAATTTCAGAAAGTGGAGGGGCCACGATTCCTTCTCACTTTCTTGTACAACTGTTTATCTTTGTGAGATGCAGCTTTTAAGCACATACTTTTTAAGATTTGCCTCCTTCAGAAACTGACTTTTGTGTTTGTACCATGTATGATACAATGAGGCCAAGACCCCAACTGTTCCTCTGGGTGCTACTGTAATATAAACAAGAATAAGAACTACCATCTAGACTTTTCCAGGACCCGGTTCATGAAGGCAATCTCTTCTTATTCCTCACCAGTGCCTAACAGAAATGAAAATTACAGCTTGATGCCAAAACGAGGAGACTGACCCAGAATCAGTCTTGATAATCACAAATTGATGGTTTTTTTTCTTAATGAGACTTACAGATACCGTATATTTCAAAAGAAATGTAATCCAAGTTACCAAGGGTCTATGCAGAAGCCATCTGAAATCAAATTCCAAGAATAACTAAATACCTAACAACATGGCCTTTTAGTTATGCTCAAGAAGTTTGACTTTCGGTTTGGCATCCAAAAACAGATCTAAGTATAATTCAGATAACAACACATTGCCAGACAAACCTACTGCTCTCTCTGAAACTGTAAGTCAGAAGTTAAGATACATCAAGAGAAGAATATTGCAGAAAAGTTGATTGTCAGCTTCTGCGAACCACATCAAAACTGCAATTATAAAAAAAATTATTGATAGCAAACATATGCAACTCAAGTGTTCTTTAATTACTACAAGATATCGTATTCACAATGCTTTAGATCAAAAACTGAAAGCCATGTTTGAATGTAAAAACAGTATTACTCATTTCTCGTTCTCAGCATTCTCAGTTGCACAAAACATTGCAATCTTATACTGAAGTAAGGATTTATCTACTTCCATAGCTTCAGGAGACTTCTCTCTGAATTGTTCACTTTTGATCAAACACAGCATGCCAAACTTTGGAAGGGTGGGGATTTTGTATGTTTTGTTTTAGGGAATTATGTTGACACTTAGTGAATCACCACAACATTTAAGGGCAAAAACTCTTTGTTTTGAAGTGAAGATCTGCATTAGTACTGATCATGTCATTGTATATGTAGTACATAACTGACAGCACTGAAATCATGACTTGCTCCCAAAAAAACTTGCGCGTTTTAAAATGTATACTATTTCAGACTAATTTAGCAAGCAGTATATCTGAAAACAAGGTTTAATTTTTTTAAAAAAATTGTAATCTACTATTAAACATATGGTACAGTGTACATTAGGAATTTGTTCATTTTACTGTTAATTTGGGTTCTCATAAGAAATTACAAATTATGTTTTGCCCACTTCATTTTATTACACAACTGTTTGAGTGACATCTTGTGGTGCTATTCAGTACTACTTTCCCCTTCCATAGAGGTATACTTATATTCATTATCAGCCTGAGGGCTGAAAATTCAACTAAAATATCTTAAACACATGCACTTAAAGCAGTGCACTTTGGGTGTGATCTAAAACACTTCCTCCTACTTATTACAATCAGAGGAGAAAACAGCTGGTTGCTCATTCAGCAAGACCCAAAATTCCTTTCAGTTTGAAAAAAACATGAATAGCACCCAAAAGCGAATTATTTTCCAGACTGGGAAAAGAAATGAAGGGGGAAATATACTTCATCTACAGTATAAATAAAAATGAAAAAAAAAATTCATTTTCCAAAATAAGCAGGGGTAGAGGAGACAAAAATGGGGACAGATTAATTTATTGATTACCAGGACTGTAGATATCAAATTCAACTTCACAGGAACACTTCTCAAAACATTCCCCATTTGGATTGTTGTTTCTCAGTTTTGAGTCAAATGAAAAATGAAATTTCATCCCGCTAGGGAACAAAAATACACATGGAAAGAATATACAGCTAAGCAAATCTTTTAGCCTGAACATGTAACTTTATAGTTAGGAGGCATGTGGTTCTTTGTTTGCTGAGAAACAGGGTAAAACATACTTATTTCAGACTCCCACACCCTAATTCAGTTCACACTACTTTTGTAAATAAAAGGTCAAGCTTAAAGGGACTACTCCCATGTTTAAATGTTGGCACATACCTCGCTGACTAGGGGCCCAAATCATTATGTAAAAGTACATTTTGGTATTTGCGATCAGGTATCCAGGTGACCAATTGGATACTGTTCCTGGAAGGAAGAGGATATGGCAGGGAAGACTTCAGAAGGAAGACTCCTATTGATTAAGATATAAATACTAGATTTTTATAATAATTTTTTTCAGTTATGTTATTAAATTATCTTACATTTTGATCTGCGTGCCGAGATGCTTCAAGTTGGCATTTCCATTAAGACAACATGAATTATTTTTGACCCACTTACATTTTTCTGCCGCAAGGAGCAATATTTTTTACTGTGTGATAAAAGCAACTATGTTCAATTACAGTATTATATTCTAGTAAATACAAAAAATAACTTATTTATTTATTGCTTTATAAAAATGAGATGAGGCAAAGGTGGTGTATAGCTACCTTAGACATTTCCCAACACAATCTTTTAAAAAGCCACACAGAGTTTTAGTTTTTTTCCCCTCCCCGATGGAAAAAAAAACACACAAAGTGAACAAGGTATTTAAATTAATATAACATTCATTGCTCTCACTTCATGTATGCAAACATACAATTTTACTGCATTGTGCTTTTATTTCCGGACCGTGCATGACTGGAGACTCAGTTTTTCAAATCTTTTCAGACTATCTACCTCTGACCACATTGGATTCCCTCCTAGTTTACCACCATATTTGAAATGGATTAAATGTACAATTTACTTCCTCTAGACACGACAGTACCAAGTACTAAAGTTAATATTGACATTTGTGGAGCCCCAGCTGAGACTTCCAATCTGATATCTCTATTCCCATTTACCCACTACTCCTGTTTATTTCAGTTCAAAGTCCCAATAGTCCGATGTGTGTCCACACTACAGATTTCTACGCAAACACTGTCCTGATCTCAAATTCTCATGAGATTCCATATTAAAAACACTATTAAAATACAGACACAGTCTCACCTCTGCATTACATCTTTTCCTGACAGCATGTAATTCTACCAAGGAAGCTATCTTGCTTATCCAAGAAGTTTTTCTTAGTGAATCTACGATCAATACAGCTCATTCATTTGTCTTGCAAGTGTCCATTATATGTATCCCCTTAGTTATATTTTAAACTATACTGAGATTCACTATTTCAGGAATAGGAACCTTTAAGGAAACTAGGAACAGCTCATTAAATCTGATGCAAGGAGGCATACTGAGCTGTGATCTTCCAGGTCAGTGATTTTCAAACTGCAGGTCACAACAGCTCTGAACAGCACCGCCAACCAGGCCATTAAAAGTCCTGTTGTCAGTGCTGCCAGACTAAGGCATGCTAGCTCCTACTTGTTCTGACACCACGCTGCACCCCGGAAGCAGCCAGCAACAGGTCTGGCTCCTAAGCTTGGCAGGCAGTGTCTGCAGGCAAGAGCCATGCGGAGCCTCTTGCAGGCCTCCATCTAGGAGTCAGACCTGCTGCTGGCTGCTTCTGGGGAGCAGTGCCGTCTGTGGAGCCAGGACAGGGAGGAAGACTGCTGTAGCACGCCTGCTCCACTGCCCATGGTAAGCGTGCACCCCAATCCCCTGCCATGTCTCTCGAAACCCAGAGCCCTTCCTGCACCTCAAACCCCTCATCCCTGGCCCCAGCCCAGAGTCTGCACATCCAGCCCAGAGCCCACACCCCCTCGCACATCCCGACCCCCGGCCCTAGCCCAGAGCCCACGCTCTGAACCCCTCATTCCTGGTCCCACCCTGCAGCCCTCACCCCAATCCTCTGCCCCAGCCCTGAATGCCCCCCCACCCCAAACCCCTCATTCCCAGCTCAATTGGGTCACAGACATCAACAATTTTCTTCAACTGTGTCACCAGAAAAAAAAGTTTGGAAACCACTGTTCTCTGTTAACTGCATGCATGTCCCCCAACTTCACCAAATAGCAACACCATGGTTCCACCACAGAAATGCTTTCTAGACATACTTAGTTATTGCTGTCCCTCTTTAGCCATCATATGAACTCTGCCGAGAGGCAGCACCTCAATCTCAGCTCCCACTGACCATTTGTTTCTTGAAATTGCCTCTCCTTAATCCCCCTCTTTGCCTACTCTTCCATCAGTTTGTCACCACAGTACTGCATTTGTTGCACCTACCACATTACACTTCCTGACCCCTCTGTCCTCACCTGCACATAGCACATTTAATTCCTACAGGAAAGAGAATCAGTTTTAGCTGTAGTTTTTATTTCTTATAATCCACTAGTCTGGACATCTCTTATTGGGTCAGACCTGCCCATTCTACAACAGACAGCTCAGGCTCTCTCCCACCACTACCTTTCAGTTCAGATTTCTGTGCCAGAGCACACCACCATCACAATGACTTCAAATGACTTTCAAAGGCAAAAATAAGCTTTGCAGAAAAAAATTAAAATATTTGCTTAGTTTAGACAAAATATGTCTTTCAGTGCGAGAGTACTTTACATCAAAGGCAAAGTGTTGAAAGTAAATCTCATTACACAAATTCTATGCTTCTCAGCCCAGGACACGGAAGAGACCACTGCATAATGTGTTTTGAAGATCCTAAGAAAGGTTGTTTTATTAATTACTTTCTGCACTTGTAAATATAACCAATTTGATCCGTGGAGGGAGAACAGTACTGGAGATCTTTAAACCTTTTGTAAAAGCAGAACAGGGAAACCGACTGTCTCCTCCCTTGTTTTGTGAAGTACAGATCCACGTTAAAGCACATTTCACATCAAAAGTATGAAATCTTCTAATGGGTATTTGCAGGCACGACAGGGAGTAAGAGAGATTGGTGTAAATGGAACTCTCTTCTTGTTTGGATTGTGTCTGGAGCTGGATAATATACCACTTTTCAAAGAACTGAAGACAAGTTTTGATATTTTTTTTAAGTTGACATCAATTCATTCGATTAGCTGAAACATTTAACATATAAAAGAGAATTAAGTTGAGCCCTTCAGCAAATGGTTCAAAGGTAAGGTTAGTGAGACCTTTAAGAAGCTGATTGAAACACTACATCTTCTGGTTTTGTTCTATCTGTGCAACACACAGGACAAGAGTCCTGGTCTCTGACCGTGGCTCCTGAACAACAGTAGTCTCGATAAGAATTTCTTTGAATTTATACACATTGAAGAACCTATCCATATACTCTAGGTGCTTCCTGACTAAAATTACACTTGGGTTTTTAATATTTTAGACACAATTTGTAAATTAAAAAAAATGCCCCCAAACTAGGCATTAGCTTTATCTTGAAGTTTGAAGCACCATATTGATGAGATTCCCAACCTTGCATCTCAGATGCTTAATACAAGAAGACAGAGTTCCAGACTTTGAAGATTCTTGCCCTTTGTGGCACAGACAGACCAGACTTATTCTGAGACCAACTGCCAATGCCCCAAAGCCCCCTCCTAGAATTATCCAATGCTATTCAACTTTGATCAGAAGAATTGCCTGTTCAACTGATGACAACATACCTGGCTCTAGGTCTCATGGGGCCTTACAGACCTTCAGCTTTGGCTTGGACACCATTTCTAAATCTTCACAGCAATTTACTCTTTTCATCTTTAGTTTATTATTGCCTAGATTCCAGAATAATTCCTCAGAACACAGATGTCTCCTTCAGGACTTTTAGCAGTTGAAATGAAGTCCTTACAACTTCAGTAGTTTTTTGAGAAGAACATAAGAAAGGCCGTACTGGATCAGACCAAAGGTCCATCTAGCTGAGTATCCTGTCTACCGACAATGGCCAATGCCAGGTGCCCCGGAGTGAGTGAACCTAACAGGTAAAGATCAAGTGATCTCTCCTGCCATCCATCACCTCCCTCTGACAAACAGAGGCTAGGGACACCATTCCTTACCCAGCCTGGCTAATAGCCATTAATGGACTTAACCTCCATGAATTTATCCAGTTCTCTTTTAAACCCTGTTATAGTCCTAGCCTTCACAGCCTCCTCAGGCAAGGAGTTCTATAGGTTGACTGTGTGCTGTGTGAAGAAGAACTTCCTTTTATTTGTTTTAATCCTGCTGCTCACTAATTTCAATGGGTGGCCCCTAGTTCTTCTATTATGGGAACAAGTAAATAACTTTTCCTTATTCACTTTCTCCACACCACTCATAATTTTATATACCTCTATCATATTCCCCCTTAGTCTCCTCTTTTCCAAGCTAAAAAGTCCTAGCCTCTTTAATCTCTCCTCATACAGGACCCGTTCCAAACCCCTAATCATTTTAGTTGCCCTTCTCTGAACCTTTTCTAATGCCAGTATATCCTTTTTGAGATGAGGAGACCGCATTTGTACACAGTATTCAAGATGTGGGCGCACCATGGATTTGTATAAGGGCAATAAGATATTCTCCATCCTATTCTCTATCCCTTTTTTAATGATTCCTAACATCATGTTTGCTTTTTTTACTGCCTCTGCACACTGCATGGACTTCTTCAGAGAACTATCCATGATGACTCCATGATCTTTTTCCTGAGTAGTTGTAACTAAATTAGCCCCCATCATATTGTATGTATAGTTGGGGTTATTTTTTCCAAAGTGCATTACTTTACATTTATCCACATTAAATTTCATTTGCCATTTTGTTGCCCAATCATTTAGTTTCGTGAGATCTTTTTGAAGTTCTTCACAGTCTGCTTGGGTCTTACTTTGAGCAGTTTAGTATCATCTGCAAACTTTGCCATCTCACTGTTTACCCCTTCCTCCAAATCATTGATGAATAAGTTGAATAGGATGGGTCCTAGGACTGACCCTTGGGGAACACCACTAGTTACCCCTCTCCATTCTGAAAATTTACCATTTATTCCTACCCTTTGTTCCCTGTCTTTTAACCTGTTCTCAATCCATGAAAGGTTCTTTCCCCTTATCCCATGGCAACTTAATTTACGTAAGAGCCTTTGGTGAGGGACCTTGTCAAAGGCTTTCTGGAAATCTAAGTACACTGCGTCCACTGGATCCCCCTTGTCCATGTGTTTGTTGACCCCTTCAGAGAACTCTAATAGATTAGTAAGACATGATTTCCCTTTACAGAAAACATGCTGACTTTTGCCCAACAATTTATGTTCTTCTATGTGCCTGACCATTTTATTCTTTACTATTGTTTCAATAAATTTGCCCGGTAAGGACATTAGACTTACCGGTCTGTAGTTGCCGGGATCACCTCTAGAGCCCTTTTTAAATATTGGCGTTACATTAGCTATCTTCCAGTCATTGGGTACAGAAGCCGATTTAAAGGACAGGTTACAAACCCTAGTTAATAGTTCCACTATTTCACATTTGAGTTCTTTCAGAACTCTTGGGTGAATGTCGTCTGGGCCCGGTGACTTGTTACAGTTAAGTTTATCAGTTAGTTCCAAAACCTCCTCTAGCGACACTTCAATCTGTGACAATTCCTCAGATTTGTCACCTACAAAAGACGGATCAGGTTTGGGAATCTCCCTAACATCCTCAGCCGTGAAGACCGAAGCAAAGAATTCATTTAGTTTCTCCACAATGACTTCATCGTCTTTAAGTGCTCCTTTTGTATCTCTATCATCCAGGGGCCCCACTGGTTGTTTAGCAGGCTTCCTGCTTCTGACGTATTTAAAAAACATTTTATTACCTTTTGAGTTTCTGGCTAGCTGTTCTTCAAATTCCATTTTGGCTTTTCTTATTACATTTTTACACTTAATTTGGCAGTGTTTATGCTCCTCTCTAGTTACCTCACTTAGGATTTGACTTCCACTTTTTAAAAAGATGTCTTTTTATCTCTCACTGCTTCTTTTACATGGTTTTTAAGCCACAGTGGCTCTTTTTTAGTTCTTTGACTGTGTTTTTTAACTTGGGGTATACATTTAAGTTGGGCCTCTATTATGGTGTCTTTGAAAAGTGTCCATGAAGCTTGCAGGGATTTCACTTTAGTCACTTCACCTATTAATTTCCATTTAACTAACCCCCTCATTTTTGCATAGCTCCCATTGCTGAAATTAAATGCCACACTGTTGGGCTGCTGCGGCTTTGTTCCCAGTACGGGAATGTTAAATGTTATTATATTATGATCACTATTCCCAAGCGGTTCTGTTATAGTTACCTCTTGGACCAGCTCCTGTGCTCCACTCAGGACTAAATCAAGAGTTGCCTCTCCCCTTGTGGGTTCCTGTACCAGCTGCTCCAAGAAGCAGTCATTTAAGGTATCGAGTAATTTGGTCTCTGCATTTCGTCCTGAGGTGACATGTACCCAGTCAATATGGGGATAATTGAAATCCCCCATTATTATTGAGTTATTTATTTTGATAGCCTCTCTAACCTCCCTTTGCGTTTCATTGTCACTATCACTGTCCTTACCAGGTGATCGATAATAGATCCCTATTGTTATATTCTTATTAGAGCATGGAATTACTATCCATAGAGATTCTATGGAGCATGTGGATTCATTTAAGATTTTTAATTCATTTGACTCTACATTTTCTTTCACATATAGTGCCACTCCCCTACCCCCACGGCCTGTTCTGTCCTTCCAATATCTTTTATACCCCGGAATGATTGTGTCCCATTGATTGTCCTCACTCCACCATGTTTCTGTGATGCCTATTATGTCAATATTCTTCTTTAACACGAGGCACTCTAGTTCACCCCATCTTATTATTTAGACTTCTAGCATTCGTGTACAAGCACTTTAAAAACTGGTCACTGTTTATTTGTCTGCCCCTTTCTCATGTGTCACATTCTTTATGTGAAAGTTTGTCATCTGATCTGGCCTCTCCTTTATTCTTTACCATCCTCTCCTCCTGACTAAAACCCAGAGAATCTCTATCAGTAGACCCTCCTGTAAGAGAAGTCTCTATCCGATCCACATGCTTCTCTGCAGCAATCACTTTCCCCCATCTCTTAGTTTAAAAACTACTCTGCAACTTTTTTTTAATGTTAAATGCCAGCAGTCTGGTTCCACTTTGATTTAGGTGGAGCCCATATCCCAAAAGTTTCCCCAGTTTCTAATAAATCTAAACCCCTCCTCTCTACACCACCACCAGAAGGAAGCATATGGCCAACCTAGTCACACATGTTGACGATTTCTGTGTTGAGCATTACAGACTGTATTATTGATATTTTCTCACAGTTATTCTATGGCTTACATACTTCAATACTGAAGTCTAATGTTGAGTTTCCCATTTAAGTTACTTGCTTCAGTGCATTCATTCAGCATATGGAGTAAAAAAGACTAAACGTCAATTCCCATTTCAGTGGCTTTCAAAGATTAATTATTAGGGATCTCTCTCTGACCTGGAGACATTAGTGCAAGTTCCACAGAGAGCACAGCACCTCAAGTCTCCAGACATCTCCAAATGAGATTCCTAAATCTGTTGGCCTAATGTACTTACAAAGGCAGATCTGTTTGTCTGATACTGGATTGACTCAGCATCATAAATGCGAATTTTCATCTGGTGCAGAGGCTTTGAGTCTGGAAAGTCTTTAGGTTTGGAATATGTTCACAGTTCTGGACTCCAAACAGAAGTTCACATATCAATGCAAAGCAGACCTTCAGTGTAGGACATATTGAGGCTGGGCAGCATAAGTGGTATTGACACAGAGCCCAAGCCTCAAAAGCTGAAACAAAGAGCTCCATTTGTCATGTTAAAGCACTGACACATTTCAGGAGATCAACACAATCCTTTGAAGTTTGAGCCACCACATACAGTTGAAATAGTTGTACTTCATATTGTGTGTGTGACTGAGTGCAATAATTACCTTGGCAAAGTGGGGCTCAATGATGCCAAGCACAAGGTGGAGAATACAGCACAGCAGCAATTAGAGATGTCAAACTTCAACCAGTCAAACTTCCACTTCCTCTGCTGCCACACGCGCCCCCAGGGTCCTGGCTGCCAACCCCTGGGTTTGGGCCTAATGGCAGCCGGGATCCCAGACACAGGACTGGTTGCGGAGTCCCACATAAAACATGGGGGTGCTGCACCACCAACACCCCCCCCCCACACACACACACTTCTAGTTCTCCAGTTAAAGGTTTAATCATTTAACCAATTTTAATCAGTTACACAGTTAGGTTTTTTACATGCTACTTACATCCCCAGTAGCAATCCACAGTGCTTGTGTTTGGAAGCAGCATGATATTCTATGCTGCCATACCAGTAGTTCTCAAACCGGGGGGTCGCAACCCCCGGGGGTCGCCGTGCACTCTCAGGGGGGTCACAAGCTCCTGCTGCTGCTGAAAAGCTGCCAAATTGATTACTTCCGCATTCGGCGGCTTTTCGGTGGACATGCCAAGCACTCCCAAGAGCACTCGGCATGTCCACCGAAAAACCGCCGAATGCAGAAGTAATCAATTCGGCGGCTTTTCGGCAGACACACAAGGGTCCGCCACACCGCTATGGAAGGCAAAAAAGGGTCGCGGTTCTCAGAAGCTTGAGAACTGCTGCACTATACCAGTCATAGCATAGAGATGACTCATCAACAGTGCCACTGATTCCGGTTCCCTGAAGTTCGATCATCAAGGCACTGAACTAATTCTGAAGGGCTCATAAGGCAGGACCATGAATGCACGTCCTATTTGTCAGGTATACATGCAGCATGAGCCAGTGATGTCTCACAGCCCCAAGGAAATACCTCTGACACCTGGCTATCTCAAAAAACAGTAGAGGATGCACTTTATTCCCACCGAGGCTACACTTGCAGATGTAGAGCACTTTGAATTAAACCAACCTTCAGAAAGCGCAGTAGTGAAAGTGCTGCAGCTGTCAATGTGGACAAACTGCAAGTGCACTGGAGTGGCCACATTGCAGCACTTGCAGTAACATTGGGAGCAGTGCATTATGGGCAGCTATTCCAGCATTCAAGTGGCTGCAATCTGCTTTTCAAATGCGGAGGGGCAGGAGGTGTGGTGTGTATGTGGGGGGAGAGGGTGTGGGATTGTGGGATGCTGAGTGTGTGTCAGCATGCTGTCTTGTAAATTCAGACCCCCCCACCCCGCCTCTCTCTCACTCACTGAGAGCAAGCAACATTCCTCAGTAATGTTTGCTTTGTCTTGAAGCAGATAAGTATGCTGGCTGTCAGAAACAAAGTTTGGAAAGGGCATATCTGCTTTCCTGCAGCTGAGTTCAAAACAATAATAAGAGTGGCCACTTGACTTAAGGGGATTATGGGATGTTTCCAGAGATCAATCAGAATGCAGTAATGAAACACCTCATTCACACTGATGCCGGGGTGTCTCAGCCAAGACACATCAGACATCATTCCTCTCACCAAGGTGGAGTGCCAGGAGCGCTCTAGCCACAGAGACAGAGCGCTCTACGTGCCCTGCCAGTGTGGATGGGATGTGAGTTAGAGCGCACTGGGCAACTTTAGTGCTCTCTAACTTGCAAGTGTGTAGCCACGTCCTAGAGCATAGGTCACTAGATTGGGATTCAGGAGTTCAATCCAGATCTGCCAATAGGGTGAATAAAAAGTGTGGGGGGAAAATAAAAAGAACCTAATTTAAATCAGATTTTTTTAAATAAAAATATTTAAAATTAAGTTTGAAATTATGACAACCTATGTTAAGGCCTGAACTTACTATAATCATTAAACTATTTTTTAAAAATTACATTAAGCAGTACATTTGCTTCCAAAGTATATGGGAAAGTCAGAGAACTGAAAATATGGAAGTCACTGGCTAAGCACCTCAAATCCGCTTTTGACAGCAGCAGCTACAAGTGCAGAGAGAATATTTTATTCATTTCAGTTCATTCAGCTAGTTCCAGTTCAATGACAAATTCATTCATACTTAAACTATTTGGGAGCTGAAAAAAGCAAGAAAGCTTGGTTTCCTCTTCCAATCTATGAATAAAAACTAGCATAAAGATGAGATCTACTAATTTTAAAATCCTGAAACATACGATGACCAGAAACAATAAGTCCTATTCACTAAACACAGACAATACTTTTGTTTAATAAAATCAATTTTAAATGAAACGTGTTTTGCACCCCATTCAGCTACATACGTCATGCCAACATAAGCTGTAGTGTAGACATAGCTTAAGATTTCCAAAGAAGTCCACACAACTATTTGAATTTTTTTTAGCGGTCTGCAAATGAAAAAAGATTGAAATCCACTGGTTTAAATAAATGTGCATAGATATAGCGTATCCTCCTTGTTAGCAAAAAGCATCAGATTTAGTGTAAAGTCTATTTTAGTTGCAAAACATGTTTTAATGGATTATACCAAAATAAACAATGAGAACTACCGCTCTTTATGAGGATAACTAAAAAGTACCCATGTATATGATGGGATGATATGGACCTGTTTTGTAAAACACTTTGGGATCTATGGATGAAAAGTATTAAGAGCTAGGCATCATCATAAAAATGTCACCTTGTCATCCCTTCAGATGAAGTCAAAAGCATGACTCCCAAAGGGATCTGTGAAGACGTGTAATATGATATGGAGTCCTCTTCCTCCCCATTACAAGGGCAGTAAAAATATGTTTGATGCCAGAATCTTGCAAGTGCAGTGTCCTCAACACATTTCCCTCCGGGATTTTGAAGCATCAATTCAGGAAGCAGACACATGAATGGTATGGGAGGGGTCTGCCCAAAATGTAATTTCATCAACTCAAGACACTCAGAAGTTTATCTAAGACGACTTTTACCCATTCCCAATTATAAAGAATTCCTGAAAAGCCTCCCCTCTAGCAAGCGGTCACAGTAAACTGTAATATTGTCTTCCAGACAGATCACAGAGTGCTTGAAGTTGTATATTAATGGAAGACCCTGCGATCCACTGAATGCAGCAGGATACTACAAATCACAGGACCAAGACAACTCATAAATCAGTTCCTAATATCCTGGTGTGAAAGCATGAGAGACCAGAAGCTGTTTGGCAAGATGGCCACCTAGAGGCTCAGGGACTCTATCCCAAGACCTTATAGAGATGACAATGTCAGTCATCCCATAAGATAAATAACTTGGTCCATTACACTGCATTTGAATACTTGCACTTTCAAATCTTCAGGGTTTGGTACCTTCACAATTTGCTGAGGAGTTAAAACTGAGGCATCATTGATCTCCCTGCAGGACTAGATGCATGAAAGTATGCCACCCCATTCCTACTAGACTCTTTTTTTATGGCTTATCTGCTGCTAAACTGCACTTGAAGTTCAAGAATAAATATTTAAAGTCTCTCAACACAAACAAAATATTTCAAGAAAGGAAGAATAGACCACTGGCTCCTTATCTGTAAGGCTTGAATATTCAAAGCTTTAAAAAAGTTTTGCACACCCAAGTATTGTAAGTAGACATTTAGGGGATGATGCCTACACCTCAGCTTCATGTTCCCACTCAACTTGCCTCTGAAAATTATACAAATTCTTCATACTTTAATAAACCTAAAACTCCACGTTTTACAGCATGTAACAGAATTCATCTAAAAATATTCAGTCTTCACAACTATCTTGCTTTGACAAGCTACATTAACTAATTTCTCCAGGAGGTATAAGAACTGTCTAGTTATGATAAAGCTGATCAGCTGCATTAAAATACTACTCTTTTTCCTTTGAAGGGTACATTATACCAGTTGGGCAACGTGGGCAATTTGAGGTTGTCAAACACATTAGTCTGTTAGCAAATGATTGATGTAGGTAGGGTTCAGAGTCTTCATCATGAATGAGAAATATCCCAATAGTCACCACTTCAGCAATACACTTCTTACTTCTGCCAAACAGATATCTAGCTTTAGTGGATTATATTGCTCCTATGTACACTTGCATACAGTGAAGGAACTATACAGTTAGATGGCATGTGGATAAACTATCATTAATGGGACTCTTTTCATTCATGTGTTTCTCTTACCATGATTTCGGTGTAACGTGGTCACTGAGGTTCTACATCCTTTTTCATCTTGCCAACTTTTCTTCGGAGGAATGGCTCCCGTGACAGCGTATTCCTCAGGCCCTTTTGAAAATGCAGCTCATGCCATTACTTTACTGGTTTAACACACTGGGAAGAATGCCAACCTGCTTATACTTTGGTAATGTCAACTCATTTCTTGTATTCTGTGAACACTGAAGGATTGCCATTTGTTCAACTGCAGTCTAGTAGACGCAATCACCAAATATCTATTTTTAAATTCATAGAATTATGACACTAAGGCCTGGTCTACATTAGAGGGGAGGGTCAACCTAAGATATGCAACTTCAGCTATGTGAATGCTGTAGCTGAAGGCGATGCATCTTAGGTCAACTTACCTACCGTCCTCACGGTGTTGCTATATGCCTAACAAGCAGAAATATGTCAACTAAATGACCCTCTACTGCAACCAGAAAAGGTTCACAATAGCGTTTAACAAACCCCTCACACAGCGCTGAAGTTTTAAAGTTAACATAGTTACCCCTGTGTAAGTCCTCAGGGCATTCTGCCCATTAGGTATCAAAAGACTCAAAATCTTGATTCCAGTTTTTGCATATCAAGGTATTCCATCTTAAGAGGAACAGACACCAGCAGTACCAATAAAGAGACGAGGTGCACTTACTAGTTACATGTTTTGAAAGTCACTGATGCATTAAGTAATGGAACTGAATTTAAATCCATATTCATCCACTTTATAATTTGGCTTCTGATGAACAGAAGAATTCTATATCTTTTAAGCATACCTCCACAGCCCCAGGAGAGGGGAGGGGCAAGGGTATCTGCATGCTGCTCTGCCTGCAAGCACCGCGCCCACAATTCCCATCAGCCTGGAATGGGGAACTGTGGCCAATGGGAGCTGCGGTTGCGATGCCTACGGAGAAGGGCAGCCATGTGCCCTTCTCAGGGGCCGCAGGGGCACATTGGTCCCTTTGCAGGGGCACGTTGGCCCCTTCTGGAGGCAGCATGGAGCCGGCACAGGTAGGAAGCCTGCCTTAGCTCCACTGAGCCACCAACTGGGAGCCACCTAAGGTAAGTGCCAGAGGGAGCCTGCACCCCAGTCCCCCACACAGAGCCAGTACCCCATGCTTCCTTCTGAACCCTGAATCCCTGCTCCAGCCCACAGCCCCTCCCAGAGCCAGCACCCCATAACCCCTCCTGTACCCCAACACTGTGCCCAGCTCCAAGTCCCCTTGTGCACCCCAAATCCCTCCCAGAACTTGCACCCCTCACCCTATCCTGCATCCCAATCCCCTGTCTCAGGCTCGGTCCCAGCCCAGAGCCTGCACCCCCTCCTGAACCCCAACCCCCCACCTCGTGAAAGTGAGTGAGGGTGGAAGAGAGTGAGAGATGGAGAGGGGGGGTGATGGAATGAGCAAGGTGGAGCTTCAGGGAAGGGTAGATCCTGGATTTGCCCTTACATTCAAAAACTGATCTTGGACATAAAAATGTTTGGAGACCACTGCTGTACACTCAGCTTAGGATTCGGTACCTATATTATAGGATTCATTCCAGCCAAACCATTCATCTTTGCTGGCTCACAGACCCAACAGAAACTGGCATACCACCATATTAGTGGGCATTGTGCCACTCTAACAGATGGAAATGAATGTAGATTTGCTAGTGGACCAGTATATGCATGAAGTTTGAATATTAAGGGTGGACTCCCCCTTAAAGAATTTCATAATGGCAGTCTCTACAAGCTTTCCATGACTGGTTAGCAGATGTCAAATCAAAACTCAAATAATTTTAAAATTCCAAACACACCTTTGGAAGCTGTTAAAAGCAATTTTTTGGATCTGATGAATTTGGATTAATATTATGCACATCAGACTCAATGAAATCCCCACGTGAGATCAGCTCTCTGTACAAAGCTGTGGCAAATGGGGGGGGGAAGGAACAGTTTTGCAGTCCAGCCAACTTTCCTGATGAATAGCTCAGCAGCATACATAAGCCAGATTTGCACAAAAAGGACCCCAATAAATTGCAAATGCATTTTGTCTGGCAATTCTAGTTTAAAAATGCAAATCACTAAAGTTGAAAATGCTTGTTATAAACTTTGCCATCTGCTGAAATCCTTAAATATTATACCGAACTATCAGTAAATACTTATGTTCTTCATGTGGTTTGTCAGTAAAATTTGAGACTTGGTTAAATATTTCAGTACAAGTTTTATTGCTACAAACATGCAATTTTCAAAAACCAAATCATATTAAATTTTATCATGTACATGCAAAATATGTATTTTAGCAATGTGATGAGAACAAATTTGCTGATATTGAAGGTTTCATCTGTTGGGCTGCAAATAGCTTCATGAGGCAAGACCTGCATTTTAGGACATGCATACATGTTCATTCTATAGTGCTATATTGGCAATATTTCCTCCAAATGCTAAAGGAGAAAACAAGCTTTTTTGCCCTCACCACAGAAGTACAGTACTGAGGCATAGCATACTACAATGTCATTATGGTTAGTTATTAATTTTTTGCTACGTTTTCAGCAAAATAGTATATCATTATACTGCAGAATTTATTTTCATGTCCTTTCCAATAAGACATTTTATTTAACTGACCTAATAAAGCCAAAGCTTTCTAGGCCAACTCACTTTGGTCATAAGGATCTCTACCACTACTACTCACATATTAAGCCAATTTTCAATTCTAAAGGAATCAGAGCCATTTCTTTCTGATCCTGTTGTTTCAACCCCAAGATGAACAAGCCCTGCCATTCACCTCTGTGTTCTTGATATGGTTGGGTTGATCCAAGTAATCAGAAGATTTGTTAGAAGCAATGCATACCGAATAGATTGATTATATTTCTCTCCTCTTTGGTTTGGGTTCAATCAATACAGAAAAAAGGTGAGAAAAGGGCACTGTACATTCCAGTTTTAGTCAGTATGATCTCTTCCTTTCTAAGACTTTCCCTTCGCCTCTCTAATCACAAACACTTACTGCAAAAGCTGTGGCTCAAAATTATCTTTAGCTGAGCCAAACAAAGATGTATAAAATAAATGCTTTGCTAACATAACTAATACACACAACTTTAATTAATAAGAGTAATGTTAAAGAAATCTCATTATTTTGTGCTGAATATTCATGCCATTACATGGATTTTTGAAACAGAATTTTTTGATTCTTCCTAACTCCTCCACCACTTAAGAGGCAAGCACAGCAGCCTTAAGGCATGAACGCAATATCACCATGTCACTAAAATAAGAACCAGAAATCCAATTCTTACAAACTCTTGAAGTGAAAGGGTTGTCAGTATTGTTGAAGTGACATATTCACCCATGAAGGCAATGCAAATCTCTCTGCTCTCCACTGATTCCCTACTGGCCATCTCTGAAGTATTTTCTAGCTCTACAGGCAGAAACACTAAAAGAGGAGAAATTCTGGAGGACCTCCCTCTTCTAATCCTGGACTGAAACGATCCTTTCCCCAGGAATTTGGGGAGGAAAGGCAATCTTAATTTGGCCCTTTTGTGTGTATGCACCATGATAGTCTTTGATTACACGATCACATACTTCTTTCCCAACCAGACCCCTGCATCATTTAGTGCACAGAATGGAGCATGTTCTGTGTATCAATCAAGACTGTGTAGTGGAAGCTGTTGTCTATATAGGACCCTTGCCTCATTTGTTACCAATGTTTAAAGGTGTGTAGTGAATAAGGCTGGGAATTGGAAGAGAAAGGATTGTTAAGGCTGCTCTCAATGCTGCCCTGGAGAACTGGATTCTCTCCCCATTTCTGCCATAGCATTCCATTGTGATGCTAGGCACTTAAGCCAAGTTTTTCAAAGCTGTTCACTAATTGTGTTTTCTGGGTGTCCAATTGCAAAGGGGATGAGTACTCGCAGCTGCAACTGAAATCAGTGTGGGATGTGTATTGCACTTAGTATTATAAAGCATTTCTAAGTATTCTGAAAGCCAAGTCTTGGGAATCTCAAATTGGGCACTCAGAATTAATGGATACATCCAACCTTAATCTCTATGCCTTAGATCACAATCTGTTAAAAAAGGGTAAGATCCCCATGTCTCAGTGTGTTGTGACAATGAATTTTAGTGTTTGTAAACTACTCAGATGCTATGCTGATGAATGTCATAGAAAATCCCTTGAATAAATTAATAATTCTGCATTCAGAGCAGAGTTTGAAAACAGTACAGTACAGAAGGCATGAGGCCGCACATTGAACAACAAGGAGAAAACAAAATATTGAATAGCTTCTAATTTGGTAAGAACCAACACTCTTGTTCACTGAATGAAGCTGGTGTCCTGTGAAAAATAAAACCATATGCAATAATGTAATTAAAAGACTATTATAACCTATACATTGGAGAGCTGAACTAAGATAAAGGTAACCTAAATACTGGCATTTCCAACCCTTTGAATGCTTAACTTTACAATCTTAACTGTTTAATATGATTTTGCTTATATTACTGGTTAGAACTTTACTGCTTGTACATGACGAACATACTCAGCTTGTGATCTCTTGTACCAATATAACTAATTTTTAGTTGAGTGATTAATATATCTGTCTGAAAGATCTGAAATAGAATTACCCTGAATTGGGTGTAAGACTGAGTGTTAAAAATGTATAGATCTTCTAAGAACTCCAACAGTATTTTACTACTAGCAGCATGAGAACTCTAGCACATGCCTCCAGAAAGTCCTTTGTGATAACTGCATATAGATGTTTAAGAAGCCATTCATCCTGCCCTCTATGCATCATAAAAATTATACTAGTAGACAACCCCCAATATTCTATTATAGATGTCCTCAGTTAGAACTCAGGTTTAAAATTTGATATATTAGTCTCTCCATTCATATCACATTCCCAAATTCTAATATGCCAAGTACTAGCAGTAAGGAGTGTATTTTTTCCAGTTCACAGCTAATAAGCCATACTAATTAATATGCTAATATTTATACTCATGCAAGTCAATATCATTAACTGTGAGACCATACATTGTTTGTAGCAGATTACTGTATTGACATTTTATAAATCCATCATTAAAAAAGAAGGAAAACTAGAAGTTTGAATAAATGGGCCAAGGACATCTGGGGCTTTTGGCCTAGGGATATTTGAGAGGCAGTTTACAGGATAAGCATATTATCTGGATGTTTCTTCTAAAATGATCAGCAAAAAAAAAAAAAGTAAACATCAGTTTCTTAATTAAAACAGCCAGCTTTAGGCTTCAGATTTAACAACCCATTGAGATGAGGGAGGATAAGTAATGCCTATCTGTGAGATTGTTTCAGGCTGTCTCTGCAGTCCAAGAAGAAAGTCTCCAAGTTCACACCACGATAATCTAAACAGACAAAGGCTGAAGACAGGATTTTCAAGAGCTCACAGCACTGTCTTAACTACACTTCCACTGAAGTCTGGTGGAGCTTCACAAATAGGAGCAGTTAAGAAAAAGGACAACACTAAGCACTTCTGGAAATCTCACCCTTAGTCTCAGTGTCAAGTGCAAATGTCCAACCATAACTATGGAGTTACTATAGCATCTCAAAAAGTCAAGGGAAGATCAGCCGATTGAATCCCAAAAACAAATGACGGTCACTTTATACTCCAGTAAAAAATTCTTTATATTTTAAAAAAGCAGAAGACCTACGCTCACTCCTATACCACTAAACCAACAATGCCTACAATGTTCAAAATAAGTATGCCATCCTCCATCTGAATTAGAAATAGGGGTCCACGGAAAGGAATCAGGGTGGATAAACAGATAAAAAAATTTAAATAAAATCTTGATTTTTTTATTTAAATCAAATCAGGTTTATTTAAAAAAATATTTAAAATTAAAATTGAAAGTATGACTACATATGTTAAAGCCTAAATTACTACAATTTACTAAAATAATTCAAATTAAAACAATAATATTCAGCAATACATGTCTGCTGCTGAAGTTTTAGAGAAAGTCAAGCAACTGAGCTGGTGGATGTCACTGGCTAAACCACGTGAAACCAGAATTTGTTGAAATGTTAAACCACCTTTTGACAGCAGTCGCCTCTACGGCAAATACAGAGAGAATATTTTCTTCATTTCAGTTTATTCAACTAGTTGAGTTCAATAACTAGTTAATTCAAAGATAAAAAAACAACAGAGTTAAAGTACAAAAGTTTGTTATTCTTTTTCCAATCTATGAATAAAAATGATGTACGAGGATGAAATCTACTAGTTCTAAAATCTTGAAAGACATAGCGCTGGTCTACATTGAAAACATACATTGGCGCAGTGAAAAATCTATACACAAATGATGTAGCTACATTGACCTAACCCCCAGCATTGACAGCCCTAGGTCAAAAAAAGAATTCTTTTAACTACACTTATGGGAGAATTCCTCTGACCACTACAGTGAGTGTCTACACTGAAACACTACAGGGGCACAGCTGTAGGTTTTTAAGTATAGACCTACCTGTAGCAACCAGAAACAATAGGTTCAATTCACTAAATACAGATACAGTAGAACCCATTTATCTGGGCTAACTGCGACTGATGCCAGATCAGATCATCAAAACTCCAGACACCTCCGAGAATGGGAAAATGCGATGTTCCAGTGCCATTTACCGACCACAGGACAGATCACCCACTCACTTCACCCCAGATTCCAGGGTCTGTTCTGTAAATGTGGAGAGCCAAGTGCCAGTTAAAGGAGGGTCAGATAAAATGGTGGTCTGTACTTTCTTTAATACATCAACCTTTTAAATGCAAAACATGTTTTCTTGATATACATATCCATCAAATTAAAGATACATTTTTTATTAAACTAAGGTAAATGCTAGCTTTTGTGCATTTTGAATTAAATTTGAATTTCCATCCATGTCAAGCTTGATTTAAGTCAAAAAGAAAAAAATAAATCTAGTAAATAAGAAATGCATCATTTACCATTTTCTAACATAATAAAAAATTAAGAATCTAAGTGTAAATTAAGCTACATAATTGCTTAAACAAATGTCTACAGATTTAGTTCCTGGTTAATAAAAAGAAGCACTAAATTGAGTGTAAAGGCTATATTTTAGTGCACATCAACATGGTTTAGTGGTTGCCCATGAGAATCAACTTTTTTCTCCAAACATAAAAATGCCTAGAAACTACAAATGCAAAACCAGATTGAATTCAGCAATTTAAATCAATCCATCCGGAGAGGAATTCTGATTCAACTCTCAATACAAAGCCCTTGTGCCAGCACCACATTTGAATACCGAGGGCGCACATATTACTTCCATCCATTCACTGCAATGAGAATCAACTTGGACCTGGGTCAGGGACTGTGAATTATCTCTAACACCTCTAGCAAAACAATTTCAAATGGTCTGACCAGGCAATGTGTACAGAACTAAACTCAAACACCAGACTCTCTTCCCAGCTTCTCTTACTGGAACTCTGCATAAGGGGTGGATGAGACAGCCACCAAATGACATTAATGGGCAGCAGGTTTAAAACAAATACACGGAAGTTCTTCACACAGCGCACAGTCAACCTGTGGAACTCCTTGCCTGAGGCGGTTGTGAAGGCTAGGAATTAGGACAGGCTTTAAAAGAGAACTGGATAAATTCATGAAGGTTAAGTTCATTAATGGCTATTAGCCAAGAGGGGTAAGGAATGGTGTCCCTAGCCTCTGTTTGTCAGGGTGGGGGGGAAATGGATGGCAGGAGAGAGATCAGTTGATCATTACCTGCTAGGTTCACTCATTCCGGGGCACCCGGCATTGGCCACTGTCTGCAGACAGGATACTGGGCTGAATGGACCTCTTGTCTGAACCAGTATGGCCATTCTTATGTTCTTAGCTACCCTCCCTCTCCAAAACCAGGGGCAAATAAGAAAAAGTTTCTGGTATCATCCTTCTAGATGATTTGCCAAGGAATGCATGAAAACATCCTACAACAACTGACCAATTATGCACCACCAACAAAACTGTTCGACAATTAAATGTTTGTGTCTTCTAAAAATACTCAATCAAGGAAGTAGTTTTGACTTATTTGTTTGGGTTTTTTTAAAAAAATTTACTGAAGTCCCAAATTCATGCGTTCTCAGTGGCAAGCCAGCTCAGACTGTACCTGCTGCCCAACCCTCTTCTCTCCCCATGCCCCATAAGCTATTCTCCCCAGGTACTTCCCCACATCACCTGTACTGGAATTCCTCAGGCTAGCCACTAATGGCTTGTCTAAACAGGGAGTTATCCCTTATTGTGTTCACATGTGAAGTTACTTATTTAGGATAACTTCATACATAAACTAGCCCTATGTTTGATGGTTGCAAATCCTTCTCTGAAAAAGAGTCACAGGTTGCTTGCTCTTCAAGCCCTACCAGATCTCCCTATCCCTCTGTGAAGTTTAGAGGTTTCAGACGGACTCTAAGGGGTAAGAAATCAGACACACATATTCCAGGAGCTCTTCAACTATCCTAGTTTTTCCATGTTTATTCATTACTACACACACGTTTATTTATAATTACACACACCACATACGTATACAGGGTTCAGTAAGCCTGTTTTCTTTTTCTGGCTCTGCCACTAGCCTACCGCATGACCTTGGGCAAGTTATTTCACTGCCTGTTTCTCCACCTGCAGAATGAGAATTCAGAGATTCACAGTTTTTTAAGACTTGGAAGTACCACTGTGATTAGTTCATCTTAGCCCCAGTGTAATATAGACCATAGAACTTTGAATTAAATCTTGTATGTACTCAGACTTTAAGGTCAGACAGGACCAACAAGATTATCTAGTCTACACATTGCAACCCAACTCACACAACCACTCCAGTTATACATCCATAACCTCTAAATCAAGATTTAAAGACTTCAAGTTACAAAGAATCCACCATTTACATTAGTTTAAACCTGTAAATGACCCATGCCACAAGCTGCAGAGGAAGGGGAAAAAAAAAAAACAAAGGTCTCTGCCAATCTGACCCAGGAGAAAACTGGAAGGCTGTTCCAGAACTTCACTCCTCTGATAGGTGAAGGTTTCTAACTAACTTCAAGCCTAAAAACTGGTAGATGTCCAGTAATTACTGGAACATCCCTTTTAGGGGAAATAATTGATACTTACCTCCTTTGTAAAGTACTTTTGAGAGCTACAGCTAAAAATAACAACTGTAGAAGAGCTAACTGTTAGTATTCCAGCCCCAGCCACTGATCCACCTGTGGCACACTAGCTGAGGACTTAAAGAACTAAGAGTTAAGAGTTACAGAACCAGAACTAATTTGTGGTGGAGACGCGGGGTTAAGGTGCAGTTAGTGTGTGTGTGTGTACGGAGGAAGGAATCACCAGGAATCATAGCTAAAAGAAATGATGGTGAGGCGGGAGGGGAAGAGAAATCGCAGGGGAACAGAAAAATGACTTGTCTGGCAAACTAAGAAGGTCTCCTAGCTAACAAAATTATCACAAAGACAACAATCCTCAAAAATAACAGGAACCCCAACTGAATTGTTGTATAGCTGTTACCAGTTTAAGTTTGGTAGCATGGATGCACTCAAAACAAAATTGTGCAAAACCATCAATTGAAGCACACACAAATAACTGAATTTTCTAGAAACAAGGTGAGTGAGGTAGCATCTTTCATTAGACAAACTTTAACTGGCAAAAGAGAAAAGCTTCCAAGCTCCAGAGAAGCCTTCTTCAGGTCTGAAATAGCTAGTGTAGACAAGACCATAATTTACATTGTTTTCGATATGATTGGATTTCCATTTTCCTGAAGGATACCCTTTTCACTTGAATAGCTTGTTGAAGAAGATCTCTGTGTGGTTCAAAAACTTCTCTCTCACACCAAAAGTACCCTGGGGGAATTCTGAGCCACAGCACAAGCACAGAAGCAGGGTGGATTTAATTTAAATCATGATTTAAATCACTAGTCAGGAAGACTAATCATGGATTTCAACATAAAGGTGTATTCTTGTTGATTCTTATAACCGTAAGACATATTCTTCACAACTCAGAGATAGATGTCGGTTTCATTTTTAGAAGGAACACACTATACATTTTTAAGTGATTTATTTTGAAAACTTTTCATATTAGTTTTACAGCCATATCAGAAAATGAATGATTGTTTGGTTATTTCATTTACCAAAGGTAACTGAAGCAGATATTTATGAAGTCTTTGGGAGGTGAACTATCACTAATTCAACAGGCTAATCAATAATATAAGAGGATTTTCTTGCCATGCTGTATTAGGAGAAAAGACATTTAAATTGTTTTATTAACTAAAACAAAGTTATGTATTCTGAATTTTTTTTCCTTCAACAGCAAACATAACATTTCAACAAAACAAGAATATGAATTTTTGAATTCAGTTAAACATTCAAGTTTTTAAAATCAGGTTTGTTTCTGTTAAAATTGTTTTTAACTAAAATAATTATATAAAATTTAAACAAAAATTAAGTTGACTATGTCCGCCAGGTCAACATGAGACAGTTAAAATACTGGTTTCTGCAGCTAACTCAGTTGTCTTCACCTTCATTTTTCTGTTTGTTCAAAATCTGGAGAAGAAAAACAAGCTTTCCTGCTTTTTCTTTCTACACCAGCAGAAGCTACTGCTGTTAAAAGTGAGATTATCACTTCAACAGTCTCTAAATCCAAGTGTGTAAGTGACTTCCACCAGTTCATTGGTGTGACTTTGTTGAAAACGTCATCGGCAAACATATATTTCTTGAATGGTTCACCCTTAGCTCTGAAGTTGATTATAGTTGGCATTATGGAGTGATGATTACTGGATGTTCATGTCATAGCCAGCTCCTCTTCTTCAGCAGTTAAGGTTTGACTCGGGTACCAAGTATTAAGAATATTTGCAAGAAAATGAGCTGGAGATAGTGCTTGTCCCATTCATTCTTTTAATGCTTGTAACTGAACACTGTCATTGCATATTTCTCTTTTTAAGATCTCACTCAGTTCCTGCCAAATTTCAACAGCATCAGCAATAAAACAGCTATTTCTCTACATTTTGCTAGAGAAATAGGCTTCAGGGTTCCCAGCATGTGTTCAACATTTCTCTTAAGCCCAATGTTGAGAACTTTCACAGTGACAGTGCCACCTATTTTTTCACGATTTTGTTCAAACTGTCATCAGATTAGACCAGTTCTTGATATAGTGCTCAAAACTGCCCACTACTGAGTTCCATCTCACATCTTGTAGAAGAGTTAGCTTAGTTCCTCCCACGTGTTTCAGAGCAGCTACTGCAAAGTGGTGGTTACAGAAGTATTTTGCAATTTCAACATTAGCCTTTATTTCTGGAACATTGAAGTCTTTGGCTAGGAGATGTATCAAATGAGCAGGGGAACCATATGTTAGTAGCTTGGGACTCTTCTAAATAATTTCTTCTGATCTTGAATACATTTACAGCAATGGGGGAATCGGCGTGGTCTGAGGGATGTGCTGGCTGCTGCTTCCCACAGGCCACATTGGCCTGGAATGGTGAACTGCAGCCAGTGGAAGCTGTGATCAGCGAAACTTGCAGACGCTGCAGGTAAACAAACTGTCTCAGTCCACCAGCAGATTTCCCTGACAGGCCACATGCCAAAGGTTGCTGATCCCTGCTCTAGACCTTTTGCACACTGCTCAATTTATCTTTCATACACTTAATCTAGCAAATTGCCTGAGACATCTGCTCTGTTGGGTGGACATAGCCTGGTCTTAATAACTGAACCATGATAATGAAGTGTGGGTTCTCAATCATGCAGAAAGGAGAGTTTCTGGATGATGTAGATATTTTTTGTTTTTGCTATAAGTGATATACTGTGGTTATGTGACATACATGATGTGACTGAAACACTATCATTGGCAGATAACTCTCAAACTAGAGAAAATGATTGTGATCTTGAAAATGGATAGTCTTCAGAATCCTGTATGTTGAGGATGGATTCTCCTAAACAAAATAAGTCAATGCAGTTATTAATTATTACCACCATACTGCTCATTTAGTATTTGTCAGTGGATACAATGAGTCTCAGTACTACTTTAAAGATGAAATTGTAAAAAGATCTGCCAATTTCAATTACTTATTTTTTTTATCACAACTGCATCTAAAATCATAGTACCATAGGGTAACAACTGTATTTTTTGCTCAAATATGAGAGTTCAAGAATAGTCCAGAAGACAGGAAGTCCTTAAGAAAGAAGTACTAAATAAAGTTTACCAACCTGAAGATCCTGCATGTTCAGACATGTTCCTTTCATCATCTTCAACACAGCTTCCTCCTAACAAGGAACACTTCTCATGATGTTGTTTCATTTGGGCAACCAGGTCTTGCATTTCTTTGTTGCACTGTTTGCATTTTGCACGCATGCCTGTCTTACCCATAGGTAGAGGAACTTCATTCAAATATTCTCGAAAATGGGTCTCTTTTATAGCCCTTCTAGTGAGAGAATGGTATGGTAGATCTCAAATCAATGAAGGCTTCACTCAGAAAGACCTCAAGGATTCTGGAATATGCTGCTCAAACAGTATCATATTTGTTTCTATTGCCTGTCCCTCTCTTCTCACATTTATCTCCAGATTCTTCTCCTTGTCCAGAGCTATTCCTCCCCCAACAATTTTCTATTCATTGAATTTTTTGAAACTTTTCATTTTTAGAGAGAGGTAAGGAATTGACTCTGTGTGCACAAATTTGCAGATGGATAGGGTTGAGGTCTGTTATTTCTCACCTCTATATATCATTTATTTTAAAACATTTTTGTTGTTAACAAGCATGTTATCTCTGAAGACACAAATCAACAGTTTGAAAATTACAAAACTAAGCACCTTTGATTGTATCTTCTAGTCTGAGCACTGAGTTCCCTTGGGTAGATGGAAAGATTAACCTAAATAATCTATACAGAAGCCCCTGAAACCCCATAAGATTGGGTCCCTAATCCATGAGCTACTGGAACTCATTTACAAAACTTTTCTTAAACATTACATGAATATATTGTCTCATACTATAGAAGTAGAATTTATAATCCCTATTCCATGACGAGATATCTTTGAGCTATAACGTATCTTAATTAAAAATACCTTTAAATAGGTTTTTTCCTCAAAAAGAATTTATCAAATAATGCTATTTAAATAAAAAAAAAATCTGATTTTTTAAAATCATTTATTTTTATCCATCCTGCACAGAATTCATGTCACAAGCAGATTTCTTTGCTTCCATGCAGAAAAATGATTTTCTGATGGAGAGGCAAAGGAAAGCCCCAAGAGCCATCATGCACTCCTCTCCAGCAGGGCGAGTGCATTGTTTCCAGTGCCCAGAGCAGCCATCAGAGAAGCAAATAATTACGGGGATGGGCAGGTCAGATCCCAACCTTGCCCAACCCCCATGCATTCAGACCCCCCGTCAAGACTCACATCCCCACAACCAGAACTCCCTGCACTGAGCCCACCCCACCGGAACCCCAACCCCGCTAAGTCTTCCCCTGCACCCAGACACACACACCCTCACCCCGCCCTCCCCAGCTGGGCTGGGAAAAGAGCACACTTCCCCTGCACAGAGCAGGTCAGACGCAACCCCAGAAAACTCCCATAGCTCCACGCCCCCCATGCACTTCCTGCCCCTATCACTCCTCACCCACAGGGGAGGGTTACTGTATGGGGAGCTAATCCTCCATCTGCCCAACCCCCCTTGCATCCAGACACCCCATACTTAGAAGCCCTGCCACCCAGCCCCACCCCCTCTGTATCCGAACCCCCACCAAGCATATCCCCTCTGCATCTAGACCAGCCCCCACTGAGCCTCCTGCACTTGAATCCCCATCCCAATGAGCCCCTTTTGCACCTAGACCATCCCATGAGCCCCCCACACCTGGACCACTAACCCATGGAGCCCCAACCTGCTGCACCCAGATCCCCACACCTCCACACCCCACTCCCCAGCACCCGGATTCCTCCACTGAGCTACAACCACCTTCACCCAGACCCCCCTGCAGAGTCCCATTGCCCTGCACCCAGAACCCTCCCCCAACTAGCCCCTGTGCCTCCAGATCCCCCCTGCATCCACATACACCCCACTGAGCTACCCACACCCAAACTGCGCCACACAGAACCCTCTCACCCCACATCTAGATAACCCCACACTAAGCCCCTTCACACTTGGATCCTACCAGGCTGAGCCTGCCTGCCCACACTTGGTGGACCTAGTGCGGGTCTGCTAACCCTGGTGAGTTGCTTTACTGACTACTTGTGAGGGAATTCAGCACCAAAAAAATAAAAATTATATGCACAATATTTTAAAATTCTGCAAGTTTTGTTTGTGAATAAATAAATGTGGGAGGCTCCATGGTGGCAGTTGGAAGCACAGGCCACTGGCTGCACAGAGGTGGGAAATCACCCAGGACATGGACCTCTAGGCCAGGGCATGCCTGACCCTTGCGCTGTGTCAGGGTTGGGTGCAGCCTCACCACCAAGTCTGGGTCCTGGTGGGCTGCAGGGTAATCTCCCACCTCCATGCAGTCAGTCACCAGTGCTACCCACTGCCATGCTAGACCTCCACATTTATTTATTGACAAATAAAATTTGTAGAATTCTGCAGAATTCCATAATATTGTGCCCAGGATTCCATCAGGAGTACAAGAGAGCTTGACCCAATAAAAGATATTACCAGACTCACCTTGTCTTTCTTGAACTCCGCTATTTAATACCAGATGTGTTTCTTGTCTTTCAGATTTGTTTGTTTGTTTAAGAGGATGCAGACACACTGTGCCAGTATGCTTACACCATCTCCATACTAAATCCAAGGATATTCTATTTCCTCAGTTTTGTCCTGAGACAGCTGGGCAAAATTAAACAACTAATCTTCCACATTATATTTAACACCAACCCATGGAGATGTCTTGCTTAAACATCATAACTACACATGTCCCCATAAGAATACTAGCACCTTTTGGAACGCTTATTTACCCATAAAAAGAAACTGATCTTTCACTAGGTCTTAAGCATCAAAACTGCTGATGAACTATAACTTAAAACAGTTTAAAACTATAACAATTTTAAAGTGTATTTTTGTTCTGTTAACAAGGACACCAACTACTTAAACAGCTGCAATAACTAAATGTTTTATAAGGCAATCAGAAAAATGGGAGTCACCAATTTGCTACAATAGCCTCTTTGGAGGGTACCTATCACACTCAGAACTTACATGACAACTCCTGTACCAACAGGTACCGACGGGTCCTAAAACAGTTCCTACCACCAGGGAACATTAATTTTGCATCGTTTTGTTTCCCTGGGCTTAGTTCATGCAACCAGCTCTCCGGGGAAGTTGTTTTCAGAAGAAAGTGGGACTCTGGCGATCAACCAGCGGAGTCTCATTCAACATATGCAGCTGGGCACAGCACGGTAACGGTGAGTGTGTGCCAGCGTATCCCCCACACCCGCACTGCCTGCCCTGCCCACTCCGCCCCAGTGCCGGGCTCCCACCAGCCCCGCGCTGCTCCTCCGCTCCCGCTCCCGCTCCCCCCGCCCTCTGCCAACCGCCACACTCCCCGCTTCCCTTACTTCTTGGTGTCGCTACTGAAGAGTCCGAAGGCCGCAGGGACGGTGGGGGCTGTGGTGGGCGTCGCCTCCTGCCCCTGCTCCGGCGCCGCTTCCCCGCCCTGCTCGTTGTAGCTAAGGCTGCTCGCGGACATGCTGCTGCTGCGGTTGGTCGCCTGGCAGTTGCCCTGTCGCCGAACGGAACCTACTGGCGCGCACGCACTCCGCACCGAACGCTTCCCGGAAGCTAACAGCAGCGGTTGTGGCTGGGGGGGTGTCACATGATGGGGCGGGGCTGCAGAAGCGGAACTTTCCCAGTCTCCGAGTTCTAATGTTACTATGGCAACTCCGTTGCTGCCGGCCCGGAAGGGAAGCGATGGGACGCGGGAGGCTCCGCCCAAGCTGTTGGCGTGACCCGGCGGCGCGTGAGCGTGTGACCACGTCACCCTCCTCCCTCCCCACTGAGGGGAGAATGGGAAGCCCCGGGATAGGGACAAGGGAGGAGTCTCCTTCCTGAGGTACCGTCCGGCGCCGGGCGGAAGGGAACAGGCCGGGCTAGAACTGGCACCCAAGTGAAGATTGATGCTTAAATGTATTAATTTTTGGTCAACCGCACCCGTGGCCTCCTGGGGCTGCCGTACGGATTGGGACTCCGGGGATCACTGCTCCTATCTGTACACCCCTTCCTGCCGGGCCCGTTTGCCCTGCGTCTGCAGCAGCTTTCAAGGGACCCAGTCAGGTCAAAAAATAATATATTTAAAGCATAAATCTTCACTTGGGTGCCAGTACTAGCCCCGGGTGTTCCCAGAGTCCGCATTCCCCCTGTGCGCTCGTTGATTACCTTCTGCATTTGTTAGGCCCTGGTCCATCAGTGAACTCTGTGTGAACAACCTTTTCGTAGTAAAAACCCACAGCCCTTGCACTTTCAGCTCATTCACTGCGTTCTGGAAGCATCTGTTTCAAATGAACCAGCCTACCAAAGCCCCAGTCTTGCAAGGTCTGAGTTATCTGGGATCCTGCTAGGGTGACCAGACAGCAAATGTGAAAAATCAGAACAGGAGGTGGGGAGGGGGGTGGGGGGTAAAAGGAGCCTATATAAGAAAAAGACCCAAAAATCAGGACTGTCCCTATAAAATCAGGACATCTGGTCACCCTAATTCCTGCATTGCAGGCTTCCAGAATGTGATGAGCAGTGCTTGCTCTTCCAGTGCCTCTCTCATTCTGGTGTCCCTGTGTTGGAGAAAGTCTGGCACACCATTTGTGGCCTTTCACATGATTGCATTGGAAAGTTCTGCAGCCACTACTCATAGTCCCAACCCTGCATTAGAATATGATCCCGCAACTTGGTTCATTTCTCAGGCCCAGTGGCACTCAGCCATCTGCAGCTGCACTGTGAACACCACTCTTGAACTGTTTTTCACAATATGCCTCAGCAGTCTGTCTTCGAAGAAATCATCATGTCCTCCACTGTTACGGTTCTTTGTAAATATCAGAGGATTGTGCATGGGCTATTTGCAACATTCATGAGAACAGTGCAGAGCTCTGTTCTGTGAAAGCTTTTGGACAGCAAAAAGTGCGGTATGGGTTTATGGGATTTATTTTAAAAAGCGTAAAAAATATGGAATATAAATGGCATTATGAAATGGAGAAAGTTGTATGATGGGAACTTGATCCCTAGCTCCCACAGATTGCTGTACAACTTATTTCTACCCTAAAACATTATACAAATTTTCCCTAAAGGCATTGTGTCTAACAGGGATGGGGTGTAGCACACTAGATACCTACTTATGGTGTGCTGCACTTTACATTGACACAAGTACTATCAGTGAGTACACACAGTACTGACCTTTTTCACAGGGTAGCAAGTTATATGAGTCCCTGGTGCCCACCATGCTCCAGGAATATTCAGGGCCCATGAGCCTGGTTCCACCAGAGTTTGGGGCGTGATTTCTCCCTGGGCCCCACCTGCCTCCTCCTGGGGCTAAGGCAGCTTCCTGCTGGCCTAGTTCCACACCACTCCCAGAAGTGGCCAGCATGTCCCAGCAACCCCTGAGGGGGGCCCAGGAGGGAAGGATGTCTTCACCCACTGCCCCACCCCAAGCACTGACTCCGCCATGCCAATGGGAGCTGCAGAGGCGGTGCCTGTGGGCAGTAGCACATGGAGACTCCCCAACCCCCCCCCAGGAGCCGCTGCCAGAAGAGTGTGTGGATCACTTTCAGGAGCCACCCACGCTAAGTGCTGCATCCTTCTCCAGCCCCTGCCCAAAGACCATACTTCCCACCCAACTTCCATCCCAGAGTCCACCCTCGTACACTTCATTCTGTACCCCAGCCCAGAGCCCACACTGCCCACCCAAATGCCCTCCTAGAGCCCACACCCCCACCTACAGCCTACGCCCCTGCCCTAGCCCAGAGCCCACATCCAGCAGCCAAACTCCCTCCCACACCTAAACTCCCTCCCCCAACCCTTGGGGGGGGGGGAGGGGGACATTTGGACCCATTCTGGACACCACCAAAAATTATACAAACCTGCTTCCCCTAGGAGGAAATGCTGAAGTGAACATCGGATTAATCTTTTGTGGGCCCTGGTCCTGGACCATGGCCTCGCTCCCCACTCTACCCTGAAACTCTGTCCCTGTTGTCCTCTTCCCGCTGAAGGCTCACCCCCACTTAGCCTCTTCCTCCCAAGGGCCCACCTGTGACCTGCCCACAGACCATACCCCTGCATGGCCTCTTCCCACTCCCAACACATACACACACACCCCAGCTGCCGAGAGAGAGAGAGATATGAGCTGCAGGTGGGTCCTCATAGGGAAGAGGCCAGGTGGGGCCTCAGGGCAGAGCTGGGCTGTAGTCCAAGTATCAGGCACCCTTCTGAGTGTGAGCACAGCCCCATTGGTGCCACTGTAAACCCCATACTGTAGGCAATTATGTAATAAACTACCTGGAAAAGAGCTCCATGTAGCTCAAAAGCTTCTTTCATCAACAGAAGTTGGTCCGATGAAAGCAATTATCTCACCCACCTTGTACCGTTAGGCAAGGTCTTTTCTAGCTCTTACAGAGACTGGCTTATGCCCCAAGAGTCCCTTCCACTATTTTTAAATACTTAATGACTAAAATAAATGCACACCTTTTAACAAGAAATTTTTCAGCTATACCAAATTACCCATCATTTTATTAATTATTTATTGTAGGAGACATGAAAGAAACAGGTCTTGAGGAAGGACAGGGTAATGGCCTTGCAGATTACTGGGCAGCATAGAAGAAAACACTGACATACACAGGGAAAAAGCAGACACATTGTCCAGGCTGGCATCACTGTCAGAGTACTTGAGCATGGCACAAAAAGACACGAGAAGATAAGAGCACAGAAATGGACGTGGGAAGGACCTTGAAAGTGAGGATAGGAAACTGTTAAACATCTGTAAAAATACTTTTAAAACAGTCAAGTTAGGAGACTGAGTACTACATTTAGTTCTCTTATCAAAGTTTACACTGGGATATGGCACAGAAGTACCAGTGATTGACCATAGAAAGTGTGTTTAACGCTTCTGGCTCTCTTCACCGATGATGATGATGCACCTTAGTAACACTGCTGTACAGCCAAAATGTTTCTGAAATAAATGTAGTCAGACTTCACTAATTCTGGGTGACTGAGAACGAAAATGATGCTTAATATTGTTGATTGGATCTAGTTTTCAAGATGTATATACTGACCCAATAGCATGACCCCTGACATGGGAATGGCAGAGGATAAGTGAGTTATAAAAGGAAGAGATCTCAATTTAAACCAGAAATGACTAAAATACATCTTTGACTGGATCTATGAATAAATCTATGACTGGGTTTGGACAGTACTTGCTTTTTAGGCAAAACAATGAATGATGCAATCTGAAGCTGGTGTTGCGTCATACATGATATGAATTGCATCATGTTATTCCTAGAAGTCATGGATGATGCAATCATAATGAAGCTTACATCACTCTGCTGAACAAATTGCCCTATATCAGCTCTAGAAATCATACAGTGTCGTGCTCTCTTATTTGTCAGTGTTTCATTTTGCAAAGGGACACATTTCTGTTTAGCCAAAGTGAGCAGAGATGCCTCGTACTTGTGTGAACAGTGCAGATAACTTCTGCTAGGTTTGTGGTGAAGTGACTTTTGCATCACAAAAGCGCAGTATAACCACTATGGTTAAGAAAGCCTATCACCTTTATTTTGGCTGCAAAATTGGAGATCAGGACAAGAGGTGGACCCCACACATACGCTGCAACACTTGTGCAACAAATCTTCGCCAGTGGTTGAACAGGAAAAGGAAATCTATGCCTTTTGCGGTGCCAATGATTTGGAGAGAGCCAACAGATCATACCAGCAATTGTTACTTCTGCATGGTAGCTCCAGTTGGGAAAGGTGTGTCAAAGAAGAAAAAGTGGACTGGGCATTATCCAAACATTCCATCAGCTATACGCCCAATACCCCACGGAGAAGGACTGCAGGTTCCTGATGCACCAGAATCACTCTCACTTGAGTCAGACGAGGAAGAGGATGAAACTTCTGGTCCTGAACCATCAATGTCACAGGACGCATATTTTCTCCCATCCTCCTCCTCTGAACCACACCTCATAACACAAGCTGAACTGAATGACCTTGTCAGGGATTTGGAACTACCCAAGAGTAAGCCAGAGCTGTTGGGCTCCAGACTGCAGCAGTGGAATCTCCTGGCAGGTGATGTTAGGGTTTCCATGTTCCTTGACCATCAAAAGGATCTTGTCCCATTCTTCTTCATGGAAGGTGATCTTGTAGCCTGCAACAACATCGATGGTGTGATGGCAGCCCTCGACATCGTTCACGATCCAGATGAGTGGAGACTCTTCATTGATTCATCGAAGACGAGTCTTAAAGCTGTTTTGCTGCATAATGGCAATGTTTTGCCATCAATTCCAGTTGGTCATGCAGTCCATATGAAGGAAACCTATGACAACATGAAACAACTTTTGAGGTGCATAAACTATGACCAACATCAGTGGCAGCTTTGTGGCGATTTGAAGGTTGTTGCTCTCTTGCTTGGTCTGCAGACTGGATACACAAAGTACTGCTGTTTTCTCTGCGAATGGGATAGTCGTGCAAGAGATTCCCACTACATCAAGAAAGATTGGCCACTCCAACAGTCATAGGAGCCTGGGAGGAAAAGTGTTCAGCATCCACCACTTGTTGAATCAAAGAAGATTTTGTTACCACCCTTACACATCAAGCTGGGTCTGATGAAGACCTTTGTCAAGGCCATTGACAAAACACAAGCAGCTTTCAAGTACCTCCGTGGAAAGTTTCCAAGGTTAAGTGAAGCTAAGATAAAGGAAGGTGTCTTTGTTGGTCCTCAGATTCGGGAACTTCTTAGAGATGATGCATTTGACCATGCACTGCGTGGCAAGGAAAAGACGGCATGGAAAGCCTTCCAGTCAGTGGCAATACATTTTCTCAGAAACAACAAGGCAGACAATTACAGGTTGTTGGTGGAAAACCTCCTCAAGGCATACAAAAGCCTTGGTTGCAACATGTCACTAAAGATACATTTTTTGCACTCTCATCTAGATTTTTTTCCACCGAACTGCGGAGCAGTGAGCGACGAGCACGGCGAGCAATTTCACCAGGACATTGCAACAATGGAGAAACGCTATCAGGGCAAATGGAGCCCATCAATGCTTGCAGACTATTGCTGGACAGTGACAAGAGATGCTCCATTTAATGAATACAAGAGACAAGCCAAGACGCGCCAAGTAGACACTGAATAGGACTAAACTATGTACATAATAGTTTTTTGCCTTTTGTTTCATAATACATTTTATTTCTATAACCCTTTTGCTGATTTTTAAAATGTTACATAGACAGGACAGGTGAAATATTATCATGTAAAGCAACCATAAACACATGAAAAGACCTAGGTTTACAATTTATGATTAAAACTCTACTATCTACACAATATACATAGACATAAAATGTACAAACTTAAATATCTTAGAAACAGTAGCCAGTTTTTTTGATTGTCAGATTTGAATTCAGCACATCAAAATATAAAATGTGATATTTATTATGTCTCTGAAGCAGACGACTTCTAAAAAATTGTAGACCAGTGTAATTTGCACCTTTGCAAAGTGAATGCAAATACTTTTTATGTTACCAAATACAAAAATACTACCCAATCAGAATTCTCCACTTATATTCATTGTTGGTGACATTTTATACACACTTCCCACTCACTACACAGATTGAAGGAATGACTGGACAAGGTGGAAGGCTGTAAAGAATCAGATCTGCTGCCTCTGAGTTTCCCACACATTCAAGTTTTCTCCCTGAAACAAGCCATTTCATCTCAGGAAATATTCATTTCTATTTTACTGTCTCCACAACTGCTACATGAATGATATTGTAATTTACAATTTCCTAACCTTTATATGCATAGGCTATAAACAATTATGAACATTGTACCCTAAAATTAATGTTAATTACAGTATACTCTATCTCCCTAGATTCTGTGGAATAAGGGCTTTTTAACAGTATTTAAGAGCTGTAACATCTGAGGGATTTTTTTAAAAAAAATTAATGTCTTGTTATCTAATAAAGCTAAAATAACTTTGTGCAATTTTCAGAAAGGTATTTTGACATGAATTAATTCATGTCCATTTTGTATTTCTAACTGAGCTAATCTGAGCATCCTTCTCTGGTGCCCTCTTGTGGATCAGATTACGACTATATTATTTTCATAATGAGAAATTATGGAGAAGTGCAGAGCATTTTTTCTGCAAATATCTTCAATCACAGATAATGCTAGTGTTAAAATTAATTGATTATTTAAAAAATTAAAGTAATTCAATCCCTGTTTAATAGAGGAAATGTAAGTTATTAAATGCTGCACTGCTGAACATTTCTGATATGACCCATCCTACTATTGGAGATCACTTACAGGTTGACAGTTTATGCCCCTAGGGTCAGGGCCACATGGCCTAGCAGCCAAAGTCTACAGAGCAGCCCTTGAGGCAGGGCAGTGAGGCCTAATGGCCAGAGTCTATAAAGCAGCCCTTGTTGCAGGCCAGCACAGCCCAATGGCCAGAGTCTATCAGGGTGGGGCACCCACTAAGCGGTGTGGCAGCCCCAATAGTGGACCCAAGGCCCACCCAACTCCATCAGGCCCCAACCCTGGGCCCTAACAGTAGCGTAACACCCTGACACTGATTCAGCAGGGGGATCCTACCAAAACACAGCAAGCTTTCCCAGGTAGGAGGTACCACTGGGTCACCTCCTACCAGTCTGTGTGTTGGGGTCTCCCACAAGTCTTTGGATTCTCTGCAGACAGTTGGGCCAGTCACCTCCTGTGGCTTCCCTAGTCCCCAGGATTCAACTGGGCCTAGGGAGGCTCTGATTCCTGGCACAGTCAGGGCTTGTGGCCTGCCCACCACAGAAGCTTCTCAAAATCATTAAGTGGTCCACCGAGACCCACAGCAATTTTCAACTGGTCCATGAAGAAAAAAAAAAAAAAGTTTGAGAACCATTACGCTAGAGATAATTAGTGCATTACCAGCAAAATTATTTTGATCAAATTAACTGGGCAAATGGAATGGCCTTTCAATCACAACTCTCATAGCATAGAAAAATCATTGTCTTATTCCAAGACAAACCAGAGAGACAGTACCACAGGGACACAATTATGAATGTTCCTTTCAGTTTCAGGCTACATCAAATGCTCAAGTCTTGGACACTACACTGAGATGTCTGCAAGTGGAGTCTGTGACAAAAAAGCTTGATTAAATTTCTGCTAGTCTGAAATTACCGTCTGTGTAGCCAGTGTTGTTTCCAAGATAAATCTTTCAATTTCCTCATTCTTGATCTGCCAAGAAAATAATTTATTGGCCTTTTCACCCCATACATATACAAGTGCACTTGAGTGTAGCAACTGCTTACAGACCTGATTCTTGGCCAATTTGTTCCTCCCAGAAACCATTTATAAATTAGAGAAGATTTTCTGGTAGGGCAAATAACTGAAGTGTTTCACCCTTAGGAAAATGTCAGGAGTAACTGTTCCCTGGCTGTCTATGTTATACAGGAGGTCAGACTAAAAGATCATAATGGTGCCTTCTGGCTTTGGAATCTATGAATCCATTCATGGAGTCGGAATAGATTAGGATAAAGGTACATTTTTTTCCAAAAAAAATGTGCTCAGTGACACATTTTAACTACCACTTTTAAAAATACTAGGATAGACAAGGCAAATTGTATTATAACATGTTTAGGTTGACAAAATAATCTGCTTGAGGCGAACCCGAGGCTCCACACTAGGGTTCACTTCAACTAACGCATTATAGTATAGATGTGCCCTGTCTACACTAATGTTGTAAAATGTAGTAGTTTAAACGTGTTAGGTAACATCTTTAAAAAACACCTTTTATCCCAATTTGGAAAGACCCATTATGGCCAATGAGGGTTTCAGGTGCACATTTGCTTATCTGCCTATCTTCTTTGTATTGTTCCCCAACCGGGATTCCATAAGGTCCAGTGATGTGGCCTCCCTCTGCATCACACATTTAGAGGAGCATTAGAAGGAAAGCATCGATCTTGAATTTCTGAAACAAAATCACTCTCCACTTACTCATTTGCATTTGCTTTTGCATTCTCTGAACCTTATGGACAAACATCTCTTAATGAGTTCCTTGTTTAGCCAGACACCAATAGAGGCTTTACTTTCAGACTGCTGCACTAAAACAATTAATCTTCTACATTACAGTCTTTAAGTTTCATCTGCACTACCTTTCGGTGTTTATTTTCCACTAATATTTGCAAGTATTTGTCCAGTAGGAATATTCAGACTCATTAGAAAAGTGTCATAAAAAGAGAATTTCAAATTTATAACTATTCACACTTGAAACCTTGTTTTATGAATGACCTGAAGAGCTCTGTATAAGTTTGAAAGCTTGTCTCTCTCACCAACATAAGTTGGTTCAATAAAAGCTATTACCTCACCCAACTTGTCTCCCTAATATGCTGGGATCAACAGAGTCACAAGAATATTCCATTTAAGAGTTATACTCATTCAAGTAAGGAACAGAAATATACCATGTGAGCTGTAGGTCCAGTCAAAAGAACTTTAATTTTAACATTTTTGAATATAGTCAACTGCTTGTAAAGAAGCTTACACAGCAATAATTAGAGAAATTATTCACAAAATAATTTTGAAAAATTGGTGTAGCTGTAGGAAGGGGACTGCAAGGAAGTACATTTCACCTTTGTTATCCTGGGGTCAATTCTACACCAGACCTAGCACAGACTAGTACAATTTAGGGACTGCTCTTATCTACACTGACTGGATATAGTCCTAAAAGGCTTTCCACCTCTGTTGATTATTGGAGGTCATTGTCCTCCAGATACACCAACTTCTTGCCCATCCCTGAACTCAACATATCCTTCGTTCTATGGAGCCCCAGCGGCTGGCATATCACAGAGCTCTTCTCACTGGAGACTCCCTTGTGCCAGGAGAATCTCCAGCCCATGAGAACCACCTTCTTTTCAGCCCCTTTGCACAATCTCAGAGATGCAAAGGGCCCAGATTGTGGGAGAGGATTTGGCCCATAGAGTTAAACTGGAACATGGAAGCTGCGGGAGACTGAAATTAAGAGGTATAGACAAGGGAGAAAGTTATGTTTAGAGAAAAGCTTTGAAAAGAGATGAAGAATTAAATGAGGCCTAGAAATATGGAATAACTTTCAGAGAGCAATAGCTGCAGAAGATAAGACTCCACACCACCTGTATTTACTAACATTATGTACAAGACTATACAGCAAAGGCAACTGAAATAAAAAAATGCAACATGTGAAAATCATGTTACTAGAAATTATTTTGCAGACATTTCCAACCTTTTTCATAGTGTGGACCACATTTTAATACACAGATTGGTGGATCACCTTCTGTTCAAAATCCCTGTTAAGGCTGATTCCCCACCCTTGCACTTTAAATGCAGATGGTGGGGGCCTGCAAAGATTTTGAACATTAATACTAACCACTCCAGGCAAGTATTAAACTCCCAACATTTACAGCTTTTCTCTGATCTTGGATAGGTAGATGTTGCCACCACCCAATTGCAAAAAAAAAACAAAACAAAAAAACCCCAACCTTTGAATCCAGGAAGGCAGAGAATTCCTCCCTGTGGGGTATTCTCAAGCCCTTTCACCCCTCCCCCCAGGGGAAGAGCCGAGAAAGAAAACAAAGGAAATCAGCTGTTGCCACCACCTAATTAAACCAGATATGCACAAACTTCTTAGGACACAAAAAGTCCCATTTGTTCTTTAAAAAGCTAAATTTTATTAAAAACAAACAAAAAAAATACATCTGGAATGTAGGCTATGGCTAGATTTTAAAAAAGAGCAAATTAATAATTAAGCATCAAGAATAGTTTTCTTGAGGTCCAGCTTAAAGGTTACAACCAAAATAAAAGCACTTGGGGTTAGCACAGAGGAATCCACAAGCCATAAAAAAAATAAAAGATATATACCTAATCACATACATGTTCCTAAATATTCCCTGATCTACTTACATATCTGGAGTTTCAGATATGTAGCTTCAAGTTATGATTTTCATACCAGGTTTAAAGCTCCTTACAGCATTGCTACTCTCTGTCTCCTCTCTCCAGAGGACAGATAAAGGGAAAGTTTTTTTTCCCCCCCCATTTAAAAAAGTTCTAGCCTTCCCATTGGCTCTTTTGGTCAGGTGCCTACTCCCTTCCTTTCATCTATGGGCTTTTTTAAACCTTTATAGGTAAAGCAAGTAGAAAACAGCTACTAACAGAGATTTTGTAGCTAACTGGCTGGCTGGGTGTCCATAAAAGGGAGCTACCACCACCCCCTTCATTTATCACAATCCCTATGGCAACTACAGCAAGGACATGAAAAGATAACATTAGAAAAGTTTTAAAGTAATTTTAGCTGTCTTTTAATTCAATTTAGATTTGAAAAGAAGGAGGAGTCAGCACCATGTGATAAGCCAACTCTCCACAGACCACCCACCAGTAGTTGTCAATGGATCACAAATGGGACCCTGAGATCTAGTATATTTGTCCCTGCTAATGGAAAGTTTTGCTATGGAGAAAGCACAAATACTTTAACTTGCAGAAATTGCTTTTAGATGTTATGAACTGACTTCTACTAAAGCAGTATGATACGGTGGGCTAGGAGTCAGAAGATCTGGGTCTATTTTTGGTTGTGCTACTAACAGGCTGTGTGGCCCTGAGCAAGTCATTCCACCTCTCTGTTTGTCAGTTTCTCCACCTGTGAAATGGGAATAATGATACTTATCTGTCTCTGTAAAAAGTTTTGAGATCTCTAGAGCAAGAATATCATATAAAAGCCAAGTTCTCTGATTATTAAATCTGGGCATCTCACTGTGCTTTGCACAAGTTGGAAGTTGTGTATGGCTTCCTGTAAATATCTTTGGAGAAAAAGAGGATGACCTTTAGCATTCTCAGCCTTATTTATCTTATCATATCTCATTCCCAATTCCTTCTCTAAAGGAATGAAAGGAAATCTGTTAATCCAAGCCACTTCACTGAGTTCTTTTAAAAATATTACAATACTGTTATAGCTATTTTAAAAAGTACTTCGGAAGTTATAGCCATAACTGCCCTTCTACTCTGTGCTCAGAGAGGCGAAAGGCCCATCTTACTGTGGAGTCCAGTCCTTTAGTTTCCACAGTTCTGTTCTGTAGAGTTCTCACATTCGGTGCTCCACAATGGAGTTTAATTCTTCTCTTCAGTACTTCATTCCAAACAGTTCCTATGAGTCAAACAGAAATCCTTTTCTCTCAGAGGGTATGTATATAATACAACAGCACTGTATAATACAGCAGCTGTGCTGCAGTAGCACTGCAGAGTAGACACTTTCTTCATTGTTGAAAGGGAGTTTTCCATTGATATAGTTAATCCACCTCTCCGAGGAGCAGTAGCAAGGTCAACAGAATAATTCTTCTATCAACCTAATTACTTTGACACTGCAGGTTAGGTCAACCTACCCACATCACTCAGAGCATGACATTTTTCAGTGCCTTGAGCAAAGAAGCTAGGTCAATCTAACTTTTAAGTGTAGACTATACCTGAGACAGTTAACTAAAAATTCAACTTTTCATTCTTAGACTCCAGGTAATTTCAATGGTTTATTCTCATATTAAAGAAATATAGAGAAGAGAAAACTGGAGAGAAAAATATCACTTTTATACAGTTCTATTTCAGAACATGTGCTAGTCTGAACTCTGTCTTGCACAACAGTTCAGATAAGCTTTCTCACAGAAGCTCTCTAGGAAAAAGCTTTCTGCTATAGATATAACATTTACCAAAAAGGAGATCAATCTAGCAGCTGGTAACCAAGCTGAAAGTGACAATGGATTTCCTTTCAAACTTTGATAAAATGTTTCCCTGACAACTCATGAAAACCTCTGAAAAACATACTCTCTAGAGACAATTTTGCTTATGTGATCTAAAATATCCATGCTTCTCTTTTTCTCTTTTTCTCAGCAATGACTGTTATAACAGGGGAGCTTGATTCACTCCTGCTGGTACAGGGAATGAAGAACACACCCACCTACACCCAGGGCCGGCTCTAGGCACCAGCCTAGGAAGCATCTGCTTGGGGTGGCACCTAGCAGGGGGTGGAATTCCGTCCTTTATTAGGGCAGACTCTGCTCTGGCCCCTATTTTTCGGGGAGGAGGGGCGGCTTCAGTGGCGGCACTTCAGCCGCTTTCTTTTTTTCTTTGGTGCGGCAAAAAAGGTAGAGCCGCCCCTGCCTACACCTATGGGGTCATTCACCACTAAGGGCAAACAGGCTGATACTACCTCCTTCCCCTGGGTATCCTCAGGGAAGAACAGTTGTTGCCCCTTTTTGGCCCAAGCGGTCAGTCAGTATTCACAACCTTCCCAGGTTGTTTCCATTAGGAAGCAAAATTGATGGTACAAGTCAGGTATTTCTTTGGTGCGATCCTGGTTATTCACAAAGAATTCCACAAAGTCCTATTTCCCTTGTTGGAGTGGTACACAGCTTTCTCTCCACCCCTCCCCCACAAAAAACTAATTGGCAGGGGGAACAAGAGGGCAGCACTCTCTGGATTTTTCACTATAATATCAATTCCTATTATGGGGGTAGGAATTGCTTCAAATACCTGGGATATCTGCAAGGGATTGATTATGAAATGCCTGGTTTCCATTGGAGCAGATAGGCATCACTCCAGAAGAGAAACTGATGATTGGGTCATGGGAGGAGGAGGAGGAGAACTGAGCCCCACTGGCAGGTGGGAGTATCACTCCAAAACAAAGACAAGGTATCAGTTGTCACCCACTAGGTGGATGCTGAAGCGAGAGGCAGATGCTGGGGAGTGGGAAGATTTTCAGTTGGACCAGCACTTGCCCCAGCAGCCTAGAGTAAGGGAGGGAGCTCAGCTTGAGGACAGAATACAGACATGGGGACTGAACCCCCCCAGCAGCCTGAATCAGCCCTGATCAATGCAGCAGAATCTAGGAATAGCATTCTGGCTTCAGAATTGGCCACAGGCACTGACTTTTGGTTTTGCTGGTGGATGCTCCATGCCCTCTGCCCTGAGGCTCCACTCCCATCCAGCATCTTCCCGTGAGCTCCCCTGCCAGACCGCCTCCTGCCTCTTGCTCCCTTCTGCCCCACTTGCCTTAAGGTTAAATGACTGAGGGAGGGCTACAGAGGATCAAGCACTTGGGGCCTCGGGGGAGAGCTGGGGCAGGAAGAGGTGCAGCATGGGCAGGACAATGGGGGAAGAGGCTGAATAGGGGTAGGGTCATGGTCCTTGAGTGCTGACCACCCCGTATTATTTTTTCTCTGGGTGCTTCAGCCCCTGAGCACTCATGCAGTTAACATCTATGCCCAGGGCACAGAGTGGGGTAGAAGATGGACTGTTGGCAGGTCAGTTCAGGGCAGAGAGCATTGATTTGTCTATCTAGGCCATGAAATACTTGGTGCATTGTATTATTGGGGTCTGCCCCTAGTATTGACTGGTGTTTGCTGTAGCTCACATTAGGTGGGGTGATTACCCTGGTACTGGTGATTACCTTGGTAGTGACTGTGGCTTGCTTCCTTCAGATAAAGTATTACCCTACTGCTAAGTGTAGTGTCTGGCCCTAGGATTAACCCTTGCCTTCCCAAAAGAGGGGTTGGTGTTCAGTCAGATACTGGGAACCAGGAATATTCCTCTGCAGCCCCTGGGAGATCCCCTCCTGACATCCTGAACACACTAGACACAAACAACAGCAGAAAGTTTCCTTGCTCACAATTTCCAAGCCTGCCTTTCTAGTGACTCCCATGCCCTAAAGAGTGCGTGTGCGTGCGAGTGCGTGCGTGCGTGCTCTCTCGCTTTCTCTCTCTCTCTCTCTCCCTTCCTTCTTTCAGGGCCACCCAGACAACTGTTTCTCTTACTATCTATGGGCTCCAGACTCCTCATTGTTTTTATCTATGGGCTGTGCCCTTCTTACACACAGAGAGCTTGTCAAACAATCACTAGGCCCATGCATTTTCAATCTGTCCCTGTGAAACAGTTGCCATGTGGCCTAGTGCCTTGGGTGGTGTCTTCTATTTTATCAGCTATAATTACATAAAAGGGGCCCAATTGTTTAGCCAAATGAAGGGTGATTATTAGCACACTCATCATCTTTAACCAGCTTTGTGATTGAGGGAAGCTATTAATAGCTTCCAGACAATACAGCTGTAAAATATGAGTTAAAGAAGCTCCTAGGAGATGTGCTAAGTCAATACATTTCATGGGTGCCCTGGCCAAGCCTCAGATCCTTTCTCTAAGCAGCACCAGGATTTCAAACTTGATCATGTCACTACTTTGCACTGCTGTGACCAGTTCTTTCACTACTGGGACCAGCTGCCTGCAAGCAAATCAATTTCAATGTTCTTCACTTGACATCATAGTCGTTTGGTTGTGACATCAAATTACTTTCTGTGCAAATAATTTTATGTCACAAATGAAGATTATACTTAGATTATACCAGATAGCAAGTGTGAAAAAAGTGGGAAAGGAGTGAGGGGTGATAATTGCCTATATAAGACAAAGACCTGAATATTGGGACTGTCCCTATAAAATCAGGACATCTGGTCATCCTAATTATGCTTCCTTCATGAAATACAGCTGAAGCAGTTGAATTTTCAGGGAACAAAGATCTTGAACACAATGTTTCAAATCTGAACACTTAAAGTTTAGGACTGGAATTTTCAAAGGGGGATAAAGAGAATTAGGTGCCTATTTCAGTTGGGAGCTGGGTGTCAAACTATCACTTTGAAAATCCCATCTTAGGTGCCTTTATTACCTGATTTTTGAAGAAGCTGTGGACTTCAATAACTGTTTACATTGCAGAAATTAGTACCTGTAAAAACCAGACTACTTTTATTGAAGTACCTAAATATGGCTTTAGGTGCCTAATTTTTGGCACTCAGGTTTGGAAATTTTGGGAAGAAAACCCCTCAACATATGCTGCAGTGTAACAACAAAATTGTCTGTAAATAAAATGTTTTCTCAAAGTCCTCTGGGAAGTTACAGTGGTTCTTTAAACATGAAGCAAGGCAAGGCATGAATTCTATGCTAAAGTTCCCCTATTTACCACACTGTGCAAATCTTTCAAGCTTCATCTGATGTTCTACAGGACAACACTTTATACTGTTTGATTACTTGCATTTCCCTTCCCCTTGCTTTCATGTGTCACTAGTAAGGTATTAACTAGTTTCCTTCTACACATCATTAGGTCATTTCTACTCATTCAGAATGGCATTTGACTCCCCATGTTAGAGGCAGAGAGAAAAGTAGTACTGATCACAGAGAAAGAAACTGACCCAATGGCATGGGAGTAACATGAGCACTATTCATGAAGTGCCTAGATCTGGTCTGTGAGTCAGCAAGCAGACTTTATTTGTCTACAGTCAACCTACCATGTTATCTTTGTATTTATGAATACACAGACAGATCAGAACTTGATGTGCCAAGGCTTATGTTCTTCTCCTGATATGTGCAGTCTGCTACTATTATCAGAAGGGGAAATGTATCTATGTTTTTTTCTGAAATGGTTAATGAAATAGCTGACATCTTTTTTAGGGGTAATTCCAACTTTGAGCACCAGAGGTAGATGTTTTCACAAAAAACATCCAACAAATATTCTCTTTTTTGATCATCACTCTCCATTACACTGCATTGAAATCTCTAGAGATATTGATCACCAGCAGGATTATCCAGCAGTTGCCCCTCACTACTTTGAAGTCAGGTAACTAACTAGCAATTTGCATTATTTGCTTACCAAAATCAGCACTAAAAACAAAGCGGTGTATACAGAAATTTACAGCTGGAAAGCAATTATGTAGTCATTTTGTTAAATAAATTCCTGTGTGTTCCTGTTTAACCAGCAGTGTAATGAACAGAAAATGACTTTGAAGAAATGGACAACAGTCCCAGTAGTTCCTTTCTAAGCACTTATCCTGCAGCAAGCACAGAACTACCATGATAGAAGCTTCTTTGCTGCAATCACTGCCTGAGTTGCTAGCAGAAAATGGTTACTAGTGACTAACGCTCCAGAAGTTGGATCAGAGCTGGGTGATATGGGAGTTCCCTGATAGGGGAGTTCAATTCCTGCTTTAATTTTTTTTTTAATTTAGCTGAGAAATGGGGGTCTTTGCCCCTTTTCCTTTGTCCGTTTTCTGCGCCATCATGCAGGAGGTGGGTCTGAGGGCTAGGAGCTGCAGAAGTAGGGAATAAGACAGGTCATGGATGGGAAGTGTCTCCCTTCAACAAGAAGCATCCATCAAACCTTACACTAGGTGGGGTTTGGAGTGAGAGTATGCCTCTTGCTTCAGCAATTGGAGGTGCAGCTCATGTAAGAATAGCTGCAGTCCCACCCTAGGTTTAATCTAGCTTGCCCAGCTATAAAAAGCACTGGAGACACAATGATGCAGGCTTCAGCACAAGCTATACAAGGCCACCTGGAATCCTGGATACATACTCATGTGTCCCAGGGGCCATGCCACTTGGTCTTTACTGCTGTTTTTAGCTGTGCTAGTTAAATTAAACCTAGGATGGGTAGGCCTACGCAAGCTGCAATCACACCCCTGATTTCAGCGCAGACATACCCCTATGTGTGAGAATTGAAGGATGCATTTCTACTACAACAACAAATATAGTCTTCAAGTTATGACAGTAATGAATGAACCCACATAATTAATATTGACAACAGAAATGTAACAGCTTTTACTGTTGTATGAATTCTAGAACAGAGATGAAAATATAGTTGTCCTTTTGCTGAGCGATAGTAGATTTTGGGGGTCCTTGCACGTCAGTTTCCATTTTAGACCAGAAATCAGTAACTTGGAGTCATCCACTTTTTTAGTGTATTCTGTTTATTTAGAAAATATACAGAAATTCTGTTTCCTGGAACAGAGATGGTACCTATTAGCACACAGCCAGCTCCTCCTTGCTGAAACTGTAGCAGGGCACCCCTGCCATGTTTCCAGAAGCAGTTGTCATACACCTTGTCTCTCTCCAGGGCCTCACACAAGTCTAACTTCTTAAATTCTGTGGTCCTTTTCTTTCCTCAATCTCTTCACTTTTTACCTGGCAAACCTCTGGTCCAAGGCTGTTCACCAAGCCCATATGGCCTGGACAGGTGACTTTGGCATCTGTACTTTTCTACAGCTGCTCTGTAACACAAAGGAGCTTCAAGGGGCAGACAGATGAGTGCTTTAAGTCCACACAATGCCCTTTATAACTCTTTAGGTGGAGTTACTACATGGCATCTTTAGAGCCCTTTCTTTGGGTAGTTTCATCCTGTTTTATCAGTGACCCCTAATGTGTAAGGTATTAGTGCCTTTGATCAAAACAATATATAACAAGTTATAATGTAAGTTATAATGCTCTTTTTGGCTGGCCAACTCCTTGCCAACCTCCAGACCAGGCCTGCTGATTTTGATGAGACATTACCTTCCACAGCAGGGTCAATCAATCCCTGTGGGCTGCCTGGTAGGAGGCCTGCAATTCTTGAAATTTTCATGAAAAGTCACACATTTTTATTCCATTCTCTTTACCTGGGATCAGCAACCTTTGGCATGAGGCCCATCAGCGAAATCCACTGGCAGGCCGGGACAGTTAGTTTACCTGCAGCATCCGCAGGTTTGGGCGTTCCATGTCAATGCGGGAAGTAGCACGGGCTGAGGGATGTGCTAGCCGCCGCTTCCCACAGCCCCATTGGCCTGGAACAGTGAACTGTGGCCAGTGGAAGCTGCCATCGCCCAAACTTGCAGATGCTGAAAGTAAACAAACCGTCTCGCCTGCCAGTGGATTTCCCTGACAGGCCATGTACCAAAGGTTGCCAATCCCTGCTCTTTACCTATTCCTCTCTTTTCTCCCATGAGAAATATTCCAGAATGACAGGTTATTGTTATAACTGAGAGAACTGAAATATAAACAAATGGTATCTTATATTTTCATTGAGAACATTACAAACAAAATAATTTCATATCACAAATGACATATAACTTATTAAAAATAGAACCATACAAAAACTATGTACTAAATGTGGCAAGGAATTTCAAGTGCAAACTTAATTGTCAAGGTCACTGACTTTCACTTGAGTGATGCCTTACAACGCATGCTAAATACTTACGCTAAACTTTGAGTGGTACTTTATAATATGTGCTAACTACTTATGCTAAACAATCTGTTCCACTTTGTATTTACTGTCATGCTGGGATTACCTTTTCCAGACCTGAAGAAGAGCTCCGTGTAGCTCAAGAGCTTGTCTTTCTCACCAGCAGAAGTTTGTCCAATAAAATATATTACCTCATCCACCTTGCCCTTTGAATTTCCACCAAGTTGTCACAAGTACTGGACCAGTCTCTAGAACTTCCATGCCTTTTCCTAGTGCTGAATGATTATGGGGTAGAACAAACAAGCCCATTAAAATGAACGATCTGGGTTCTCTTGCCCTCCGCTCCCTACATATCCCTCTACCCTGCCCTACAACAACTGCTGCCACTCTATCCTCAGCTCCTTCCTAGCTGTAGGTCTTTCGTTCTCCCATTTCTCCATACCCTCACTTCTTATTCCTTTCCCTGACACCACTGTCCAATTCCAATCCCTACCGATTGCAAATTGCAGTCCCTTGTCCTTGTATATGCCACTACCAGTATCAGTTTCCCCTTAATGCCAGCACAGAGCAGCTATTTAGGACTCACCTCAACTGTACCTGGTCTGAGACAGTGCATGTATCACTGATCCTGGAGAACTGTCAGATCAGTTCCATTTGTGCTGTCATCTGAGGGGAAAATAATACCTTCAAAAGCAGCTACCTCCCTGGGGTGGGTAAGGAGTTGTGTGAAGAAAATCCCTTGTAAGAGCCAAGGAGAAAAATAATCTCTTGGGCCTTTAAGAAATTCCAAATGCCTCTGCCTCTAAACATCCCAAAGATTGTTATCCTTGTCCCTGCTTCTCTGGGTTTGGGATGGGCAGGACAGATGGAGTCATAGCTCTAGGGATCAGAGAAGAGAGAGGATGTGAGTATTAGGGCATTGCATCTTTGTGGGTGACAGGGACATAATGTGATTTGTATGAGTGCATGGGAAGCAGTGAGTCTGACTGATGGATTTTGTGATGAAGAAAACAGGGTCCAAGATGAGGGTGTAAGGAAAAGATTGGGGGTAGAGAAGAGAGGGGAAGAAGGGATAAATGAAAAGAGAGACTGGAAGGGAAAGGCTTAAAGCAGAATCAAAAGAACATCGGTGAAGATAGGAAGCTAATACTAAGACGGAAGAGAGGAAGGGGATGGAACAAGAGGTAAGTAAAGAAGGAGCAATTAAGTGCATGTGACTGAAAAAGTATATATATTATCATAAGAAGATATTCTCTCCTGTGTACACAGTAACTTATCCTTAACCAGGGATCTCAAGCCTGCGGGCCGCATGTAGCCCACGGAGTTATTTCCTGTGGCCTGCCGTAGGTGCCGACTCCTTGGGTGCTCCAGGGTTGGCGCACCCATGAGGAAAAATTAGAGGGTGCTCTGTACCCACCAGCAGCCAAGCACCCCTTGCCCCCCAGCATGCCACATCCCCATTCCTCTGCCTGTGTCCCAGCACTGCCCGCCGCCAAACAGCTGGGCGGGGCTGGAGGTAGAGGGGAGGACATTTATGCTCTCATTATAACAGGAGAAGGCGCTTGTTTGACAGCAGAGTTGGGTGAACTAGTCAGTCGTGTTTGTGAATTGTCTGCAAACATACCTGTATAAGATTTTTATTAATTGAACTTAATTTTATGCATTGGCTTAACTTCAGCATCTTAAATAAGATACATTCAAATTCAGGTACTCTACTGTACATAGTGTTATGGGGCAAGGCCGGATGGCTATAGGAAAGTGCTAAAGAATAGATATGTTAGTCTCAGGCTAAACAAATCCCTGGTACCAATGGAACCTTCTAGAAAGGAGTAGAAACAGCTAGCCTGATTGGGATACCTGAAGCCAATCAGGGACTGGCTGAAACCAGTTAAAAACCTCCCACTTAGTCAAGTGGGTGTGGGTATTAGGAGCTGTGGGAGGAAGTTGTGCTGTTGGTGAGACTGAGTGGTGGACATATATTGTATGCAAGGAAGGAGGCCCTGAGGTAAGGGTGAAGTGGAGTTTGAAGAAGCGGAGACTGCTGTGGGGAAGTAGCCCAGGGAACTGTATTGTGTTTTGTGGATAAAAGGTCAGCCATCTTAGTTGATACTGTTAGGGTCCCTGGGCTGGAGTCCGGAGTAGAGGGTGGGCCTGGGCCCCCCACTTTCTGCCTCCCCTAAGTAGTCTCTGAGATTGGGAGACAATAGAGACTGTGCCAGGAAGGATAGCTTCTCCTCACTGGCTTATGATGAAAATGGCTCAATAGGCTGTGACCTTGTCTCTAGAGAGAGAAGGGCTACATGGAGGGTCACAGTGAGCCTCTGAGGCTAGTGAAAATCTGCCAGGAAACGCAGGATCCATGAAGATAAGGACAGAGCTTTGTCACAGTAGATTGTACTTTAAATAGAAATCCTATAGGCTATCTTCCAGTTGTTGTTTTATTATGTTTAAAAAAAATACTGACCATATATCAAATCCTTAGATTCAGGAGTTTTTAAAAAGATTTAGGTGTTTTAAAAAAAGTTAATATATTGACTTTTAATAGCATACTATATTACTCTTCATTTTTTTCATTTTTGACTATACTTTTGTATCGTTGTATGAAAAGGTTTCAGTGATGCAGTCCTTGGGCCAATGTACTAGCCCTCATGTGGCCCTCATGGTGATTTGAGTTTGAGATCCTTGTCCTTAACTGTAGACTCTGTGGAGTCTGCCATTGATGTAGTAGACTTCTCTTTATGGATTGTATTGCTAAAGCAATATAATGAATTAGTCTTACCCAACCAAAAATATATATCTTTAAAATCATGTAATGTTACAAAGCTGTCAGATCTAGGGTTTGTTGTACCTATTACCATGTCAATTACTTGTCATGCCTCCTCTGATAGTGCTGCATACAAGGGCACAATTATAGAATATTCCTTGTATTATTGAAATTAGATTCTGCACAGATGCATAAAGGACAATACGACCTGCTAAACAAACTGGTGCTTGCTTCACCTGCAAAAATCTTTGTATTTTATTCCTAAAAATATATATACTGGGCCACAGAATGAATATACTCTGGCAGTGCAAATGGGCTGAAAAGCTGCTCTAAATGGAACAAAACACAGACTCTTCATTAAAAATATCATTTTGTTGTATATTATCAATGTGCTAATTTATGCTTGTTTTTAATGTTCCCCTAACAGCTACTATGCCCTCCAGGGACTGCTTGATCACAGCATGTTCTGGCCAATACCCCCTTATATGCCCTCTACAGAAACCAACAGGCAGGTCAGATGCATTGGCTTCAGAGTTTTGCATCCAGAGGGCATCCAAAATATATTACTTTTCACTGACCTTTGGTGCCTTTTAATGTTGAGTTCAAATGTGGCCATAGGAAGTCCTTTTGTTGCACTCTGGGAACAATGCACATGTTTATGCCAAATATGCATTTTACATTCATGAATGCCCTTTAATCAAACAGCACCCTGATCTAGTCTGTTGTTACCCTGAAATGTAAGCAGGTAAGAATAAAGGTTTACCTATAATTTCATTGGTGCTTCCTCATTCCCCTAATTTGAACCTCAGATGAATTTATCCTTTCAACCCTCATCCTGATCCATTGTGAAGTTATTCTAATAAGTGATGGCTCCAACTGGCAGCCAAATGAGCATTTTAGATAAAAGTTTCTAAAGAAAAATAAGTTACAAAATTAAATGTCTATCCATTAAATCCTAGGCCTAAAAAAGAAAACCCACACCAGATGATCCCGTCTCTAAATTACTGGTTTGCATGGTGTATTGCATGATCTACAATTGATTGTTGTCTATTTATTTTTTATTATGTTAGTGGCTCACATAACTTTCAGTTCCTGGCAATCAAAAAGATGTCCCTATACGCTGTCCCATATCCCCCTTCTAGGGCTTAGAAGAAGGCTCAAGTAAAAAGGACTAAGGGCTTTGTGGTTAATTATATAAGCTATCACACTGACCCCATTTTCAAGTATTCAGAGAAATTGCTAATTTCTATCATTCACAACTCTATAAATCCCATTGGAGACTGGTATTGAATTTCTATACCAATCATGCCCATATTAAATGATATTGGCTTGACTGTACTCTTATTTACAACAATGAAAATCAGGAGTAGCTCTGTTGAATCAGACCCAATATGTCCATGCTGCTGCCATACAGTACACCTGTCTTTCCAAGACTAATGTGCATTATAGAATAAATTACAAATACAATTACAAAGCACTATGGAATGATGTTCTTAGCTTTCTTGGAGAGTGCCAAGCTGATACCAAGTATCCACATCATCCCTACAAGTAATTTTTCTTTTTTATATTTATATAAATATATTATAAAAAATATGTCAACCTGCTTACCTATTCTCCTGTGTTTATTCTTCCTTCTATAGGTAAATTAATTGAAAGACAGTTCCCACAGTATGTAATGCAATGCAGTGCAATCTTTTCTTGACCATGTCAGTTTGTGCCATTGACCTGAATAGACCATTTTTAGGGCAACTCATTTTCCATGTTAATTATAAACCCAGTCTTGCTCTCATTTGAGTCAATAGCAAAACTCTTCTTGACTTCAGCAAGAGTAGGATAGGGTCAATAATCCATAGTTTGTTGAGATTGTCAGCACTGATGTTAAATTGGTGGTTTCTGTGTTGTGGAAGCTAACTGGCTACTTCATATAGGCCACTGAATAGCCACCTTAGGTCATCAGTAGGATCAAAACAATGGTAAGTAGGCACAAATTAGAATCAGTGGCCTGGAAGTGAAAGTTCCATATTCCAGCCTTTATCAAGCCTCCAAGCTATCCAACACTATGAAATTGCCAAAAATCTTGGAAGGACTACTGAAACAGTACGTATATGGGACAGTCATGAAAGCCATTCAAAAGCTTTGACTATTCCAGAACAGAGCTACCCATCCTTTGAATTACATGAACCTCTGCTTTCTGCACTGGCTACCAGTTGACTAAACATTTTTATACCAGTAAATCCAGATAACTTGCATGCAAGAGTCCTAAAAGAGTTGTCTGAGGAGATCTCTGGCACATTGCTGTTCATTTTTAATAAATCTTGGAATATTGGGGAAATTCCAGAAGACTGGAAGATTGCTAATATTCAAATAAGGTAAACAGTATGACCTGGAAAATTATAAATTAGTTAGTCTGACCTCAATCCCAGGCAAAATAATGGAAAAATTGATCATGAGATTTTATTTTGATGAGATTACAAGTTTGGGTGATAATGGTAACTGCACAGATATAATACACTTACCATAAGTAGAGCATTTGACTAAGTAATACATAACATTCTGATTAAAAAATTTGCACTATACATTATCAGAAAAGCACACATCAAATGGATTGGGAATAGGCTAACTGACATCTCAGAAAGTTGTTGTCAATGGGGATTTATCACTGAACAGGGACGTTTCTAGTGGGGTTCCACAGGTACTAGGCCTATTCAACATTTTCATCAATAAACTGGAATATAAAATCATTGCTGAAAAAGACTGTGGATGACACAAAGGTTGGCAGAGGGATAGATAATAATAACAACCAGGTAGTCATACAAAGTGATCTCGTTCACTTGGTAACCTGGGTCCGTTCAAACAAAATGCATTTTAACAGAGACAAAAAAAAAGTAATAATCTAGGAACAAGGAATGCAAGCCATACTTACAGAATGGGGGATTGTGTCCTGGAAATTACTGACTCCGAAAAGGATTTTAGGAGTCCTAGTGGACAAGCAACTGAACACGAGTGCCCCATGTGATACTGTGGCAAAAAAGGGTTAATGTGATCCTTGGATGTGTAAACAGGGGAGTAGTGAATAGGAGTAGTGAAGTGATTTTTCTCTCTATATATAGCATTGCTGAGATTGTTATTCCAATACCAATCACAGTATTGGAATACTGTGTCCCTTTCTGATATCCACAACTATGTTGAAAAACTGGAGAGGGTACAAAAAAGAGCCACAAAAATTATGCAAGGAGAAAATTACGTACCGTGTGAGACATAAAGAGTTCAATCCACTTAGCTTCTCAAAAAGAAGACTGAGAGGTAACTTGATTATGGTGAATAAATTCCTTCACTGAGAGAATATATGGAGTAATAAAGGGCTCTTTATTCTATCAAAGGAAAGCTTAACAATGACTAATGGCTTGAAGTTAAAGCCAGACAAATTGAAATGAGAAATAAGGCACAAATTGTTAACTGTGCAGGTAATTAACCTTTGAAACTAACTTCCAGAAGAGGTGGTGGATTCTCTATCTCCTGTTGTTTTCAGATCAAGACTGGATGCCTTTCTGGAAAATATACTTTAGTTAAACTTTTTGGGGGCTTAATACAGGGGTAACTGGGTTAAATTCTATCGCTTGTGTAATACAGGAGATCAGATTAGTTGATCTAATGCTCCTTTCTGACCTTGAAGTCTCTCTCTCATTTTTTTGAAAACCCATACTTGATATAAATGGCAGAGTAATGGCATTAGATGGGAAACGTATACATTTTCTTCAGGATTTTTACATTTATTTGTCAATTTCATTTTTCTTTATGTCTTTATTAGATTTATGAATAAAAGGCAAGAAAAACTGATAAATTTAAAAAATGTATTTAAAATACAGCATACAACACCTATACAATATATAGGGTCAGCTCTTCCATTGGCATAGATCTTTTTAGCCATATTGAAGTCAATGAAGCTACACAGTTTACACCAGCTGAGATCTGACCCAGGATTTTTAAACCTGGCAGTGCTCCTTCAAAATATTTAAAGAAACACATTAGCTTAGGGTTCCAATGTAATTATCTGTCCTCCCTCCCAAAGTGAAGATTTGCAAAACATTATGAATCTGCTCTGCACTCCTACTGAAATCTGAATGAAACCCAGTAAGACTATATTCCAGACCTGGGGTGGGCAAACTACGGCCCGCGGGCCACATCCAGCCCGCAGGACCTTCCTGTCTGGTCCCTGAGCTCACCAGGGAGGTACCGCCTGGCCCCTCTCCCGCTGTCCCTTCACAGCCACGCCACCGCATGGGCAGCGGTCTAGGGGGGCAGGGCTGCGCGCAGCATATCTAGCTCTGGCCACTGCTGTGAACGGCTTGGAAAGGGAGCCAGGGTTGGAGCTGGGGTGGTTGGATAAGGGGCAGGGAGTTCCGGGGACGGGGAGCAGGGGGCAGTTGGATGGAGCAGAGGTTCTGGGGGTGGGGGTTAGATCAGGGAGTGGGGGTGTGGATAGGGGTCAGAGCAGTAAGGTGATTGGGAGGACTTGGATAGAGGGTGGAGTCCTGAGGGGTGGTTAGAGACAGATGCTCTCTGGAGGGGGTAGTCAGGTGACAAGGAGCAGGGTGGTTGGATGAGTCAGAGGTTCTGAGGGGGGCAGTCAGACGGCAGGAAGCGGGAGGAGGTGAGATGTGGGCGGGGCTAGGCTGTTTGGAGAGGCACAGCCTTCCCTACCTGGCCCTTCATAGTATTTTGAATGCTGATGTGGCCCTGGGGCCAAAAAGTTTGTTCACCCCTGTTCCAGATCAGTGATTAATTCAGGATATTAGGCAGATTTTACAGAATCTTATAAACTTTTCATCTTCCCCTGCATTTTGACATGTATTTCTTTGTTAAGCAAATCTTTTTATACAATGGTGATCGGACAGTCACCCCCCCAGAGCTCTGGAGGGGTTAATCTAGGCAAGAGAGGCCAATTATCCATAGAAGGGGAGCTAGGATGCAATGAGGCTTAATTGGGGATGAAGCTCACCTGGGCAGAAACAGGAAGCCGGGCAGCTGGCAACAGAAGGCTGCAGTGAGAAAGCCTGTAGTCATGTCCTCTGGTACAAAGTGGGAGAATGAATAGGAGACTGAAATTGGAGTGTGGGAAGTAGTCCATGGAAGGAACAGTGAAGTCTGGGAGTATGCAGAACTGAACTGCTGGCTTGAGTTGGATTGGAACCTGCTATAGGAGGTGGGCCTAAATTCCCCTACAAGCCACTGTGGGAGTGGGTGCAGTCAGCACAGTAGATGTAGAAACTGCCTGAGACTTTGTGGAGAGAGATTCTGATAAATCCTTCAAGGTGGGGGGATTATTCTGACTTGTCTGGAGAGCTAAGATACAAAGGAGAGACACTACAGCTCTTCCCCAGCAAGAGAGGAGGGCACAGCAGAGAGTGACTGAGCCAACAGACTGAGCAATTGTAGGATGGGATGTGGACAGGAGTATGTGAATTCCTCAAATGAGCCATGAGGAAGCACTACTGAGTGATAAGTAACACACTCTGTTACAATGACTCATATGTTTAATGTCTTTTATTTTGTTTCAAGATCTGTTATGTAGCTATCTCTAATAACACCAGCAATAACCCATCTGGGCTGCTTTGAGAATAAGTTCTTAACTTTTTTCTCTTTTGACCAAAATCATCATCTATTTTATATGATGCATTCAGCTGTAACCCTGGAAAGGAGTCATTGTACAACTTGCAATTAATGTGGGTGGCTAATATGTAATGATGAAGATATTGAAAGACAATTTAGAAAGCTGAAGAATGTGAAGGACAGCTATTTAATTGCTTAGGAGAAAGCTAATTCTCTACTGAAGTGTCATTATTTAAATAATGCCTAGATGTTCAACAGATATCTATATAATGTAGATGTTGTTAAAAGAAAATTATGGCAAAGCCATGAGACATCTCCATCCAATTAAGACAGGCAAGTCAATGTGAGTGATAAGGGTTTTTAAAAAAATTTTCTATTTAGCCATGTACTGTAGTTATGACTGTCATATCTTTCATTGCTTCATTTGTCATTTTATTTTTTTGAAGCATGTGAGTTGTGCTTTATTGTTCTTCTAAAAGGATATGAACTATATAAAGTAACAACATACTGAAAAACATTAAAACAGAAATCTAGTTACATCAGTGACATAATAGTTAAGAGTGTAGCTATATAAAATCTGAACCATCAGAATTTGGGATTTAATTTGGACCAAAACAGAATAGGCGTCAGCTGACGTTTTATCATAAGTCTTGTGATAATGAAGGCTTTTCTTAAAGCCTCAGCTCCTGGAGGGTTGTGATTAAGTGAGATTGTCAGCTTCCATTTAAAAAAACGTAATTTCTGTCTCTCATGGTTGCAGAAAAAAGCTTGAAAACATGATGCAATGGTAAATGTAAAGCTCAACTAGAAGGCAGATTAAAAGATCCCCAGATGTTGTTGTTGTTTAAATGATTTTTAAGACAGTGTGATGACTTTTGGGGGTTACTGTCAGGTGCTGCCTCCCCAGTCTCCCCTGTGGTTGATGAGGAGGTTGAAGCTAGACATGGGATTATGACTGGGCCAATGGCCACACTAGTGCTGTCTGTAGCGTGGGTTAGATCAGTTTAAGTGCATCACTTAGGGGTGTGGATTTTCACATACTTGAGCAATATAGTTATACTGACCTAATTTCCTTGTGTAGCTCAGACCTTTGTCAAAAGTGGTGGTGGTGTAATGGCCCTGTCTGGAAAAGGTTTGGAAAGTTAGGGACGTTCTGCTCTCTGGCACCAGTGCAATGCCTACTGATTTTAATGTGAGTTGTACCCGTTACTGAGAATAGTTTTTGTCTTTAGTTATGGTTCAACTTAAATGGCCTTGCCTTGAACTGCTTAGTCATTCTAGCCTTGGATTGAATACCTATATCAATATACACCATTTAACATTTCTCATGTAGTTACTAAGCAGGTGAAGTGCTTATTAACAGTTCTCAAGCTCTTTCCCAAATACATGTTTAAGTATTGTCTAAAAATATGAATCTGATTAATTTTCCAAGCATTTCTACAATGCCTTAGTAAAAAAAATTTAAATAGCTCCTGATCAACTACTAAACATTTCTCAAATGCTGTGTGTACATCACAGGCAGGGACATTGGAGTGGAATTTCAGGGAGCTGCAGAAAGTGCATGGCTGCTTTATTCTTATCTTTACTTAGTTTGCTAATAGGATAAGAGAAGTTTTTAAGATGCAATTATACTTTGGAAAGAGACAATGTAATAATGGCACCTTCTGACTCAATACATTTGCTGCATACTAACAACTTTTGAACTGCAGAATACCTACTGTTGTGTGTGTGTTTTTTCTTTAATTTAGAGCAGGCTGAATTTGGAAGGCAGAAGTAATAAATCCTATTTATTTATAAATGCTATTTGTACAAAGTCACTTTCTGTAGTAGACACACACACACACACTTTAAAATATCCCTATGGGGAGTTACACACACACTTTAAAAATTAAAATTTTGAACTTTTTTTTAATGCTATATATGCTGAGGAAATTGAAAAGAGGTGAATGCAATCTGTTCCAACTCATCTCACGCAGACTCCCAGAATACAGAATGGTTTGGCAGGAGTGTAGGAGTACATGCTTGGGGCAAAAATTGAAGTTCCTAAGCAGTGGCAGAATTGCATCATACTGCTTGTTAAGTATCTCCTTCTTTAAATAAAACCGCTTAGGCAAAAGCTATCTAACCCATCAAAGGCTTTCTTTTCCAAGAAGAGGGAGCCACCCCTCTCTTGATTAGGTAAAGAAGCTAACCTACCCTGCTTAATGAAGATTCAGCAAATAAGTCAGCTGCTTCTCCTAAAAAGCAAAAAATAGGAAGACAAAGCATTACTCTTTTAAGGAATACTTTTCAGATATCTGATGGATCCAAGCAGGATCTGGGGTTTGGATAGCTAGTTTTTAATCCCATAGTTTCCCTGACAGTAGCAGTGGATATGTTTATTCAGCTCTGGCCTAAATCTGTTCTCCTGTTACATTTTGGCAGTTAGTCACAGCATGAAAACTGGAGCAATGAGTGTCTTGTTGATCAGATGTGCTTGTTGCAGGACTTCAAAGAAGCCTGCATATAAGCATCAGGCTTCAATTGCTAAAACCATGTGAAATCAAAATGACAAACTTGCCTACTTTCAGGCTTTATTGCTAAAACTTTGGGACAAAGTTGCAAGCTTTAATTGGTCTATGGTTTTGAATGGAAAAACATGTGACTATTTCACAGAACTTCAGCTGGTAACCAGGAAAAACTGTGGTTAAGTTGGAATTTCTGGACTCTTGTGAGTTTAAATTCCCAATAACAATTTGTTTTCCCCACATGGAATTTCCATATTTTTAAAATATATAGTAAAACTTAATTTAACTTGTTGACACTTTCCCTCTAGTTGTCATGAGACAGGCTTCTTTTGCAAACTATTAGCTTAGTAAGTTTTAATAAGTTTACAAATCATTCCCATGTAAATATCTGAAAGAAAATAGTTATAGTGATAGTTTTACTTTATAGAAACGATGTAGTGATCTGTTTAACAGACTTGCCATATTACAGGGAGCCTCTTTACGCTATCCAGGAAGTGTTGCTTCTGGTGGCTTTTTTAAAAATTTATTAAATTGAGTTAGACTATTCATTTATCAAACCTAGTGTTTGTATAAAATGTTGGCATTAAAAAAAATCAGGCAGGTGTGCTGGTTTTTCACAGGTGAATATACCTCATCTGAGTATTAAACTAATGGTAACAAAATAGTTAAGTACCCTTTTTGTCCTTGTCTGTTTTGCTGCTACAAAATTTGTTTCCCTACCTCCATAACAATCTCTCATTTCTAGTTTTAATCCTGGACAATTTTTTTCCATGTGAGGCTATCTAGCGTGGGGTGGGCAAACTCTTTGGCCTGAGGGCCACATCGGTGTTCCAAAACTGTATGGAGGCCAGGTAGGGAAAGCTGTGCCTCCCCAAACAGCCTGGCCCCCACTCCCTCTCTGCCCCACCTCAGAAATTCTGACTAACCAATACCCACCTTGCTGCTTGTCCCCTGAGCACTCCTGCCCCAACCACCTCCTGGAACTCTATCCCCATCCAAGCCCCCTGTTCCCTGACTGCCCTGACCCCCTATCCACACCCCAGCCCCGTGACAGGGCCCTCAGGACTCCCATGACTATCCAATGCAAAACAGCAAAAAATGAATCAGATATGTGACGAAAACAGTAACATCAAACAGTGGCAGATTGGAAGCCATGTTATGGTTAAAACTGAACTGGCTCACAAGAAAAAATGTCCTAAAGTAGAATGGTAAGGCCTTTGGCCAATCATAGATTAAATTACGGCCTTCCCCGTACTTGGTTCAAACCAAGGAACACCTTGGTGGAAACATGCCATGCAGTTGAAGGAATATAAGGGTTAAACATGCATATTACATGTTTGTGCTTATTTTACAAAAAAACACACAGAATAAACGATTAAGGTAAGTACAATGGAAACCTTCCAGATGAACAGTGGAAGCTTTAAGCTACAAGCTTTAATCTTTGGGCCCCTTCTGTACCCTGCTTACTACTGTATTATGCTTGGGGTCAGTTAAAGCGATTTGAAGTGTCCAGACCTTACACTGTTAGATAATTAAGGACAATTTACACAGGGTGTTGGGAATGTGATCAACATTTGGTGGAATGACAAAAACACTTCAGTATGGATACTGGAACATGTTGGAAAACCGCCCCTGTGGATGCGGAGATCAGGAATCTCTTGGGCCAATAACACATGCATTGTTCCTTTGGGAATGAGATTCCTGTTTATTGTCCCCCAAAGTGATCAAATTATTCTGCAAATACTGAATCAGTATTACATTACCAGGGAGCAGTCCAATATTTGAGGAACTCCTGTACAGGTAATTAAGAACTTATTTTACTCCTTGGACCAGACCTGTTACTCTTACCTTATTCTAGGGTTGCGCCAACTTTGGTTGGATAAATTAATCTTTAATTCCTAGAGACTCCAGGATTGGCAATTAATTACTTTTGTGTCAACTCTTGTGATGTCAGGGCCAGTCGTGTGCTATTTGGTGTTTTTCTGAAAACTCCTACTCCCGAAACAGCCCAGGATGTACTTAACCCAGCCGCTCAGCTTTCTCCTTCAGTATCAAAGCAAAGTTCTAGCCCTCAGTCTTCCAGAGAAAAGCCTGAAACCGTGACCTAAGTGGACTCTACAGCCCAACAGGCAAACAGAAGAGTGTGTCAGAGACATCCCAGGACTCTGAAACCACACAAGGAGGGGGAGTCTAACTCATTTCCCCCTCCCCTTTTTAAGCGGGCAATGGGGCTTAAAATGGGAATGGCACAGCCAGCCCCGCCCCCCGGCGGGAGAGAAGCGGCAGCCAGCCCCTCGTGGGGTAGGCAGGAGGGTCGGAGTTCCCTTCCAACGGGTTGGCGGGGAGGTTTCAAGACGGGCATTTTGAGAGGGGACAGGATTAGCCTGCGCTGGGCTGCATCCGACGATCCCATTCCTCTCCGTCTCCCTAAACCTCCCGCCCCGTGTCGGCGTAAAGGTGGTATTGCGACGCCTACTACCTCACTTCCGGAGCGGCCATTTTGGATCTCGCTGGCTGGCTGCTCGGGCAGGGGGCGGGCTCTAGGCCGGATGTGCTTGTGACATCGGTTCAGGGCTAGCTTGTGGGGCGCTGGAGTGGAGCCGTCGCCGCCGCCCGGTGATCACAGCGCGCGCCCGCCTGCCCCCGCCATGTCGGACTTCGACAGTAACCCCTTCGCGGACCCGGACCTCAACAACCCCTTCAAGGTGAGGGCGAGTCTGGCTCCCCGGGGCTTCGGGCGACTCCCGGGGCGGAAGATTCTTTCCTCTCCTACCTTGGGGCCGGGGTGCCTCACCCGCCGTCTCTCCGCGGCAGGCCCAGGAGTCTGCCTTTGTGCCCAGGACAGCAGGGTAGAGACGCCTTCAGGTCCGCACCCCTAGGCCCGTCCAACACCCCTCGGGCTATGAGGCCCCCGCAGGCCCTGCCTCCGTTCCACGCCCCTTCTCCAGGCTGGGGCACCTGAGGGGGGCTTTGCCCTGTTACACTGTAACGTCTCCCCTTTACTCGGCGGCGGCGCCTACTGGGAGGAGGGATTTGGAGACCGCTGGAGGAGGCTGTAGCTCTGAGTCCGGGAGAAGGACCGATGATCCCTGTAGTAACTCTGCAGGCTTGTCCCATAGGCACCAGGCAGTAGATGCTACGCAGCGGATCTGTGGGCATAAGTGATCGCACCCCTTCCAAGCAATAATTGCTGGAGATGATTGGGCTGATGTGTAATAACAAAAAGGCAAAGGGAACATGACGATCTAAAACAAATCCTAGAGCTGATGTAAGTCTTCTAAAAAACCATATTTCACAGTCACCACCCATAAAAACTTCTACATCAAAGGAAATACATGTTTTTTTTAAGTTTGGGTCCTTCATATTCAGTCTTCCTCCGTCTGTTAACAAAGATTCCATTTTTCTGGTCTCTGTTGGTGTTTTGTTATAATGCAAGGATTTATAACTGGTGCAATAAGTGCAGATCATGGTTTTCTTGGACTGGAGTTAAAATTAAAAAGTTAAGCCACTAGATACTTCCTTTTTGTTTTCCTACCCTCCCCAAACATTCAAGTCTTGTGTTTATTTCCCCTGTTAAGTTTTGCTAACCTTGCCATTTTGATAACATATGTTTGTAATGGTGTGTGAAAGGGAACCACAAGCAATATGGGCAGTCCCAAGAGCTGCATTGCCAGTCAACCTTTGTGCCAAATTAGAGCACTATCTGTGCTTTTAAGTTTTCATGGTTTAACACGTAGATCAACATAAGGTGTACTTCAAAATTAATAGAATTCTACAGTAAGTAAAGGTATGTGTGTGAACTGTTAAGCATCTTAACATCTTTTTTTGGAACTGTATAGCATAATTTGGGCAATTTGATTCATAACTCATGTTGGCTGAAAGCTTTGTTCATTAATGAAACCCTGACTTAGAAATGTGTTTGTGGATTGGTTTTTTTTTTCCATTTTCTTTTCTATATTTGCTGCTAAAATAAGTGTCTTTTTAGAACAGTCTCTGGTTGCGGGGAAGGAGGGTGAGAGACCAGTAAATGCTGCTGTGGGATTGTGTGGTCGTCATACACCGCAAGCTTAAGTGGTGTTTGTGTGTTGGCATATTTACAGAAATAATGGCATGAAGGATTCATATAGTTTCCAGCACATCCGTCTTTTTCAGTAGTTCAGTGGTTAAAACCTCAGGAAGCAGAGTGAAGGTAAACTCTATGAACTAAGTTGTTCAAACCCAGCTGTCCATTTCTACTGTAATATCATTGCAATTGGAATTGATCCCCTCCATAGTTTGGGTCTTTTGCCTGTAATTCAGGTTGTTACTTTTTTGATTGAGGGTGCCCCATGATTTCTGTAACTGTTTGGCCCCAAGTTCACCAAGTCAACAAGATCCTGGTTTGGAGGATCTTTTGGGGAATCCACAATACAGTAGACTCGATTATCCAGGATGATAGGGAAAAAATTAATCCTGGTTAATAAAATCCTGGATAATCACCATCCACAGGAAATGCGGGGGAGGGGTTGGTTCACCAGTCACACTGCGCCGGGTCGGGGAGAGGGTGTTGGTTCACTGGCTGCCCTGTGCCCTAGTGGGTTTTTTTTTTTGTGTGCTTGGGGTGGCAACCAAGCCAGTGATGGCCCTACGAGTTACGCATATTTTTTTTTTTTTTTTTTGACATCCTGGTCAATCCACTTTCTGGTTAACCCAATCCTGGATAATTGAGAGTCTACTGTATGCTGCTGTTGAGTTGGATGATCTCCAGCAAACATATGGTCCAGCTTCTCCTAGTACCAGAGCTCCCCACTTAAAGTCATCCTGGTTAATGTTGTTACATTGCTGATCAAAGAGAGAACATGCTCATTTAAAGTTATGCAATGCTCCATTCTAAGGTTGTTTGGCAGCCACCTGCTTTGTTCACTGCTTGCAGGAAGAGCAGCTCATTGCAGCTAGCTGGTGGGGGGGCTTGGAACCAGGGTGGACCAGCAGCTCCCCTAGCAGCTCCCCGCTCCCCGAAGTTCCCTGTGCAGCAGCTACCCAGCCAGCTATCAATTGCTGGCAGTTCAGCTGTCCCTCTTCTCCCATTGCCATGTGCTGCTCTTGCCCTCTGCCTTGGAGCTGCTCCCTGAGCCTCCTGCTTGCTGTGTGGGGGGTGGACATGGGGGAAAGGTGGGGGCTAATGTCAGTGTCCCCCTCCCCCCTGCTCCTGCACCCCACTTACCCCATCTTCCACAGAGCATGGGGGATACACGGTAGTCCTGGAGGGAGCTTTCTGGTCTCAGCTTGCTGATCTGATTAACAAGGCAGTGTACTTAAGACAGGGATCAGCATACTTAAAAAGGAAATGTATCTCTCTCTTTCTCATCTCTCACACACACAGGGGGTGTGTGCGCGCGCTATGCTGTCTCTGCTATCCCTTCATTTCTTATGCCTTGTAGAGTGTGAGGCTATATTAACAACGAGTAACCCTTGATGGCTTAGCCAATTGCTAGTTCCTTTAGCACAGGGATCAGCAACCTTGGCTCGTGGCACCGCAGGATAAGCACCCTTAGCGGGCCCTGCCGGTTTGTTTATTTGCTGGTTCGCTGATCGTGGCTCCCACTGGCTGTGGTTCGCCGCTCCGATCCAATGGGGGCTTCAGAAATGTATAGCAGATCAATTTATGTGAAAGCTGATGTGAAGACATGGTTGTGGCTCAAGAAGTATATGATCTGGAAAGCGGTTGTAAACTGCTAACAAAATTTAAGATGATAGTCTCGACGCTTTGTATAGGCATTATCACTAGTTTTTGTGTGTATGTACACCTTTTACATAGCTTTTCTTTTCTAGGATCCTTCAGTTACACAAGTGACAAGAAATGTTCCACCGGGATTAGACGAGTACAATCCTTTCTCAGATTCCAGAACAGTAAGCACATTAGTTCATTTTTTTAATATGCTCTTTTTTTCTGAGAGAGAGTTCTTTGGAAAACTGTTTACAGAAAGTTTGGAAGTTGCTCTCTTAGGAATGTGAAGGACTAATGACGGAAAACAGAAGATATATAATTAAAGGTAGGCCCTTAACGACATATGGTGGATTTGTCATGTGAGTGGACTTCAGTGGGACTTAAGCATGTGACTTGTTGCTAGTTTGTCTTACCATGGCTATTCAAAAATTACATAGAATCAGTGCATGTGCACGTTTGTCAGTGTGGCTGCACAAAATTACTCGATATTGCTGAAATTTAAAAGCAGTATTAAACAACTTGTCATTACAAAAAATGGCAAGTTTAAAATACTATTTAAAGGAAATTCTGTGGTATAATGACTTTGTGCACTAATCTTTCAGTCCTAGGTTATTATCTGACTTAAACTGTAAATAAAATGAATTTGATATCTTATTCTCTGGTTGATATTCATCTATCTTGTATTACTGTCAGCCAGTGTTGGTAGTTTGTGTTCGAGAAGCCAAGAACTGGAATAGCAGTCTTGCTGCAGGGAAGTATGCAAAACAAGTCTAGCTATCTGTAGTTTCTTCATATTTTTCCTCTTTGAGAATTCCAGAGCTATAGCTATGCTATTGTTGTAAACTTGTGTGATTATAAAATGCACTTTAATTTCTGAATCTGTTCCATTGAGGGGAGGAGCTCAACATAATAACCCTTAAATGGGCATGTGTGAGCTTATATCCAAAGAATCCAGATGGGCCTCATCCTAGATGCCAGTCACGTAACAAAATTAGAGTAGTGTCTAATTTTTTTTGGTGGGTTGTGGTGTTAAGGGAGAGGGAAAGTTTGAGTTTGGTGACAGATGTTAGCACAGTTGTTCATTTTAGGATCAATGAAATGTCAATGTTTATGAATACTTTATTTAAAACTAATTCTTATACAGACGTTATACCTGAAGTGCAATAGCAGCAGCATTTATTTGCAGGGACTTTTGCTTGACAGACTTTCTTGCTAAAGGCAAGTAACCACCATGCTCAGCTTCATTATAGTAGGAAGCTATGAAAAAATGTATCTTGTATGGCTATCATGACAATGTATAACCACAGATGTCCTTACTAAGTCAAGTCTCAGGAAATTTCAGTTAGAAATTTGAATCTTTTCTATTTAGAAAAATTTCTTAATTTCTGGTTAGTGGTGAAAGATGCTGCAGTGGCACTTTCAGTTGGAATATGCTGATTGACTTAATTAGGATAAAAATTTCACTTAGATTTTAAGAAAGGAGGTGGGGTAATAAAAGAGCCAGTTTACATTCAGGGAGAGTGTAGTGAGGCAGTGTGATTCCGCACCACCGTGGACAGAGACAAACCCCTCCGGACACCAGAGTGGGCAGAGCTAGTGAGCTCTGAGCCCGCCCCCAAGAGGGTCAGACAGCGACCCAGAAGTATAAAGTCTTGACCTCATAGCTCACTGGGGAAATACCTGGTGGAGAGGCCAGATGCCTGTGGTCTAGGCTGCAACTGGAGAGCACCAGTGGCCTGCGGTGCACGCAAAGAATTGCCAGGCTGGGCCTGCGCCAGCTACCCAGAGGAGTTGCCGGGCTGGGCCTACGCCAGCTATCTGGAGGAGGCCATGTTGCTGAACCCCCCGGATGACACCACTCTGACCCAGGTACCATAAGAGGAGGAGTTAGGAAGTAGCCTGGGGGCAGCCAATCCGTCTGGCTGCAGCACTGCCAGAGCCTGTCAGTGTGTTGCAGCCAGAACCCCACTGACACAGCAGCAGGTCTTCTGCCACTGCTAGAGCCCCATGCTGGGATGCAGTGGAGTGAGAGGGTCTGCATCCCCCCCCTGCCACCCAATACATGGGTGGCAGTCTCCCCCTCTCCCAGGCCTTTTGGAGGCTTGGGCCTACAATTGTTGCTCAGCCCTGCGTGAGGGCCTGGGCTCCTGACTCATTATTGCCCCACCATGACCTAGGGTTACTAGTGCTTATATTGTTACTCAGCTCTGCTTGAGGGCCTCAGCTTTTGACTCATTATTGCCCTGCCCCGCACTGACCTGGGGCCCTGGCATAACTGTACTTGTTTCTGCCTCCACAAAGGCCTCCAGGGAAGATTCCTGCAGCCGAACTAATTTCCCAATAACTCTTCAGTGTATAGTGAGGCGATGTGATTCCCTGCTGGCCCAGAGAGAGATGAGCCCCGGCTAACCTCTCTACAAGGAGTCTTCTCTTCCCTGTCCCTCAGCCTGCCATTACTTTTCCAGGAAGCCTCTTTGCTATGTCCTGGCTTCTGGTTTTCCCTCAAGCCCTACATCAATTAGACCAGTTTAGATTGTAAAAATGTTTGGAAAAATAAATTGTACATTTTTGGCAGAAACTTTCTCATTTCAGCATTTTTTAAACCAAGAAAAATAAGCCGGGAGTTCTAACCAAAAAACTTTCTCATGAAAACTTTCATTTAGGAAAAAAGGACCATTTTTAATTTAAATTAAAAGTTCAATTAGCTCTATTAAATTGTTTTCATATGCTTAGCATAAAACAATAAAACAGGCCTTTTTTTCAGCTGTACCCTTTTCAGTGTATGATGCCTAACAAGCAGGCTTAAATCTTTCCCAGCTTCAGGACTTCCACTAAACACCTGTAAAATTAAATGCTTAATAGATGTCTGTTACAAAAAAGTGAGATATGGGTGTTTTGGTAAGACTTTTGGCCCTGTCATACGACATTAATCAAGGTTATAAGAGATTACGTGGTAGTCAGTGAATCTAGAAGCTGCTTGTAAATTTCTTTTTTAAAAACTCCAGTCCAAATAAAATATAATGTAAATGAAAACTCAGTTAACAAAACTAATAGATGTCTAGGATGGAGGTTCGGATACACAGCCTAAGAAATAAGGAATATTCTGCCTTTTACTCGATGTTCACATGCCCACTTTTTGATTTCAAAACTGATGCTTCTGCTGTTGCCAGAGTTGGCCACCTGGAGCCTGTGTGTATTGCTCCTGTGGGTTTTCATTGCTTGAGTGGTTTTGTGTCTTACTGTCTTTGGACAAATGCTGTTGGAGCATTCTAGATGGGCTTTGGAAAAAAGCCAGTTTTTCTTGGTTTTGTTCAGTTATGAACTGTTTCTCTTAACTGGTATGAAAACCCAAGAGATAATAAATGTACAGTTCTGCAAACAAATATTTTGCGTGCACACACACATGCACACACTTCAGCAATAATGACTCTGGAACAGATCTAGCTCTTTCTTATCCTTTCCCTCTACATTGTCTCCCTTGAACATCTCTTCCCTAGCAAGTAAAGATGATTATTTTCTTCTGCAAAAGATGTTAAATGGCTCATGTTGACAATAACCTATTGTCCAGTAGAGCAGATATTCTCTTCCTAAACTGAATAATGATCAAGATAGTGGATGTTTGAATACCAAATATGCAAGATAAGAGAACAACAAATTAAAAGCCACAAGCTATATTCTTAAAGATACCTGCTCAGCTATATTGTTCTAGCATACTACCTCACAGCAGTTAAATGTGCACAGTTTATTGCAGCTTTGCAAGACTAGCATTAGTGACCTTAAACTAGAGCTGTAGATTAGGGTCCATAAAGTACTATGCAAACAGAGGCCCCGTCTTGATTAGAATATTTCACGTATAAACTCTTTGTGGCCAGAGCTGTTTTATGATGAGTACTGTGTACAGAATGATGCTTTGATCTTCATTTGGCTTTTAGGTGTTAATGTAATACAAATAATAATCTTGATCAGATTGTACCTTCCAATCACATATTCTTGAGGCTTCTCTTCTGTATATTTAGATAACATTTAAATAGATACCCTTACCACTCTCTTAGGTAAGGTGACCTGCTTCAGTTAAAGAATAGGACTGTGTTCGGAGTAATTAAACTTGAATGTAAATGTAAAGTCTATTTAGGGATATGTGCAGGAGTTCTGGTAAACAAGAGGGAGAATTGATATCTTATTTGCTAATTTATACACGAAGTGGCAAGAAAAGATGTCAATTACTCCTGGAGTGTTTACACAAGGTTATTTTTAATCAATGCTTGCAAACAAGCTTTAATACTTAATATACCTCATGGATCCCATGAGGCAAGTCCTTTGTAATGTTCAATTATCAGGTTAGGATATTGACTATTTAGTTTTATTTTTAATATTTTACTACACATAATCTCAAACTTTATATAGCAAAGGAGAGATCAAAGAGGAATACGAGTTTTTCCTATTTCTCTTTGCTTCTGTACTCAGATATGATCCATAGAAAGTTCATAGATACCAAGGCCGGAGGGGACCATTATGATCATCTAGTCTGACCTCTGGTATAACACAAGCCATGGAACTTCCCCAGAATAGTTCCTAGACCATATCTTTCAGAAGAACATTCAATCTTGATTTAGAAATTGACATGGATGGAGAATTCCCCACGACCCTTTGTAAATTGTTCCAATGGTTGTGTGTTCCCTGACAAAAATGTACACCCGGCTCCTGCCCTGATCCTGAGGGCGGGAGGGTGGGCTGCCGGCTCCAGCCCCGATCCCGCAGGCGGGCTGCTGGGCTGCTGCGGGCTGCCGGCTCCAGCCCCGGTCCCTACCGCGGGCGGGCTGCTGGG
>ML677342.1:12842145-12929076 GCA_007922305.1 Dermatemys mawii
GCCGGCTCCAGCCCCGGTCCCTACCGCGGGCGGGCTGCTGGGCTGCCAGCTCCAGCCCCGGTCCCTACCGCGGGCGGGCTGCTGGGCTGCCAGCTCCAGTCCCTGTGCGTGGGATTTTTTTTTGGTTTTTTGTTTTTTATCCTAGTGAGCCGCGTAAAGTTAAATTTGCACATGTTAAATGCGCATAAAATGCAACTGGCCTGTAGCTGTTCTTATTTCTTAATATTGTTGTTTTCCCCAGACCTAGGGATCAGATCATGACTCCGATCCTGGGACAGGAGGCTCGTTTGTTTGAGGGATACCCCCAGAGAGTACATGGCACCCACTATCTCTTTTGGGGAGCAAAATTGAAAATGGTATTCAAGATTGTTTGTATCTCTAGGTAGGCTGAAGCCTAATGTTCTTCAGGCTCATGAATTACAGTAGAACTTCAGAGTTATGAACACCTTGGGAATGGAAGTTGTTTGTAACTTTGAAGAAAACATTATAAAAGTTTACAACTGAATGTTGACTTAATACAGCTTTGAAATTTTACTATGTAGAAGAAAAATGGTGCTTTAGCTTTTTTTTTTAGTAGTTTAACACAGTACTGTACTGTATTTGCTTTTTCTTTTCTCTGCTACTGCCTGATTTTGTACTTCCAGTTCCACATTATGTGTCTGGTTGACTGGTTAGTTCGTAATTTTGGTGTTCAACTCAGACGTTCTGTTATAAAAGGATTACGCTGGACATATGCAGAAAGAGGAGCCAAATGTTTTCCAGCATTATATGTTTCACTGTTGTTGGATAGTTCCAGAGGATAAGCTGTAGTCTATGGACCTTAACCTATCTAGCTAATGTCAGTACAAGTCCCATCTTCATCAGAAATCTGGGAAAATATGAAGGCATTATTTCTGTGGTGCATAGAGGATAAAGAGGAGGAGGGAGGGATATTGAAATTAATGGGAGAGGAATAGCACACCAAAAAACTTACTTTGTAACCACTAGAAGCAAACTTTAACCAGTCCTTCATGCAGATAGATAATTGAAAAGTGCTTATAATGCCTGAAATTCAAAAGTTGTAAAAGCAAGTATTAATGAAAATATTAAACAATAGACTATGAACACTGAACAAATATCTTCAGATTTGAAAAACTGACTAGGAGGATATATTGCCTTACTAATTATTCAATAGGTGTTATAAGTCTGTGCTAGCAAAAGTTCTAGAGATCACTGTTTATGATATAAATAGATCACTTCTAGTACCTGGCCTTCCCATAACTGATAATTACACACACTCCAGATCATATCTGAATCAGTTTATATTCCTGCGTTGTGCTACTTAAGATGCTGTGTTGCATCTCTGGCAAGCAATGCACTATATAAATAATATTTTATCACAGAAGGAGGAATTTATTTTTTCCTGGAGATCAGCATTACTGCGGGCAAATTAACCCAGAATCTTTGTTTATCTATTATGTCCTTAATCTTAGTCTTCCATAGTATAAAGTATGTGTTTGTGAAGGCATCTCTATAATTTTTACTTTATTTTCTTAGCCTCCACCAGGAAATGTGAAAATGCCTACTGCACCTGCACCCAGTACACAACCAGCTATAATGAAACCAACAGAGGAACCTCCTGCTTACACACAAATAGCAAAGGTTAGTTTATAACATTTTGGGAATGGGCTAATTGCAAAACAAAATCTAATTGAAAATATAAAAGTATTCTTTTAGGCCATTGTTAATTTTATAAAAAGCATTACTTTCCATAGCCAGTGCTGTGCTTTACAGAAACACATGCTGTAATTAGGTACAAGCTGTTACATTAATTAGTTAAAATAACAATCTATCTTGATTCATGATTGAGAATGCAACATATTTGAAGAATATATATAAAAGAACAAAAATGCCAAGTTTATGCATTTGTTGATATCTAACAGTGCTTGTTTTTCCTCAGGAGCATGCATTGGCCCAGGCAGAGCTGCTTAAGCGCCAAGAAGAACTAGAAAGAAAAGCAGCAGAACTAGATCGAAGAGAAAGGGAAATGCAGAATCTCAATCGACAGGGTGGTATGCATCACAATCTTAATTCTTTTTATTAAATATTTAAGTTTTAAAATGCTGAACTTCTGTTTTCTGCTTGCCTGTTTAAAACAAAGGTCTGAGTTATTTGTTTTTAGGGTCTCATTCAGGAAAAGAAGTCTTCTGAAAGGCATAGATTACATAAAAAATTCACACACTTAGTTTTTGAGGTCGTGTGAACTTCCGTAGTGCAAATGTGTAACATAACCTTTTGTTGAATCAGTATTCTACTCTATTAACTGCTGGTTTTTATTCATGGTTTAAATTAAAGTAACACTAACTACTTAAAATAGTTCAAATTTTTAAAAATGTAATTAAAAATTCTCATGTAGTATACCTGCCTGATTCCTTTTCTGCCAGTATTTCATAGGAAAATTATTGTACAATCTTTGATATATTTCCTATCCTATGTTGCTGGGTGGGAGATCAACACAAATAAATGAAATGTTCTGATAATTATCAATCCTGGATGAGGATCTCATTATGCTAGTCACTGTACAAACACAGAGGTAGTTTTGTTTCTAAGAGCTGATACAGTAAAACTGATGATATGTTATCAATGTGAAGAGTATGCAGACTGGAATAAAAAGAAGTGAAAATAACTTTTTGCACTGATCTTTTTATTTATATTGAGTGTTAATTGCAACAATAATGGGTTAAAAAAATTCAGACAAGCTTGATTTTTTTTTTTTGTAAGGTGACAGTGAAATTTAGCAATAAGGTATACAGCAGGACACAATCAGTTTACTTGTCTTTTTTTTTTTTTTTTTTTTTTTTGCTTTTTAGTAAGTGATATGCATTAAAATTAGTGTTTCTGTTGCAAATTTTTAGTTGCAGAAACCTGCTGCTGAGGAGTATGGTATAAAAAAGCAAGATGTAAACAGGATATTGTGGTGGAAAGTTCAGATGGAGGGATGGTTTTCTTTAAAAGAAAAAGTTCAGGCCGAAACAAGAAAAAAAACAAATACACAATGTTGAATTTGTGTGACTTTATTTTTTTGCATAAGATAGGATTCTTGCACGTGGTCTGGGCCATTAGCATTTGGCTGGCAAGATTTTCCAAGTGCTCACAAAATAAACATTTGAAAGCACAACAGGTCATTGTACGAACTCAGTTGGTGCAGCTGGCTTAATGACTTAAGAATTCAAATATTTGGGAATTTTCTGTCAGTCACTTGTTGGAATTGAGGATCCAGGAGTTGGGGATCTGCTATTTTTTACTAAAGAAAAATGACTGCAGATAAATTTTCCTTCTATAATCAGCTTTACTTTTTTATAATCTAGTCTTTTTTTTTTCTGCTAGTCATCTTTTTTCCCCCTCATTGTTTTCTTTATTCATTAGTTTGTATGCAGTTTTTTCAAAATTTCCCTTCCATCTATTGTCCTTCATCCTCTTCACAGATAAATTTTATTGATGGTCTGAAATGCTCTATTCCCTCAGCTTGTCTTTTCTAGTCTTTAGGAACGGTCTTATTCCTTTCTACTGCATCTTAAGGAACAGGGAACTTGAAGATCCCAGACATGCTTCAGGATGCCTGGAACTTGTTGTTTCTTACCATGCCTCTCTTACGTTGCAGCAGTGAGCACCAAAGGTTCTGAGAAATATGAGGAATCCAAATGCATCTTTTAGATCTCTGGAAAGAAAAAAGATTACTCCCTAAGGATCAAAAGGGGAGAAGTTAGGTTTTATCATTTGGGTATGGGAGGCGTGGCAGATTGGGAATTTTGTGACAAAAGTGAAGGAGAAATTTTCCTTAGCTGTTAATTTTCTTTCCTAATCTCTTCTGTACTAGTCCAGATGCTTGGAGTGTATTTTGATGAGTATAGTGGGGTGTGTGTGTGTTTGTCAGTGTGTAAAGCTCACTGGATTTATCTTAATGATATTGAAAGCGCAATTAAAATGCAGGTGAACACATATGAAGCTCTTTTAGATGGTCTTGTGTTAGCCTTGGGGAAGCTAACATGTATTAGCTAAGATAACTTAATTGAAAAACGCAACCTTGCCCATCAAGACTGGATCTTGGATTAAAAGTCTTTCCAACCAGTAGATGGAGACAGAAACCTCTTGTGGAATGTAAGACCCTCTTGTATGCCCTCTAGTCATCTGGCAGTCCTCAGCTGACTGTTCTGAAAGCTGTACCAAATTAAAAACAAAATTCACATTATTATTTAATAGTCATTACAATTTTAGTAATTATGAGAAATCTGAACACATCAGTGACTCTGCATTAAAACTCTCAGTAATGAGAGAGGCAGGCATCTAAATTTTACAAAATAAGGGTTTGAATTAGTATAAATTAGTTCAAAGTAAGAAAATTAATTAGAAAATATTTCCCCTGTTCTTAGGTCTTTTGTACCGATACTTGGGAGTTTCCAAGGTTTTTTTTACTGTTGGTGGTATTATAATTTGCATCACCTTCTGCAAAAGGTCACAATAGCAATCCTATTCTGTAATGCTTGTCAAAAGTGTCTGCACAAGCCTATTAGCTAGTCTTGAAAATCTGTGTTCAAAAAGTTTCTCCCTCTTTCTGCACATAATGATGTTACTGAACAGGAAAGGTGAGATTTAAAAGATTTTGTTGATTAGAGATTTATGTTGCAACAGGAAATTAATCAGTTTTCTAATCCATCTAGAGATGGTGAATTCAGAGACAACTTCACTTTTAAATTCTGGTGCAGGATTGAAATCTATGAGACTACCTAAACTATGCCTGCCTTCCTGTGTAAATCTCTATGTACTCTGTACATGTAAGGGCTCTATGTACTTCTAGATAATGTAGCCTTCTCTGACAGAATCTTGGAGTTGGGGCTAAATGTGGGTAGGATGATTTTAGGTTCAGGTGAAAGGCAGTCCATATCTCAGGCCAGAATTCTGGCAGAGTCAGTGGTGTCATCTTATAATAGTGAAAACTTATACAGAAGTGGAATTCCAGGAAAACTTTGCAACTCTCCTCACTAAACATACTGCTAGTAAAAACAGAATTTAAGGGTAGAAATCACAGGTAAAAACTTGGAGTTTAAAATGAGGAGGAACTGTTCAACTCCTTGATCCCATTTGGCTTTCCAATTAACACCCCTCTCCCTGCTTGCTTTTGTCTCTAAGCCTGTTGAATGCACTCTCTACAATCACTGCCTGGAGTTTCTCTTCAATTCCATTCCAGACCCTTTCCAATACAGCTTCTGTCCGTTGCATTGCACTGAAACCACTCTCACCAAAGTCTCTGACTGCCTCTTAGCTAACATTCAGAATCAGTACTCATCTTTATCCTCCTTGACCTGTCAGATGCCTTCAACACAGTCAGCCATGCTCTTCTTCTTGAAATCTTGTCTTCCCTTGGTTTCGGTGATTCTTTCCTTTCTTGGTTTTCTTCCTTACCTTATCCTCCAGAGGATTCTCCACAGCTGCCCACTAACTTTTTGTAAGGGTTCCATAGGCCTCTGTCCTTTGTCCCCTTCGCTTTTTCCTGATCTCTGGGCAGCCTCAGAAAGCACACAAACACAAATTTAACTAGGATATCTGTGCTAACTATTCTCAGGTCTCTCTCTCTTTCTGTCCAAACTAAAGTCTTGGTCTGTCTCTTTGACAACTTCTTGGGGATGTGTGGCTGTCAGCTCAAGCTAAACTTGGCTAAACAGAGCTCCTAATGTTCTCCCATATACCCAGGTGCTCACCATTTCCTTTTTTGATCACTGTGGATAATTTTACCCATCTCTCAGCCTTGCGATCTGGGGATCATCTTTGACTTGGATGTCTCTTTAGGTCCTTGCATTTAAGCTCTATCAAAATCTTGCTGATTGTTTCTGCATAATATCTCTAAGATGCAGTGTGCATTCTCCCTCCCTCTCTCTCTCTCTCTCTCTCTCTCTCTCTCAGAAGGCTTCTGGGATGGCTGCTAGTCAAGTGGATTCCCCTTTAATGGGCCATCAGCATGTCTGGCTAATCCCTGTTTGTTGTGGGTGTTCCCAAACTCTCAAAATATTTCACTAACATGCACATAGTAAAACTTGATAACTGCACATATGATAGCACAGACAATCCACAGGAGATTAATGTTCAACAGATCAAAACTTTTTAAAATGATACTCCACAAAGCATACTTTGTACAAAATATACCATAACTTATATGCAGTGGTGAATATGGGTGTACCTCAAAGCAGCATCCTAAAACAGAGTGCACACATGGTTAATCTCCACTCTGCCTATCATCTCTAATATGTACGGGGGGGTCAATGCATACTATGGGGCCAGACTCTGTTGCCCAATTATTACATTTTTAAACAAGCATCTTTCTGATTTCTCTCGTGCTTTCTCATGTACTTAGGAGGCACTCCCTGAATTACCTCATTATCTCCTTCGTATCCCTACTCAAAACTCTCCTTTCGCTGTGACATCTACAAAAAACTTGAAAATGGTTAGGCTGCTGGCATGTCTGTTCAGCTCACCACTAAAGTCTCATTGTTTTCTCGTACTCCATCAATTTGTCTGTATCCATTCTTTTTTTCTTTTGTCACATACTTAGATTGTAAGCTCCTTGGGGCAGGGACTGTCTTTTTCCCTGTTTTGTACAGCACAAAACACAGTTGGGTTCTAGTCCATGACTAGGCCACTTAGATGCTCTAGTAATACAAATTATAACTAAGGATAAAGTTTCAAATCCCTGTGGAAATCGGATAACTATTCGCCAGTGTCAGCTTATCTATAGCCTTCAGGAATCTGGAAACATTAGGGTCATAGGCGCCAATTCCGTGGGTGCTCCGCAGCCGGAGCACACATGGGGGAAAAAAATGGGGGTGCAAAGCACCCGGTGGCAGCCCCATGCTCGATGAGCTCCTCCCCATGCCCCCCAGTGCCTCCTACCTACTGACAACCCGCTGATGAGCTCCTACCCTCCAGTGTCTCCTGTCTGCCACAGTCAGCTTTTCTGCCATGTGTAGGAGGTGCTGGGGGCGAGGGGAGGAGCAAGAGTAGGGCATGCTCTGGGAAGGGGGGAGGAAGAGGCAGGGCAGGGGTGGGACCTTAGGGAAAGGGCTGACGTGGGAGCGGAACTGGGGGAATCACCCCTCTCCCCTGGCACATTAGAAAGTTGGTGCCTCTGATTAGGATAACATGCTACTGAAAATGTTTGAACCTCTGAGGACCAGAGCTGCTACCGCCTGAACTTTAATGGAACAGACTCGAGCCCAAGGGTCCTCTCAACACATTTTTTGGTGGCCTGTGTGTGGCCACCAGCTCTTGCTGGTGTCTCTGCTCTGACAGTTTTTTCCAAAAATATTCAATTAACTTTAGGAAAAACATATAAATATGAACATGCAAATCATTGTAATTTATAGAGCTGTCAAGCGACTAATTTTTTCAATCACATGATTAAACAATAATAGAATACAATTTATTTAAATATTTTTGGATGTTTTCTACATTTTCAGATATATTGATTTCAATTACAACACAATAAAGTGTACAGTGCTCATTTTGTTTTTGATTACAAGTATTTGCACTGTAAAAAAACCAAAAGTAGTATTTTTCAGTTCACCTAATACAAGTACCATCATGCAATCTCTTTATCATGAAAGTTGAACTTACAAATTTGGAATTATGTAAAAAAACAAACAAAAAAACCCCCAACTCAAACCAAAAACCTGCACTCAAAAATAAAACAACGTAGAATTTTAGAGCCTGCAAGTCCAATCAGTCCTACTTCAGCCAATCATTCAGACAAGTAAATTTGGTTACAATTTGCAGGAGATAATGCTGCTCACTTCTTGTTTACAGTATCACCCAAAAATGAGAACAGGCGTTCAAATGGTACTGTTGTAGCTAGTGCCACAAGGTCTTTACATGCCAAATGCACTAAAGATTCTTATGTCCTTTCATGCTTCAACCACCATTCCAAAGGACATATATCCATGCTGATGACGGGTTCTGCTTGATGATGATTCAAAGCAGAGCAGGTCGACGTTCATTTTCATCATCTGAGTCAATGCAGTTAATTATTATTACCGTACTGCTCATATAGTATTACCCATTGCACTCACTGACGCTCAGTACTACTTAAAGGTGAAATTATAAAAGGAAGATTTGCCATTTCAGCTATTTATTTTTTATCACAACTGCATCTAAAATGATAGTACCATACAGTACTTTTTTTGCATTTTTTGCTCAAACATGAGAATTCAAGAATAGTCCAGAGGGAAGATACAGTCCTTAAGAAAAGTATGAAATGAAAACGTTTACCAAACTGAAGATCCTGCATGTTTAGACATGTTTCTTTCATCACCTCCAAGCAGTTTCCTCCTAAGAAGGAACAGTTCTCATGATGTTGTTTCATTCGGGGACCAGATCTTGCATTTCTTTGTTGCACTCCACAGGTAGAGGAATTTCATTCAAATAAGGTTTTTCCTTCTAGTGAGAGAATGGTATGGTAGATCTCAAATCAATGGAGACTACACTCAGAAAGACCTCAAGACTTGTGGAATATGCTGCTCAAACAGTTTCACTTTTGTTTCTATTGCCTGTCTATCCCTTCTCACATTTATCTCCAGACTTCTCCTTGTCCAGCTCTATTCTGCCCCCAACAATCTTCAATTCATTGAGCTTTTTGAAACTTTTCACTTTTAGAGAGAGGTAAGGGATTGACACTCTCTGCACAAATTTGCAGAGGGACTATATAGTTGAGGTCTGTTGTTTCTCACCTCTATATTTTACTTATTTAAAAACATTTTTGTTCTTAACAAGCATGTTGTCTCTGGAGACACAAATCCCCAGTTTGAGAACTTCAAAACTAAGCATCTCTGATGGTATCTTCTAGACTGAGAATTGAGTCCCATTAGGTAGGTAGAAAGATTTACCGGAATAATCTATACAAAAGCCCCTGGAACACCCTAAGATTGGGTCTCTAATCCATGAACTATTGGAACTCATTTACAGAACTTTTCTTAAACATTACATGACTGTATTGTCTCATACTACAGAATTAGAATTTATATTCCCTATTGCATGAGACAGCATAGCTCAAAGATGTATCTTAATTAAAACTAACTTTAGATAAAATTGTTTTTTGAGGAAAAAACTTATAAAAAAATCCAATTTAAATTAAAAAAAAAATCTGATTTTTATCCACCTCAGTGCTGGGTCCTCAGCTGAGACTGCTATGACATGGGAGTTGAAGTACAGAAAATTCAGTTCTCCCCCAAGGAGTTCCATCACAAATGTAATTAATGCATTATTTCTTCACGAGCATCATCAGCATGGAAGCATGTCCTCTGGAATGGTGGCCGAAGAATGAAAGGTCATAAAAATGTTTAGCATATCGGACACAAATACCTTGCAACACTGGCTACAAAAGTACCAGGCAAACACCTGATCTCACTTTCAGGTGACATTGTAAAGAAGAAGTGAGCAGCATTATCTACTGCAAATTTTAACCAGACCTACTTGTCTGAGAAATTGGCTGAAATAGGGTGGAATGGACTTTGTTTTATTTTTGAATACAGCTATTTTTTTGTACATAATTCATTTGTAAGTTCAACTTTCATGGTAAAAGTATGGCCCTACAGTACTTGTATTAGATGAATTGAAAAATACAATTTATTTTTTTACAGTGCAAATATTTGTAATTAAATAAATATAAGGTGAGCACTGTAAACTGTATTCTTTGTTGTAATAGAAATCAATACATTTGAAAATTTAGAAAACATCCAAAAATATTTAATAAATTACAATTGGTATTCTATTGGTTAACAGTACAATTAATTGTGATTAATTTTTTAGTTACTCGTGTGAGTTAACTGCGATTAATTGAGAGCCCTAGTAATTTATTTATGTAGGCTTTTTTTTGCAAGACTCAATAAAAAAAATAATGTACAGTAGTCTCTGTTCTTTACTGGACCCAAACACAACAGTAACACAAATAAGGTGCTTTGTATGTTCTTCTTTGTTGTTGTTTCTTTTGCTTTTTTGGCAAAAGGTGGATGTCTGTACTATAATTCTACCCTGACTTTGCTCCTATTCTTGCGCTAGGAGCATGTCACGGAGCAGGAGTCCCTCACACTACTGGGGAGCTGCCAGGCCCTGCAGTAGTCCACAGCTGTTGAGCAGCTCCAGTAGCTACAACTAAACAGCGAGTGCAGCCCCAGGAGTGGGGAAGCGCTGACCCCTTTCTCTGTCCCTGCCTTCATCTAGAGCCTGCCCAGGAGAAGGTGTGTTGGGCACTCATCAAAGTCCCAGGCTCCCTGTGCCCTGACTGGGCAGGTGGAAGGGACCTTCCAGGGGAGCTGCCCAGTGACTGCACACTGCAACCGCTTCCAGTGATAAGAGCCATCTGCAACACTGTGTACGTTGGCATCGTGTGTCTCCAGAGGTGGTGCCTGGAGCCCCGAGCAGGCTGTGTAGTGCAGGATGCCCATCCCTGCTGTCAGTGCCAGTGCAAATATTGATGTGGTGCATCCCACTGCTCTTGGTAACAGCTGTTCAGGAACAACTGGGAGCTACAGGGAGGGGTCATTGCTCCCACACACATCTCCACCCATGCTTGGGAGGTTGTCAAGGCCACAAAAATATCCACTGGTAGCTGCATGTGAGAAATGCTGCTCTAGCCAATGACTAGACCAGCTTGCAGGAAATCCAGGATGACTGTGCCATGTCTTTGATGAACAGTATCCTTATTTTGTCACACAAGTTCACAAAGGTTCTCCAAACTTTAGAGTGGTAGGCCTTTGATGTGTATTGCTTTCTTGACTGCACCAAGGAGAGATCACTTTACTTGATAAGCCCCTCTTCTTCAGGCTTGTGCACTTAGCGAGTGAATTGATTTGAATCATGATTTAAATCAGCTAAAATGAATTTGATCTGAAGCATTGATTTTAATCGTTTTGCATTTTTTTAGTTATTTCCTTATAGAAAGATGGATTGTTATTGATTGGTATAACTATTAAAATGTTAATTTACAACTAACTGTAGCCTTTACACTAAATTTAGTGGTGCTTTTTTCCTAATCAGGAAGATATGCTATGTCTATCCTAAACATATTTGTTTAAACGGTTATATAGTTTAACATACATACTCAGATTCATAATTTTTACATTTTTATTGTGTTAGAAAATGGTGAATGACGCATTTTCTATTTACTACGTGATTAATGTTTTTGTGTGATGTTTTTTTCAAGCTGCGTTTGGACAGAAATTGGGATTCAATTTAAAATCCACGAAAATTGTATTTGAAATAGTTTAATGGTTAGATAAGACTGCCTTAAAAATTCTGGATACATAAGTAAAGAAGGATTGACTTGAATGTTTCTTGTCACCATGTCATACAAGTTTTTAAAACTAGTAGATCAAATCTTCTCATACCTCATTTTTATTCATAGATTGAAAAGGGAAAACAAGCTTTCATACTTTTTCAACTCCCAATTTTAATGAGCTAGTCATTGGATGGAACTAGTTGTTTGGTGAAAAGAAGAAAATATTATCTCTCAACCTGTAGAACGGATTGTTGCTGTCAAAAGCTGGTTTAGCACATCAACTGGCTAAGTGCGTGAAATTTAGTTCAGATACTTAGCCAGTCAATGACTTCTACCAGTTCAGTGGTTTTACTGTCACTAAAACCTTGACAGCAAACATGTATTGCTTGAATATTATTTGTTTAATTTAAATGTTTTAATAGATTATAGTAAATTGGATAGGCTGTCCTAATTTCAATTTAATTGTAAATAAATTTTTTTTAAAAAAAAAAATGTAGATAATTGAAATATAAAACATTTTTATTTAAAAAATGTTTTAAAATGAAAACAAATTATTGATTTTCATCCACCCTGCTTTATTCAGCAAAGTTAAGAGTGCAGAGGATGCTTTTCCTTTGCCAACCTTCTACAGGACCTTGCTGCGCACGCACCACAGGAGGGGGCATGTACACTTCAGTTGTCGATCGGGTGAATTTTGAGGGCTTCTGTTCTGTTTGCTCCTGCTTCTTTTACTTGAAGTAGTTGTGGAACTTTTCTTATTGTTTCATGAAATCGATCTGTCACCTGTACAGTCTTTTTCACTGACCAGTGAAGATCCTGTTCTGTCCTTGGTCCAGCAGCATTCTATTATCAGTTAGCTCTACTGTTTGTCATCTTCCTAGAATGGATTGTGAGTTTCTTCTCTTTTTTTTTTTTAGTTCTAGTTATTAATAAGTCTGTAGGAATCCTATATGTAAGACAGTTTGAGAAAAAAATAGTTCAAATTTAATAGGCAAATCTCTTTCTAATATACAGAGAAGAAAATAATAAAATTGTATTATAAACTGTGTTGTTTTTTTACTTTCAGGCAGGAAAAATAATTGGCCTCCTTTGCCTGGGAATTTTCCAGTGGGTCCTTGTTTCTATCAGGATTTTTCTGTAGACATTCCTGTAGAATTCCAGAAGACAGTAAAGATTATGTACTACTTGTGGATGTGTAAGTAAAAAATTACTGAATCCTAACAGTCTGTACATTTTGTTATTTTGACCTAGTCAACATCTACATTTCAAAAGATTATTTTTTTTTTAAACGCAAATGTAAAGTGAGATGTTGAAATGAAATAATCTTTTTTGTGGCTAAGGATAGCTTCAATATTAAGAGAATATAGATTTATTTCTTAAAAACTTTTTTTACCAGGATTCCTCATATTAAAAAAATTGGTCCATGAAAATAGATAATGGGAAAAGTGCTATAAGAAACTGTAAAATAGAAATCTTTCTAAAACTGATTTAAAAATTTGAAATAATTAGATATTTATGGAAAGATTGCCATACAAATAACTAGTGCGTAGAGCTGCTCTAGTATATTGCATTTTTCCCTTTTAAACATACCTACCATCTTCAAACTAATCTTTAGACATTGACTGCCTTAATTCTAATTGCTGTTTTTTACACATAAGTGGAAATTTAACCAAAAAAAAGTTTTTTCTAAAATTTTAAATTAAATATAGCAATAACACCTAGCTAATTTGGTGTGATTTTCATCAAAACCTCCTTTTCTCTTTTGAGATCTAAGTGTCATTTTTTCCATTTACAGATGGGGAAACTGAGGGAGGTGAAGTGGCTTGCCTCTGGTCAACCAGCAGGCCAGTGGCAGAGCCAGGAATAGAACTTAGATCTCTTGAGATCCAGTTTAGTGCTCTAGCAATTCAGCCACATGTAGAATTTATAGCCTTGTGATTGTTCCCATTATACTTGTACAATAATTTTTCCTACAATTAAATGTTGATTTAGTCTCCTTTTGAATAAAAGAGAAATAGTATAGTGTGACTAAATAAAAGAATATAGTCCGCATTAAACTATCCTATCTACACCAGAGGTACTCAAAGCACAGTCTCTTCAGGCTTTCTGTTTTGTCTGAACTATTTCAAAATACACTGCTCTGTCTTGATCATAGCAGCTTGGCAGCGATCAGTGGGAAAATGTAATACAAGATTTTAATGTACATTGTGTTTGATCAATGTCATCATCTCCAGTTGCTTGTGGCTGCTTGGATACGGTATGTTGACACCACAACTGTAGTGTTTGTGTACTGGAATTTTCCTTGTTAGACCCAGATGTGGATTTCAGGCTCCTCTCACTTTTCCAATAGGGTTCTAGACTGAGCCAATATGGGCACCTTTATCTATGTACTTGATCTTTTTTTTTTTTCTCTTCCACTTTTTTAACTTGAACTCCATGTATGAATCAAAAATAGTCAGCTTTCAGTACTTAACCACGGAAATTATTCTATTTTAATGTCCACAGCTTGTTATATTCATTACTGGATCACCACTCTTTAAAAAAAAATAAAATAAAAATAAATTGAAAAAATGCAAAACTAATCACTCTAAGTATGATGTAGGTTTAAGGTCCATATCCAGTCTGAAAGCTTGGAATTCAATATATCAAATGGTATCAGCATTAGTTTCTAACTCCAGCCGTTTATGGGGATGATTTCTAAAAATGTCAAACTTCAAGACTGGGATGGGTAGGTGTAGCGAAGCGGCGACTCACCCCTGCGGCGCCTTCCGCTGGTCTGTCTGGGAATTAGCTCTTCCAGTGTCTGGAGCGCCCTCTGCAGGCTGGGGCCAGCAGCAAGCAGGACATCGTGTCCCTCCCTGGACCCCAGTGCCCTCTTCCCTAGGGTGCTGCACCCCTGCAGTACCCCCACAATCTCACTCTGGGTCTCCCCTCTCTGGGGAACCCCCACCTCCTATCCCCTCCTTGCCTCAGTCTAGGCAACTGCCAGTCACCACTTGCCCCCATTCACTGGGGCAGACTGCAGTATCTTTGCCATTCATCATTAGCAAGGAGGGTTGGCCTGCTGCTTCTGCCTCTAGAGCCCTGGGCTGCCCCCTGCAACCCCAGTACCCCTTAGTTGGGCCATCTCCTAGGCCCTGCAGCCTGGGGGTTTCCAGGCCAGAGCTTCCCCAGTTCCTCTTGCCTTGCCTCAGCCCTGCTTCCCTCTGGGTACCTTGCTTAAGCTCCCAGCAGCCAGGCCAGACTCTCTCTCCACCAAACTCTAGGCCCTTTTATCAGGGCCAGCTGGGCCCTAATTGATGCAGCTACAGCTGTGGCTGCTCTGCCCAATCAGCCTGGGAGCTTGCTTGCTCCCAGCCACAACCCTTTCCTGGGCTGTTTAAGCCCCTTTTAGCAGGAGTGGGGCAGCCGCCCCACTACAGTAGGGAAAATAAAATGAGAATTATAACAACACTGTATTTTTCGCACGCGCTCTCTCTCTCTCTCTCTCTCCTCCCATCCTACAACAGTGGATTAAGGAACAAACAGCATTATTGTGTTAAAAACTGGAAGCAAGAAGACAGAGGTCTGAAGGCCTGCCCCGATTATATTAATTTCAGCCACACTTGCTTTCTGTTCTCCTTGGAAGATGGAAGCTTTAACTTGGCTCTCTTGTGTTTTCCTTAGTTTGGCCTCTCATTCCTTTTCTTTGTCTTGCAGGCACACTGTGGAAGAAAGAGGGGATGAGAAAAAGAAAGGAGAGAAAAGAGTAAGGCCAAAATCTGGGAATCTGAGGAATCTGCTTAAGAGCAGGGAAAATGGGTGGAAGCCCGAGCTCTCTGTGCTCCCCACCCCATTTGGAGGGTCTCAACTGTGGCTGGCCATTTGATTAGACTCTGTGACACATACTACTTAGGTGGATGCCTAGGTGGTTTGGTCTCCACTTCATGAGAGTGATGGGTACTCATTGCCTTAGCAATCTGCCTGCTTGCTTGTCTGATATTTATCATCCTTCCTCGGCTTGCAGTGCTTTCACATGGCTTACCCAACTCTTCAGAAAGTTCTCTGCCTCCACAAGGTCCAAGGGCCCCTGGACATAATGGCAGCCAGCCCCAGTTCTGATAAGTTCAGCTCCTTGGCAGCTACCCAGCCTCTTCTAAGGCCAGAATAGTCCTCCAGTGTGTTTTCAGGTGTTTGTTTCTGTTTGATAGATTTTTAGAGACCCATCTTTCCACATCATTGTCGTTGTCTGCATGTTGCCCTGAGTAACAGCTGCTTTCAGTTTAGCACCTTGACCCTTGCTCTTTCCTCAGTGGCAGGCTGTTTTCTAAAGATCTTAACTGACCTGGTTGCCAACCTCCATCTTTATCTGTAACTGAATGGAATCTTCATTCAGGGACCCTCAGTCCTCTCAACTGCTAGTATGCAGGACTGGGTCCTCTGGTATCTGTCTCAACTTAGAACTTGGTTACACTGGCACTTTATACTGCAATAAAGCCTCCCAAAGCGCTCTACCTTACTACTCGTCCACACTGGCAGGGCACGTATAGTGCTCTGACTCCCTGGCTAGACCGCTCCTGGTACTCCTCATTGTCAGAGGATTAACAGCTGTTGCGTATTGGGTGAGACGCACAGTGTAAACGAGCGTTAATGATACTCCGCTTTGAGTGACCTCTGGGAAAGCCCCCTAATCTCCTTAAGTGTAGTGTCCTCTCTTCCTTTGTTTTGAACTTGCCTGGAGAAATGCAGAAGTTAAACCTTTACAAGTGAGTGAGTGAAAAGCAGGCAATTAGGGGGATCTGCATTTACAAGAGAGCGTGCTGACACACACTCAACACTCCAAAAATCCACTCTTTCTCTCTCCCGCACAGACACACAACACACTCCACTCCACTCCACCCCACCCCACCCCACTCGTTTGAAAAGCACGTTGCAGCCACTTGAATGCTGGGATAGCTGCCCATAATGTGCTGCTGCAAGTGCCACAAATGTGGCCACACCAGTGTGGTTGTGGCTGTCAGTGTGGACACACTGAAGCACTTTCCCTGGAGCTGTCTACGAAGATGGGTTTAACCCAAAGTGCTCTATAGCTTCAAGTGTAGCCAAGCCCTTAGTTTCCTGGTTAAATTGGACCTAGCACTACTTTACTTCTTATAAGAAACTTCCCTGGTTGGGTGTGGTCCTGAATACCTGTTCGCAGTTACTTTGGGCTTGGCTACACTTGCATATGTAGAGCGCTTTCAGTTAAACCAGCCTTTGGAGAGCGCATCAGGGAAAGTGGTCCAGTCTGTCCACACTGACAACTGCAAGCGCACTGGCGTGGCCACATTCTCAGCACTTGAAGCAGCATTGGGAGTGGTGCATTATGGGCAGCTATCCCACAGAGCACCTCTTCCCATTCTGGCACCGTGGCTTGTGGGAAGGGGGTGTGGGGCATTCTGGATCCTGTTCCAGTGCCCCATGATACATCGCTTCGTATCCCAGCAATCCCTGTGTTTCCGTCCACATTAGGTGCCATCTTTCAGTGGTTTCTGTGTGGCGTGGTCTATCTTCCCTTTCAGTCTCTGGGAATAGAACCCGCACTGCTGAGGAGCATGCTGATGAGTCTCACCAGCGCGTCTCGTTTGGCAGGCAGATGAGTTATTCCTTAAGATCCAAAGTGACACTGAGGAGTCCAATGATATTGAGTCGCGTAATGCATACAACACAAAATTGCTTGTCTTGTTCACGGACATGCTTTCCACCATGGAACACTGCTTTTGGGCCTGGGAAACAAGCACTGAGTGGTGGGATCACATTGTCATGCAAGTCTGGGATGATGAGCAGTGACTGCAGAACTTTCGAGTTAGAAAAGCTACTTTCATGAGACTGTGCGCTGAACTCTCCCCACCCTGCAGTGCAAGGACATGAGATTGAGAGTTGCCCTGTCGGTGGAGAAGCAGGTGGCTATTGCAGTCTGGAAGCTGGCAACTCCAGACAGCTACTGATCGGTGGCTAACAAGTTTGGAGTGGGAAAGTTGACCATTGGAATTATCGATGCAAATTTTCAGGGCCATTAATCGCATCCTGCTCAGAAGAATTGTGACTCTGGGTAATGTGCATGACATTGTGGCTGCTTTGAACAAATGGGTTTCCTTAACTGCGGAGGGGCGATAGGTGGGATGCATATTCATATTCTGGCACCAGACCACCTAGCCTCCGAATATATTAACCGAAAGGGGTATTTCTCCATGGTTCTCCAGGTGCCTGTGGATCACCATGGGCGTTTCATTGACATTAACTCAGGCTAGCCCAGAAGGGTGCATGGCGCATGCATCTTTAGGAACACTGGCCTGTTCAAGAAGCTGCAAGCCAGGACTTTTTTCCCAGACCAGAGGATCACTGTAGGGGAAGTCGAAATGCCATTGTGATCCTTGGAGACACCGCTTAACCTTTAATTCCATGACTCATGAAACCCAGCACAGGAAACCCGGACAGCATCCAGAAACAGTTCAACTGAGCCGGTGCCAAATGACTGTGGAGTGTGCTTTTGGCTGTTTGAAGGCCCGCTGGCGCTGTCTTTATGGGAAACTGGACTTGGCCGAAGATAGCATCCCTGCAGTTATATCTGCATGTTGGACCCTCCATAATATTTGTGAAGGGAAGGGTGAAAGCTTCACTCAGGCATGGACCTTGGAGGTTCAACACCTGGAGGCTGAATTTGCACAGTTAGCGAGCAGGGTATTAGAGAGGCCCAGCATGGGGCTGCAAGGATTAGGGATGTCTTGAGAGAGTAGTTTGAGGCTGAAAGCCACCAGTAATGTCTGATGCTCTGCATGAGAGTTAAATGCAGTGGCTGTGTTTGGTACACTGACTTGCAGTGCTTGTTGCTTTCCTGGGCTAAGATATATTTTGCTTTATGCACTAATAAAGTATGTTTTCAAAGTAAAAAATTCCATTTATTGTAAAGAAAATTCATTTACTGAAAAAACAACAACAACAACAAAAAAACCATTGTAACACAAATATCAAAAGGACAGCGGGATGGGGTGGGGACCGGTTCACTGATAGATTTGAGTATGTCCTGATTTCATACTCTGGAATCCTGTCTGGAGTGCTGTGCACTGAGTGCTGCACTTCAAGATGGCTATAAGTCATATTGAGGGGGGTGGAGTGCAGTGGATAAAGGCCGTAGTTTTCATGGATGGGTGTGAAGCTCCAGGTGTAGGAGGCAGTTGGGGAAGGTAAGAACCCAGATGTTTTGGGAAAGTGCATTGGAGGAAACATGGGGGCACAAGGTAAAGAGTTTTGGGACAAGGGCTGCGGGGTCGAGCGCGGTAGTGTTCTGCCTGCATGGCAACGAGCATCTGGATAGAGTTCGCTTGACGCTCCATTATGCTGATCATCTGTTCTGTGGTTTGCTGCCAGAGCACCACGTTCTGCTGCCTGCAATCTTCGTTCTTCTGGCAGGTCCTCCTTTCACTCTCCCTCCACTTCTGTGCCTTTGAATTCTCTTCCACAGACTGCTGCGTCACTTGGTGCAGCATGTCTTCTTTGCTTTTACGTGGCCTCTTCTTGAGTCTTCTCAGTCTGTCAGCCAGTGATAGGACTAGCAGCTGAGATCTCAAGATTGCACTTATAGAGGCAAAATGCAATACTTAACAGAGGCAGCATTGTACACACCAGACAGAGCAATGATTCCACCTGTACTTGAGGAGGGCAATCGCAGTCCATACGAAACCATACTTTCCCTGTCCCAAAGCAAGCACACACAACTCACTGGAGCCCCAGAAATGGTGAGTAAGCACAGGATCCAGGAGGACTAATTGTTTCATGGCTGTACTGTCCTCTGGATTTCTGTGCCTTGGGGAGAGCCAACAGCTTTAGGGGGCACCTACATTGAACAGTGTCCCAACATTCTCCACAGGAGTTCATCTTGGAAGATATCTTGCTGCTGAGGGTGACTGGGGAAGCAAGGGAGGGTCTTCTTCTACAATGTGGCTTCCACCCTGGCCCATGCGCAGCTTGCCTGTGTGCAGCAATGGTCCCCCCATCTCTCATGGAAGAGTGACACGGACACGTTAGCCTGACTGGGACAAGAACCACGCTGGCTGTCCCAATAAACCTGCGCAGGTGCATTGCCCATGTTCTGGCTCAGACTTTTGAAGAGATGCCGATTACCGTGATGTGATAGACCACATCAATGTGCTCTTCCGCATCTAGGCATGAATACAGCCCTTCGTGTCCTCATCCAAAGAACCCGCATCTTAAAAACCACCTTCCTGAAAAAAAAAAAAGCCGCTTACCAGGAACCTCCTCTGTTTGTCCTCCCCCAAGCACTGGCTGCCGTGACTGGCTGCCTTCCTCCTGGCTCGAGAAGAGCTCCTGGCTGCATGCCTCAAGGGATTCCGGGGTGTTTCCCCCTGCCTCAGCACCCTCAGTCGCGCTTTCCTCCTCCTTCTCCTTCCCCCTTGCTGTGCTGAGCTTAGAAGTGTCCATGGTGGTCATTGGAATGGAGGTGGGATTGCCCCAAGTATCGCGTCCATCTCTTTGTAGAATTTGCAGGTCATGGGGGCAGCACCAGAACAGCCGTTTGCCTCATGGGCTTTGCGGTAGGCATTCTGCAGCTCCTTTACTTTAACCTGACACTGCACTGCGTCCAGGTCATAGCCTCTTTCTGTCATGGCCCTTGATGTCTGCCTGAAGGTATCGTAATTCCTATGGCTGGAGTGCAGCTGGGACTGCACAGCTTCCTCCCCACAAACACTGATGAGGTCCAGCACCTCGCCATTGCTCCATGCTGGGGATTGCCTGACGCGTGGAGGCATGGTCACCTGGAAAGATGTGCTGAGAGTACTGCATGCCGGGCTGAGCAAACAGAAAGCGGATTTTCAAAATTCCCAGGGAATTTAAAGAGCAGGTCTGACAGTTGGTCACCTGAGGACAGGGCAACAGAATTCAAAAGTGATGAGCAGAGTGGCTAGAACAGGCATTGTGGGACACTTCTGGAGGCCAATCAGAGCGCATTAGATATGCACATGATGCCGCAGTGCTCTAGTGAGAGCGCAACAAACATTATTCCTCTCGGGGAGATTGAGTACCAGGAGCACTCCCGCTGCGGAGTCAGAGCGCTCTATGTGCCTTGCCATTGTGGACGGGTACTAAGGTAGAGCGCTCTTGGCGGCTTTATTGCAATATAAAGTGCCGTGTAGCCAAGCCCTTTGTTAGTTTCAATCCTTATGTATTAGTACAGAACTTCTGCCCGTTCCCTGTAAGAAGCAGTCCAAAGATGCTAGTACACTTAACAGCCTGTGTGGATTTAGTTCCATGGGCATGAGTGTATCATTGACCTTTGCAATTCTCCCTTTCAATTTAGCAGTCTCTGTTATGTTCATCTGTTGGGTTGTGTCTCCAAACTAGAGGGCTTTTCTTTCTCTGAACTCCTATGTTTTTACAAGCTATAATAGAACAGTGGTGGCTTCTGTCAATGACCAGGGGAATTTTCTTAGCATACCCCATTTTTCAGAGAATGCTTCCTAAGAATTTGGGTGGAAGCCAGTCTTGGCTTCCTGAGGGCCCGTATCTGGTGGGCCACAATAACATCCTGGCAGATTGGTTCAGTCACAAACTGTGTTGGGAGAAAGGAGTCTTCATCTTAGTTTTCAAGGATGTTTACCAGAGTCTGAGGCATGCTCTTTTGTGTTGATTATCTTGATGGTGTTTGCCAAGCTTCCATGTTTGTGTTCTTGGATGTTCAACTCCTGTATCTTCCTCTTATGATGCTTTATATAAAGTTGGAGTGGGGAACTGGGATGCTGTTTCCCTCTTCTGATTAGGAGCTTAAGGAATGGCAGGTAGGACAAATCTCTTATTTTTGCTTGCTCTTTGGTGGCCCCGGTGCTGCTGGTTTTCAGACCTGATCATCTTACTAATAAGCTCTTCTCTCCTCCTCGCCATCTCTCTGGACACTTGCTAAGATCCAGCACCCAGCATCTCAAGGGCTTGTGCTCTTCCAGCTACCATAATCTGAGGCTGGCTGCATGTGAATTGATCATTACCGTTTCTTCAAGCATGGTTTCTTTGCTGAGGTTACATGTGTCTGGAGAGCATTGTGTGTTCTGGATGATTTTCATAGCCTGGTGTCACATCAGGGGTGTGTTTGCCCTGTCTTGCTGGCTGCACGCTGTTTCAAACTTCTTCCTGACAGGATTCAAGCCGACCAGCACTTCATCCTGTAGATTCAGATTCTGCCCTAAGAACAGCCTTTCCAGTTTGCTCCCTTTATTGCTAGTGGCACAGTAAAGTATTAAGAGGGCCTTCCTTCTAGCAGTAGGCTCAGTCAGGAGAGTAGGTGAGCATAAACATTTGTAATCTGTCTGCCACACCTGCACATGTTTCTGGAAAAATGGTTTTTCAACGTTTTCCAGGATTAATTTACAAGGTGAATACTGAATTCTACCTGAAGTAATCCATTCTTCTCTCAGAATGGATCTATTCTGCCCCATGACAAGAGGCTTCGTCTGTTGGATGTTAAGTTTCTCAGTCTTGTTCTGAAGAATTCAAGGGCAAAACAACTGGGGGCAACAGCTGAAGCTGTTACGTGAGTCCAGGACTGTGTTCTCTGTGTCTGAACAGGCTGCCTGAGCTTTGGCCTAAGCTTGTCCGTGGGCAATGAACACTTAAGCATTCATTTTCAGGGTGGCAACAGGGTAGACTCTTTGCTTTTTCTACATATCCCTATCAGCTGCGGTTATCTATTTCCCAATTTCCTGCTAGTGGCACAGTAAAGTAGCTTTTCCTCATGTGGGATATTGTTTGCTGCATTCACTGTCTCTTCCTTAATCCACTGTTCTACAATAGGAAAAGAGGACACAAGTCAAACAATTCTTGGAAAGAAAACTCCTCTCTCTAAGATCCGAAAACTCCTTCCCCACATTTTTCTTCTCTGAGAGCCCTCATGGACCCTGCCACTTGCTGAATTAGGTAGCAGGCAGTCATTCCATCTTCACTTTCAAGGACGTTGTATGCCTCTGCCTTGAACCAGTAGGTTTTGGGTACTCTGTTAAAATTACAAGGTAGATTTTAAATGCATTTAAAAACAGATTAGGATTTTGGTATAAGTGAGGAGTCCTCATTTTAAAGGATGATTTCAGGAGTGAGCGGCACTGGGCACCATTCTTTATATACTACTAACAACAAATGTAGACTGTCCTATTGGGCTGAGGGAGAAAGGAAAATCTTATTCTTTGTATAGTGTATTCTGGCAATGGCTCTTCTTTCTCCAGCGTAGTAATGGTAAATTTTAGACTGTTCAAGCAGAGATTGTTACAAAAACTGCTGTAGATGAATTTCTTTTAATCAGAGATACCAGATGGGCAGTTCTGCAAAATGAAACTACCTGTTTATCCACAAAGTAGGTGTAGTACAGGCAGCAACAGTGCAAGTTTTCCTTCCAATGAGCCTCAGTGTTTGAGAGGGAAGGCTGTAAGATATTATTAATTACAATGGGGATGTATGTCTGCTAAGAACTAGACCAAGATCAGTAAGAGTATATCTACATGGAAAAGTTATACCAGTGTAAACTAAACTCTGAATTTTAACTGCAATTGTTATACTGATATAAGTCCCAGTGTAGATGCTCTTACTTGGGAATAACAGTGGCTTTTTTGAGGGGAGTTGTAGGTGGTTAGATTATGTTGCTTTGGAAGGTGGTGGTGATCTTTCAGTAACAGCTTGCCAGGTCTGGATTTGAAGAAGTAAATAGAGTGAAAGGTGCTTAAAACTATTATCCAAAGCTGAAATTTACCATTCACCCTTATTTAACTGCCGAATATAGATTGCTCGACATCTCTCCCATATCACACAGTCATAATTACTGCACTTAGTCCTGTGTCCCCAAGCCCAGTGTCTCCCTTTGTTGGCAGAATTGTTCCGGATTTGGCCACTGGGGAGTGTCTTCATTTACCCTCTGGAGGCTAACACGGACTGTAATGTTCTTATCCTCAGACCTCCTGGAGACTAAGAGTTCCAGTGACTCTTGCTTTTGCTGTGTCTACTCTGCCCTGAAAAATCTAAATACGTTTTCATTAATTCTTGAATTATAATGTTGGTTTAAATTCTTTAACAAACCTTAGAAAAAAGCTAACCTCTAATAGCTGTTTTGATATCTCTTACTTGATATGCCATTGGCATGTACTAACTAAAAGAGGAGACGGAGAACTATTGTTCTGATTGTTAGTAAAGGTTACAGATATTTCTTATAACAACAAGAAATATTAGAATATGCAATATGAATTTATGCTTTTATAGAATTAGTTCTTATAGTTTTGTTTCAGTGTGAAATACTTTTGTATTAGGATGCTAATTTGCTATATTTCATTTGAGAGAGAGCATAACATTTGCGTTAAAAGGATTTATGATTTGTAAATCTTTTCTTTTCAAATGAGAACATTACACTTGCTAAATACAGACTACTTTGTATACTTTAAAAAGCTTTTAAAAAGAGATGAACAGTGCAGGCCTTCTGTATATCTAATAATAGGGTAGCATCATGTTCTTGTACATATTTACTGGTCTGACTTTCAGAGAAAATAATTAAACAGAATATAAGAAGGTATTTGCAAAGATTTGTATCCAGTAATTACAGTAGCAGATGTGTCAGCAACTGCAGCTGCGAGTACTTTATTTATCTATTTAACTCTTTAATGTTGTAAATCAGTACTTGCTGGAAATTGTGATATTCAGTGCCTGAGGTTAATGTTTTATTTTCATGAAAACTTTATTTCCCCCTCACCTCCGACTCTATACTGCCTATTAATTTTTCTAAAAATCTTCAGTGTATTTGTTCAGTACTTAACGACATTGGGAGCTTCATCATTACTTCAGGTGTATGAAACTAGCAGACTAATCTATTATAGAGATAAGATGTTGATGTAAGAGTGATGTGGATGTATTTTGTTTAAACTTTTTACATTTATTTAGGTAATACATCAACAATTGAAATATTTGTTGCATAAACTCAGGTTAATACAAACTATTTTTTTGTTCTACAGTCCATGCAGTGACACTGTTTCTAAATATCTTTGGATGTTTGGCCTGGTTTTGTGTTGTTCCTGCACGAGGGGTTGATTTTGGATTGAGTATCCTCTGGTTCTTGCTTTTTACTCCTTGTTCATTTGTCTGCTGGTACAGACCACTTTATGGAGCCTTCAGGTAACGCCAGTCTGGTTTTGAATGTTTTTAATGCACGTTATGCATTTTGAAATGTATTCATCTTTAAGTAGAACATTACTCAACTTAGTTGCCATATTAACCTGAATTATTATTAATTATTGGAAGAGGCAAGTCATATGAACCCTTTTCCTGTATCCAAAGCATGAACTGATGATGAAAGGCCATTTTAGGACATTAATAATTAGGAATGGCATTTTTAAAAATGTATATAACTACTAATATAAAATGGATATTGGTAGGGAAAGCATGTCATGGTGTTGTATTAGCTGGATTTCAAATATCAGGAAATCTCACCAAGTGTCTATCTTATCTCTAAAATCACCACCAGTTCTGAATAAGTATATTTAAAATTATAAAATGTAAAGTGCTGACTAAATATGAAGTTTCTAAATGAGCTTCATAAAATAGATCTAAGTAATCATACATTGACCAGTTAACTGCCATTGTACATCTTCAACAACATGAGATGTTACTAAAAATATTAAGTGCAACTTATTTTGATTTTATTTTCATCCTAATATATTGATTGTAAAAGGCAGTTGAGCTATCTGCTCAGTAAGCACGTTCAATGAATATCATTTGATGGTACTAGAGTTACACTGGTAACTCTTATCCATTGTGGTTAATTGACAGAATGCATCAGTCTGCAAATCCATCTTCAAGATTGATGTACATTAATCAAATTGGGGAGTAAGATTTTATCTTTTATTTTAAGAAATCTAGAACTCTTATGTGATACAGTAAATTAATCAATAATCAAACTGAGTCTTTCAAAAAGCAGTGTCACAGTTAAATATTTTAGCACACTGCATAAACTAAACTGTGTGTGAAGTGAACTTTTTTTGAGTTTTGATTACTCTTGAGGGCTTATCAATGGATTTAATTTGAACTTTGATCAATACTGTGTTAAATTCTAATACAAAAAGAAATGCTATAGCAAATAATTGCAGACTCAGTAAAGGGTTTGATATTTTGATTATATATACAAGGTTCTCTTGTGGGGCTCAAATGGTCTGTGGGATTTTCTTTTTCTAAAAAACAGTGAAGTGGCCAAAGGAAAAATATAAAGTTTAAATAGCCTTCATAATTCTCATACTTTGTTCTTTTTTCCCCCTCTCTCATGTACATGAGCTAAGGAGCAGTTACTATCACAGTTGTATTCTAAACCTGAATGTTCATGATGAAATTATTTTCAGTGGTCCCTTTCTAACAAGCGCTGACCTGCCTTGTTCTCAGCAAGTACACCTTGATTTAAGGCCTGGTCTGTACATAAACTTAGAGTGATATAACTAAATTGGTTTTAATTCACAGTTTGTTTTGTGCAAGTGGGCACTTACTCTGAAATTCTTGAGTACTTATCCTATTCATATCGTAGTATAGCATTATATTTTTACTGACTTAAACTTGAAAATTCTCTTCTTTCAGTCCCATATTTCAATAACTTAGGCAGCTGCTGTGTTCAATATATTTTCCTTTTAACCAGCAACATAGCTTTCCATAGAAATTCAAGGGATGAAGTGGTTAACTAAAGAGCGAACTTAGCTGGAAACTTAGCTTGATTGATTAACAGTGAACCCATTATATATAATCGGTTTTATAGGATAGGGAGTGCTGGGGAGCCTACATACATAGGGTTGAGGATCCCAAGGGCTTGAGACCACCTAGTGATTGGAAGACCAGTATGATTTGGCGCTGGAGGCTGGAACTTCCTGCTTCTGGGCTGGCCTGCCCCCACTCTCCAGGTTAAGGCTTATGGAGGTTGATTTGGGCAGTATAGGAGGAAGACATGGAGAGAGTGGTGGATGCATCCCAGCTTCCTTCCAAATGTACACACTACTCTGGGCTTCATAGCTATAGCTCTGCTTGCTACCCAGCAGAGCCAAGAAAACACTTTTCTTTTAGGTTTTTAAATTCTTGGCTCTAGACAGGAGATCTCACTGTGAGCACCAAGCAATATGTTTCACATTCCTCTCCACTTTTCCCCCTACCTCAGCACAAAAAAAAGTTGAAATGTTTTTCTAATGGTTCTTTTTTTTCTTTGCAGCTTATATCTAGGCACTCTTGTCCTCATAGCTCTAGCTTTGCTTTATCCTGAATCCTGAACTGGCATACAAGTTTTCAAGATGATCTAACTCTTTATATCTGGATTTTAGATAAATTTGGAAATTGGACTTTAAACAGAAACCCTATTGCAACTTTAATTTTGGAGTCATAGTCACTTCTCTGTAATGAAATTGAGTAATTTGGTAGTGTGCATTCTTATAAGAAGGATATTATTTCTGGTTCAAGTTCCACTCATAGGGCTAATACCCAAACTCATATGAAATGTAAAGGCTCTGTGTGTGCGTGTGTGTGTGTATGTGTATACACACACTCACATATAAAACATTTTTAAAGATACTACCCTTCTGAGATGCAAAGTTCGGCTTAAGGCCATGGAATACATGTGATTGCATTGAGCTTCCATTTATTACTTAGGAATAGTCAATGCTACAGAGTTAGGTCAGCTACATTGTTCAGGGCTCTGAAAAATTTCATGCCCGTGCCATTTAGTTAAGCCAAACTAAGCTCAGTGCAGCAATGGAAGAACCCTTTCCGCCACCGTAGTGTCTACACTGCAGCACTACAGCAACTGATCTGCAGTTATGCCGCTGTAGTGTTTTTAGTATACAGGTGAGTCTCATCTTACGCAGGGGTTCCGTTCCGCGGTTAGTGCATAAAGCAAAAACCGTGAATAGTGAAACACTCGTTGAGCTGAATGGCGGGCGAAATTGCCCGCACTACAGATGCAGTTTTTAAATTGTTGTTGTTGTTTTCTGTTTTTGCCAAATGCGCAAAGCTGAATTTGCGCATGTTAAATTCACCTAACATGCGACTCACCTGTAGATGTTAGCGTCTGTCTTTTTCCTGCTTAAGCAGCAGGGCTACATATGGACCAAGACTAGACATTAGTGTTTTCCTCAGAACAGCAGAGGTGACACAAAGAAATTACACTTCTGCTGCTGAGCATCCCCTACTGATTCTTCTGCATTCTGTCTCTTTCCTTCTTTGCCTTGTACTGAAAGTGAATGTTTTGTGTTATGCAGTGTGAAGAAGTGAGAAGAGGTTGCCAGGGTGTGCGTGCATCTTTTCCTCTTTAGCATACAAGGAAAGCAGTAGGAAAATAAGATGCATGGGAATGATGATGACATATGGAGCACAAAAGAACCTGAAAAGAATTCATAAGAAACAATAGAAATGATTAGGAGACTGAAGAAATTGACTTCTGAGGAAAGATTAAAAGAGCTAAACATGTTATACTGTTCTGACAGAAGAACATCATTTATGCAGTCTTTCAGAACCAGATCTGCTTCTTTTGGTCCCGTTTTTAGTCCCCCTTTCCAGATAGTGAGTATATAAACTGGTAGTATTAGGTCTATGAGAATGTTTTGCTGCTAAATGGTGTGGTTGAAAATGTAACCGTAGAAATTGCATATTGTGGTTCTGTGTATATTATGTCTCAGTGCCTCTATATCAGCTGTTCTCAGCTTGAAAGTTAAAGGTGTGGTTTTTTATCCCTACCAGCCTTGCAAACTCCAGTCTGAGAGTTAACCAGAATTCTCTTTCTTGTGCATTATCCCCAGAATTATTCCCTCAGAGACACCTATGCAACCCCATTTTATTCTGTGTGTGTGTATAGGTGTAATTGAAAGAAAATTGGTACACAATTCTGTTGAAGATGCACAGGAAGGAATAGAGTCTAATTTCCTCTCTCAGAGCTTTGTTGGCTGTTCAATAATTATGGAGGCAAAACCATTAAAGGCTTGTTTTTGTCACTATAAGCAGATACAAAATGAATCTAAGGGTAAGGTTATGCTTATGGAAGCGTGTAGAGTACAGACACTGCATGTCCAGCTAGGGTTAGTATATATAGCAGGGTAGGTGATGAGGCACTGCTTAGGCACGTAAAATACAGAAATGCCAGAAGCCTAGAGTATATTCCGGGGGTGGCCAACCCCTGGCTCTGGAGCTACACATGGCTCTTCAGACGTTGATATGCGGCTCCTTGTATAGGCACTGACTCCAGGACTTTGCCACAGGCCCTGCCGCCCCACCCCTTTACCCCTTCCTGCCTCCTTCCCTCAGCCTGCTATGCCCTTGCTCGTGCCCTCCCACTCAAGCCTCCTGCACACTATGAAACAGCTGATCGGGAGGGAGGGAGAGGTGTTGATGGGTAGCTGGGAGCGGGGTGGGAGAGCTGATGGTAGGACTGCTGACGTATTTCTGTGGCTCTTTGGCAGCGTACATTGGTAAATTCTGTCTTCTTCTCAGGATCAGGTTGGCCACCCCTAATATAGACCATTCATGGCTCTCTAGATGCTAAGCAGAGTTTCCGATGTCTACACTGCTATTTTTAATAGTGTAGTGTCCTGCTGCCTCCCTATTGCTGGAACCTTTCTCCTCTGTCTCCCACCTGCCAGAGCCTTTCACTGCCATGTGTAGGTAAACAACACAGTCTGGATGCAGCCTGCTTTTTACTGTGGAATGTAGTTACACGTACCCTACACACTGGCACAAGTTTAAACAAGGCTGAGTATTGAAGGCAATTTGGGTGAAAATGATCATAAAATGATAAGTTTCATGATTCTAAGGAAAGGAAGAAGTGAGAGCAACAGAATAAGGACAATGGATTTTTAAAAAAACAGACTTTAACAAATACAGAGAACTGGTATGTATAGTCCTATGAGGAGAAGATCTAGGGGACACAGGAGTTCAGGAGAGCTGGCAGTTTCTAAAGTAGGCAGTATTAAAGGCATAACAATAAATTATTTCAGTACAAAGGAAAGATCGGAAGAATAGTAACAGGCCCGTATAACACCATCAGGAGCTTTTCAGTGACCTAAAAATCAAAAAGGGATCCTACAAAGAGTGGCAACATTAACAAGTTACCAAGGATGAGTACAGAAGAGTAGCACAAGCATATAGAAACAAAATCAGAAAGGCTGAGGCACAAAATGACTTAAGCCTAGGATGGGACATAAAAGACAATAAAAAGGGTTCTGTAAATACTTTAGGTGACCTGATACTCAACATAATATTAACAACAAGGGGGAAGAAATGCAATCCAAACTAGGGAAAAAACAGTTAATGAGCCTTTAAATAAATTTGAAATATTCAAGTTGGCAGGGCCTGATGAAATTCATCCTAGGGTACTTTTGAAACTAGCTGAAGCAATCTCAGGACCATTAACTATTATCTTTGAGAATTCATGGAGGATGCATGAGGTCCCAGAGGTCTGGAGAGGGGCAAACATAATATTCATCTTTAAAAGGGGAATAAAGAAGAACTATGGACTAGTCAGCCTGACTTTGATACCTGGAAAGATACTGGAGCAAATTATTAAACAATCTATTTGAAAGTACCTAGGGGGTGATAGGATTATAAGGAAGAGCCAACATGGATTTGTCAAGAACAAATCATGCCAAGTTAACCTGATTTTCTTCTTTGAGAGGGTTACTGACCCAGTAGATCAGGGGAAGCTGTGTAGGTGTGATTTATGTCTTATGGCTTTGGCATAGCCCTATATAACATTCTCATAAGCAAACTATGAAAATGTGGTCTACCTATATTATACTAGCTAGCTAATCTAGTTAATTACTGTAAGGTGGGTGCACAACTGGTTGAAAGACTTTACACAAAGAGTAGTTATCAGTGGTTCTCTATCAAACAGCGGTGATGTATCTAGTGGGGTCCCAGAGCGGTCTCTAACTTGGGGTCTGGTACTATTCAGTATTTTCATTTGTGACTTGGATAATGAAGTGGTCATTATGCTTGTAAAATTTGGTGATACCATGCTGGTATAGGTGGCTAGCAGTTTGAAAGATAGGATGAGAATAATAACAACCTTGTTAAATTGGCGAATTGGTCTGAAATCAACAAGATGAAGTGCAGTAAAGACAAGTGCAGAAAGTACTACTTTTAGGAAGGAAAAATGAAATGCACAACTACCAAATAGGGAATAATTGGCTAGGTGATGATACTGCTAAAAAGGATCTGGGGCAGGCCTGCACAACATGCGGCCTGTGGGCCACATGTGGCCCGCACAGGCTCACTGTGTGGCCCGCGGGGGGGTAAGTAGGGGCGGGGCAAGCCAAGCGGTGGGGTGAGGGGAAGTGGATGGGGGCAGGACGAAGGCGGGGTTTTTCGGCCCGCAGCTGGGTTTTTTGCAGTAATATGGCCCTCGCTGCTTTCCGAGTTGTGCAGGCCTGGTCTGGGGGTTATAGTGAATCACAAATTGAATGAGAGTAAAGAATGTGATACAATTACAAAAAGGCTCTTATTCTGGTATGCATTAATAGGAGTGTGGTAGGTATGACACAGGCGGTAATTGTCCCACTTTACTTGGCACTGGTGAGGCCTTAGCTGGAGTGCTGTATCCAGTTCTGGATTCCACACTTTAGGAAAGATGTGTACAAGCTGGAGAGGGTCAGGAGGAGAGCAACAAAAATGATAAAAAAGCTTAGAAAACCTGAATTATGAGGAAAGGTTTAAAAAAAAAACACCTGGCCATGTTTGGTTATAGAAAAGAAGACTGAGTCAGGGGGCCTGATAACAATCAAATATGTTAATAACTGTTATAAAAGGATAGTGATCAGTTGTTCTCCTTGTCCACGGAAGGTATGACTAGAACAGAGGTGGGCAAACTACGGCCCGTGGGGCTGTTAGGGACAGGAGTCCAGGGAGGGGGTTGGTCATGGGACAAGGAGCAGGGGGGGTTAGATGGGTCTGGGATTCTGAGGGGGGTGGATAGAGAGTGGGGGCCAGGCTGTTTGAGGAGGCAGAGCTTTCCTTACCCAGCCCTCCATACAGTTTCGCAACGCCGATGTGGCCCTTTGACCAAAATATTTTGCCCACCTCTGGACTAGAAGTAATCAGCTTAAATGGTAGCAAGAGAGATTATGGGTAGATATTAGGGAAAAGTAGCTATAAGGATAGTTAAGCCCTGGGATAGGCTTAGGGAGGTTGTGGAATCGCTATCATTGGAAGATTTTAAAAACAGGTTCGAGTTAGACAAACACCTATCAGGGATGGCCTAGAATTGCTTGGTCCTGCCTCAGTGCAGGGGGATGGACCTGAGGACTTCTTGAAGTCCCTTCCAGTCCTACCACTTCTATGATTCTAAATACCGAGAAGAAGAATTAAGACGATATTTTTATATAGTCACTTTTCAAGGTAGAACCTCATGTAGATATAAAGAGTTACCATTTGGTGTTTAAAGATGGTTGAAATCAGTCTCTCAAATCTGTTCTCCAATAATTTGTATGGTTGAAAAAGTTATTTCAGTAATGTTGTTGTGTATTTGAGTATGATCCTAACTTCCTGACCAGATTCTTTAATGTTTTCTCTTTTAGGAGTGACAGTTCTTTCAGATTCTTTGTGTTCTTCTTTGTGTATATCTGTCAGTTTGCTGTACATGTACTCCAGGCTGCGGGATTTCAAGGATGGGGTAACTGGTGAGTGATTAGCTTTATTCAATTTTGTGTTGCATATCCAAGAATAAAACTAGTGTTTTAAGTTGGAATAAAATCTCAGTGTAAAAGACAATAGATGTATGCAGAGAAATAGTTTAGTAGGTAATATTTTTCATTTGGCATTTTGGTGATGAGGAGGCCAGATATCATTGTAGAGTGCCCCTTATTGTAGTAAAAATCAATCCCAAGGATATCTGGAGAGGCAGATACTCCTGATATTATGGTGACCAGAATGTTATCTTTCACCCCAAACCCCTAACTGTCCCAGTTTCGTATCAGCTCTGCTCAGACATCACATTGACTGTGTTTATGTATGTGATTTGCCCTACATTTGAAATAAAACTAAGAAAAGAAATCTTAAAAATAACTTGGATGGTAATAACATACAGAACGAGATTCAATGTGTTCACTAATGTAATTTTCAGTTATGCTTCACTTGCAATAACTAACATTTCAATCAAGCAGACTTCTGTAACATCTTCAATTTATGTTAACATACTGGAATGTGAAAACAAAAATGTTGTGTTGGGGATACCTTGCTAACCAATGGCATGCATCTTGGCTGCTTATTTTTAAAGGTTTAGAAGCAAATGGGAATGATACAAGGAAGCTGTTAAGTATTCTGAATTGGTGAGAGTATGTATGCTTATTCCAGCCTTGGTTCACCTCTGACAGTAAATTTAAGTACAGTAACTCCTTGCTTAACATTGAAGTTTTGTTCGTGAAAAATGCTACTTGAAGCAAAATTATGTTAAGAATTAATGTAAATGGGGAGGGAGTACGTTCCAGGGAAATTTTTTTCACCACACAAAAGACTATAAAAGACACAGTATAAGTTTTAAACAATTTAATACTGTACACAGCAATGGTGATTGTGAAGCTTGGTTGAGGTGGTGAAGTCAGAGGGTGGAAGAGGGTGGGATATTTCCTAGGGAATGCCTTACTGCTACATGGTGAACTAGCAATCAGTTGGGGGCAATAATGCCAAACTCAGCACCACAAAAGAGACAGAGCAAAGACACATACCAACCTACACATCCACAGACACTCTCAAACGCATATGTTTTTCCAGCAGTTCAGCGCTACTCAAGTTTGTTTGGGTGTGACAATGATTAATTCTTCTCTGTTTGCCAGTGTTCGTGTAAGATGAATCCATTTCCTACTGTTTATATATTTGAGGCTGGGTTTTTTTCCCCCTTTGGAAGTGTAAGCATTTATAACAATTTGTATATATAGTATATTACTTTTTTGTTTGTCTTTGAGGGTTTCTTTTAGCAGTGTGTCACTGACGATATGGAAACCTGCAAGATTTTTTACAGTGTTGCCAACTCTTGAGATTTTTTTGAAGATAGTTTTGGATGGGGCTGGAGCCAATCTTGCAACGAAACAAGAAGCTCCAACCCACTCACGAATTTAAGTCCTCTGATTGGTTGTCTGTCCCACTTCCCCACCTCCTGGGTCAGAATAATCAATCAACTGCTACTGAGTTGTCTCCGCCCCTCCCCACAACATCCTTAAGCCATTTTCACAGCAGGGGTGGGGGTTGGACGAAGCTAAAGAGCCCAACAGCTCGGAGTGGCACCACTCCTTTCCCTTCTGTGAGCGTCCTGTGGAATGGTTTCTCTACTCCTCCCCTCTGCCTCTCTGAAGCACTCTACATAGGAAGGGGCAGAGATGAACAAAGAGCTTCTAGAGATGCCCCCACCTCCTAAGCCTGAAAAAGGTCGAGAGGAGTGAAGAGAACCAGGAGGAGCAGAGAGGAGGCTGGGATGCAGAATTAATGAGGGGTGGGCCTGGGGTCCTCCACTGAAGAGGTTTCTTCAGTAGGAACTAAGTTAGCTTACCTAATACATTTGAGGAACTGGGCACAACTAATTGTCTCACCACAGAGGATAGGAAGGGGGAGTTTAAAAAAAAAAAAAAACAAAGGCAGGCAGACACCCCCTCCTCCCCCCAAAAAACCCACCACAATATAGTCTGGGCCAAAAAATCATGAATTAAAAATAAATTGTTTCAAGTCTGACTCATAAGGTTTGATCTCTTGAGGTTGATAATAGTGAGGCAGAATTAATGTTGTATGGATATGATCTTAGTGACTGTGGTTGACTAAGGTTGATTTGCTTGTTAGGGGAATGGATAGCTTGTGTTTGTGAGTGTCTGTGGGGTGTATATTTATGAGAAGGTGACAGGTATGTAGGTGCACTCTATTTCCTGACTTTTGTGGTTTTGAGTTTGGCATTATATTGTCCATTACCTGGTTTTTCCTGTTCATAAAAAAATCTTTACAATTGAAACTGCAGAGACTGACGCTAACTTTAGTTTTAAATTACTTTGTTTTTCCATTCGATTATCCAGTTTACTTTGGTGAGAAATTCTTTTTCACTTCAGTGATGCTATCTCTAATGTAGTAGTTGCATGTGACTGAGACAGCCCCTTGAAAAGCTCTCCCCTGTGTCCCACGCTTTTCAGTAGGAGTGAAGCCACACATTACCATCAGTTAAGATGGCTGCAATTTCCTCAAAACCTTAGTAAGTGGAAGGGAAGCTGCTCTTTGGAAAAGATACTTTGTTTTACTGAATGCAATGGAATTGAAGCCAGGCTGCCCTCAATGAGTATGACCACCCTCAGGGCTCAGTAGTTAAGAGAAAAGGCAGGAAACTGTCAGACAGGGGCTTGTTGACATTATCGGCATTTTTATCAATCCTTTGTTTCTTTAGCTATAATGCTGCAAGCTAGCTTAAGTAATCTGGTGTGGGTTTTTTTTAAAAAAAAAACAGTGTTTTATTGATCAGAGAATAAAGAACTGTTTACCTGCGTGAATTTGATTTCTACTATTCTTCTTTGAGTTTAAAAAAAGGAACATCCTGTCTAAAAATCTGAAAAGTTTGAAAATTTTGAGGTTTTTTAGTCTTAAGACCTCATCTACACTACAAAGTTATGTCACCATAAGCTACCTTGCATTGACCTACTTGTGCCTATTTCTCCACGTACATTTGTCTCCCACTGATGTAAGTTCTCCATTATGCTGATATACGAACACTACCTCCCTATGCAGTGTTAAGCCCTGGTCAATGTATTGAGGTTGATGCAGCGCAAATGTAGACACCACATTACTTGTGTCGACCCTAATGGTCCTCTAGCAGCTGTCCCACAATGCTTAGCGCTGACTGCTGTGATCACAGTTGTGAACTCCAGGCAGTTGTACTCATTGGGATATTTTTCTCACTGAGATTCAGTCTTGGGAGTAAACAACACCATTTCCCCTTCAATCTACCAAAGGCACATTCAGCTGTGATTGCACCTGCTGAGCTGGTACTCGAATTTTTCTTTGATGCTGTCCAGGTGGCTGGGTATGACTTCATGAGCCAGAAGAGTAAAGGGTAGGCAGCGGGATCCTTGGGATCATTGTTGGCATTTCTACATCACCAGTCGGGAAAGGAGGTCGCTGCTTGTAGCTCTCTGTGTTCTTAAAGATGGCATCATACACCTTCCCTGACCAGCCAACATTGGTATCAGTGAAGTGTCCAAGGTTATCCACCAGTGCTTGTATAACCACAGAAAAATAGCCCTTTCTGTTGATGTGCTTGGTGGCAAGGGGGTCTGGTGCCAAAATAGGCATATGTTATCTGTCATGCCACCACGGTTTGGAAATCTCATTGCTACAAATCCATCCTTTATGTCCTGCACGTTGCTGCGAGTTGCAATCCTGTGGAGCAGGAGATGATTTTAATGGCCCTGCACACTTGCATGACTGTGCCCCCCGCAGTGGATTTTCAAACTCTAAAATGATTTCCCACAGACAGGTAGCAATCCAGCGTTACAAGTTTCCACAGTGTGATCACTACTTGCTTCTCCACTGTCAATGCAGCTCTCGTTCTGGTGCCCCCGCACTTGCATGAGCTCAGTATACAGATCCAGGAATGTGGCCTTGCACATCCAGAAGTTCTGCAGCCACTGCTCATCATCCCAAGCCTGTGTTGTGATTCAATCCCGCCAGTCAGTGCCCATTTCTCAGGCTCAGAAATGGCGCTCCACCATTTGCAGCTGTTCCGTGAATGCTACCAATGATCTTGAATTGGTTTGCTCTGTGACCCACAGCAATCTGTCCTCCACGAAATTGTCATGTTCCCCACAGCTCTTCTTATGGCTCTGTAAATGCCAGAGGATTGTGCATCCTGTACTTGCAGTGCTCGTGATAGTAGTGTAGAGCTGTGTAGGCTCCCTGCTACTGTCAGTGATGGTGGACAGTGACAAGTTCCACATGAATTTGTGGGATTTTCAAAGTAGGCATGAAAATTATGGGATAGAAATGGCATTCACGTGTGGAGAAAGGTGCATGATGGGAACTTGACCCCACAGTCCCAGTCAATCCTGCATGACTCTCTTCTGCCCTCAATGCATTGCCAAAACTTCCCAAAAGACATTGTGCTGGACAGTGGTGCGTTGCATACTGGGATACCTGCCCCTGCTGCTCCGCACTGTGTAGCGACACAAGAACTCCTGGTGAGTATGTGCGGTGCTGATGCAAGGAGCCAAGTAGACATGCGCCCAAGCAATATACTAACTGCAACAGCTTTATACAGATGTTAACTTAGTGGCAAAAGTTTGTAGTGTAGAGATGCCCTAACTTTAAGACTACATAATTTAAGAACTGCACTTCTAAAAGTATTTTATAAAACTGACTCTATATTTATATTTTATAATTGTCATTACTGTTCTCAAGGCAGAACAGAACCAGAAGGTTACAAAGGTTTCTTTAAAAGGAAATATGTAGTACATCACTGTAATAAAGTTTGTCATTCGTTCTTTAGTGGATGGATTTCCTCTCTGACTGGGCTTAACGAGAGTATTCCTGTTGGCATTATAATGATAATCATAACAGCACTTTTCACAGCATCTGCTGTCATCTCACTAGTTATGTTTAAAAAGGTAAGTTGCTCTGTTTTTACTATTTCACACTTCCATTTACTTCACTGTCCCCAATCTAGATTTTAATTTTCTGCTTTAGGGAAGTCCTCTCCTGCATCTTCACAATTGATTGGTTTAGGTGATATTCCTATAGCTCTCTTCCTGCTTTGCTTTACCTGTACTGGCTGCATTTCTGTAATGCCTTTTTGCTTGTGTTTCCACAGAGACAGAAGACACTGCCATTTTGTATGTGTGTGTTGTGTAAAACAAAGATACTATTTAGTCTGTGCAAACTGAAATTGTCAGGGGAGGATTTGAGTGTGGGGATAGTAAAGACAGTAAGTGGTGGGGAGAGAAGGAGAATGTGACAAAACCTGCCCCAGTGGAAGTACAGGACACACTGCACTGAGGTGTCAGGCACTCCGGTTGTAATTTTGCAACATGCGGTGACTAATCAGGCTATTAAATAAGTGGTCTGATTTTCATACGTGCTGAGTAATTTTCATCTGTTCTTGAAGTCATATCCCTTTGGAAATCAGGAGGAGCTGCAGGTGCTCTGCACCCTTGAAAATCAGGCCATCTTTATTTAGCGTCCAAGCTTTAGGCACCCACATGAAAAATTGCATTCTCAATACTCTCATGATAAGTGCTATAAAAGTTCCTAAGAAAGATGCCCTGGACTTGACAGCTCGATAGAAATTTCCTGTATCAGGATATAGTCTCTAGACCCCAGTTCCTCATTTGCCTTCTATCCAGAAGGCATACATTTAGACTCACAAAATACCCAAATAAAATGTGTGGTGTTCAAATGCTTACAGGGGTGGCCTCTCTGTTGTTGTTTTAGTTTTCCTACCTTATCTTTAAGGGACGGTCATCTTTTGAGGATTTCAACCATCCCTAAAGGTTCTCTCCTGCTAGTATTTGGGAAGAAGTCAAGGTCAGAGCATGGATGAGACTGATTCTGTAAGCATCTCCAAGCTAGGAACATGGGCTAGAGCCAGATCCTTTTTTTATAGATGGCTGGTTTCTGAGCAGTAGGAAACATTTTGCCACTATTACCTGGGGCAGCTCAGGGGATAATTTTTTCCCTGTTGCTCTCACTGCATCTCTTGGGAAGCATTCCTCTTCCCTGTCAAAAGCTCCTTTCCTTCAAACAATCAGTATGAAGTCATCTTAACCCAACTAAGCAATTTGCCTCACTCTGCCAAACGTGCTACCACAACAGACAAAACTATACTTTCCATAAAGAGCATTATTTCTTCTTGTCTTTTAAAGTTTTAATGCATTAAGAGCTGTTTAATTTTGAGTGTCACTTAATGTCAAATTTTCTATACTTGATAAAGTTCCATTTTTTAATTGTTTAGGATTTTGCCATTTTAATGCCAGTTAAAAGGCACATGGGTCTAAAACATCAATAAATATTTGCTGTCGATGCTCGGGACTAAAGTTCACCCATTTGATTATCCCCTCCATACAGCTGCAAGCAAGCAACAGAATTAAATTTCCCATCACCTTATTCATTTAATTTATTTAACAACTTGGTGTAGCATTTACAAATATAGATAAAAAATGTTATGATCATTCCATTTACTCTTGTTTCTCTCCTCTCCCTTCCCCTTTCTGTCTTAGGTGCATGGCCTATATCGCACAACCGGTGCTAGTTTTGAGAAAGCTCAGCAAGAGTTTGCAACTGGTGTGATGTCCAACAAAACTGTACAAACAGCTGCAGCAAATGCAGCATCTACAGCAGCAACTAGTGCAGCTCAAAATGCTTTCAAGGGTAACCAAATTTAGTGAAATACAAAAATCACTACAGTTCTCTTTGACTACTTTATTTTCCATCTTATTAATTCTATTCCTAAAGACTTGCGTTCAAAATACACACAGCATGTATGTCTCTCCTTCAGCTGTGCATGGGCTAAAACAGAGGGAAAAAATTGTTTTATTCCTTTATACATTTATCTATCAAAACAAAAAAACCACAGCCAACCTTTGCCCTCTTTAAAAAGTTAATTAAATACGTTCTAGATATATAATTCTCCATATTTTCTGGAGGACCAATATTTTGGTGGAAACTTCAGCAATGGATCTGAAATTGATATGGTACTTTCTGTGATCAGTTAAGTGTATTTATAGGAGGTTGGGTTTTTTTTAGTATTTCACTCTGGAATCTTTTGTTTTAACTTAAGGAAAGCACTTTGGAGCAGTTATTTTTGTTCCTGAGAGCCTGTTTCTACTATAAGAAGTAGACTGACAGTCTAAGACTTAGATTTGGCTGCTGCTGTAGCAATTTCAGCAGCTGATGGACAGATATAAGTATGGTAGATAATGTAAATTATTTTTTTTAGGGCAGTACTTTTTTTATATAAATCTACAAGTTTGCATGAATATTGTTGAGATATTTGGCCATGCTGAATTAGTGTTTTGGTTCAGGATTTATCTGTACCACTTACGATTATAGTGTTGGTTTGTATCCATTTTCATGGCATACTTTCTTCTAAATTAGAAATGGCTATTGCATAGACATTCTTGCTGCCAGAATGTGTAATGCAATGAACAGTTAAGAGAATTTAACTGATGGTTTTGATCAAAGAGCTAAATGATTATATTTGCTATTTTTAATTTCAGTTTTCATGTCTAAGGAAAACACATTCTGTTACAGGAAAAATAATCAAGTTTTAGAACACTTCCATAGCAGTTGTTTGCCCCTTTTAAATGCAGTGAAATTTTTGTGGTGTGTGTTTAGTGGGGGGGGTGTTAGATTTTTCTTTTTTCACTGTCAATTTGTGTTTACCAGTGGTACTAAATCAGTAGCTTGATCATTCACTTTATTTACTGCTTGTCCTAAAATCTGAATATACAGTATTTCATTTAATTTTTTTACAGGAATATTTTCTCTACTCAGACTTTTTAAACTGTAGCATTTAACACATACTTGAATTCCTTTTAACACACCTCAGCCTTCAGTGACTTGATTCAAGCTGCATAATGAAGATTAACTATTTTGAGTTGGAAAAGTGAAATATTTTTTATTTCCATTAAGTGAGAATACAGTTAAGTACATTGTTGAAATGGATGCCTTTTTAATATATTAAATTGATGCTGTGATGCACCATGATTCATGCTGGTACTTATCTTAATAATTTTCAAAATCCTAATCAGTTCTTGCTTCAAAATCATGTTGCTGTCTATTTAAGGCTATTTGAGATTCCTAGGTAGGTTGGTTGATTGGATGATAATATATATAGTACTTTGGACTAAGTTTAAAATTCCAGTTTCAGAAAGTGAGATCATTAAGGACCTGATCCCTAAATCTTACATAAATGCTTTCACTGAAATCTGTATGACTGCTCATATGAATAAGGGTTTGCAAGATTGAACCTTAAAATTATAAAGACCCAGTTTATATTAGGGCATTTGGTTGGTATAATTGCGTTGCTCAGGGGTGTGAAAAATTCACATCTGTGAGTGGTGCAGTGAAAGGGACCTAATTTCCTGGTATAGACAGTGCTAGGTAATAGGCGAATTCTCCTGTCAACCTAGCTACTGCCTTTTGGAGAGATGGAGTGCCTATGCTGACAGGAGAATCTCTCCTGTCAGCATAGGTAGTGTCTCCTGAAGCAGTGCAGCTGCAGCAGTTTAAGTGTAGACAAGCCAAGAGAGGCCCAATGTCCTGAATGTGGATTGGTTTTGATAGAGGAATAATCTTCTCACTTCAGTTTACAGATATTGTAAAATAACACCATTTTAAAAATTACCCTTCAACAGCTTAGTACCTGGAGCAGCATAGCACTTACATACGTAAATCCCTGTATAAATTACAAGTATAATTTAAATTTGTAATTTAACTTCTCGAAATCCCATTTTAGTAATAAAGATAAATATGGTAAGAAAGCATTATAATATGATCTATACTGAAGTTAAATAAAACAAGGAATTCTTGTGGCACCTTAGAGACTAACCAGTTTATTTCAGCATAAGCTTTTGTGGGCTATAGCCCACTTCATCGGATGCATAGAATGGAACAGAAGTAAGATGTATTTATATATTGAAGCTGTTTTTCGTAATTATATTGTCTCCAGATAGCATTCTCTTCACTATGAAGTAAACAGTGCAATTGAAAAAACAGTAACAGGGAAGGTCAGTAGAGGAGGTTTAAGATTTTTTTTTTAATTTGTTTAATCATTAATATTCCATCTGAATTGTTATTTTATAGTTTGTGTTTTGATCTGCTGGCACGTTTCAGGCCTCTCTAGATCCAAGTCTTACTTTTTGAGTCATCTTAATCAAATATAAAAATTGTACCAAGGACTTCCTTTAATTGTGAATCTTTAGCCTGAATTAAGCTTTTTTTCTTTTTTTCATAGGGTATGAGGGATACTATCCTCAGTTAAACTTATTGACATACTGTAGAATAGTCAATTACCAGCACATGATATTAAAACACAGCTTGAAACTGACAGGCACATACATGCCTAGTTACATACATATGATTGTTTCATTTTTACCATGTTTACCTCTGCACTCAAAAATGCATTACAGTACAAAATTAATATATATGAATATTTGATCCAAAGGAAAAATATTCTAATTTTAGATTTGAGAGCTGAAGTCTGATGTTTGTTAAAATATTTTTACTTGATTAACAGAAGCATTAGTCTCCTATCCATTAACACAATATGCATCCACTTAATTTGTCATTTTGTTGTATTGTGGCAAATTTGGTTGAAAGTATGAAGTTTAAACACTGGAATGTCAATAGTCAGTGATCTGTAATTTAGGATTTGGATTTATTTATCTGAAGGATGTTTGTATATTTTGTAAATTACTAACAATGCTCTGCCATCCTAGTGAATGTCATGGTTCTGTAGAAAAACACTCATTCTGTCCCTCTGATGTTGCATGTCTGAGTAGTTCACAAGTTTTGTATATTTATTGTATTAACACAAGGTCATAGAATAAAAATACTGTTTCCTGGATGTTTGCTCAGAATAGTTTTAAACGTAGGGATTTTTGTAAAGGTCAGGTAAACATGAAGGAAGGCTGCTCTGTATAAAAATATCATTTGGTTTTTACAATCTGTATATAAATTCTGTAATCTGCTGAAATGGGAAAATAAGATGTCCACTACCAGAATAACAAATTAGTACGACTAGAATTGGACTACTCAAATAGTATGAAGGAAAACTTCAGCAGTGCTTGCAGCACTTTGTACTTGTGCTATAAATTGAAAGTTTAACGACAAAACCAAATCTCTCTCTCTCAAAAAGATGTTCTGTCAGTACTAAATGAAACTACAGATATTAAACCTTACTTAGGATTTTACTGGAAGTAAAATGAAACTGCTGAAAACAATATTGGTTTTGCTATTGTTTATTTTTCTGTTTTCTGAATTGACGCTTCTGTATCTATATTTTGTTCTGCTGTTTTGGTTCAATCGTTACAGTATAACATTGCTGTCTACTGCTGTTTCATATAATTAATATGTTGAGTATGTTACTGGATTTATTACCATCTTATATTGGGGGGGGGGGGTGTAAAAAGCTAACTTGACAGTTGATGTAAGACCATTGTACTGTAATAGTGTTTTTGCAAATGCACAGTACAGTGATACTCGTGTTCTGATATGTAGCCACTATTTTCTCTAGGCAGTTGTCGTCAGAAGTGACTTGTTCAAGACAGTTGCACACCTAACAGTAGTGAAATTATCTATCTCCAGTTGCCCCTGTTTTCCTCTTCCCTTGTTATTCTATATTTAGATGTTTTGACAGCAGAAACTTCTTTAAACGGGCACAATCAACTCTAAAAAGTTTTGGGTATACTATACAATAAGTAATATTTAAAATGGCTAAAATAAAAAGCAAAAAACCCCACTGTTGTGCATAGTCAGTTATGATACAGTTGCACGTCTTTGCTCATGATTACATATCTCTCATGTATTCCTCCTGAGGAGATTGTAGGCTTCCCAGGCTCTGCCTGTGGCGGCTTACCAGAAGAAAATGGCAGCAGGAAGGCATGTGCACAGAGAATAGGGGAGGGGAAAGAAAGATGGGCCTGAGCACACTGGGTGCTCTCTAAGACCCTTAGAAACAAATATTAGCAGGGAGGCAGAAAAACACTTACAAAAACTTTACATAGTTTCAGGTACCAGAGAGGTAGCCGTGTTAGTCTGTATCCACAAAAACAGCGAGGAGTCTAGTGCCACCTTAAAAACTAACACTTTGGGGCACAAGCTGTCATGGGTAAAAAAACCACTTCTTCAGATGCATGGTTTACATGGTTTGACTTTTAAAAAATTGTAAGGAATTTTTTGTCAGGAAACATGGAGTTTCAAAAATAAATACAGATTGACAGTTTCCTCTTAAAGCTATAGCCTCCTTGGGAAAGAATTTTATGACAATATTCACTGTCGTCTTTTCCTAGAAAAGCCATCACCAAGCTTTTTCTCTCCCACACACATTCTCTCTGTCTGTGTATGTCTGTCAGTAAAGAGGCATTAGTTGTAACATTTTTTTCTGGAGGGAGGCAGAAATAACCAGATTTTTAACTGCACATTGTATGTATGTATAGGATAGATTTGCAAATGGTGCTCTATTTGCATCCATTTTTATTTTTTGTTTGAAAATTTTCTTAGTACATCTGTCAGCTCAGTGATTACTGTGGTTGAGCACTATGGTGGTGAAATAAAACATTGTTTTGGTTATCAGGTTTCTTTTCCTATTGTTAGAGCTAATTCTTCCTAGGATTTTGCTCATCTTTGTGGCAGTAGAAGGGTGATTTTTTAAAAAAGTTAAGTTATGCCTTCATTCAGTTTTCATTATTTTAAATGCTGTGGAGAAGCATATGGTCAAAATAGTTCCATACTATTATTTTTGTATTGCTGGCAACATGTATTCTTATAGGAAACGTTTAAATGTCTTTTTTTTTAAAAAAAAGAGTAGTCAATTCTCAAGCCATTTGTGGGGGCAGAGGGGTATCTGTCTTATGGGAGTCTAATATGTGTGTTACTCTTCAGTGTAGCAAGCCTAGCTGGCTTGGTAAGGTGAATGCAGTTTGACTCTAAATAAATGAGCCTGAACAGAAAATATTTCTCACAAATCAAGCACAGGGCCGAATGGAACAGATATACCAGTAATTGAGATACATGTCTGTTTAATGTTTTCCTCCAACAAGTAAAAAAGAAAATGAAATTTCAATAATAAATAAAACATAGATTAGCTTTTGTGAGGGTTTTTGTCTGACTCTGCACATAGGTGAGCTTCTCTGCTATGGAGAAAAATGAGATGAATTTACAAAGGAAACTGCTTGTCTTTTACTTCAATAGTGGGATGATAGCTTAGCTATGTATTGGCACTGAAACGGAAATCACGACACGTTTCTGAGAAATATGTGAAGTCTATGGAAGCATCGCTCTGGAAACCGTTTTGTTCTGAAATAAAATTGAATGCTTACAGTGCCAATTTAACAGGAGCATAGGCAGTTACTAGCTAAAACTTTTTCACATTTTCCTACTTCTGTGTTAGTCGTATAGCATGTCCTCTCTCATAACACCCCCCATCCTCAGGTAATGACTGGGTATGGTAAAGTGTTCATTGTGCTACTTTAACCATGTTACTGTGTTAATAGGTGTGTTACACCACCTATTAAAACAAAAGCAAGGAGTTCATGTACATGACATTGGCAAGGGCAGTCTCTGTTTGTGCTGGCTTCTGCCTATGGGCTGTTTATACATAACATTGCTGTTTCAGTTAGTTAAGGCAACTTACACATCCTGAATAGGGAAATAAGACACAAATTTTTGATATCGAAGTTGGATATTGTGCTAGAAAAAGGTGCTGAAGTGACTGACCATCGAGCCCACAGCTAGAATGGAGTTGGAATACAGCTTCTGTGCTATCTTGTGTTGCTCTGTGCCCTCAATCTATTGGTGTCTGTCCCTGGGCTGCAGGGAACACTTCTTTGGATTAGAAGGTTTTACTGCCAGAGCTGGGTGGATAGAGATGTAGCAGTTATGGTGATCTGCTGGCTTGGAACACTTTGGGCATCTTTGAATTTGCCGCTGTTCTGCACAAAAACAACTGGTGCTCTTGAAATCCTCAGCTAAGCTGCTGCTGAAGCTGCTAAGAAGGCACAAGTAAAATTGACACCAGCCTACTAAAATGAGTATGAATTACTTGTGCATTGGCCATCTTGTCAGACACACTTTACCTGATGTTGTTTGTCTTGGTGCATGCCTTCGGTGTTGGCAGTGCAACTGGGAGATTTTTATAGTATTGGTGAAGGGCTGTTGGCTCCATGGCATGTCTTTTTGATGTTTATCAGGGAAGAATTGGACAGTGGGGGGGATATATGATTCTTTGCTCAAACTAGCAGGAAGAGGTGTTGTATCTTTTCATTTTAATTACATGTTCTGGAAGTGGCTGCGTTGACATGGCTGTTTCTCTTCTCTGCTACCCTTCCCAGCCAAGCCAATGAATTTACATCTCATTGGAGTCTGAGCATTGCTAAAGTTAGCTAATGGCCATGCATTTATAGCATGGATTGTGTCACTTCTCTGTTAGGTGAAGTTCACTCTGGTACCATAGGGCCATCACGCTGAAGAGACAAATATTAAAGGAGAAGCGTCCACATACAGTATGAAAGGGGTTTTTTTAACGTCACTTTGCCATGTAGATACCAACATCTTCAAAACCCTTTAAATTCTCAAGCAGGTTTTTAATATTTTAAAAAAGCAAGGAGTTTACAGTTGCTCTTAGGTGCAGATAGATTAAGTAGGCTCCTCTGTGTTCTGCCTCTTCAAGTTCAGCTTGTTCAATAAGTGGAATGATAGATATCACTGTGTTACGGAGGCTCCACAGGTAAGAGTTAATTTTGCACTCAAATATATAATGAAATCTTATGCTATTATTATCAATCATTTCAGGGAGTTTTGGGCTCTGAATTACAATTCTCCACTTCCACTAACCTTAGGTTAGAGTTATATATCACCCCTTTTGAAAAAGGTATGAGTTTTCTTTACATACATCAAGCCATTGTACAGTTTTAGTACAGTCAGCACATGAAATACTTTGGGGACACAGGTTGTTTTGTTTCTCACATTAACATAAAAGGGAGGCAGACATATCTATGGTTACTGATATCTGATGATAACTCTATAGTGATGATATAATATCTAACAGGGAATTCAGCTGAGTTGGGAGCTACCTTGCTATCAATTCTGTGTTCATCATTTCTAAGAGCTGTGGAAATAGCATCAGGTTGAGAGTCCTGGGATGTTGCACAGTTAGAAATGTTGACCTTTTCAGCTAGTTCTGGCTTTTCAAGTAAAATAAATGGACCCAACTGGTTTACAGTAGGTGACAGTGTAAAGGTTTTAATTGCACTACCTGGTGCTAAGTGTTTCCTGTCAGAAAACTGTTAACAGGCAGCCACTGTGTTCAGCAGCACACACTGGCAGCCTCTAAGGCTGGGTTCTGTTTCCAGTTTTAACAATTTCTCTATTTCTAAAATGCATATGCTTCTTACCAACTTTTAGAAAGTGCTTTGAAATCTATGGATGAGAAGAAATAAGTGCTTTAGTATCATAGTATTTAAAAGCCACTACACACAGAATTGGTCAGTTTTTCACATGCCTCAAAACCTACTTTTCTTATTCTTCCCACCACCAAAGAGAAACCATGCTGGTTTTATCTGGCAGCTATATTAGTAATTAGAACTATATTTAATTATAAAATTACTTTTAATTCAACTTGTATAATAGATTGCTACAATTTAAGATCAACTGCTTAGTGATCAATATGTATGTGGCAATATAGTGTCACAATCACTGCAAAATCTTTATGCTACTGTAAATTTATAAGTGTAAATCCCTCAGGGTATGGTTACACTTACAGGATTATAGCGGTCCCCTTATACAGCAATATGTATAGCACTATTGTGTGTCCACACTGAGACACGCCAGCGGTATAGCATGGCCACATTTGCGGCACTTCAGGCGGCATTAACAGCAGCGCATTAGGGCAGGTATCCCACAGAGCACCTCTTCCCGATCTGGCGCAATGCCTTGTGGTGGGGGGGGTGTCACTTGCGGGGCATTCTGCATCCTGTTCCAACTACCCATGATGCTTCGTGGCATATCCCAGCAATCTCTGGGTTTCTGTCCACCTCAGGCACCATCTTTCAATGGTGCACTTTCAGCAAGGCGCACTCCGTCTTCCATTTTTGTGTGCCGCAATGAATCCACAACTGCTGAGGGACATGCTGACGACTGTCGCCAGCACATCTGTGTGTAGTGGAGTTAATCCTTGACATGCAGGATGACAATGATGGGTCTGAAGACAAGATCGAAGCAGTGAATGCGTTTGACACGAAGCTTCTTGTCTCATTAACGACATGCTGACAGCCGTGGAACGCCGCTTCTGGGCACGGGAAACGAGCACAGAGTGGTGGGATCGCATCGTCATGCAAGTCTGGGACGACGAGCAGTGGCTGCAAAACTTTTGCATGAGAAAAGCCACTTTCATGGCACTGTGTGCTGAACTCGCCTCTGCCCTGCGGCGCAAGGACACCAGATTGAGAGCTGCCCTCCCTGTCAAGAAGCAGGTGGCTATCGTGCTCTGGAAGCTGGCCACCCGAGATAGCTAGCGATCGGTGGCCAACCACTTTGGGGGTGGGAAAGTCGACCATTGGAGTTGTGCTGATGCAAGTGTGCAGGGCCATTAATCGCCTCCTGCTACGAAAAATTGTGACTCTGGGTAATGTGCATGACATTGTTGCTGGCTTTGAAGAAATTAGTTTCCCTAACTGTGGAGGGGCGATAGATGGGACCCATATACCTATTCTGGCGCCCAACCACCTAGCAGATGAGTACATTAACTGAAAGGGGTACTTCTCCATGGTTCTCCAGGCACTTGTGGATCACCGTGGGCTTTTTACTGACATTCACGCGGGCTGGTCTGGAAAGGTGCATGACGCATGTATCTTCCGCAACACCGGTCTGTTCATGAAGCTGCAAGCTGGGACTTTTTTCCCAGACCAGCGGATCCCCATGGGGGAAGTCAAAATGCCCATCGTGATTCTTGGTGACCCCGCTTACCCTTTAATGCCCTGGCTCATGAAAGTCCACACAGGGAGCCTGGACAGCAGCCAGGAAAGGTTCAACTACAAGCTTAGCCGGTGTCGAAGGACTGTGGAGTGTGCTTTTGGGCGTGTCAAAGCGCGCTGGCGCTGTCTTTATGGGAAGCTAGACTTGGCTGAGGGAAGTATCTCCGCGGTTATTTCCGCATGCTGTGCCCTACATAATCTTTGTGAGCGGAAGGGCGAAGGCTTCACTCAGGCATGGTCCTTGAAGGTTCAACGCCTGGAGGCCACATACGCACAGCCAGAGAGCAGGGCTCTTAGAGGGGCCCAGCGTGAGGCTGTTAGAATCAGGGATGCCTTGAGGGAGCATTTTTGAGGCTAAAAGCCAGTTCTAAAGGGAAGTGCAGAGGGAGGGACTGTGCATTCTTTTAATAGGAACAGGGATTTGCTTTTCTGTAGCCACTAATAATTTATGTACACTGAATAAAGAAACCCATTTATTAAGGAGACAGTTCATTTATTCAACAGCTACTTTGGTTGCTGAAAGAGGAGATTTTGATGCATGTGAGGGGAAAGTGGGGGGAGGTGCAATTGGGGTGGGATGGGGTCAGTCAGAGATTGGAATATGTCCAGATCTCTGAGTCTCCAGTGCCCTCAGAGTTGCCGTGTCCCCCAAACCCCATTTGCGGAGGGCAGTAAGGCATGTTATTAGGGGTTGACTGCAGTGGATAAGGGTCCTGGGTTTGGGGGTTGTTTGGTGAAGACAGAGAGGTTGGAGGCAGGTGTGGGTGGTGATAACCATATAGCTGATGCCAGTGACCTGGAGGGTACAGAGGGCCTGAAGGGGAAGGGTTTTGGGGCAAATGATAATTGGGGCGGAGAGCGCAGTGCTTCTCCTCCTGAAGGGAGGCAATGCACTGCATAGTCTCCAATTGAAGCTGCAGTAATGAGAGCAGCTTATCGGTGCCTTCCCGCTGGTGAATCGTGTTCTGCTGCCGTGCCTTCTCCCTCAGCTTGCTCTCATCCTCCCTCCTCCTCTGTGCAATTCGATTCTCCATTACAGCCTGTTGCATTACTTGCTGTACTAGATCCTCTTTGCTCTTTTGTGGCCTCTTCCTCAGACGCCTCAGCCTGTCAGCTGTTGATAACAGCGATGGCACAGGACTCAAGGGCGATGCTTCTAAAAGAAAAAGATACATGTAACAGTGGCTCCCTTATAAACAGCAGACATGCCTATGATTCCCCCGCATTCCCCGTTTGCCTGTCCCACAGAGAGCACAGATACAGCAACGGAGCCCCTGCCATGGTGAGTCCTCTCCAGATGCAGGGGGAATGATTATTTTCCTGCTGTGCTGTGGTGGGGGGTGCCGGGAGCCCTACTCTGAACACTGTCCCAACATTCTCTGTAGGTGTTTGTCCTGGTAGATCTCTCGCTGCTGCAGGTCACCGAAGAAGAAAGGGAGGGGATTCTAAGGAAATGCGGCTTCTGCCCAGGGCCATATGCAGCTTGCCTCTGTGCAGCAATGCTCCCTCCCACCTATTGTAGCACAGTGGCGGGGACTAGTGAGCGGGGCCACGCTGGCTTTCCCAGGAAACCTGCGCAGGCGCATTGCAAGCGCTCTTATTGAGACCTTTGAAGAGATTACTGATGACGATTACTGCGATGTGATTGATAGACTAAATCAATGCACTATTCCACATGTAGGCAAGCATCCCTTTTCACCCCAAGCTGCCTACCTTCCCAATAGAAAACCAGCTTTACCTCTGCAATCCACTGCTGCGCTGCCCCCTGCAACCGCCGGACGCTGCAGCTGGCTGCCCTCCTCCTGGCTTGAAAAGAGCTCCTGGCTGCATGTGTCCAGGGACTCCTCCCTGCCCTGGGTTGCTGCCGCCGCCGCCTCCTCTTCATTGTCCTCCTCACCTCCCCTTCACTGGTGGGCTGGGAAGTGTCCGTGGTGGGCGAGCGAGTGACTAGGATCACCACCAAGTATCACGTGCAGCTCCTTATAAAATCTGCAAGTCCCCGGGGCTGCCCGGGGCAGCTGTTTGCCTCGCGAGCTTTGCGATGTGCATTCCTAAGCTCCTTTACCTTAACACAGCACTGCAGAGTGTCCCACTCATGGCAGCTGAGACTGAACAGCCTCTTCCCCCCAACAGCTGATGAGGTCCAGCACCTCGCTATTGCGCCACGCTGGGGATCGCCTATTGGGAGGAGGCATGGCGCATGGAGTCATGATCAATCAGAGTGATCACCTGCAAGGATTCCCTGAGAGCACGCCACGCTTGGCTGGAGCAAACACGAAGGGGATTTTCAAATTTCCCTGGAACTTTAAAGGGAGTCTGACGTGTGGTCACCTGAGGACAGGACAAAAGAGTTTGCAAGTGATGACCAGAGTGGCTCGAACAGGAATTATGGGACAGGCTGGAGGCCAATTAACGCGTAGTGGGTGTCCACATTCTCGCTGTAGCACTACAGCAGCTGCGCTACAGCTCTTATTCCCCATGCGGAGGTGGATTAACAATAGCGCTATAACTCCGCAGTTATAGCGCTCTACGTGCCTTGCCAGTGTGGACGGGTAGTAGGTTATAGCGCTCCTGGGGGCTTTATAGCGCTACAAAGTGCCAGTGTAACCATGGCCTTAATGTAGGTACCTTGATCAGCCTTAAAATAGCCAAACATGTTCAAAGTGATAGTCCAGATCTGTGTTAGTAGTTTAGTTTACAAATTCCATTATAAGTCAGATTTAGATATTAAAAACTGACTAGGTACCCAGTAACATCTGTGCTGAAAAACATTAGACAAAGCACTGGCCATGGATAGGTGATTGACCACAGCCTACCTTCCTATTCAGGTTTTTGCATTACATACAGTTAAAGTCCTGCATTACTGCCCCGTTGTTCGGTGGGGCACTGCCTTCACTCCCCCACCATTGGCTTCAAAGGAAAATTTGATTTCTGTATTTAAAATGGGAAATTCTGACATTGAATACTAATACAAAATTTAAATGATTTATTTGAAGTTCCCCAGACAGCGAGGTGCCTATGTGTTCAGTAGGCAAAAAGATGATACTAGAACCAGACTAGCTAATAGCACCCTTGATGCAGTTCCTAGTTTATAGAGCACACTGAGAGACCTTATTAAGCACTGCTGAGCTTTTCAACTCCTAGTTGTTAGATTGTATGCAGGTGTGCAGCTTCACAGTTGGAATTAAGATTATACATAAATCAGGCCTGGATTACCCAGATCTGAGTATTTCAAATGAATCAAGAAAAGAGATTTCAGACAGACCTTTAAACTACAATCATTGTTATCCTACTTCCTTTACAGATTCTATACCATTACTTCAAAGTAGTAATAAGTTTGCCCAAAAACAAAACTCCAACCACTCTTCACACGGTAGTCCCTTTTTAAAGCGTATCACTTTAAAAAAAAAACAACCAACAACTTGTTATTGCACATTTCACAAATTTGTGTATGTGTGTGTGTATATATAATATATATGCTACACTCCAGAAAGAACTATGACACTTTACAGAATATATATTTACTCAGGTGATCAAACCAGAGATGTTTAAAGAACATTTCTAGCTTTGAAAAAAAAAATGTACAAAGTTAGCATGTTACAATTCTGAGTGAGAGACAGGTTTGTTTGTTTTTTTTTAAAAAAGATACCACATCAACCATTCCTTGTACCTAAGCAGTACATGTACATTAAGCAGTTATGCTATATGGCCCATCATTAAACATGCCTGAAGCTGACAAAAGAAAAATGATTTTCATAGACTGTCTTGGGAAGGCCCCCTGTTTTGGTAGAACTGAGATTCAGGAACGGCAGCCATCAAGCTTAATGAGTGGGTCACATTTTAAAATTAATTAAAATCTGTATGTTATAATAAAGCCATCTTATCACTTGTTAGAAAACCAGACCACTGAGCAAACAGAGAGTCTGATTTGTTTCTTCCTCCTAGGTCTTCCAGTTGGATGTTATACTAGTACAATAATAGAAGCTGGTCCACCTCCCTTACAAATTCAGAAAAACACATGCAAACCAAATATCTTTATGCACAGTACTATAAAAACCCAACATTAATATTTTCAGTACTATAAAGACTTAACATAATTATAGCCTAATAATACATTGTTCACTGATTTTTTTTTTTAATTCACATGATACACAGAGCATGCATAGTCCATACCAGTTCAGTTAAGCGTTGCACAACACTTTTGAAAACAGTAATTTGTCATTCATTAATATAGTATTTGGCTTTTTAATGGGTTTTTGACACTATAATAAGAGTGTGTCGTGATTTGGGGCAGTGATTTTTTTTAAAAAAAAAAAACAGTAGCAAACCATCTTCCTAAAGAAAAACAAATGACATCATTAAAAAAAGAAACCTGAATATAATTTATCTTCACCCCAATTCCATGTGTTGTTCACAGCACTTAAAACTCCCTTCTAGTTAAAAGTTCTATATCATAGCTGTTCTAATGCACCAGCTTGTACTGTGCAGGTTCCAATGGGGTTGGGGGGGGCGGGGGGAGGGGGAGGAACGACTCCAAAGCAGTAGCAGCTGTGGAACACGCAATAACCTTCTAACAGTAGCAGGTTCTCACAGGGTTGGCTTTTTTTTTTTATAATAGGCGTTATCCACATACAAATAATATGGTTGAAAATGTGGAGCATGTGCTTCACAAGGTATACTTTGCACGTACAAGGAAACATTTCAAGGTGCTCAGTTTCAAATAAGATACACTATGATGCAGTGGCTACAATTTTTCTCTAGCGCACCAGTTTTTGCAAGTGGTTATAATTTGTTTAACAAGAAATCTTGCTGTATGCAGCACTTGGCACAATGGTTCCAGCCCATAGCTTTATTTTATACATTAAATATTTAAAAGAAAAGTGAGTGTTACCCGTTTTAAAATCTTGTAAAAGAGTGCAATGGGATGGGGCGGGGCAAGGTTTCTCAGCTGTGAATTCTGGATTACCAAGAGGAAGGGCTGGGTTCTCACACTGCAGTGGTGAAAAAGAAAATTAAAATTATCAAGGGGGCAGTTTTGCCCTGTGGCTAGCATAACACCCTCCACATCAGTCTGCCTTGACATTGGGAGTGTGCACAGGAGAACAGAGGTATCAGCAACACGGCTACATAGGGGGCTTGGATTTGTATTTACAGAGAAAGAGGGACTCTTCTACTTCACAAATGGCATTCCAGGGGCTGGGGCTGCTACTCCAGTACATTGATTATGAGCACTACTTCATCTTATCAATTTAATGGGGCCAAAGTAACAGATCTGGTTTATTAGGCACAGACCAGAACAAAATTATTCCACTTTAAAAAGTAAGTGAATTGATTGAATTTATTAGAGAGGCAGCATTATCACTAACTGGAGTTTACCATCTACCCATTTATTAAAAATATAGTGACATTGTCTTTTTAAGTCTTTATAGTTGAAGCCTGGGCCCTCACTACAATATCGCACCCAGATCAATAATTTCTTAAGAAGTGACCCTGGGCAGGAGGAATTCACAGGAGCAGATACAGAGTTCAGAAAGTGTAGAGATCATGTGTGCTCTAAAGAAACCTTTTACCTTTAGTGGTATAACATGGGTAAGACTGTGCATGGTTAATACAAGCTGCATTTCCCTCAGCTCTAGGTCAGGAGAGATGCAGCAAAAAATAAGAACACAAAACCTTCGCACATTTCTATACTAATTTGGTGTTCTCTACAGTAAACCACTCATAATCCAGAGGCTACTCATAGTCTCTGTCTGCAGAAGTTATTTGATTTTTAACATTACAGAAAAATGGACAAACTTGCTGGCACCTGTGGTGGTTCAGTGTAGCTTTTTAACAATAGGCTCAGCCTTCAGTGCCTGCTCGTATTTCAGCACCACCACCATGAAATAAACTGGAAATTTTCATTTTAATTGTTCACTTGGTATTTGAGTGTTTTATGTATTAAACTCTCAGTTGTGCTCGTGCATCTCCAAGGAAGTACAGTATTCTTTCCTCTAATATCCTTTTCATCTGCTCAAGTATAATTACAGTAAGTGGCAAAACACCACATGTAATATGACTGAACTGAATGCATTTTGGAAAGTAATGTCACTCGTGGCAAGCCATATTTCTGCTTCTGCTGAAAATGGGGTCCATACCAAATGTGGTTAAAAAGGTTGGGAAAAGGTTTTCCCACAAACATTTAGAATTTGGCACTGTTTCCTGCAGGGTGAATGTCTCTTACAGACTAAACTGTCTCAGACACAAGACACTGGTCTGTAGACTGGGAATGAGGACTCTTTTGGCAAACAGAAATATTGTAATTGTAAATCCAACAAACAGTTCCTATTTTTACTGAAGAGGGAGGCACTGTCAACACTTGTTGGCATTCACAAAGTAACCTGTCAGTTGTGCTGCAGAGAGAATACAGTGTTTTTCCTAAATATTGAGGATTTCTGGGATTTCTAGTAAAGGCACCATTTTTATCTCCAAAGTTCAGTGTTTCACACATTAGAACCTAAAGCATTACTTCTACCATTTTTATTTTATATAGGTAAACTCCAGGGTAACAACAGTTCCCCTGGCTCTGCTATGAAACAGAAATAATTTAACTTCAAATCTAGCTGCTAAAATATAATGTACCTACCACTTGTTACTGATATTTCATGCCAGAACAAATTAAATAATTTGAGCCCCTACTTCACTTTCTTTACAGTTTATATGACTTTTAGCAAGGTCTTAATGTCAATCCTGTTCTCTTTGTCATGCATTTAGTTATCCAAAAAACCCCACAGTTGTGCTTTAAGTAATTTTAAAACTCATCAACAAGCACCACAATATTAACTATAGTACCAAACCAGATAGCAATAAAATGTTCACAAGTGATTGAAGCCCTTGAAAACAAAACCTGATTAAATAGGCTAGTCTTGTACATAGTAGAAATGTGCTGGCTTTTATTACTTAATGCAGATCCTTCAAAATGACCAAGGTGGAGAACGCAGTCTGATAAAATCAGAAATTGTCAGGTATATTACAAAATTTGTTCACTATATACACTCCCCAGCCTTGCTTTCAAGTTGTATATTCTGTTGAGTCCTGACAATGTAGTCACACCAAAAATTCCCACTCTTTGCTTGAGGTCCTCCTTTCTCTGGTCCTCATCGCCCAGCAAGTGATAGAATGTTGCTTCAGTAGTTCAGAGCTAGACTGCATAAGGCTTAATCACACAAATTGTGAAAACAGGGTAAGTGGATCCTTTATTAAGTAATTTAAAAGCAAAATAGACTGAAGTCAGTATTTCCCAGGCACTGATTAATCTTTTTTTCCATTGCATTTAAAGGAGGCAGATAAGGTTTTTCCCCTCTTCTATTTCTTCTTGCACTTTGTCACTAGATGTAGCAATTTCTGCTTGCGCTGAGAAGACGGCACAGATGAATGTCAGACCAGTGCCACCAATAGCTGTGTAGAAGGCCCAGCCCAATGAGCAGTCTCCTAGTTTATAAGCAGAAGCATAATGTCCACAATAGCTTATTGCCTTCTGGCAGCCCCAGCCTGCAGGGTACAGCATCAAGCCTAAGATAAGGAAGAGACCTTAAAAAAAAAAAGGAAGAAAAAGGTAGAGGTTGTTAAATTTTACATGTTAGACTAAATATAACATTTTGCAATTATTGTAATGTACAATGTTTGGTCATATCTGCTCCCCTACAAATAACAGAAATGAGAGATGAAAAACCCTGCTGGCCCATCTACTCTATCTCCTGCTAATAAGAGTTGTTCCCTACGGTACACTGCGTACAGCTCTTTCTAAATTTCTAGTCCTTCCACCACTTTGCTTATGAGAGGCTATTTCACAGTCTAATAGATCACGGTCAGTTTTTCTCCTCTTAGTCAGTCTTCATTTTTTAAAAAATTCAAACATGTTACACACCTATTGTAAAACCCTAAAGTATTTCTGACTACTTTTACACCCTTCAAATACTTGAGAACAGTGACTGTATTCTGCTCAGTGTCCTTACTTAGCCAACCCACATTTAATCTTTCTTCACAAAACAATATCTCTAGTACTTAAACATTTTTGTTGTTTTTCTCCCCAGTTTGATCCTTGAACTTAAAAAGCATGGCCATACTCAATCCAACCAATGGTCCATCTAGCCTAGTATCCTGTCTCTGTCAGTGACTAGTACTAGATGTTTCAGAACAGGGCAATTTTGAGGGATCCATCCTCTTGTCTGGTCAGAGCTACTGGCAGTTGGAGGTTTAAGGACACTTGGAACATGGGGTTCCTTCCCCGACTCACTTAGTTAATAGCAATTGATAGAGCTTAGCTAATTCTTTTTGAACCCAGATACATTTTTTTGGCCTTCACAACATTCCCTGGCACTGAATTCCACAGGTTGGCAGGCTGTTGTATAAAGTAGTACTTCCTTAGGTTGGTTTTAAACCTGCTGAGTATTAATTTCATCTAGGTGATGGGCTAAACCAGTGGTTCTCAAACTGGGGGTCGCGACCTCCTGGGGGATCTCGGGGTGATTCCTGGGAGGTCGCGAGCTCCCTGCGCCACTGAAGTGCTGCTGAGCTGAATGCTTTAGCTTTCAGCAGCATTTCGGCAGACATGCCGCACGGTTTACAGTGTCCGCCCGAAAAGCCGCCGAAGTGAAAGTTTCTGGTTTCAGCAGACACTGTGAAATGCTCGGCATGTCCATCAAAATACTGCCGAAACTGGAAGCTTTCGGCTTGGCGGCATTTTGGCAGAGACAGAGGAGTCACAGCAGCCCACGGGGATGAGAAAAAAGGCCGCCGCTCTCCTAAGTTTGAGAACCGCCAGGCTAAACTGCATTTAGTCACTTTTTCCACACCGTTCATGATTTTATAAACTGCTGTCATGTCCACCCTTACTCATCCATTAATCTCTCCTGTTATAGAAGGTCTGCTATACCCCTAATCATTTTTGACCTTATCTGTACCTTTTCCAATTCTAATATCTTTTTTGAAATAGGGCAACCAGAACTGTACACAGTATCCAGGATGGCATTATCAGATTTTCTGTTTTATCATGTAGTCCTTTCCTCATTGTTTCTAACATTGTTAGCTGTTTTGACTACTGCTACTGCACATTGAGCTCCTGTTTTCAGAGAACTACAACTCCAAGATCTCCTTCTTGGGTAGTAACAGCTAATTTAGACCCCATCATTTGTATGTATTGTTCCTTTGTTTTCCAATGTGCATTACTTTGCACTTATCAGCACTGAATGTCATCTGCCTCTGTCACCCAGTTTTGTGAGATCTCTTTATAATTCTAAGCAGTCCACATTGGATTTAACTATCCAGAATAATTTTGTATCATCTACAAATTTTGCCACTGTTCACCCCTTTTTTTCAGAGCATCTATGAAAATATTGAACAGCACTGATGCAGTATCAGTTCTCCAGGAACCCTGCTGTTCTTCTCACTCCATTATGAAAACTGGCATTTATTCCTCCTCTGTTTCCTTTTTAACTAATTACTGATCTATGAGAGGAACTTCTCGCTTACTGGATGACTGCTTAGTTTTGCCTTTGTGAGGGACCTTGTCAAAAGCTTTTTTGAAAGTCCAAGTAGACTATATCCATTGGATCAATGGTTGTTGACTCCATTAACGTATTTTAAAAGATTGCTGAGGAACGATTGATTTCCCTTTACAAAAGCACGTTGGCTCCTCCCCAACAATTTGTGTTCATCTATGTGTCTGATAAGTCTGTTTCTGCCAATTTGCCTAGTACTGAAATTTGGCTTTCCAGTTTGTAATTACCAGGTAACCTTTGGAACCTTAAATAAATAAATAAATAAATAAAATCAGTGTTACATTACATACCCTCCTGATACAGAGTCTGATTTAATTAAAGTTACATATCACTGAGCAGTTCTGCAATTTCATATTTGAGTTCCTTCTGAACTCTTGGGTGAATACCATCTGGTCCTGGTGTTTAATTTCTCAGTTTGTTCTAAAACCTCCTCTGTTGACACCTCTATCTGGAATAGTTCCTCAGATTTGTCACCTAATAAGAACGGCTCAGGCATGGAGATGTCTCCCCTATTCAAGAATGATGCACAGAATTCATTTAGCTTCTCCAACAGTCTTGTCTTTCTGGAGTGTTCCTTTAACACCTCGATCATCCAGTGGCCCCACTGACTGGCAGGCTTTGTGCTTCTGAAAAGTGTGAGGCTACATTAACAACAATGGGTTAACTCCTGAGGGCTCAGCTGATTGCTAGTTCATCATTTAGCAGTAAGGCATTCTCTGGGAAATATCCCTCCCTCTGACTTCACCACCTCAACCAAGTTTTACAATCATCACTGTGTACCAGTATTAAACTGTTAGTTTAAAACATATACTCTGTGTGTGTGTGTGTTTTATATTATATATAAATAAATTATAACAACACACACACACACACACAGACTTATAGTCTTTTGCCTGGTGAAAAAAAATTCCCTCGAACCTAACCCCATCCTATTTACATTACTTTTTATGAGGAAATTGGATTCGCTTAAAGTTGTATTTTTCAGAAACATAACTACAATGTTAAGCGAGGAGCTACTGCACCTCTAACATGATGGTTTTTGGGAAACACAAGTTGTAAACCATGCTGTCAGTATCTAAAAGTGAATCCAGAGAAAGTTTAGATTTCCACCTACTTCCATTGTTAATTCATTCCTCTATTTTTTCCAACCCTGAAATTTCCACTAAGTTATAAATCACAGCCAGTCTTTGTTTATTCCTCAGTAAATCTTCAGTGCAAGAACAGATGTAAGGACTAGTCCCTGTCTCATTCAATTCAATTAATATTTTACATGCTTTAGTACATCAGATTTTCTTAATTATGTTGAAAGAAATTCAACCAGTTGTGAAAATTCTCCCTCAGTGAAAATAAACTACAGTTCCCAGTTTTTTAAACCATTGAATCTATGACTATAAAATGTCCATAAATGTCAGTTGCATCGCAAAAGAAAGTCCTTCACACAGCATTTCTTAAATAATGATGGGACAGCAATTGCATGAATGAACTGTGAGCTTCATTATTCCTCGGGGTAGTGAAATCTCTCAGTGAATGATGGCTATTCTTAGTGAAGGGATTTCTTCTCCATTGTATATGCAATAAAAAACAATGACAAATTGGTGTAGTGCTTCCTGTCTGGTGCCTACAGTACATGGAGTACAAAGTATTGCTTAATCTTAGACAGATCTGGATAAGCTGTGCTTTCATCGTGCTGAGCCCACCAACCATTTCAGACTAAACACCAACAATTCCCCTTATAGTCATCTGCACTTTCCTGTTCAATGTGTAACCAGATGATTAAACAGTATTTCTTCTTCTTGTACAAGTAATGTGTCACCGTTGCTATTTCTTTTAGTGAACAACAGCAAAAAGTTCACTTTTCAAAAAATCAAAATCGTGATTTTCCTCAAAAAATCCTTGAATTTTAAATAGCATCTAAGCAGCCAACACCATGTGAGTTTCTAAAACTGCATCCAGAAAATACTTCGTTTATATGCCCTAGCAAGATCTTTTAACTACACGTTTAATGTCTAGACCATTCTATACCAATATTTAATTTATATCTCTTTCTACCTACTGGAAGAACCCTCCTGAAAATGATAACATTATTTCTTGGCATACATTTCTCAAATCTGCAGAATTCCTACCCAAAGCTCACGCTGCTGAAGCTGCTGTACTGTTCTTGTGTGTACTCTGCCTGGATTTTATGGAAAACCAAATATCAATTTGGTCTGTTCCTCTGAGGTTTTAGCCTTAATGTCTCTGCCACTTTGAACACCTCAATCAAAATCTGGTTTAATACACAATGCTACAATACTTTGCTTTAGCTGATCTCAAATAAACGGCCTAATCCTGAAAGGCACTGAGCACCATCAACTCCCATAGGACTACAAGTCACCTTGCTCTAAGGGGACAGCAGATTTCTGAAAAAGAAAGAAAGTTGACTATAACATACAATTAACTGAACTGGGACTGTCTTGAAAAAAAACTAGGAAGGTCCAGAATATAAACTGTGAAGGGTCAGTTTTCTCTGCTTGCTAAAAACAGGTAAGCTGTCATGTCCCAGACTGGTATTACCAACACTAGAGAAAGTAAAAATTCTTAAGGTGTTTTCCCCCTGCCAAATCACCTTTCATTCAATTTTAGTAAAAGTGCAACATACTATAGACATTGCCTCAAGAGTTCCACCACTTCCTTATTATTAGATATATCAATGTTTATCATCATTAACAACTTTAATATTAAACATCTCTTTCCCAATTATAGGAAAGCTTACTAAATGTTAGTTTATTTTAAATGTATAGCTATGACAAAACAGAGCTCTTTAATGTCACAGGGAGGCACTTCACGCCATATATTACAGCATAAAATGCTATTGGCCAGCCAAATGGCTAATAGCTGAACAATGTGAATGAAAGATCCATCTCTGATCTCTCCCAGCTAAGAAGGCTATAGTGGTAGCAGGTTCAGGTAGGTAGAGAGTCAGAAGAGTCTCTCATGTTGTTTCCTTTTGCTTGTCTGAAGGAGAAGTGGTTAACGATTCTACAGAGCTACTGCCTTCGCTGCTCCTGCTGATTAAGAATCCAAAAAAAATGTGGCAAAATTACAAAAGAACAAGTATGAGAAACATAGAAGAGCCAATGAACCAGGAAGAGCCAGTATCTCACTTACTCCTTACTAGACAAGAGTGGCTTAGAAGTCTAGCATCAGGTTTGAAATATTCGGTGTCTCTAGAAATAAAATCCTGGCAGGGTCAACAGAGCACCTTGTCTTTCCAAGTTAAGGTGAATGGCATAAAATTCAATGTACAGGGTATTTCAGATAAATTTTCACACTAGAAGTCCTCGTCCCATGTATTGTATCTTATCATTGTAATCAAGTGTTACAAAACCAGATTAGAGCATGCACAAAACCAGCCTCAGCCTTACAAAAATAACCTCTCCCCCTCCTCCCTGAAATTAACACAGAATCAGTTCAGATGCTCAGCCAACCCTTCTGATGCCAAAACCAAATCCTACAACTAATAGGCCCTGGCTCCTCTCTACCTGTGTTCTGCTAGGAAAAATGGGGGTGGCCAAAGACTACCACCCTGCAGCATTTGCAAAGGCAAATGACAGGCCCTCTTCCTGCCTTCTAGTATCCATACGTGATCACTTAACCCTCACCTTTATCATCATCCAAGATCATGTTTTCCCTCTCCTCAACACGTTTTCTTCATCCCTCATAACAGTCCAGACTCCACTAGGGGTAGGAGAAGGAGGATTGCTGATGGCTCCCAAGCAACTGACTGTTTTCTTGCATGGTTGGCTGCTCAGTGTGCTCTCTGCTCAGCTTGCTTCCTGCATTCGCTCCTTCCTGCTCAATGACCAAGGGAACCAGGGTGTGTGCATCTGGAGAAGCCAGGCATTCAAAGCACAGTGCCTTCACTGGCTGCCAGGGAGAGAAGCACTCAGCTGCCCACCCCATTTAGGACAGCAGCCAGGACAACAGCTTCTAGCAATTGAGAGGGGGAAAACCAACTGCCTGTTAATCACATTAAGCCCGACAGCATTCATGCCTGGGTATGCACTTTCTGCTAGTTAACTGAAATACATTTCGACATTTGGGGGAGGAGAAAAACCACCTTTTCTTTGGCTATCTCCCATTGCCGCTCAACACAGCAGTGTGGTTGTGCAGCTCGCGGCTCTCACACCATTGCATTTACACTTCTCCCTCTAATCTGCATTCTGAAGGACAGGCCATGAGACACACATGGTGCTCCTGCACTGTGAGGAGCAAAGATATGGAAGAAAGGAAGTAGGATGGGCAGAGAAAGCTGGGAGGGGAGGAAGAATTCAGTGGAGGGAGACAGGACAAGCAAAGTTGGGGGCGTTAGCAATATTCTGTACTGGATGCTGCTTATCACAGCATTTCCAGGGCTTTGTGTATGTTCCCCTCACCTGACACAATGTACTGCTACACACTGCTGGCTGCATCATGTAAAATTCACTGGTTCCATGGTTAAATTTGTAGTCTTGGTCTATTGATTTGTATCTCAGATAAACGGAGTCAGTCACGTAAACAAAAAGCAACTGCAGAGTAGTCTGTGGCCAGATTGTCAACCAGAAAAATAACTTAGAAAGTGGTAAATTCCGATTAAACATTAATTTCCCACTCCAGCCTCCACGCTGCAGATAAGGGCTCTGATGTTTCTCCATAAGCTCCCTGTTTGATAGTGAAGGGTTTTTTCATGCTAGTGCCAAACACCCATTTACTGCAGTTAGTTTGAAAAAAAAATATTAAAACATCCAGTGGCATGATTCTGAGAAGGGATAAAGCTCAATGGGAGCTGTGGGTGCCCAGAAGCCCTCAGATCAGGGCTTATGCCCCCACTAGTCTTGCATTCAGCAGACTCAATTATTTTCATACCATTCAATTTTCTATTTTCTTTGTTTTCCTATAGTGCTGCCCAGCCCACATGACTGCTGCCTATTGCCATTTCTTATTATTTATACTATGGTAGCACCTAGGAGCCCTAGTCATAGACCAGAACCCCACTGTGCGAGGTTCTGTACAAACACAGAACAAAAAGAAGGTCCCTGCCTCAAGAGCTTACAATCTAAGCCCTGGTCTACACTGGAGGGACGGGGAGAGATGACCTAAGATACACAACTTCAGCTACACAAACAGCGTAGCTGAAGTTGACATATTTAGGTCGACTTACCGCAGCGTCTTCACAGCGCTGAGTCAACTGCTGCCGCTCCCCCGTCTACTCCGCCTCTCGCGGTGGTGGAATTCTGGAGTAGATGGGAGAGCGCTCGGAGATCAATTTATCGTGTCTAGACTAGACACGATAAATCACCCTCCGATAGATCGATCACTATCCAGCAGGTAATGTAGACCTGGCTTAAGCATAAGATAAGAGAAAAACAGATGGATACAGACAGTAGGGAAGTACAAGGAAACAATGAGACAGTATTGGTCAATGTGACAGGCAGTAGTATCAGCATGCCAGTTTTTTTAATAGACCTGATGCAAAAGAAGGCAGGATTTGCAGGAGGATAATGAGATGCATGTATGGAGGTTTCTGAGGAGCTCCTCCCAAGTGTGAGGGGCAGCATGGGAGAAAGCACAAAGGAATTTAAAATTTAACAAATAGGCATGAAGGCAGCCATCGTGGGCTGATCAGAGGAAGGAGTTGACATATTGATAGCGAATGTAAGAAGGCAGGTAGAGTGGGGATAGGCTGTGACGGCCCTTGAAATTGAACATAAATAGCTTATATAAGTAGCCACTGGCGGGCGGCAAAGAGAGGGATGAGACTGTCAAAGTGACAAGTTAGGAAAATGATGTTTGCACCAGAATTCTGAATGATATGAATAGGGAAAGATTGCATTTGTCAAGGCCCAAAAGAAGGACATTGCAGTGTCTCAGATGGGTACTTTGTTGAGAGTTTTAGCTGTGTGAATGGATAGGAAAAGCCGTATGTAAGATGTTACGCAGAAAGAATCAGCAAGATTTAGATATAGCATGAATATGAGGACCTAGAAAGAGGGCTGAGTCAAAGATGATGCCCAGAAAATTGTAGGATGGGAAGGGAAGGCAAACTCAGGGGAGAGGGAAGGTCACATCATATTTTGTCAGTTTTCTCTTGGAAGAAATTGGCGAGATCCTATGTGGAGAAAGGAATGGAGATAGGAGCATGCCCGAGTCTGAGGAGTGAGTCACAGATCTGTGAAAAAGTGACTGAGATTGAGGACATGAGATTTAATAAAGTTGGAGATGTAGAGTGGTTTAGCTAAGGAGATGGCAAAACTGAAGGAGGAAAAAATAAATGTGTACTGGAGGAAGTTGGTCTGGTCACAGGCTCTCCACCAGAGATACTCCACAATGTGAGAGTAGAAGCAGCCAGAGCTCCAAGCCTACTAAGCCTGGCTTAGGTCACAAGTTTCGAACTAGTAGAGCCCTTTTATCGAAACCCCCTAACAGTTTTAAAAAACTACGAGTGAAAGTTTTTTAGTAAAGTATTTAAACTGAATTTTAAAGCACATTTTTAAAAAGGTGTTCTAAAGGCGAGTCTCACGTATGTTTACATCCACAGAGAAGGGCAACGAAAGAGGGCGTCCAAGCACAGGGCTCTTGGTTTGTTGTCTAAATGCACTCTCTCCATAGACTGAACTGTTCTAACCTTGAAATTTTCGAATTTGGCTTCAATTAAATATTAAGTCTGCATTTAATCTGCATTATACAGATTTATGAACAAACTCAATAAATAAGATTAAAGCATTTAAATATTTGTTAGTCATAGGAGAACAAAGCTCATATTTGAGTTCTATAATTTTATGTCAGCATAATCAAATCAAGCAACAATGATCTCCACTGCTTCACTCTAAGACTGACCTGGATACAAGACTAACTATTAATGATTTTTTTTTTAAAAAAAAAAAGTCTACTTACTCTTATCCTAATGTATCTGACTAGCCGCCAGTCTCCAAGACACAGAGCACAGCATGTAATTCTGGAAAATAAAAACTGATTCCCATTCTGACGCTGAGTTTCCCCTGAAAAAGCCTTTTATGTTCTTGTGATAATTTACAGTTTCAAGTTCACATCCAAACTGCATCTGCACATGTAGGTTTGCAGAAAGAAATATACAGGCTAGTTGAAAACTTATCCTAATGTATCTGCCTCAGTTACTATTTCACATAGTATTTTTAACCTCTCTGTTTTAAAAACTATATATATAAACTAAACTAAATATATAAATTTTCTTCCCTCAAATTTATTTTTTGTTGTTATTTTCCAACTTCGTGTCACACACACCCCCACCCCCGTTGAGATGTCACAAACCAAAGAAGAGGCTTATGAGGGAAGGCTATGTACTACAATCCATTCAGGAAGATGACTACAAACAAAACTAGAAAGCTCAAAGCTACAATACGCTCTTGCACCATGGCCAGGAAACCAGTGCATATAAAATGAGTGCTCTCACTGAAGACTCTTTGATGTAAGTCTATTTTAACAAAGAGTACTGCCTCGTAGTTAATGGGGGTTATCATCATCTCTGCCTGAATAACACTTGCTTATCAAACTCAATCTCTGGCTTCCGAAAGAAATCTTAACAAGTGGAAAAGGCCACTTCATTATCTAGATTGCTTCTACTCAGAAAAATATACTGTAGTCTAACATCATGTAAACATCAACCCTTCTATATTTGAATGATGTAAAAGCACACACTCCACCCCACCTCAGAACACAAAAACGAAAAACCCTAGGTTGCTGAATAAAATTATCAGTGCTCACAGAGCATAATGTATTTTTGTGAAACTGAATCTCTTGAAAAAGACATAGCAATGCTCTGCACGTTAGCATTGTAGTCTTCCCCCTCTCCCCTTCTCTTTTGGTTAAGATTTTTTTTTTTTGTCCTGAAGCCACAGAAACTGTGGTAAACTTGTTACTCAGGGTTTTGATACAGTTCAGTAGGGTGACGCAGGCTACTATTGTGGAAAAACAGCAATTTGATTAACAAACTTCAGCACTAATTTGTCACAGGGTGTGCTAGTCAGCATTTGTGGTAAGATCTGAGCTGCAGCAGAACAGCCGTTTTTTGGTGACGTAAAGCAGATCCCCTGGCCTGACCTTGGAAAACAACCCCTTAGTAATGTAGTTACCCTGCTGTTTATTTGGATAAGTGGAGGCGCACTATTTAGTTCTGACAGTCTCCCAGGCAGCTGCTGTTGTGCTATAACAAACACAGTGTATATTAACAAAGCCAATTTCCATTGCAAATCCTGAAACTATCTTCTCATTCCCTAAAGAAATTGCGAAAAATCTCTGAACTTGACGAAACAGGAAATTAACCAGATGTGATCAATGAGGTGGCAACATAGCAAGTTCCCAAGGAACAGAGCTACACTACTGCATTATTTAAAAAGAGGAAGAAAAAAAAAGGGTCAGAATGAGAGGATCATTCTCCCATAAAAGCATGGGGAAATTAATGCAGGTAGGTTCTATCAGCACTAATGGTATTGACTGCATTCATCCCCTGCATACCAATAGGAGATTAGATCTCTAGCCCCAATGGCATTTAACCAACTAGAAAAAGTAAACTTGCCTCCATTACTCAATGTAACACTTCCATTTTGTCAAAACATAAATGGCAAACATCTGGGTGGTTTTTTCTGTCTAGAATACATGCACAAAGCAGCAATCTCAATTTAGCCCTAAGAGACCAGGCATCAGGACTTTTTTTACCCAGACACATTGGGTTTTCCGACATAAACAATGTCTGTGAAGGATTCCACCAACCTGCAATTAACAAGTTCTTCTGCTCTTGCTAATCACTCAGGCACTGAGCAGTCAACTGACAGAATTTGCAATATAGCCTCCTGCTCAGCAGCTTTGGACAATACTTTCTCAATCATCATTTATAAATGATCTACTTCTATTTTAAGATGATTATATCAAAACTGTGAGGGCTCAGACTGTTGAACCCAGAAATCCAAATCAGAGAGGAAAAAGATGGGGAATTACTGGACAAAGCCTTACAGTATTCCAAGCCCTGAATGAAGATTCTTAATGAGAAGAAACATAAGCTAAATTACCTAGAGCACTGTGAAACAACCAGTCCCTCAGACTTTTGTGCACAGCAGATCTCTCTGAATCTAGAGAGAAAACTAGACTGTAAGAAGGATCCTGCTATTGTTTGTATTTTAATTCTGTTCCAAATCCAGACTAAGACTTTTGTGTAGACAGACCATTATAGCATTTCCCTGAAGGGTTCCACCATGTTCCATCAGCAAATTAAAGGGATTTGGAAAATGGTGTTTCCCTCTGAAAATATTGTAACTGTTACCCATAGCCCCTACATTTATTGTGACTGACAGAGATTAGAGGGGGGAAATTATTCCCACCCCACAATGTATTTCTGTAATTGATGCCACTATGTGTATAGTCCAGGGGTAGGCAACCTATGGCACAGGTGCCAAAGGCAGCACATGAGCTGATTTTCAGTGGCACTCACATTGTCTGGGTCCTGGCCACCGGGCTGGGGGGCTCTGCATTTTAATTTAATTTTAAATGAAATTCTTAAATATTTTTAAATCCTTATTTACTTTACATACAACAATCGTTTATTTATACATTAAAGACTTATGGAAAGAGACCTTCTAAAAATGTTGAAATGTATTACTGGCATGAGAAATCTTAAATTAGAGTGAATAAATGAAGACTCAGCACACCATTGCTGAAAGGCTGCTGACCCCTGGTATAGTCAGTGTCACTATTTTGTTCCTGGTGCATACATTCTCCAGGTTTGCAAGGTGTTCACTGGTAACAGCAGCAGCAGAATTGAAACAAAGTGGACAGACAGCAAGACTCAGGCAGGTGTGTGGACACTGGACAGCAGGAAAGGGGAGAGTATGAGGAGCAGTGGGTCCAAACACCTTTGGCAATGTTAATCGCCAAAAGACTCTTCTAAACATAAAATAGAGAAAGAAAAAGCCCATAACAATTTCAAAGAATCAGTCAATGTAAAAAAAAAAACCACCACATTGACAGTGTCCATTTAGATCATAAAAATGAGCTCAGGCTTACAAAGGCAGAGTAGAGACAGGAGATGTAGGAAACAGAACTGTTGAAGGGGAAGCCTCTATGCAAAATGCTACTCAGCAGATTGCTCAGCCTACTTGAGTGATAGGAAGGAGAGACCCACTAATTAATTCCAGACTAGTGGAGCCAAGTACATCTGGAACAGCTACATCTGGAACTGCTTCCACCTTAGACAAGAGATTGAAATGTTTAAAATGGTGGCCAGGCAAATTCTCAAAACTTCTGTGCTTTCAAAATATCTTTAAAAAGTCCCTCCCCCAATGTGACTATCAGAAGAAAAAGAAATTCCTTCACAGTTCCCTTCTTCAAAACAGACTGACCAAGAGAATAAACTCTCTTAACTTTCAGTCCTAACTAAGTTAATTCTTTTGTCCATGAAGGCTAAACCTTTATTGTATTATATGGCAAGTTTTTCTTTATTTAGATCCAAATCTGTGTAAGCTCACTAATCATTCAAAACAGAGATAGGATGAGAGGAGGGGAGACAGATGCGGAAATGGTGTTGGGACTGCAGGGGTATGTGAGAGAGATGGAAGAGAAGGCTAATAACCAGGATACTATGTGCTACAATGGCAGTTAAATATGCACTGCCACTACTAAATGAAACTAAGGTAAATCAGAATGCTTATAATGCTCCATGTGGGTTGTTTTCTCAGAATGACAGCAAGGCAGGTGCCGCCTGTATGGCTTTGGCTACCGGTACAGTAACTCCTCAATGTCCTCACGCTTAACATTGTTTTGAAGTTACATCACTGCTCCTCTAGGGAGCTCCACCTTTGCCTGCAGCGGGCTGTGCCTGTGTGGGGCAAACCAGGGGCACCTCCCAACCACAGTACAGTACAGTATATATAGTGCCTTTTGTCTGCCCAAAAGAATGTCCTTGGAACCTACCCTCCCCCACCCCCATTTATATTAAATCTTATGGGATAACTGGATTAGTTTAACATAGTTTCACTTAAAGTTGCATTTTTCAGGAACATAACTACAACATTAAGTGAGGAGTTACTGTACAATGTAACTCTCTTCTCTGTCACGTTTGTTTGGTGGCCTGCACCCCATTCTTTTAACAATAAAGGTGTGTGTAAGCACCCACTTCCCACAGCCTTTTAACACTGTGGTTAGACTACCTGTCAACTGAGGGGAAGAAAATTGGAAGCAAACTGATGATGAAAAGAAGGTTGCAGAAATAAATGGGTGCATGGACCAGCCTTGTTGCGCTTCAGAATGGTACAATCAGGACTACCACTCTCACTGTAAGGTCAAGATTAAACATCACACCCATGAAAACTGAAGAGTTTACAAGATTTCAGCAATACAAATAAATGTATTGAGTGCTATGTATGACTTGAGCACTGTATAAATAATAATTGAATACTCCCACCACTACTACTAATTTTCCTTCATTCATTCCAACTCTTCTCATGGGAGTGGAACCCTAAGGATTTAACTCTTCTTTCACAAGTTCCTCTGGAGATCCTGACAACATAGGTACCTTGCCCTCCTTCCCACGGAGAACCTACTGGGATGCCTTTGCAGCTATCAATTCAGTTTCTTAATTAGTAGGAGTTGTTGCTATTGAACAACTCAAAGCATTCCAGATTTCCTCTTTCATAAATGGAATATGCTGCCCCCACACCCGCAGTCCCTCCAGCCCATGGCAACACAGGAAGGAATACAAGGAGAGGATTGTAATCCACATTTCCTGCACAACAGTGTAAACACAACCACTAATCTAGCCTCCAGTCTCAATTTTAGGTCAGTTTTCACTCTGACCTACTGGGGAAAAGTGGAGCATTCAGTATTTTCAAAGATTAAAAAGCCTTGAGAATAAGTAGAGTGCTGTCTGCTGCCATTAAATACTATTTTGCCATACAAATCTGTGATAAATTAGTAACTAAACGTTCAGTTTCTACTGTGGCTGATAGATTCAGGATTTTCTTTAGTTATGAGTGGAAATACAGGACTTATGGCTCCCTGACCACAAGTCAACCTGAATTATTCTGTCCATAGAAGAAGCAAAAGAAAGCAACAACGGATGTTTCACAACACTAGATATTACCCTTCCCAGCACTGCAACACTGGTGACTATGACTAGCATATACAAGTTGTATCCTGCTCATCTGAAAAGCACATGCCTGTCATGCTACTTAGGGATGGTTAAGTCAATATTTTGGTTTTATTAACAAATTTAGAAGGCCTATGGATTGGTTTTCTATTGTGAAACGGCCCTATGACACAGCACCAGTATTGTAAAGTGGGTCCAAATAGAACCCCAGGAGTATTCTGTTCCTCCGCCATAAGGAGGTTCCTTCACTGGTATGCAACTCCTGGAGTAGCTCTTCTTCAGCTCACCTTCCAGCCGCAGAGTGGGGTGGGAGGGGAGAGAGATAGCAGGAGGGAGTATGGTTAGGGAAAGCAGAGTGTAAGCTGGACCAGCTGAGGCTGGCTTATCAGACATCAGAGTGAGGGCTCACACTATGAGAAGAATAAAGGTGACCGTTGTTTCCTCCCACTGCCACTTACCATTCCTATACCAAGAACAAGAACAGAGCAAATAACTGACAGTCAGGTCCTCGGAGCTAATAGAGATGCTTTAAACTATTTCTTGTTTTTAATTTCACTGAAAAATCTTCAGTGGTTATAAACTAATATATAGTTTTTTATAAATATATAAACTATATTTATAGTTTAAATAGTCCCCTGTAGTGTTTGCACCTTACATGTCACAACTGGTTAGACTATGGCTATGCAGCAATTAAACACCTGTGGCTGGCCCGGCTCAGCTGACTCAGGCTCGCAGGACTCGGTCTCCAATGCTGTAAAATTGATGTATAAACTCTGTACAACTGTTCCTTATAGGGATATTTATAATATATTTGTGTATTTTTGTGACACACAATCACAAATAAAGAAGATGAGTCTGTAAATAGTAAAATACTGTAAAAAGGTTGCAACAGAGAAAAAGTCAGAAGGATGCAGAACGGTATGTATTTTTTCTTCTCTCACCAAGCCCTGTACTGCACAATATCCTAGTTTTAGTCTTAAAAAGGAAGCAAGGGAAATGTTGGGCACCCTTTTCTTTCTCTCTCCTCCTGCCCCATAAATTCAGTTGTCAACCTCCGCCTCCCCCACATCCACCCATGCCATTTGCCCAAACTCACATTTTGTTTTGGATACCTAAATACACCAACTTCCCTGTTATTTCAATTTATCATTTATCACTGAAATAGAAAGAGGCACAATGACCAAAAATTCTACTTTTGTAAAACTTTGAACTGTTATAAAAATAATAAAAGAACAAGCAACATACACACATCCCTAATATGAGAAAATCTTCAGTATATCACACCAGATCACATACAACATGTTCCAAATAAACTCTGTACAACTGTTTCTTACAGGGATATTTATACAATGTTGCTTTTAAAGTCAGTCATACTGTACCTTTACTTCACTGGCTGTTTAGCGTGTTATATACTTAACATTAGCATGGCTTTCCTTCTTTGGCATATCCCCCCTCGCCTTCTGCCAGTGGTCCCCTGAGTCTGAACTTTCAGCAGCAAAGTATGTATTAACTGTCACACTGGCATTTGGCCATGTAAGTTAGAGGAAACCTTATCCCACACTATTCCGAATGCTATAGAAGTTAAGGCTCTGTCAGGATTTCCACTATAACACCTCCCCATCACACACACATTTTTTGTTTGTTTGTTTTTGGAAGAATTTAGAACGCTGGCATTAGACAAATGAATATTAGAAGGAAACATTTGTTTTCAAAGTAAAATAATAAAAGTTTGGGCCCCGTTTCCACACTTTTGTAAAAACAAATAGAGGTTTATTGGGTTTTGGTACCTTACTGAATCCACTTAACTGAATTGCTGCTTCTGTTTCAACACACTGCATTTTTTCTCTACCCCATTTGTCTAGCATCTGTTTCCATTAGTCCATAACCAGCAAGACTCCGGGCAAATCTAGGCCATATCTTACCTCCCTGCTCTCTAGCATGTCCCTATTTCCCCCAGCAGAGTCTGCCTTCTTATTTTCCACCTCCACTTACAACTTCTGATCACCCTGGGCTACCCAGCGCTATAATTCCAAAATCCTCCTTCTCTCAGATTCTCTCTAGCAGCTCCCATCGTGCATTTCGCAGCTCCACAGCAAGTTCTAATAGCCTCACTCCATTACAAGACCCTATTTCCTCCTGTGTACCTCCCAACCCCATAGGACGCTCCAGTACATTTCCACCCCCTCTGTTTATCCCCCTGCAGCAAGCTCTGACTGACCCCCTGCTTTCTTCTCAACTTTCTCAGCAATTTCCAATTCCCACCCTGTATCCCAGCAGTTCTCAATCACACCTTCTCATCTCATCACAATTACCAGAGAACTAGCCAGTTCTACTCCTCCTCTGCACACTTCCAGTCCTGACTACATCTGGATTTTGCCACTCGCTACATGCAATTCCAGATCCATCCTTTGCTCCCAGACACAAATAGTTCACATCTCATACACACAAATGCATAAAGCTTGCCTTCCTCTTCCCCTGCAAACGATCTCCCACTTCAAGTCAATCACCCAGTCAAGGTCACAAACTCCTCCAGCTCTGTGGATTTTAGTTTTAGTTGCTCATGCAAGTCATGGGTGGGTTTGCCACATTAAAGAGTTCTAGAAAATGACAGGCTACGCCTCAAAAAAATAACAGGATGGAATTTTTTTTTTTAAATGGCTACATTTTGGGGCCTGTAAAATTTCAAGTTGTCCATGTAAATGGAGAAATAATTAAGCTCTTTATTACAGGAAATGCCAATGTTAATTATCCATAAGGCATCATACACATTTATGGCACTATATAAAGAATAAACATAGCTTGGATATCAAAGACAGAAGAGGATACTTTGGTGCCCATAAACTGTTCAGTGTGGACTGAGGTGGTTAGAGGAGTGTCACAGCTTTTTATGCATTCACCCATACATATGAAATATTGATTGTCCTTGGCCGGATTATCTTATGTTTCAGTATCATAAATAGTAACAGCAGCTTACCTCTTATCTGTTTAATGCTGAACTTTGATCTCCTCTCTTTATCCTGACTGAACCTTCCTTCCTCCTTCCCAACCTGTTTTCTGTCATCAAGCACATTTCATCAACTGGCTACACCTTTATTCCTCCAAATTGCTGCTCTGCCATGAGAATGTAATAGTGACCCTAGTGGCAATTCCCATACAATCTCAAATCCACACTGAACAGTGTGTGTGTGTACACAATTAATTTTAGTGCCAGATTAACAACACCTGATCAGTTTCCACTGTTGTTAACCTGGCACTAAAATTCAAGCACGTTTAGTACTTAAGTTTTTTTTAAAATGTTTACTATATTTTATTTATTTGATAAGCCAGCAAGAATTTAAATTAACTTCAATATTTATATTCTATTAAATATTTTGAAAGAAGTAACATATTTAAGTCAAACTTTCCTGAGAAACAAGGAGAGATGCTAATAGATTGTCTCTTTTTCTATGAGAGATACAGAAAACAAAAATAAATTGTGCCTATAAATTTTCAACAAAAAACATCATATTACATCACCTACACTAAAAGTTATTCTAGCACTAACCTTTTCGACAGCAGTGATTATGCTGTTTGCACAGCTGGATTCAAATGTGGGTTAGAGAGTTTTTGAAGGGATGATCTTATTTGATTGATCTTAATTGCCTGTGTCACTAGTTTACTGGATTTTCTTGTTCTATAGTTTAAAAACTGGGTAACATGTTGGACTTGGCAGATGTACACCTGCATTCTTGAAGTCCACAGCAGCAATTTGAGACACACAATTTGTATAGCTACAATGAACAACTAGTTTACATTCTCACTACACCAGCTAAAAACAGCCATGCCTTGGAAAAAATGGAGCCTGGACATATGCTTGCTACGGAAACTAGAACTGATATAGCAAAGCTCGTGGGTGGAGGGCACCCAACGTGCTGTCATGACATACTAAAATGATGATAGAGAGCTGCTACTAAAATAATCAGAGATGGGATTATTGCCTCAAGATGCAGCAAATACAAACAATTGAAAAACCAGAGTTTTTCCTCTTAAGAAAAATTCAGAAAGACACAAGTTCACCCTAAATCACTGTTATTAACAAAAGATTAGATCAGAAGTTCCCAAACTGCGCTCTGGAGAGCCCTTCAACTGTGGTCTGTGGAAGACAGGGCAGCCCAATGGGGAGGGAACAGGAGGAGCACCATAGAGGAACATGATTGCTGAAGAAGAGGATAGGATTAGGAGGAGGGAACGCTGAAGGGGACAAGAGGGACAGAGCATGGTGGGGTCTTGTGACAGGAGAATGGGATCCGGAAGGGGCTTCAGGTGGGAGGAGGCCAGGTCACCTGACAGACAACTGTTTGAAGCAAACTGAGATTCAGCTGCGCAGGCGGGCAATAGAATTGATTCCAAGTGTGCACTGAATATTACTGGGGAAAACTGATGGAATTGGGTTTGAATGTAATGGTGTGGAAAATGGATTTTGAATAATGGGGGTCCCAGTTGGCAGCAGGGGAGAAGGACAAGGAAAGACAGTCCCCAAGATGGGTCCCTAAAAAAAACAAACAGTCCACACTATGAAAAGGTTTTAGGACCTGTGGGCTACATCATCCATTTAATAGACCTGGCTGGTAACATATTCTTGTTTCAGCAAAGAAAGGCAAATGATTTCAAATAATTCAAATGAAAGTAACAAATTAAATTGCCTTTCCAATATTTTAAGAAACATCATTTTATCTTCTTGGTAAAGCTCTGTCAGAGTTACATTGTGCTGTTCCCTGTCCAGAAACAGACTGGCCTATTGATGTCTCAGAGTTCAGATAATGTCAAGTTATTCACAATGCTAATCTGGTCCCATTGTTCTGACATGTGGATAGGGTGTCACTGAAAGTCTCTGATGACAAGTCCCAGCCCACGCATTCATAAGACAGTCTGAAATCACTAGGGCAGATTACTGTTCATATAAATGAAGGACAGTATCTACCTAGCATTCAAACTCAGATATTTACGATTTATTTAGAGCCTACGGTTCATTGTGTTTTTTTTAAAAAAATACCTGATTTAAAAAAGTGTATAATGACCAATCTCATAATGAAACTAAGTTGTACCCGAGATTGAAGTCTAATGTCACTGTAAGAAGCTCTGCTTTTTTAAACAATTTACAGTGTCAATCAGGACACAAGAATAAGGAGTAAGCATGAATACAAGGATTGGAAAGTTATTTATTAATACAATCTACTTAGATTGTAAACTCTTTCAGCAGGGATTGGGTTTTCTCTAACAGTATATACACTGCTTAACACACTGGCGTCCCAAGTCCTGATTGGGGACTCTAAACACTACCCTTAATACAAAAAAATAAATGATGATAATATGCATATATGACTTATTGACTGTTGATAATTAGCTACCTACAGCTTGATAGATACTATGACAATCTACCTGGAATTACTTGCTTATTAATATATGTATTTTATATGTATATATATGTACATAAACATATAAATGTATATATGTATTTTAGAGCAGTGTATCATTTACCCCTAGCATTCCAAGTGATTCGGTTGCCTTAAAAACAGATTGCATGCTTCACACAGACAGACATTCAAATGAATGCTTGTCCAGTCTCCTAGATGCTAGGCAATAATTATTTATCTAATGACACGGTTCCACTCTTTGGAGCAGATGACAGATTCGTTTCTTGATGGCATGATATGTTTACAAAATTAAGACTGCCAGTTAATATTTCTGCACTTCCACAATAAAAGGAATTACAGTCTTAAAAGTGAGTGCTGAAAGACTTACCCCACTACAAAGGAATTCCAAGATTTTGGAAGGGCCTTTTTAAAGAAGCAGATTTTTTCTATTAAACTTTATACTTCTGATTGTCTACAACAAAAACTCTCTGTCAACTAGATATGTGTATGGCTCCCACTAACCTAAGTTGAGCCAATGCCATAACAGAATGGATACATTTTTGTAATCTACAATTTCACCTCAGACAACTCCCAGGTCACAACCAAAGTTGCTAGACAGAAATGATACATCCGGTGTCCATTATTAGGTTTTTTTCGTGATGAATTCCAGGAATAGATTAACTTGCAGAACGCTTTTAATTACATTACGTCTTTGTAGCAAAGATATAGAGATTTTAAATGTGATTAAGTCTGCTAGAGCCTTAGTTCCTGTAAATACTTGTGCTGTGGTTGGAGCCTGAAGAAAGAGCTTCACATCTTTGAAGAAAAGATGTACTACATAATTGCAAATTTCTCTCTCTCACACACACACACACACAGAGAGAGAGAGAGAAAAGCAAAGCTACTTCATGAACGTTCTTCCCCCTGCTTATTTACAGCATCACATTTGAAAGATCAGAAAACTTAAGACAAGGAGTCAGAACAACACATGGCTGTCCTTTCTGAGCTTTGATAGCTGCAGCATTACTCTAGATGAGAGAAAACTGTTAGAATTCTGTTACTTAAAAGTTCAACCATGCTGACAGCTGTCCTTCTTGAACCATTTGGTTAAATGTTTTCCAAAATCAGGAATTGAGAAAATTACACCTCACAGCTGTGACAAGTCATCAGCAAAACATTTTCAGCTATCCAGATACAGCAATACTGTCAGCACAAAGCAGCAATGCATTCAGTAAAATTAGTCTTGAGAGAACAAGTCACTAGTCACAAGATGGCTGGCTGCATATAATTATATGGGCTTTTACCATAGCAACAGTTTAAATAATGTGACCTTTCAATTACCCTAGTTGATGCTCTGTGGATTTATCTACACTATAAGGAAGTGCTTCCATTGATAGCACTTCTCAAAAAGAGGGGCTGACATTTTACCTAACACATGAGAAATGTTTTACCCATCAGATAGCTCAATTCTTGAGACCATAATTCTTCCTCAAGGCACAGCTGGTAATTATAAAACATACAATTCTTTTTCTCATATTCCCTTTTCAGAGGCAAGCAGAACTGGTTTCCAGTCCAGAACAGTCTTTCAAGATACTGCCTCGTACTAATTTTGAAATTAGAATCTTTATAAATATTCACTTCATTTTAAAAAGAAGGGAATATCAGCCCAGCAACATGACAGTTGACTTGCTAATTTCTGAAATAAGTGGCAATTTAAAAAGGTGAAAAGCTAAAACATATAACGAGATGATACTCTCCAACATTCAGATCTGTATATTTTTCACATTTGTGATGGTGACTTTCCAAAATGGAGAGGTCAGACCAAACCCCCCCCCCCCTTTTTATTTTTAAAAACTCTTGCTAGTTGTATGCCACCATCTAAACAGGTGCATCGATAGCCAATTTAGGGCTCTATTGTGCCTTGAGGTGACAGCCTTACACTGGGGGTAGTGTGAAGCAAGCATGATGCCTTTATTCTGGATCTCCAGGGAGTGCATGGGGAGCTACACCACCACCTTGTTTCAGGGTGCAATGCACACTGCAATTGTACTCAGATAGCTCTGCTGGCTGCTGCCAGGCCTGATCTTCTCACCCCATTCTGGGGAGTCATGACTCCTAGCTAGGTTTAGAGAGTCCTGGAGCTCCTTTGCATGCAGCCAGGGGAAGGCTTTTTACACACTCCCATGTACCCGCCTTGCTGCTACTAGGCATAAACTAGCTTACAACTGAGCACAATATATAATTAGCTTTAGAAAGGATTAAGCTTGCACTCTTGTATCTCCTCCTACCATGCAGCCAACAGGACACTGGCTACATAGGCATTTACTACGTTCAGGCAGACTGGTCTGCCTAAAATGAGAATCAGTTTGAAATGCCAACCTTCTTTTGAACAAAACCCTTTTCTAGGGTTTGAACGTGTCTGGTTGAGAGCACAGCCCAGAGGCTGAAGAAAAAACCTGTACATATTCTATTTCCTGCTGTCACCCTGGTGACTCCCAAGTAGATCCATGAAGGTTTTTATGATTATAGCTGAAGAATATCCTCTGTCCTGAAATGATCAGAGCAGAGTGTATAATACAAAAACTTTAACATGATAGTGTTTTTTTTACACTGCTTATTAATGAAAGCTCCCAGCACTACTAGCTAGCATCCACTGGAAAGGGAGGAATTTAGCATTCATTTTATCATCTCACTGCACAGAATTTTTGTTAAGCTCCAGACAATATGCAATAAAACTGAATAATATCTGTCTAAATTTCTCAGGAAACTTAGAAATGACAAGTCACCAGAAGCCCATTCATTTGTTCAGTTCAAATAACCGTCATTTAGGCAGTGAAAAGGTAAAATCACTTCTTCAAAAGCAACTGAACTCCCTGATGAGTGAGGAAGGGACTTATTTCCAGAAAGTACCATGGGTCAAACTATGTTCTTAGATAAATGCATGCAGTGGGAACTGTGCATGCAAATACAGCTCTATGCCTGGGATTTACTTTCACCACGACACCAAAGTGTGAGAGACACAGATACAAAAAACTGCCTTCAGAACTAATGGAAAAAACATTAAATTAGTAAGAGGCAGAGACACTATTGTTGGTGCCAGCGTTTGCTAACAACACAGAGCAAAGTTAAGGAGAGAAATCCTTATTACTGAAACACACTTTTCAAAAAGAAGACAGTCTTGAACAGCAACATAGGAAACTTTGGTCTGTTCACCTTGGCACAGCGCAATCTTTAATCCTTCTGCCAGTGTCAATGTATTACATGATGATTAGTTATTCAAACAAGACAAATTCCTGGCATATGGAACTGATATGTATAAAATGGGGGGGGGGGGAGTTTTCAGTTGCTGTCATATCACACTTACCTGCAATCCCTTGTAGCAGCCCACAGACATTAAAAATACTTTTCTTCATTACACTCTGCACACACATTGTAAAGACAGACACAAACGCCACAGCACAGAGAATCACGATCCCCACAGCTAGGAAAATAGCGGTAGCCTGCCAGAATCCACTGGCAATCTCATTAAAATTCTCTGCATAGGGCCCACAAAGCGTGTCTCGTCTGGAAACCTGCATGTGGGAGATTCTGGTGCAACGCCCATAGATGCCCAAAGTTGGATGGTAAGGCTCCTGTGAGCCTCCTGTCCTGTTGTCCATATCTTCGGAGCTCACAGGCTTGGCTTTGCCAATTAGCCAATCTGCACTCATGAAAGCTATGAGCTCTGCAAAAGCCACGACAATACTCAGGAGTGTCCACAGCATTGAGCGACAAGTTACAATGACATGACACATATTGCTGTCCAGTGCTTATGGTCAGTGCAGTTTGAGAGTCTGCAACCCAAAACAAAGTGGAAAAATTAAATATAAAAAAGAAAATATCCACGAAATCGCTGCTCAGTTCTGCTCTTCCAGCTGTTTCACAATAGCAGGGAAGGAGAAGTAGTTAGCCGCTCAAAGTTTTGCAAGCAGTCCAGTCATTTGTTCTCCGTGTTTAGCTTCTCCTTTGGTTGCTGAGTACTGAAGTATGTGTTTCTGCGTTAATATTCATACTGGCACATGACGTTACAATACCCTGGAGAAGGGCCCAAAGACTGCCCACTGCTTTTATATCGCACACCTAGAGAACAGAAAGAAGATGAAAAAGTTAGCAGAGAGAGAAATAAAAAAAAGCTGGACTCTACCCCCACAGCTTCAGAGAACAATCCAATGTTTTGCAAAGATCTAAATCAACATGTGAAAGTTCTAACAAGAGCCTGTCAAATACAGCCTGCTGGAGACTTCCCAGCTTAGAGTCAATAGAGTGATTAATCTCGTGCTGCACTGCTGTACTTACAGTATCTGTTTTGTCCCATCTTATTTGCAGCTGTTTGTCAAAAACTTTGTAACCAAGATCCTAGCAACTCCAAACATACCCAGCCACCCACAACCCACCCCTTGAAACTACTAGTTTTTGGGAGTTATCCACTAAACTGCTCATGCTTGTTTTTAGTAAGTGCATTGTTAGAGTGCTGCCCTGTATTTAGTGCTGGGACTCAAAACACGCCAAATGACATTGGGTACCTGTGGGAAGGAAAGAGGATACAAGCTCTTTCATGTCAGGATCACATGGGACACTGGTGCAGTGAATGAACCCAACCTCATACTATTGCACTGAAATAGCTTCCTAGCTAGACTGCTGCCTGCTGTTGCTATTCCAGTTTACGTCCTCACGAAGAGCAAAACAGAAGTGCAACTGGGAATAACCTACCCACTGGAACACATCAGATCTATAGAAACGTACCCCAGTTCCAAGATTTTGAAATAGCTCTGCAGAACTGATATTGCACAATATTCTTAATCTTTGCTTAGCTTTAAGTGAGTAACACAAAACAAGTTATAATAATATCCAACACACCAGTACATGGCACCTCATCCTTGCTGGTTAATGCTGAGAGTGGCAACCTTAAGCGATCCATGTTGCTGCAGAAGTTCTTACATATTCAGGAACCCTGCTCACTGCCAAATAGCTTACAGATCCAGAAACAGAGCTGTCAATGGACTGCACATTCTTTCAGCACCCTCTAACTCCTCACTGCTAAATCTATCTGTTCTCTCCATCTCCCTATGCAGTATGGGACTGCACCACAGATATGCCCTACCTCCTCTGCCTATTTGCGCTCCTTCCATGTCAGAAGGCCGTCTACTCTTGTAGATTTTCTACTCTCTATATATCCGAGATAGGATGAGTGTTGTTTTCATGGGAGTTGAGTGGACTAAATGCAGGTGGGAGGCAGTTTAGATTGGACCCTGTGGATCTTATATTGTGTAAGGTGCATCAGAAACGTCAGTCCAGATCTGAACTTTGATGGTGAAAGAAGCCATGGAAAGCCCCCTTCTAGTCTTTGGTAACGCAGTCATTTGAGATGCAGTGCACTGTTACACTGCTCTATTTACAGACATCAATAGCTCATAAGTTCAATAGTTCATCTGAGAAAAATCTGTGGTATCCAGCATCAGAGCTTGCATTTGGACTAAGAAACCGTTGTGCAACTATTACAGTAAGGGCTTGTCTTCATGAGGAAGAGATTGCGAAATAAGCTAGGGTGTGGAATAAAAACACACTAATCACTCAGCACTAGCTCCTCATGTGGACACCTTTGTTCTGCATTAAGAATGCCTTTATGTGATTTGTCTTAATCCTCTCGTCCACTTAATGCCCTTAAGGTAAAGTGCACAAAAGCACTCTTATGGAGAATAAGATTGTTCACCTGGAGAGCTACTGTGGAATAGCTATAGCAAACTTTTTGCCTATGACAAGCCCAAAAACCACTTTGATGGTGTTCCAAAAGCTAAACTGAAAAAAAATTCAAAACGGTAGTTAATGCAAATTTCAGAATTATATTGACTTAAATACTGACAAAATAATCACTTGGAGGTGACAATTGAGATTGCTGGCACCCCCAATTTATAGTCAAATTGCTTCCTTAAAATTAGAAATGGAGCATAGCATATTCCTCTTTACCTGTCCTGAATTATGTCATGGGGCGGGGGGGCGTGAGCAGGAAATGCACTGACATTAGCTATTCAGAGATGAGAATGTAGGATTTTTTAAAGTGTACTTAAAAATAAAATACTAATGGCCAACTGATCTTGAAGGAAAAAGAATCTAGAACCCAAATGAATTCCTATCTGGAATTCATTAAAACAGAAAGTCACTGAATATTACCAATATTATAATTGATATATGAAGATTAGAGGGTCCCACAAAGACATTGCTATTTCCTTTGTCTCAAAACTTTCAAACCACATGATGCATCAGTAAAGTGAAATGGGGCCTTTATTTAATTCTAGTCCTTTGAGACAAGTGCTGAAATCCTGGCTCTTCGAAGTCTATGGGAAACTCCACTCACTTCAATGGGTCCAGGATTTTAGCCCAAGAATTTTGATTTATCCTCTTACAATATAAGGGGGTGTCTCACTGCGCTCTGATTTTGGTGAGCTCCTTTTCTCGATCTACAATTGTAGATGTAGCCAGATAACCTCATACACATACTTTGTTTCAACTATTATTGTCATGTGATGAGACTCAAATCAATCACTCGGTACAGTCCCACAACTCAGCCTGTTTCTCTCTTTCTCAGACTGTTGCTGACATTTCCTGGATGTTTTCCCAACAATTTACATTAACATATCTAAAACTAAACTTTGTATTTTTTCCACCCAAAACCTCTCCATTACAGCTGAAACTGCAAAAAAAGGCATCTGCTCCTCTGGTAATTAGGCCCTCATATACATTACTGTATGAGGTCAATTATTAAAATGCAACTTGATAAGTTTTCTTATTAAAAGTTGGCAATTACAAAATCTTTCACTGTAACTACAAAGTATCATTATAACAATAGTTCAGTTCACTACCTGACTCTCAAAAGGGAGGGGAAAAAAAAAACAGAGTGAAGTTTTCAGGCAGGCTGATGTGCTTTTAACTAGAATACACCCTTTGTAATAACATACACTGAGAGATGATACACTAGTCTGCCAAAAAAAAATAAATAGTGAATTCTCTCAGTATTTCTATTTTAAATAATAATTGGAATGGAGGGAAGGTCCATTGTAAAAATAAATTTCTTCTGCTATCCACTTATGCTCTTAAGTAAGACTTAAATGGAGAAATTCTGTACTTCACATGAGTGATTAATGCAATAAAATACTGTTTACAAAAAGAAGAGAATGAGGTTCACATTTATTTTACTAGGTGGAGATTTTATGTGAATCTTGGAAGGAAAAGCCATTAAAAATGTATGATTTGTCACATGTAGCACATGGATAAAAGAATTTTCCTGTGATAGTAAAGTCAGAAACAGTTTCCCAGCTTTCAAACAAACAAAACAACATAAAATACAACAGTTTGATAATTCTGAGATTCAGTTTTCCCAGATATGTCATGGTGTTAGCACAAGTGGCTCCCTCAGAGGTGAGATCATGGGCTTTCAATTCTAAGGATTATTTATCAGAATTTCTGCATCCCTAAAGTAAATTAGCAATATTTCCTATGTAATTTATGACAAGTTAATAAAAGTGCTCCAGGAGCTATGATTCATAAAAGCAGAGTAACCTCTAAATTATTCCTTCACAATTCAAATCTTCCCCCCCAAAATAATGTTCTGTTCTCTTATTATATGCATTACTAAAACAAACATCATGGTTCTGTGTGAATACTTTTATATAAATTAATTCTTGCATTAAAGATGCCCCCAAATGGGAGCACAGCTTTCCTACAACTCCTTTAAATGAGAACAGGGGAAAAAACCCATGTTAAAACACAGGGTTTTCCCCCCCCACCCCAATAAATATGTATGGAATAATAGGGATATAGGATTGCAGTATCAGACCAGCTAGGCCACCCAAAGGGTGTGGGGAAAGGGGAAGTTTGCTCTTGGCTCCTTGTTTGAGAAGGCCCCCAGACAGAGTGGCATTGTGACTTGGTATATGGGGTTGCAGCATCACTCAAGTCTGGCCCCGGTGGCTCATCCCATCACAAAGGAGGGGTGGTCAAGCAAAATCTGAACAAGTGTCTTTGCAACTGGTGCATAGGGACACAGCACCATTTAGGTTTGGCCTGGCTACCTGCCCCTCCATCATGAGAGGAGCCAGTCCCACCTCCCAGAAGCTGTGGGGAAGGCTCACTCTCCAACACCTTCCCACCTCCCAGCTTCCTCTCAGTGGTCTTATTTTTATTTTTTTTGGAAGCGTGGGAGGGCTTCAGTTTCAGATTTTGCCCCAAGCTCTCAAAAACCTCTGTTCAGTCCTGCAGATTAGACACCTGGTCCATGTGATCCACAACCCTGTTTCTAACATTGTCCTGTCTGGATGCTTGAGCGGAAGGAGCAAGAAACATTGCAGTAGACAATAATGGAATAATCCACTCACAAGGAAAGTTTCTTCCTTACTCTTATTATTTAGTAGTTGGCTTGTGCCCTGAAGCATGTGAGTTTATATCCCTTATAAATAAAAATCTATCTACTGAAACTGTGGATGTTTTCTTTATGCATATAAATAAGCATTTTTAATCCTAATAACCACTTAGCTTTAATGATAAATTGGGATGAGTGTTGCAAACATATGATACACTGTAAAAATATGTATTTTCCTTTATCAATTTTCATTTTTATTGAATGCTCTTATATTAGAAGAAAAAGTGAATACAACTACCAAGTTTACCTTCTCCATGCCATTCATTATTTGTATATCTCTATCATGTTCCCTCCTATTTGCATTCTCTGTAAAATAAGCACTCCTTTGCTTAAATTTCCCATGATGGAGAAGTTTTTTCCACGATTCAAAATCATTTTCATGTCAGTCTCTGAACTCCCTCTGTATCTACTATATCCTTTTTTGAGATAGGGTGATTAGAACTCCATTCAGCGAGCATTAGCACAACTCAGACAGAAAATAGGTTTCATTTGGTTTGGAAAAAATGATCTTTTGTTCAGGTTACTTAGCCATATGGACAATCCAAACCCGATTTAAGCGAAGTCTACTGTAGTACTCTGTAATCTCTCATCCCTGAGATCCATACAACCTTCAGAAATGGCAGTAACAATACAATGTCACTAATGTACAGGGCTAACAACCATTTGGTTACTATTTTACCAGACATAAAATTAATTACCCCAAATTATCACTCATGCTCACTTCCTTTTAAGATGTTCCATCTTTTATGCCCGGACACTATGCACAGGGCTTGTCTTTGTGTGTGTGTGTGTGTGTGTGTGTGTGTGTGTGTGTAATATACATTAAGGGGTGTGTGCACTAACATGCTGCATATTAATTGGTCCCTATAGACCAGGGGTGGGCAAACTTTTTGCCCCGAGGGTCACATCTAGGTATGGAAATTGTATGGCGGGCCATGAATGTTCACAAAATTGGGGGTTGTGATTGGGGAGAGAGCTTTAGTTGGGGGTGCGGGCTCTGGGATGAGGTTGAGAGCTGTGGGAGATGTACTTGGGGCGGGAGCAGCGTGCAGAGCCCCCTGGCTGCCCCTATACATAGGAGGCAGACGGAGGACATGCAGCTGCTTTCAGGAGCCATGCAGAACGAGGTAAGCCCTGGACCCTGCTCCTGGTGGAAGCTCGAGGGCTGGATTAAAATGTCTGGAGGGCTGGATGGGGCCCAGGGCCATAGCTTGCTCACCCCGCTGTATAGAGTACTATAATGTAGTACGGCACTACATTAAAGCACATTAAGGAATCTTTAGCGTGCATCAGCGGAGTCTATACAGACTAATTAATGTGCAATGCATTAGAAATCACACACCCCTAGTGCATATTAGCCCAGTGTATTCATTCATTGAATATCAGAGTTGGAAGGGACCTCAAGAGATCATCTAGTCCAACCCCCTGCTCAAAGCAGGACCAATCCCCAATTAAATCATCCAACAGATTTTTGCCCCATCTTTCTACATGGCCCCCTCAAGGACTGAACTCACAACCCTAGGTTTAGCAGGCCAATGCTCAAACCAGTAGACAAGCCCTAAATTACACTAACACAGAGTAAAGGGAGCTCCAGTGTCTAAGTAGGGGAACCCAGCTATTTCCCCTTTTTTGTTTTTAATCAGAAAAAAATTCATTTTTAAAGTGAATTCTTAATGCATAATGTTCTTAAATGCAAAGCAGATAAATAAAACTAAATGCTCTTTCCATTTATCTATATTAGAGAACTGTATTCCTTTTTGCATATCTGTGCAAAAATAAATTAAAGTTGGAGATAGATCCAAATTATAACATTTGAACCCAGGGCTTGAACTTAAATTCTGAAGTGTTCAGTTGCAGGTTTTTGGTTTGGCCCATCATAGAGAGAAGCAGCATTGCAAAGTTCAGATCTGAGTCAGCTTCATACTGTTGTTGTTTATTTAAAAAAACCCAAAAAACCCTGAAAGCAAGACATTAGAACAACAAGGTGAGACCCCCTTCAACTACATTCTAGAATGATTTTATGGCCAGTTCTACATTAGCTCCTTGTACTTTTTAACCCTGTCAACTGAGGATGGAAGGCTCCCACCAAACCGTAGAATTGAGCTTCCCCACCGTACCCATTCTGTCAGCTTGAGTGTGAGAATAAATCATCCTTAGAAAAATGGCTTTTGGCTCAGTTTAAACAAACAGCTGAATGGAAGGCCACACAGAAAGCTGAAACAGCAGTCCCAAAGTATGAAACAACTGCAGGCACAATTAGATCTTTTCTTCTCGTGTTTGATACAGTCCAAAACAAAGCCATGCAGAGGAGTTCCTATACCTTTTGTTTACAAAATATTAGTTTAAGAATCATACAATCTAAAATGAGCAGATCCTTTAAGGTCTCGGTTCTAGTTTTCCTGAAATGTTATTCATTAATGGCATTGCAACTTTCAGTGAAACCTTTGAACGATGACAATGAAAGTATCTTCTATTTATTTTGGTGCTTTCAAATACTATTTAAACAAACAAAGAAAACTATAATCTAAGGGCACGGCTACAATTTGCAGATGTAAAGCACGGAAGTTATTAAACTAGCCCTTGGAGAGCACAGTAGGAAAAGCGCTGCAGTGTGTTCACATTGTCAGATTCAAGCGCACTGGTGCGGCCACATTAGCAGCTCTTGCAACACCACAGAGAGCAGTGCATTGTGGTAGTTATCCCAGCATGCAAGTGGCTGCAACACGCTTTTCAAATGCGGGGTGGGGTGGAGTGTGACAAGGAGTGTGTTCTGTGTATGTGCGGGGAGAGATAGTGGGTTTTTGGGGGGCTGAGATCATGTCAGCATGCTGTCTCGTAAGTTCAGACAGCAGCAGGCCACCCTTCCTCCTCCACTTTCTCACACACACACACTCACAGCAGCAGCAGCATTCCACGCTAATGGCTTGCTTTGTCCTGGAGCAGATAAGCATGCTGGTTGTCAGAAATGGAGCTTTGAAAAGACATATCCACATTCCTACAGCGAGTTCAAAACAATGACAAGAGTGGCCACTTGACTTAAGTTTCCAGACCCTGATCAAAGAGCAGTAATGCAACACCTCGTTCACACTGAGGCTGGAGGGTTTCAGCCAAGGCACAACAAGCATTCTGCTTCTCCTGGAGGTGGATTACCAAGAGCGTTCCAGCTGCATAGTCCAGGCACTCTAAGTGCCTTGCCAGTGTGCCAAGAATCAGAGAGGTAGCCCTGTTAGTCTGGAACAGCAGAAGTGACAAAGAGTCCTGTGGCACCTTAAAGACTAACTAAAGTATTGAAGCATAAGCTTTCGTGGGCTAATACCCACTTCGTCAGATGCATTATGGTATTAGCCCACGAAAGGTAATGCTTCAATACTTTTGTTTGTCTTTAAGGTGCCACAGGACTCTTTG
>ML677342.1:12929476-13068999 GCA_007922305.1 Dermatemys mawii
TACTTCCACTGCATGCATCTGACGAAGTAGGTATTAGCCCACGAAAGCTTATGCTTCAATACTTTAGTTAGTCTTTAAGGTGCCACAGGACTCTGTCACTTTTGCCAGTGTGGACAGGTCATAAATTAGGGCACCTGAGGCTGCGCTCTAACTTGCAAGCATAGCCAAGCCCTAAAACTGAGTGACTTTGCACAGAGTCCCACCCAGGTCTTTGTGAGATCACAATTTACACATCTTCAATATAATAGGGTCCACGGGGCAAGTGAGTTGATCACTATGCTATTCACTTTTGCTGGGCTTAGCCAGAGTAAATGAGCCATTGATCAAAGGAGTGCTCCCTGCTGTCTGAGGCAGAACAGGGAGCATCCACAGGAAGAGTAATGTAAGAGGAAGATAGAGAATTTTGTTTCCAGATGAGGTTCAGAAGTAGTCAACCCCACCATCCCAGGAACTCAGGGCTTGATTACACTGGCACTTTACAGTGCTATCAAGCTGCCAGGAGCGCTATAACCTCCGAACCGTCCAGACTGGTGAGGCATGTAGTTAAGTCCACAGTTATAGCAGTCCTGGTAATCCACCTCCGCACGGGGACTAAGGTCTGTAGTGCTCCCTCTGTAGCGCAACAGCACCAATAGGGACACCCAATGCACAGTAATTGGCCTCCAGACCATCCCATAATTCCTGTTTGAGCCACTCTGGTCATCACTTTCAAACTCTTCTGTCCTGTTCTCAGGTGACCAACTGTCATACCTGCCCTTTAAATTCCCTGGGAAATTTGAAATTCCCCTTCCTTTTTGTTCCAGCCAGGCATGGAGTGCTCTCAGTGAATCTTTGCAAGTGATCGTTCCACTTCACCATGACTTTACGTGCCATGCCTCCATGCAGCAGGCGATCCCCAGCATGGAGCAACAGCGAGGTGCTGGACCTCATCAGTGTTTGGGGGAGAAGAGGCTGTCCAGTCCCAGATGCAGTCTAACCACAAAAATTATGATACCTATGGCCAGATATCATGGGTCTTGACAGAAAGAGGCCATGAGCGGGATGCTGTGCAGTGTCGGGTAAAGGTAAAGGAGCTTAGGAATGCATATCACAAAACCCGTGAGGCAAACGGCCGCTCCGGAGCAGCCTCAGCAACTTGCAGATTTTACAAGTAGCTGGATGCGATACTTTGGGGGGGATCCTACATGCATTCCATCGACCACCATGGACACTTACCAGCCCACCACTGCAAGGCAGGGGGAGAGGATGACAAGGATGCAGCAGCGGCAGCGACCCAGGGCGCAGAGGACTCCCTGGAAACCCATGAGGCATGCAGCCAGGAGCTCTTCTTGAGCCAGGAGGAGGGCAACCAGCCGCGGCGTCCGGCGGCTGTGGAGGGCTGAGCAGCAGCGGATGGCGCTGGTAAGCTACTTTTCTATCATGAAGGCGGGCACTTCGTGGTTTCAGACTACTTGGGCAAGGGCAAGGGCAGAAAGTGATGCTTGCATGCATGCCTACATGTGGAATAGTGCACTGATGTTGTCTATCACATTGCGGTAATCGGCAACAGTGATCTCTTCAAAGGTCTCAGTCAGAGCATGAGCAATGTGCCTGCGCAAGTTTTTTGGGAGAGCCAGCGTGGCCCCCCGTCCCGGTCAGGCTCACTAGTCCCCACCACTGTGCTAGGAGGGGCAGGGGGACCATTGCTGCACAGAGGCAAGCTGCATATGGGCCTGGGCGGAAGCCGCATTGCATTAAAAGGCCCTCCCTTTCTTCCCTGGTCACCTGTAGCAGCAAGATATCTTCTAGAATGAACTCCTGCAGAGAATATTGGGACAGCGTTCAGTGTAGGGTTCCTGTCACTGCGCTGCGCTCCCCCCAAGGCAAGGCACGGAAACCAATAGGACAGCACAGCAAGGAAACAATCAGTCCCCCTGCATCCCGCGATTACTCACCATTACAGGGGCTCCCGTGGGTTATGTGCACTCTCTCTGGGACAGGCAAAGTGCAGCTTTATTTGGACAGGGATTGCCCTCCTTCAGTGCAGGAGAATCATTGCCCTGTCTGGTGTGTACAATGCTGCCTGTGCCTGTACAATGCCGCGTAAAAGCAAAGAGGATTTGCTACAAATGATGCAGCAGTCAGCGGAAGAAAATCGAATTGCACAGAAGTGGAGGGAGAGTGAGAGGAAGTTCTGCCAAGAGAACGTGAGTCACCGGTGGCAAACCGCTAATAGGCTGGTTACAATAATGTAGTGGCCAGCGGCGACTCTGCAGAGGATCGCCAACATGCAGGAGGAGCACTACCACACTCGCCGCCTCCTTAATCAGTTAACCCCAAACCCTTCCCCTTCTGGCCCTCTGTCTGCTCCAACCTGCTATCACTAGCTTCTGGGTTATTACCACCCACAGCTGCCTCCAAACCCCCATGTCTTCACCGCCCAATGCAGAAAACCAAGACCCCTATCCTCTGCACTCGACCCCTGATAACATGCCTTATTGTCATCAGGAAGTGGGGTTTGGAGGGCACAGCAATTCAGAGAGTATTGCAGAGTATGAGATCCGGACATAATCCAGTCTATGACTGACCCCATCCCACCCCAACCGCACCCCACCCTCTTCCCCTACACATTCTGCAGAACCTTTTATTTCAGCAAATGAAGTGGCTGTTCAATAAATGACTTGTCTTTTTTAAAAATGGGTTTTTTATTAAGAGTACATAGATTATTAATGCCTAAATAAAATTACATGCTTTATCCTATGAAAACAACGAGCACTCCCACTTCACTTAACTGCCGTGCACAGCAAGTAACATTAGAACTGGCTTTCAGCCTCAAAATGCTCCCTCAAGGCATCCCTGAATCTAACAGCCTCATGCTAGGTGCCTCTGAGAGCCCTGCTCTCTGGCTGTGCATATGCAGCCTCCAGGTGTTGAACCTCTGAGGCCCATGCCTGAGTGAAGCTTTCACCCTTCCATTCACACAGATTATGTAGGGCACAGCATGCGGAAATAACCGCGAAGATACTTCCCTCAGCCAAGTCTAGCTTCCCACAAAGACAGCACCAGCGTGCTTTCAGATGCCCAAAAGCACACTCCACAGTCATTCGACATTGGCTAAGCCTGTAGCTGAACTTTCCTGGCTGCTGTCCAGGCTCCCTGTGTACGGTTTCATGAGCCACGGCATTAAAGGGTAAGCTGGGTCGCCAAGATTCACAACAGGCATTTCAACTTCCCCTACGGTGATCCTTTGCTCTGGGAAAAAAGTCCCGGCTTGCAGCTTCTTGAACAGGCCGGTGTTGCGGAAGATGTGTGCGTCATGCACCTTCCCGGACCAGTCTGCGTTAATGTCAGTGAAACGTCCACGGTGATCCACTAGCGCCTGGAGAACCATGGAGAAGTACCCCTTTCAGTTAATGTACTCTCCTGCTAGATGGTCAGGTGCCAGAATAGGTATATGGGTCCCATCTATCACCCCTCCACAGTTAGAGAAACCAATTTTCTCAAAGCCAGCCATGGTGTCATGCACGTTACCCAGAGTCACGGTTCTTCTGAGCAAGATGCGATTAATGGCCCTGCACACTTGCATCAACACGACTCCAACAGTCGACTTTCCCACTCCAAACTGGTTAGCCACCGATCGGTAGCTTTCTGGGGTGGCCAGCGTCCAGACTGCCATGGCTACCTATTTCTCCACCGGGAGGGCAGCTCTCAATCTTGTGTCCTTGCGCCACAGGGCGGGGGCGAGTTCCGCACACAGTCCCATGAAAGTGGCTTTTCTCATCCAAAAGTTCTGCAGCCACTGCTCATCATCCCAGACTTGCATGATGATGTGATCCCACCATTCAGTGCTAGTTTCCCGTGCCCAGAAGCAGCGTTCCACAGCCGTGAGCATGCCCGTTAATGAGAGAAGCAATTTCATGTCAAATGCGTTCCGCAATTTGATCTCGTCTTCGGATCCTTTACTGTCACTTTGCATGTTAAGGAATAACTCCACTGCAATATGAGATGTGCTGGCGAGACTCAACAGCATGTTCCTCAGCAGTTCGGGCTCTATTCCGGCAGACCAAAATGGACGACGGAGTGCGCCGCACTGAAACCGTTGAAAGATGGCACAAGAGGTGGACGGAAACACAGGGGTTGCTGGGATATGACGCGAAGCATCACGGGGAGTTGGAACAGGACGCAGAATGCCCCGCAAACAACAAGGCATTGTGCCAGATCGGGAAGAGGTGCTCTGTGGGATATCTGCCCTAATGTGCTGCTCCCAATGCCGCTTGAAGTGCCACAAATGTGGCCATGCCAGACCGCTTGCGGGTCTCAGTGTGGACACACTGGAGTGCTATCCCTATAGCTGTATACGGCAGTAGGTATAACCAAAACCGCTATAAACCTGTAAGTGTAAACAAGCCCTGTGAATGAGAAAAGGAGCCACAAAGTGAGAGGCATGAGGAAGAAGAAAATGGGGTATTTTCTCCTCCTATTTCAGTCCCTTCAAAGTATGCCAGGTAATCTTCCAAAAAGATCCACAAAGTATTCTTCCAAAAAAGTGCATCTTATGCACCTTGTATGTCAGGCAACATGCTGCAAATGTTATCAGGCACACCATCACTGAAGTGATAGCCATGGATACTAACTCATTATGTTAAAAGTGTGTTCCTATTTTTCTCCACAGCTATCTGTATAGCTTTGTACTGCTGGAAGGGATGCACATATCATAGTCTGCTGCAACAGGAAAGCTGAAATGAGGACCAATATCAATGTTAGGTAAACATCCAAGAGTGAACTTTCAGAAAAATATTAATGCCACCAGTTCCTACTAAAGCTCATATAGCGCTATTCTTGCCATTACAGATCCATAATAGCACATGCATTCTTAACAGCAAAATTAAGCTTACTCAGGAAGAGTAAAAGGGAAGAATTTCACATCTGCAATTTTTAGACAGCATCAAATATGAAGGCATCACAAAATATTTGACAGTCACTCATAATATAATGAAAAGTAAGTTGGTTGTAGAGAGAGCTCCAAACAGACAGAACAGCAAAAAAGGAGTGGTCTCAGTAGTTTTTTTCCTCATTATTCCCCACTAAAACAATATTGCATATGAGCAATATCACTTGTTACTTAGAGACCAGAAAGCAACAAAAGTGCAAATTGGATTTCATGTGTTCAGTTAAAAATCTCTTGTATCAGCTATATATTCAATATTGCTGCAAATTTGCAAAGATTCCCTAAAATATACATCATTGTGATATGCTGTTGTACAGTTGCATATTCTACCCAAGCAGCTGCATCTCAGTAGTAAGGGAGGCAATGCCAAAATACAATATGTAATGTCTATAAAGTGTTTTGGCATGAAAAACATGATATAAAGCTAAGATGACATTTTTGCAAAATTTGTATTTGTAATTTGTTAAAATCCAGCTGAATTTCCTTAGCCGATTTCACATTTCCTTTTGGTCAATTTTTTATCCCACCCTGTTTATTTCAGCTTTTTTCCTGTCAAAAATACAGCTTGCAGATGTGAGACCTTAAAGTGCATGCCATTTCTGTGCCCAAATTACATGTGTGCAAGGCAAGGGGCAAGAGAAAGAGTTGACAGAGAATATTGTGCTGAGATTATTCCATAAGGCTACTGATGGAACTCCTGATCACTCCATCTTGCAAATTCACATTTCCTGATACTCTGAACAAGATGTCCAAAGTACACATGGACTTGCTTCCAGCATAGCACAAATTATAATAAAATGCACAGAAAACTGATATCCATTTCAACTGCTCTGTCACATAAAAGGTGAATTCTGACCCCATTAAAAATCAGTGGGAGTTTTGCCATGGACTTTAATGGGGCCAGGATTTCATCCAAAATCCCTAAAAGTGCAGAACACTCAGGATTCTCAAACCGTAGCAGGTTTAAAAAAATAGGGATTAATTTCCCTCTTTCCTCACTTAAAACAAATGTTGCATATTCTTACGCTTTAGTCAAACTAACTAGGATTTTCAACATCCCCAAATCAGGGTTGCAAATTTTCAGTCAGGAGATTTGTTCCATTATTCCTTATTTATTGACTTTTGAAATACCTTAACTCTACAGCCATTACATTATGTTTTGAAAACTTATTCAAGATCTTCCGTAATTCCAACATTTATTAAAATGTACGAAGAAAGAAAAGCCTTCTATTGTTTGTATCTCAAGAGAAAAATTACAAATCACATAAAAAGTCATCACTACAGGGAACAATCTTGGCCACAACTACTGAGATAGCCTAACTGTTCAGGAATTTACCAACTGGGAGTGGAATCATGAGCTTGCTTTCTTTCATTCTGTATGAAGTCATTACAGACTCAAGATTCCTAACTGAAGCCCAGTCACTGATTGTCTACACCACCTCATCTGTCAAGACAGATCCAAATACTCAATTTTTGTAATTAGCATGAACTTCTTGTAATGCCTTTTGACTCTAATTAAGGCTTCTACAGCAAAAAATGTACTGAGGAGGAAGTACAGTTTGAAATACTAACATTTGCTAGCAAACATTAACCTGCTGTTTTCTGACTGAAGATTTTCATCTTAAAGAAAAAAGGCTAGGGGTTTGACTGAGTTACACTTGAAATAATTAATTACACCTAAATGCTTTGCAGAATCAGTCTGGCAAATACTTAATTGTCCTTTCTGTTATAAAAAGCAATTTATTCTCATATGATCACAGTGACAGACTGGAGCTGTTCTGTAATAACTAATGAGTACAGTATGTCTACCTGGTTATTGGGATGTTTACTTCATGAACATACTGGCTTTGTTTAATAAGGGGATTTGCGGAAAAACAAGCAAGAACAGAAACAATAGATTAAGATAAGCCACTTCTCAGCAAACACTTGAGAGCTGTTAAGAGACAGGACCAAGTCTGGAAATAGTCCATAAATAGAGAAGATCAAAAGGAACACACTCTCTCTCAAGAAAGGGGAGTCATTGTTCAGGGGAACCAGGCTGAGAAACACCTACCCACTGTGGTAGAAGTTAGGCCAATCTAGATTACTATCAGGGATGGGTAAACCCTTACATAATATACACATGCGTGTAGATTGTTTTAAAATCCTCTCTCTAAATGCTTCAATTCATATTGTTAAACTATATTTTGATTTTAAGAAGGCTGTCTGGTCACTGTGTACTATGGGACACAGACTCCCACAGAGAAGAAACACGGGTGCCAGGACTCAGTCACGTCTGCTGGGTAAAACATGGTTGTTACACAGGGTGCTGTAGCTCCACCCCAAACTAAGACTGGGAGAATTATGAAATTCTACTACCCCTCAGAGATGTACATGCATGAAGCCTGAGACCTGAAAAGGTGCAGTCTCAGAGACCAGAAAGGGGCAGCCTTGTAATCATAACAATCATATTTCACCGAACATTATTTATTATATATTTGTACACAAAATAACTTACCTCTTATTCCTTCCACTAGCTATCAAGTCATACTACATGTGCCTGCTAATATTTATTCACCTCCACCCCCATTCAGCATGCTTAACATTACCTCAAACATTTTCTGTAATAATCCATAGAGCACTGACAAGAAAGCACTTTCGCTTTACTTGAATCAGAACAAAAAATGACAGTACACTAAACTAGCTACTAAGGGATCACTAAAACACTCTGTGAGCCTGGGAGATGAAGAAACTGAGGAGATTTCTAAACATTTGTTTCACTCTTCAGTCACTGAACTACCATACTGTTTAAAACAGACATTGTGGAATCTGTTTACTTACAAAAGGACAGGTAGTTGAATGAAAATGAAAAATCCCCTTAAAAATAAAAGCCAGACAAGCAACCCAGCACAATACCGTGTAGGAGCTCTTTGTATGATGGGAACATCTTTCCTGAGCACCTGCTGACTATCATTTTATTGTGTCTGAGGGAGAATGTATGTATGTAGGGAGAAACAGCAGACTCGGAGGTTGACTTAGTGGTCATGGTGGACAACCATCTGAACATGATCCCCAAGTGCAAATGTAGTGGCTAAGAAAGCAAACAGAAACCTTGCATAGATAAGCGGGGAAACAAAAAGGAGAAATAGGAACATGTTACTGCTATTGTATACAGACAGCATCAATCATGTAATTACTGAAACACTGTGTCCCGTTCTGGTATCACACACTTTAGAATGGATGTTGACAAACTGGACAGGGTTGAGAAAAGAGCAAGAAGAAACTGAGATCTTGAAAACCTGCTTTACAGTGAAAGTCTAAAGTAGCTCAACCTATTCAGTTTATCAAAAAGACACTAACAAGGTGACTTGATCACAAAGTATTTATATAAGGAAAAGATTTCTAACTGTAGAAGGCTCTTTAATCTAGCAGACAACTGCATAACAAGACCCAAGAAAGCTGAAGTTAGACCAACTCAGACAACCAATAAAAGGTGGGTTTGTTTTTAAACAGTGAAGGTAATGAACCACTGGAGCAACTTACCTAGGGATACAGTGGATGCTCTATCACAAAAGTTTTTAAATTATGCTCTTGCTCAAACAGAAGTTACGGGGTTGATGCAGGAATCCCTGCTAAAATTCTATGGCCTGTGTTATGATTTTGGTATATTATACCAGATAATCACAATGGTCATTGCTGGCCTTAAAATCTGTACATCTATTAATACATTTATGTCAGTAAGAATTTAAAGAGGGGGAGGCTGAGCAGGGCTGGTGAAAAGTCCTAGCCTCTTAATTTAAAGGAGAGTGTGTGCTTAATTGCTTGGTTGAGCAGGCATGGATTAACATGCTATGCTGAATTACGGCCTCATATCAGAGAGCAGATAAACTTTTTAGATTTTGTTGCATTTGACACTGTTTCTGAGTATAACATAATAACATAATATCTTTGAGTTCAAAGATAAGATAAGATGCAATGCGGTTTCAGTATATAAGAACAGAATATGGAAGAGAGATTGCTGAAACTGAAGTTTAATTGCTGTTTAACAGCCAACCAACCACACAACTTCTTACTTCAGAATGATTTCTCCCAAAATATAGTGCATATGGTAAGTCTAAAGTGGCAGATATCATCACTAGTTGGCATTTTAAATTAAACACATAAATTGTAACATTAATTACAGATTATGATGCCTACTATCTATCTTCTGTTTCCATCAGAAAATGTCTGTTTCTAGAAAGCTAACTGGTTTAATTAAAAAAGGAGCCTTTACCAATACAGGGAAAAAATACAAACATACGACTCAAACATTTATGTAAGCCAGGGGTAGGCAACCTATGGCACCAGTGCCAAAGGCAGCATGCGAACTGATTTTCAATGGCACTTGCACTGTTTGGGTCCTGGCCACCGGTCTGGGGGGCTCTGCATTTTAATTTAAATTTTAAATGAAGCTTCTTAAACATTTTAAAAACCTTATTTACTTTACATACAACAATAGTTTAGTTCTATATTATAGACTTATAATATAGAAAGAGACCTTCTAAAAATGTTAAAATGTATTACTGGCACACGAAACCTTAGAGTGAATAAATGAAGACTCGGCACACCTCTTCTGAAAGGTTGCCTATCCCTGATGTAAGCGTTTATCGGTGATGACAAAAGAAATAATCAGTTCTAGAGTCTCATCTTGGTAAACCACAAAAGACTTTATGCTAAGGCAGAAGTTGTAGCTTGTACAACTTTGGACATTTAGACTGTACATTAAAACATAGGAATGGCCCATCTAGCCCAGCCTCCTGTCTTTCGACAGTGGCTGGTGCCAGATCCTTCAAAGGGAATGAACACAACAACAGGATAATTGTCAAGTGATCCATTTCCTGTCGTCCAGTCCCAGCTTCTGGCAGTCAGAGGATTGGCTAATAGCTATTGATGGGCCTAGCCTCCATGAATTTAGCAAATTCTTTTTTTAATCCAGCTATGCTTTTGGGCTTCACTGCATCCCCTGGCAACAAGTTCCACTGGTTGGCTGTGTGTTGCATGAAGTATTTCCTTTTGTTTTAAACCTCCTGCCTATTAATTTCATTGGATGATCCCTAGTTCTTGTGTAATGTGAAACTGTAAATAACACTTCCTTATTCACTTGCTCCACACCGGATTTTACAGATGTATAAATCTCTATCATACTCCCCTTTAGTTGCCTTTTTTCCAAACTAAACAGTCCCAGTCCTTTTAATCTCTCCTCAGATGGAAGTTGTTCCATACCTCTAACAATATTTTTGTCCTTCTGTACTTTTTCCAATTCTTGTATATCTTTTTGAGATGGGGAGACCAGAACTGCAAGCAGTATTCAAGGTGTGAGCGTACCATAGTTTATATACTGACATTATAACATTTTTTGTCTTATTTATCCCTTTCCTAATGGTTTCTAATATTCTCTTAAGCTCTGTTGTTTGCCACTGCACATTGAGCAGATGTTTTTCAAAGAACTACGATGACTCCAAGACACTTTCTTGAGTGGTAACAGCTCATTTATACCCCATCATTTTGTATGTATAGTTGGGATTGTTTTCCAATGTGCATAACTTTGTATTTATCAACACTGAATTTCATCTGCCATTTTGTTGCTCATTCACCCAGTTTTGTGAGATCCCTTTGTAACTTTTTGCAGTCACTTTGGACGTAACTATCTTGATTAATATTGTATTGTCTGCAAATTTTGCCACCTGGCTGTTCACTGCATTTTCCAGATTAAATATGAATCTGTTTAACAGCTCGGGTCTCAGGATCGCTCTTCACTGTGAAAACTGACCATTTATTCCTACCTTTTGTTTCCTATCTTTTAACCATTTGCTGTTCCATGAGAGGACCTTCTCTTTTATCCAATGACTGCTTCCTTTGCTTAAGAGCCTCTGGTATAGGACCTTGTCAAAGGCTTTCTGAAAGCCCAAGTACACTGTATCCACTGCATCACCCTTGTCCACATCCTGGTTGACACCCTCAAAGAATTCTAAGATTGATGAGGCATGATTTCGCTTATAAAAACTGCACTGACTTCCCCAGCGTATCATATTTATCTGTATGACTCATAGTTCTGTTCATTCTGTACATTTTCCTGCTCATAGAATTTATGGTGTGTGTGAAAGCTGTCACTTTATGTTATAAATTAGATGTTTTTAATGACAAATATGAATAACTATAGAAGAGTTTGGAACATTCAAGTTTTTCAAAAATAGTTGCCTAGAGTTTGAGAACCCCTGTTTTTGGAGGTCTAGGTTCTAAAGAAAGCTTGCTGTGGGAGGCTGGTTCAATGAATCTTCTGGTCTTTCCCCCTCCCAGCTATTTTTGGGAAGCACAGACACTTCCTTATCCTTCCCAACACTCCATTGTCCCTTCTGCCCCCACTACTATAGGGAAAGTTGCTGCAATCTCTGTGGCCTTCCCCCAGCAAAACTTCCATCTCAAGGAGGGGGAGAGAGAGAGAGAGTGTGTGTGTGTGTGTGATTTCACCAAGGCATATACCAGTACAATACAATACTTGGGAGAATTTGAGTACTTTGTTGCATTTTGACACACAACGGATGCTTGCTAGGGACTAAAATGAGACCACTTACTTCTGACCCGTGAAAAGATTCTAACTGCTATCCCGAAGTAAAAAATACCTCTCCCCTTCAGTCCCAAATCTAGTAGACAAAAGCCCGGTGTTTCAACTTCTACCAAAGACATTTGCTAATAAATCCATTAGTGTTAATATCTGATTCCTAAGACTCAGAGCTCAGATAGAGTCATTCCATAGCGGAAAGTGGGCAGTCTATGGATTACGAAAGGCACTTTTTGCTGCAAAGTACATTTTTTGGAAAGTCCCAGTGCCAAGACTGTTATAAGAGCCAGATTAGCTGTTTTTATTAGTCCAGTATTTAGTTTTCCATCATGCTTAAAACACCATATTTGAATAAAGTAAAACTGACAAAAATCAGCATAACTTTACTGAAATACATGGAACTATACCGATCTATGCCAGTTGAAGATTTGGCCCTTGGTGCATTAGAAAACTAGCTCAATAAGGAATAATGAAACTTACTTACAGTATTAAGATTTGTATGGAGTTGGTTTTGGTGAGGTTTTCATTTTACTCTATCAAAAGTAACTTCTTTTTGCAAAAGCGATAAAGAGTCTTGTAGCACCTTATAGACTAACAGATTTTAGGGATCATGAGCTTGCGTGGGCTAAGACCCACTTCATCAGATGAATGTTGTGGAAATCTCCAGAGGAAGGTATAAATAGCAGGCAAGAAAGCAAGGTAAATTCAATCGGGGGGCGGGGGGGTGTGAAGCCCACTTCCAGGAGGTGATCTGGAGGTGTGAACACCCAGAGAGGAGAAACCGCTTTTGTAACTGGCGAGCCATTCACAGTCAATATTAAGTCAATATTAAGACCTGCCTGGACATACAATGGCAGACCTAAAGACAGCCATCCTCCAGCAAAAAACCTTCAAGACCAGACTTCAAAGAGAAACTGCTGAGCTCCAATTCATCTGCAAATTCGACACTATCAGGTCTGGACTTAATATTGACTGTGAATGGCTCGCCAATTACAAAAAGCAGTTTCTCCTCTCTGGGTGTTCACACCTCCAGATCACCTGCTGGAAGTGGGCTTCACCCCCCATGACTGAATTTACCTTGCTTTCTTGACTGCTATTTATACCTGCCTCTGGAGATTTCCACAACATTCATCTGATGAAGTGAGTCTTAGCTCACGAAAACTCATGATCCCTAAAATCTGTTAGTCTATAAGGTGCTACAAGACTCTGTCGCTTTTGCAGATCCAGACTAACACGGCTACCTCTCTTCTTTTTGTTTTGCTTTCCCTATGACCAATGTTTGCACTAACAGATATTTGTCACTCATAAAATTAAAAAGTGAATCAACTAAGCAGAACTATTGTCGTCTAAGTTCATCATGATTTTGTTTGGCTCCCACCTATCGCAGATACTAATTCTGTTCAAATATCAGGGAAATAGAATGGCATAAAAGTTCTTGAAGTGGAAGGGACAGTGCTATTCAAGTAAAGAATAAAAAATCTAGCCAATCATATACAGAGCCAATTTCCTTTGCTGCTAGTTTAAATTTACCCACAAAAATTAGAGGCAAACACAAATGAGTAAGTAAGTACCTTCTAAGGGAGACTACACAAAAGGTGCAATGTTAGCTATGCAAGGAAGTTTAACACTAGGCATAGATTTCTGTTGAAAAATAGTTCACATAGAAGTTAGATTAAATCATAAATAAAATCACTGCACAACTTTTTGAAATATTTCCCATGATTGCTGTTCATCCCTGCTTTAAGATCCAAAAGTTATATAACAGAGAAAATTTAACTACTACAGAGGAGTGACCTATGATTTCAACCTCTTAAATTATTTTTGGTTTTTAAAATGACCACCATTATGGAAAGAATGGGAACATTTTGCTTCTGGCCAATATTTCCTTTCATCCTTCAAAAAAATAAAATAAATAAAAATTTAAAAAAAATTCGATCAATGGTTGACTTATTTACTGATTTTTCATTAGAGGTGACAAGAGATTGGAACACTGTCATAGTATTTAATTTATTAGAGTTAAACAATAAAAAATGTTCACATAAAATGCAATGTTTTCCATCAGTTAATTAAACCTAAAATAACTTAATGATGACCACCTTGCATCACTAGATACCCTTCTCAAGTAACAAATTAACTCAGCCACCCAATAAATCAAAGCATAAGGAAAGCTACTTTCACATACACCTAGGAACACACCCTTAACTTTTCCCCCACACCTTGTCAAATAAATAGCTTTAGCAACACATCTGGGGAACTCATCAGTTTGGGCTATTTCTGAACAAAATTTTATAACAAGGGCAATCCAGCTTGACAACAGAGTAGAGAAAACATCCTTACCTGTGAAAAACAATTAAAGCTATTAAAATAAAGTATTTTTAAATTCTAATTCACTTTTTCCACAGTAAGTGCTGATTGTTTACTTTTGCCAGATTGTTGCTCATTCTTGGAAGGTGCAGAACCAATGGGGTTACACCTGGCCCAGAGCGTGACCGCATCCTGGCAGAGAGGGGCTAACCAAGCACTTCCTTGCTTGTTTGTCCAGTGCACTTTGAACATGTTGTCATCAAATAGCTGTATCATGGAGTTCTGCAGAACAGGCAGGAACACCATGCGGAGCAGCCAGATGGCTCTTAGCTCCAAGACGGCCATAAATAGTTAAATAGTCCTGGGACCAGATAATTTACCTCTGCAGTGGTTCAGGTAGGCACCCCATTTTATACCCAAAATGCATGAAGAGCATTATTGTGTGAGAGCAGACCAAGATGGGCACCTTTCATATATTCTCCAGGTCCAGCCACCAAGCAAGTTCTCATAGGACTAGGGGAGGACCATTACTCTCTTGTTCATATGCTTTCTAGAGGGGAAGTATATCACCATCGACAAAGTTGTAAGGGTGACATCTAGCAGGCAGCAACATGTATATAAGTGCTGACATATGGCCTAGTAGCCCATTGTTGACCGATTTGATTTTAGGTCCTCTGCAGCTAACTGGAGAGACCTGAGCTAGGTAAGCTTTCACTGATTAAGTGTTAATCCTGGCACCTATGAGCTCTATCACCTTCAATGGTGTAAGAGACTGTTTCTCATACTTCACAATGAGTCCTAGTTGGGAGAAGAGGGAAAGGACGTACCCCAGAACTTCCACGATTTCCTGGAACCTGCATCTCATCAGCCAGTTATCCAAGTATAAGCAGATGTGAATTCCCTTTCTCCCTTAAATGCACAGCTGCCATTTCCAGGCATTTGGTGAACATTCTTAGTGCTATGGAGACTCCAAAGGAGAGTACCCTGTATTGGTAATGTCTGGGTCCCACTGTGAATCTTAGGTTCTTCCTTTGAGCTAGACAGATTGCTGTATGGAAAGAAGCATCCTGCAAGTCAAGAGCCAATCAATCAAGTCTTGAGCTTGAAGAAATGGAACGATGTAGGCAAGCATTAACACAGGGGTGGGCAAACTACTGCCTGCAGGCTAATTCTGTCCAGCCCCCTGAGCTCCCAGCTGGGGAGGCTAGCTCCTTACCCCTCCCCAGCTGTTCCCCAACCCTGTAGCCTCAGCGCACCACACGAGCAGCGCTCTGGGGGGGCGGGGGAGGGGGACTGTGCATTCCGCTGGAGCAGCGCAGCACCATCTAGCCCCAGGCCAGACATGCTGTTCTGAGCAGTGTGGTAAGGGGGTTGGGGGTTGGATAAGGGTCAGAGGGTCTTGGGAGGTAGTCAGGGGGGTGAATAGGGCATGGGAGTCCCAGAGGGCCCGTCAGGGGGTGGGGGTGTGGATAGGGGTCAGGGAACAGGGGGGTTGGATAGGGGGTGGGATCTTGGTGAGGGGACGATCAGGGGACAAGGAGCGGGGGGGCTTGGATGGGTTGGAGGTTTGGAGGACGGCAGTCAGGAGACGGGAAGTGGAAGGGGGTCAGATAGGGTGCAGGGCCAGACTGTTTGGGGGTGGCACAGCCTTCCCTACCCGGCCCTCCGTACAGTTTTGAACCCTGATGTGGCCTTCAGGCCAAAAAGTTTGCGCACCCCTGCATTAACAATTTGAACCTGAGATGACTGTTGAGTCTTCACAGGTCTAGGATAGGAGGAAGCCCCCCTTTCTTTTTCAGGAAATACTGGGAATAGAAGTCTCTTCCCCTGAATTCCCTTGGTACCTCTTCTGTGGCTCCTCGACAAAGCCATGAGGCCACTTCTGCCTGTAACAGATTCTCTTCAGAAGGGTCCCTGGTGAGGGAAGATGGATTGCATGGGGTGAAGAGCCATGGAAGATGATCTCTAGCACCTATCTGTCCAACATTATGGTCTATGGAATGGGGGCGAGATGGCTCCTGGTCTGGATCTGATGTGTTTTCCAACAGTCCCATTGAACTTGCTGATCTGCTGTAGGAACAGGGTGCATTGCCACCGGCAGTTGCGGGGAGGCAGAGGAGTAAGATTTTTCTCCAGATACTTGCCCTTAGGAATACTCTTGTGTGATTTGATTTTTCCTGAATGGTTACAAGAACTGACGAGCCTGGGTTGGGAGGGGCACAGAAGTACTTTATAAAAACAAATTCTACATTAAAAAAATATAAAATGGGACAAAGACAGACAGACAAGCATATTTACAAGTTTGAAATTTTATACAGAAATGTTGGTCTTGATTATGCCTAATGAAAAAGTTTCTTGTTTTCAAACCTTTTTTGTTAAATTATTAAAGTGTTTTTCTTAGGAAGCCATAAAAAGAAACAATGAGCAAAGAGCAATTAAATCACTAATGAGTGCAAGGAAAAGATAAGGGAGAATACTAAAAATAAATCTGATGTAGTTGTGAGGGTGGTAAGGAAGGAAAGATCAGTAAAATGTCCATGTCTTTATACAAAAGTAGATATAAAAACATTCACAAGAATTTAAGGCCCAACATACTCATTTTATGATTATTACAGAGTTTATAGGCTCATTTTATGTTTCACACAGCATTTAATTAATGCTACAAAGTCACACCTTAATGAAAAGTATGAATGTAAACTGTTATTTATTGTTTAAAAGTTAAGAGCATCCCAACTTTGTTTTGAAATAGATAAAAAGTAAATATATACTATTGTAGCAGGATATAGCAAAACAAGATGACTTTTTTCAAATCCCCTCTTTATCTAACTTTGAGTCAGCAAAGAAAAAAGTCAAAAAGCAAACTGAATTCATAGATATTCTACTGCATTTAACTTGTAATTAATTACTCAATAGAACAAATGTCTTTGTAAGACAAATAAGTCACAGAAACAATTAATAAAGAAACACAAGGAAGGCTCTGAAGACTTAAGTCATATTTGCATTAGAACTGGAATACAAGGAATGTTATAATGCTCAAACAACCATTGTACTACTCCCTGCCTAAAAAGTTTCTATGCTAATTTTAAAATGTACTATGTATTTATTTCACTGTATAAACTGACATACACAAACATTTATTTACAAACAACCATTTATGTTTTACTTAGGAAAATAAAGCTTCAACATACACCAACCTTAAATGACAGACAATGCAGCTACACATACATTTAATTTAATCTTGTTAGGACAAAGTCATACTCACACACAGTGTTTCTGTGGAAACTAGTGAAATTCTGATTCTGATAAGCTGTTATGCATGCTGTCACAAAAATGCATGAAAGAACAAGACAAAGGATTTCTTCTTTATTTTCTATCATTTCAGAAGGAAAAACAAGAAAATCAACTCTATTTCATCCAAATATCTAATCTAAGCAGCATCGCTTTTTTATAAAAGCACTAAGTTATGTTCTATTGTAACTTCCACTGGACAGTTAAACAATTTAACTCACAATAAGACTCTTGCAAAATAAAACTGAGATTTAAGCTGCAAAACTACTACAAACTTTGACCATGATCCTTCAACTTGATCTACAGGTACTCTGTACCAACATGGATCTAATTACAGGACCAAGGCCTAAATTCCTATGAATAGTTTTTTCATATAAGAAATTAATGTGGAAACATAGAAATTTGGCATTTTTGACTATAAATCTTTTAACTCTGTTTTTTTCTTGAACAGAAAGATTTCTTAGTAGTTTTAGAAATGCCTAGTACAATTTGAAAGAAAAAATCTAACCCCAAAGCCAAAATTTTGTCAAGTCATCATTCCCATAAGGATTACCTCAGTATTTGATCTGAGTAAATCATTCCTTTTGCAGAAATATAGGCTTCTTCTCAGGATTAATATGCATCTACAAATGTGTCTTGAAAATGAAACAACAAAATGATTCAGTTACTATGTTTTTACTCTGTTTGTCTGGTATTCAGGAAGCTAGACTCTGATTAGCAATCATCTGAAAAAACTCTTAAAATGATGAGTGGCCTTTTAAAAATTCATACAAGTGTACATATGTATAATGAAAATGCTGGGAAACAGCTTCTTTTTATAACATGACAAATCAGCAGATAATATTGATACTAAATTTTTAACAAACTGACTGACTTTATGCAAACAACCTACCTCCTGTGAGGCGCAAGTCTCAAAAAGCTCAGAGACTAAAACTTTCTAAAAATTTGGATGATTGTTTTTGCCTTTTTAGTCTCAAATTATTTAAGACAGGCTCCAACGAGATTTTTGATTTTCCCAGACCTGTACACAGACACTATGATGCTAGAAGATGAGACATCTAGGGTACCTTGAACTGAGACAATGATTTCCCTAAATTTGACAGATTACCTTTTGGCTTTCTCCTAGTGGAGCAATGTCAGTTAGTGTGCTGTACCCTTTAAATATCCCTTCTCTGAATTCTGGTATCTAAAGTATGTACCGTTAAAGATGATGCAAAGACCTTTTTCGAGTTTTAAAAAGAACTATCTCCATGATACAACTCAACAGAAAATATTAAAGAAATAGACTAAGACAAAATAAAGGACAATTCTACAGAAGATGGAAACGATTACAAATGGAAGAGTTATGAACAGTTAGAAGAAGAAGATAGTATATTGTAATAGTCCCTCAAACCCCATATCCACAAAGGTTGTCTTTAATATGGTGGATTACTTTAAATGGCAAAGGTTGCAACCAAGGAGCACATAAGAGCTACATAGGAAAGTGGGCTCAATTTTAAAGTCTCAATGAGATCTACAAAATACGTTGTGGCAGGCGATGTAGCTGGGCTGAAAACACTGCTCTACAGCCAAAATGGTTCTGAAATAAATGTAGTCAAACTTTACTAATTCTGCGTCACTGGAAACGAAAATGATGCTTAAAATTGTTCATTGGCTCTAGTTTTCAAGATATGCTATTGGGTCACTATATACGACCCTTGACATGGGAATGATGGAGGATAAGTGAGTTATAAAGGGAAGGGATCTCAATTTAAACCAGAAATGACTAAAATATATCGTTGACTGGATCTATGAATAAATCTATGACTGGGTTTGGACAGTACTTGCTTTTTAGGCAAAACAATGAATGATGCAATCTGAAGCTGGAATTGCGTCATACATGATATGAATTGCATCATGTTATTCCTAGAAGTCATGGATGATGCAATCATAACGAAGCTTACATCACTCTGCTGAACAAATTGCCCTATATCAGCTCTAGAAATCATACAGTGTCGTGCTCTCTCATTTGTCAGTGTTTGATTTTGCAAAGGGACACATTTCTGTTTAGCCAAAGTGAGCAGAGAAGCCTCATGCTTGTGTGAACAGTGAAGATAACTTCTGCTATGTTTGTGGTGAAGTGACTTTTGCATCACAAAAGCGCAGTATAACCACTATGGTTAAGAAAGCCTATCACCTTTATTTTGGCTGCAAAATTGGAGATCAGGACAAGAGGTGGGCCCCACACATGCGCTGCAACACTTGTGCAACAAATCTTCGCCAGTGGTTGAACAGGAAAAGGAAATCTATGCCTTTTGCAGTGCCAATGATTTGGAAAGAGCCAACAGATCATACCAGCAATTGTTACTTCTGCATGGTGCCTCCAGTTGGGAAAGGTGTGTCAAAGAAGAAAAAGTGGACTGGGTATTATCCAAACATTCCATCAGCTATACGCCCAATACCCCACGGAGAAGGACTGCCGGTTCCTGATGCACCAGAATCATTCTCACTTGAGTCAGACGAGGAAGAGGATGAAACTTCTGGTCCTGAACCATCCATGTCACAGGACCCACATTTTCTCCCATCCTCCTCCTCTGAACCACACCTCATAACACAAGCTGAACTGAATGACCTTGTCAGGGATTTGGAACTACCCAAGAGTAAGGCAGAGCTGTTGGGCTCCAGACTACAGCAGTGGAATCTCCTGGCAGGTGATGTTAGGGTTTTCATGTTCCGTGACCATCAGAAGGATCTTGTCCCATTCTTCTTCATGGAAGGTGATCTTGTAGCCTGCAACAACATCGATGGTGTGATGGCAGCCCTCGACATCGTTCACGATCCAGATGAGTGGAGACTCTTCATTGATTCATCGAAGACGAGTCTTAAAGCTGTTTTGCTGCATAATGGCAATGTTTTGCCATCAATTCCAGTCGGTCATGCAGTCCATATGAAGGAAACCTATGACAACATGAAACAACTTTTGAGGTGCATAAACTATGACCAACATCAGTGTCAGCTTTGTGGCGATTTGAAGGTTGTTGCTCTCTTGCTTGGTCTGCAGACTGGATACACAAAGTACTGCTGTTTTCTCTGTGAATGGGATAGTCCTGCAAGAGATTCCCACTACATCAAGAAAGATTGGCCACTCCGACAGTCATTGGAGCCTGGGAGGAAAAGTGTTCAGCATCCACCACTTGTTGAATCAAGGAAGATTTTGTTACCACCCTTACACATCAAGCTGGGTCTGATGAAGAACTTTGTCAAGGCCATTGACAAAAAAACAAGCAGCTTTCAAGTACCTCCGTGGAAAATTTCCAAGGTTAAGTGAAGCTAAGATAAAGGAAGGTGTCTTTGTTGGTCCTCAGATTCAGGAACTTCTTCGAGATGATGCATTTGACCATGCACTGCGTGGCAAGGAAAAGACGGCATGGAAAGCCTTCCAGTCAGTGGCAATACATTTTCTCGGAAACAACAAGGCAGACAACTACAGGTTGTTGGTGGAAAACCTCCTCAAGGCATACAAAAGCCTTGGTTGCAACATGTCACTAAAGATACATTTTTTGCACTCTCATCTAGATTTTTTCCCACTGAACTGCGGAGCAGTGAGCGACGAGCACGGCGAGCGATTTCACCAGGACATTGCAACAATGGAGAAATGCTATCAGGGCAAATGGAGCCCATCAATGCTTGCAGACTATTGCTGGACAGTGACAAGAGATGCTCCATTTAATGAATACAAGAGACAAGCCAAGAAGCGCCCAGTAGACACTGAATAGGACTAAACTATGTACATAATAGTGTTTTGCCTTTTGTTTCATAATACATTTATATAACCCTTTTGCTGATTTTTAAAGTGTTACATAAACAGGACAGGTGAAATATTATCATGTAAAGCAACCATAAACACATGAAAAGACCTAGGTTTACAATTTATGATTAAAACTCTACTATCTACATAGTATACATAGACATAAAATGTAAAAACTTAAATATCTTAGAAACTGCAGCCAATCAGTTGTTTTAATTGTCATATTTGAATTCAGCACATCAAAATACATAATAAATATCACATTTTATCTCTGAAGCAGACGACTTCTAAAAAATTGTAGACCCGTGAAATCAGGGGTGCCTTCATGATGATTTAAAGAGCTTTTTCTCTGGTGCAATCAATATAACTAACCAGGCAAGTTTCTAGCCACATTCCCGTCACAGTCTAACATTCTCTTAACTACAAAAAATATAATAAAGAACAAATCAAACTAAAAATAATATTAACAGGGCAGCTTGTGTGTCTCCACAGAGTGCCCCATCATGGCTTCAGTGGTAACTGGTTACCTCAACAGAAACAAGAAGTCTTGGGCTTTTCCCAGTCACCTTCAGCTAAGGAAGTCATTCCCAGAATGGTCCAGAAGTACTGTTTCAGGGTTTTAGTTATCTTGGCACAGAATTTATGATGGCAGTGCACCTCTTCACTCTCCGATAACAAACAACGCAATACATAAATTAGAAAAAAAAACAAAAAAAGGCATTCTATGACCAAGTTAAGACCAGTCATCACCATATGAATTTGTTTGAGTAGATAGAAATGAGGAGCCTGGTGAGACTGCAATTAGAGGAGGAGGAAGGAAGAAACTATGACCTGGTTGCAAAGTCAAGCGCTCAAAAGACAAGAAATGCCAGTATTAAGGTTAGCCGTGCAACCTTAATTCAATTCCACTTTTGAGTGTGCATTATGATACAGTCTTTAATTACATGATGATCATATAACTATTTGACATCTGCTACATTCAACACACCAGATGCACCTGCTCTCCAGAAGCTGTTGTACTCGTCTCATTTGTTGCAGAAATTGGAAGGTATGTAGTGAATAAGCTGGGGTTCAGGAAGAGATAGGATGGTCTCATGGATAAGACAGCTGAATGCTGCCCTGGAGAACTGAATTCTAGCCCTTCTTCTGGCACAGAGTTCCTACGTGATACCAAGCAAATCATATAAGTCAAACTTTTCACATGTGATTAGTAACTGTGTGCTCCTCATTTTCTGAATGCACAACCTGAGACCATAGGATCTAATTTGCAGAAGTGCTCAGCACTCACAGATGCAACTGAAGTCAATGGGAGCAGCGCTTGAATATATCAAGTGTTCTGTAATGCTAAGTATTTTTAAAAAAAATCAGATCCAGGAATTTTAATCTGAGCACCCAAAATTAGTGGACATTTTTTACCTTAATCTCTGTGCCTCAGCTTTCCACCTGTAAAATGGGGATAATATGACCCCCTCACTTCAGTGATGTTGTGAAAATCAATTAATGTGTGAGAAGCACTCAGATACTATTGTGATAAGCACCACAGAAAAGCCCATGAGGAAATTAAAAATACTGAATTCAGAACAAGGTTTCAATATTTTGCAAAATATAAGGCCTAGAGCCACACATTGTTCAATGAAAATAAAACAAAATATTGAGTAGCTGCTCACTAATTGAGTACCATCTATCCCATGCAATAAATGAGGCTGGAGTCCAGTAAAAACAACAGTATCTGGCCATGTGATTAAAGACATGCATATGCATTATGATGCAAAGTGGGCTGAATTAAATTTGCACAGGCATCCTTAATTCTTCCTATTTTCATCTCAAAGAATATTTCCAGACTCGAGGAACAGTACGGTGTTGCCACTCCTTCTTGTCCATAACTTGTTCCTTCATTAGACCAAGTCTGGTCATGTCCCTGTGAACAACGTCTCACCATCCAGTCGGTCATCAGCCTCTAGTATGGACTGAGTTTGGATGTGCTTGTGTTATTTGTTTTTGCATCTTATCTGTTTGTCTGCTACAGTGTCCACACCATCGTAATTTTAATTGCGGCCAATCCCATACGCTGATTTCTTATTCTGTTCTCAACTCCTTCATTTGTGTTAAAATCATTCTACTTTACAACTGTCATCTTTCGAACAACTCTCATCTTTACTGCCTTCAGTCATCTGATATCTGTCTGATTTAAGGCATTGCTTCCACACCACAGAGAAATACTGTTAGTACAATGGTTTGATAAATTTTCATTTTTACAAACAGTGATTTTTATCAGTCCATAATTTCATCAATTTTTATCCTGCACTTGTGCCTAAGGCACATCTCCTGTTAGTTTAATCAAGGATGAGGTTGTCACCACTGATCAAACTTCCTATGTACACATAAGATTCTACTTGTTCTTCAACTTTACCACTATGTTTCAACACTTTATCTATTGTCCCTTTTCCAAGATGCAATCACTTCATCTTCTTGGCATTTATTGTAAGTGCAAGCCGACTACACAAATTTCTAAGGTAGTGAAGAATATTATAATTCAAATGTGTTTTCCAATTGCACAATGTGATCTATATAATCTAAGGACCTTATCCCTCCTCATCCAATGTTATGCCTCCAATACATTCGACATTTTTCATGTCTAGTTTAAGAACATGATGAAAAACAAAGGTGAATCCATACACCATTAATCCTTAACTCTGGCACTTTCTAATTTCTGAGTGTTTGACTTTGTGATCCACATTTTTTTGTGCTTGATATGTATATAAACAGACAAGCCCATTACATGCACACGTGTGTGGTACATATGCACATACAATATTTAGTTACTGAGTGTGAGATAACTGTCTTAGCATCATGAGTTGGAGGATATTTATTATACACTTATGTCAAATCAAAACCTTAGAAATGAAAATGTTTGGCTTATCTAAAGCTAATCTAGTATCTCCATATAAAAAGTAACATTTAACGAAAATCCCTTGAACTTTATCACAGGGTCAGCTGCTTCTAGCCCCTGGAAATAACAATTTATACTTTTTTGAATCGTGTTCTAGTCTTGGCCCTTATAGCGTCATTTGCCAAGGAGTTAAATAGGTTGATATTGCATTGTGTAAAAAAATTGTTTGTTTATTTTAAACCTGCTGCCTATTAATTTCTTTTGGTGGCCCCTATTTCTTGCGTTATGAGAAGGAGTAAATAACACTTCCTTATTTACTTTCTTCATACCAGTCATGATTTTATAGACTTCTATCATATTCCCCCTTAGTCATCTCTTTTCCAAGCTGAAAAGTCCCAGTCTTGTTAATCTCTCCTCATATGGCAGCCATTCCATATCCCTAATCATTTTTGTTGCCCTTTTCTGAACTTTTTCCAATTCCAATATATCTTTTTTTGAGATGGGGCGACCACATCTGCACGCAGTATTCAAGATGTGGGCATACCATGGATTTATATAGACCCGTGATATTTTCTGTCCTATTGTCTATTCATTTCTTAATTATTCCCAGCATTCTGTTCACTTTTTTGACTGTTGCTGCACATTGAGTGGATGTTTTCAGAGAACTATACACAATGACTCCAAGATCTCTTTCTTAGTGGTAACAGCTAATTTAGATCCCACCATTTTATATGTATAGTTGGGATTATGTTTTCCAATGTGCCTTACTTTGCTTTTATCAACATTTAATTTCATATGCCATTTTGTTGCCAGTTTTGAAGATACTCGAAGAATAAAGAAAAATGTTTTCAAGACTCAGGTAGTACATACATACAATGTTCTATGCTCCATACTGCTCTGACCCAGACTTCCTATGTAACCTCGGGTGAGCCACATAGCATTTCTGTACCTCAGTTCCCCATCCGTAAAATGGGGATACTACTACTTTCCAGCCTCACAAGAGTGTTCTGAGGAGAAATACCCTGAAACCTATGAAGTGCTTTTGAGATCTACCAATGAAAAGTAATATATAAGAGAAAGGTATTTTTATAATTGTTAAATCTAAACAACAAAAGCAAACAAAACAAAAAAGCACAGAAGTGGATTGAGTAGAATTTTATAAATAAAAACTTGAGTATTAATGGTCTGGAAAAGATTATGTTTTGTAGTTCATGGTTGTCTTTGTGAGGTCTGTCTTTACTAAGAACAGTCTTTTACAGATAATTATCTTTACCTTAACTCTATATTTGGATGCCAAACCCTCTTACCGCATTGGTGTTCTACATAATTTTTTCTTCTGCCCAAATATTTACATTTTGAATGATAAAAGTAAAACCCATACTCCTCTTTTCCTGGATTAAAGAGTCACTACCAGATTACAAAAGAAGTAATCAGCTAATTGGAAACAGCTGCCAAGCCACTTGAATCTTTGCATTTCTGAAATACACAGTAATCAGTGAGAAGGATTATACCTACATCTGCTTCCCTTCCTCCCTACATCAAAGCCCTTATAGATACTTTTCAAGTGAAGTAGTTATTATGGAATCTGGAGCTTGAAAAGATATTTAGATCTCTAGCCACTGCAGGACTGTTCCTGACTGTACATTTACTAATGTTTGGCTACTCTAGTTTTAACAGCCCCTTGAGATTAGGTTTCCAGCTCCTCCCAAAGAGATTCCATATGTTAATAGATCTTACTTTCTATAAGTTTTCCTGATATTCAGCCAAAATATTCCGTTTCTTAATTATGTCTCATTATATTTCCCTTTTTAGTAACCTAACTATTGCTTTAATTACTTTCTGCATGTTAAAGGGCACACATTCACATAGGAACACAACAGGTGTGCTTCCAAAAGCCACCAATATGATGGGAAGCTGAATATTTTCAAACAGGCAGATAGCCCAGAATAAATGAGCACAGGTTACAAGACTGTTTTCAGATACTGATTCTTTTCCTCTTAGGAAAAAAGGATTAAAAAGTATGAGGCTCCCAGAGATTCTGCATACGTACCAGTGAACCTATTGTGACAAAGTTCCTCCTCTGCCTTGGTGGGTCCTGCACTTATTGGTGATTTGCTCACCTCAGAGATTCACGGCAGCCCTCAGTTTGGTCACTTTTGCCAGTGGCTCAAACCTGCCATTCACTCCACTAACCTCGTCACTGACCAGCATGGGGAAAAAGAGGAGAACAATACCCACAGTCTCTGCTGGCCCACCCAATGGGTCGTGGGAAGGTCACAGACCTTTCCCTCTGATGGAACCCACAGTCCAGGTCAACTCCTCTTATAACAAATAGGGAGTTAGGAGGATGGGGGTAACCCAGGCTCATTCTCTACTCTGAATTCCAGCTTAAGGCCCTGCGGATTGCAGCTGTCTACAGTGTGTCCTGTAACAGCTGAATGACAGCTACAACTCCCTGGGCTACTTCCCCCGGCGTCCTCCCAACACCTTCTTTATTCTCACCACAGGACCTGCCTCCTGGTGTCTGATAATGCTTGTACTCCTCATTCCTCCAGCAGTATGCCTTCTCACTCTCAGCTCCTTGCGCCCTCTTGCTCCCAGCTCATTGCACACACCTCACTAACTGAAGTGAGGTCCTTTTAAAAACCAAGTTCCTGATTAGCCTGCCTGTCCTAATTGATTTTAGTAGCTTCTTAATTGGCTTCAGGTGACCTAATTAGCCTGCCTTAATTGACTCCAACAACTTCCTGATTGTTCTGGAAAAACCCATTATCTTATTCAGGGAAAAGGGACCTGCTTAGTCTGGGGCTAATATATCTATCTTCTATCACTCTCTTGTAGCAATCTGGCCTGACCCTGTCACACTATATAATATACATCACACTCTAAAAATCACCCATGATGAGCATAACATTAACAAATGTCTGCCCAAACCCCAAAATCTGACGCTTGAAAAAGCCATTTTTCACTTTATCACGTTCATCACCAGCATAACAAATAACTGTGGTAACCCATAAAGAGTTCTGCATCCACATATCTGTCAAGCTGTCATTTTTGTTCCCTTAGTTTCATAATGGAATGATATTTTGGTCATTAAAATTGGCAGCAAAATTTTCCAATATGAAAATTTTCATTTTCCAATTTTTGATTTTTGTTCCCCTCTTTTCTCTATCTTCCATCCTTCTTTTCTTCGCAGTTTTTCTTTTATTCTATTTTGCTATTAAAGAGGACGAGCAAATATAGCAATGACCATCCAAAAAACCCAGCCACATTTTTTATTTTTGAATTTTGTAAAAAGATACACATGCCCAAAAATGGAACATTAAAATTTTAAAATTTTCCATTTTGAAAAAAAGGCTTTTTTGGACAAAAATGGTTCACTTATAAACATTTAAGCCAACTCTAGGATCCAGCATGTTTACAGAAGGTGCTCTGTACATAAATAGCACAAAAGCTCTGTAATGAGAAGAACAGGCCACATATTGTACACAAAATCCTATACGTAGCAGACTTCTTTCTTTCATCAGGCTTTCTGCTTGTCTCCTTCTATCTTATCACTACACTCTTATACAAACCTCAGCATATATTCCTTTGTAGTGCGATACCATTTACAGGTACAATGACTATATACCAGAATAAAAGGACTGCTTGATTATATAACTATATATTACATTTTCTCGTCCTTCAGTAAGACATCTACTCAGATGAAATTCCTTGATTCCTAACAACTTTCCCCAGTACTTTTACCCCTCTGCAAGCACAGACATACAACACAAGGCTCCATACTACAACTACCAACGTCACGCCAAGGAGGCACACGCCTTTACATTACTGCCCATCAGTGATTTTCAAGACAATGAGCTGCATTTTCTCTTCCTCATTCTCTCCTATACAAACATGCTAACTGAATTTTTTTTCCTGCCATTTTTGTTCTGCCTTGTCCTCCAGCAATGGCAGCTGCTCTGTTTTTCCAAAAGCTTCAACCCTTCAGCCACAAGGAGAAACCAAAATGTAGATCACATAGACCCAAAAGCTGAAATCTAATTTTGTTACAGAATGAAACTCTATCCGATTATTTTATCAAATTGCTCAAATATATTCTTCAGAATAAATTACAAGAAGATTAAATTCAGTAAATTCAGCCTTTGTTAAAAATTAAAACAAAAAATAGATTGTACTTAGGTGCTCAATTTCAGTGATCATGATATTTTATACAAGAGCTCTGCAGAGTCCAGGCAAGAAACATACAATATGTTTCCAAAAACGGTAGCCTTCTGTTGCCAGGTGCTCTGGGTTATGAAACCATCAGAGGATAGTTTCATAACCCATGGCAACAAAGGGTAAGCAGGGTCCCCTAGAATAAGAGTAGAAACAATTGCTCCATTTATAACAAAGTCATTCTGTGGGAATAATGTCCCAGCTTGTCCATGAAGATAAAATTCCAATCTCCACAACTCCCTGGCAACATACTTCCTGCCAGTAAACCCCACTTTAGTGTCCACAGATCTGTCCCTGCAGTTCACCAGGGCCTGAATAATGATGGAGTAGCTCTTTGTGGTTTATGTTCCCAATATGCTCCTTGTGGTGGGCAAGCTACAGGCATGAGTCCAATCAATGGCCCCTTCACAGTTTGTAAAGCCAATTCTCTGGACACCAGCAATTATTTCAGGAACATTTTTTTTTGCCCATAATTTTTGGGTACATTGCCTCCTGATGGCCTCTCAAACCTCTGCCACAACAGCCTCCACAGTTGATTTGCCAACTGCAAACTTTACCTGTAGCTGTTTGGGGTAATCAGCTTCCAGAAGGCCATAGTGACTTGGTTCTGGACTAGCATGACCTTCTGTGTGTGGGTGTCCCGGTGCTGGAAGGTTGGATTAGCCAATCACAAACCTCCAGGAATCTGTTTCTTTATATGAAAGTTTTGGACACACTGCTCATCATCCTAGGTCCACAGGACAATGGGGTCTCACGAGACTGTGCTGGTGGCCCTGTTCTAGGAGTGCCAGCCTACACAAGGAGAATCTGCAACTAGGGCAACCATAGGCATAAGCAGCATTAGTGGGCTTAGAACCGGCATGTCATACCCTCCCCCAAGAGGTGTTTTCTGCAATTCAAATACTGCTGCCAAAATATCCACCAGCTCCACCTGTGCCCCGAAATAGGATTGAGAGCACGAGGCAAAGAAGTTCTCCCCCTGAGCAGGATCCATGTTGGCCTTGGCTGAGCATGCAGACACAAAATGGTTTGGTTTGGTGTGTTCATGGGTTAAAGTCACTCAAAACACTTTCTGACCAACTCCCACAGGGAAGTACTCCCACAGCTATGATGGAGCAGTTTCAGCTGATGAGGGCACTAGGAACCCGAGGACAGTTTGGGCCCACAGAAGCCGACGTTCTTAAATCATGATTTTCTGCAGATCCATAAGGCTAAAAGGAGCCTAATGCAGACAGCATCTATCAGCTAAGATTTAAATAGCCTGTCTCATGCCAGAAAATTCAATAAACCACCTTTGTTTCTCCTAATCAAATGAGTATTTTCTGAGTCTAAACAAGCTGGTTGCATTTAGAAAACATACATAACCTTAACTTCAGTGAGGATGCATAAAGGTGATCCAATTTTCTGGCAAACATGGTGGAAAGGGGCAATATGTAAATTTATGGTGAATTTTGGCAGCAGCATGCATGTTGTAAGCATTCAGGGACTGTGTTGTGGTTGAATCTCCGTAACCAGCATTACCTGGTAAATGAGAAGCTGAAACAGTTACAAAATTTTAACAGCTGTTTTGGATTTACAGGAAACAATAGCTTCATAGAAGATCTGTTCATGAATTGTTTTGGCCTGATATACTGTCTGGACAAATCACACAGACTTCCCACTAGCCAACATTTGAATAGATACTGTAATAGTCGAAAATGGAAACATAACTCAGGTTTCCAAGTCTCTAAATACTTATGTTACCTTCTGTGCTTTTTCCTGCCCTTTGAGATAACACCTTTTAAAATATGAAGTGGAATAGTGGGCAGATCTGTAAACTGAAGCAACAAACTTAAGAACTATGACTTCATTATTAGTCCTCAGAAGAAATAAAATAAAAAAACACCCTCCAGTTAGAGAGAATACCTCCCTTAACTAACTGCTTATATATCCAGCTCCACGTCCTCTCCCTCTCTCCCCTCTAGTCCCAGACCATCACAGAACAAAAGTTGGTGGTCTGTTCATACACACAGAAACTAGTGCTCTGTTTATAAAGTGTCAACCGATAAAAGTGTCAAAATTTTGTCCTGAAAGCAGAAAGCTTAATTCATCAGTTTGAAGTTAGCAACTCTGGTGTACATAAACGGATCTCTGAAGAATATACAGCAGGAATATCACACTGAAAGTGATTACAGAATTTCTATTTCAAATAATATTGCTGATTCTAGATGACGCTCCAGATTTACTACTATGTAAAAGAAAAACAGATCATGCAACGTTAAATGTTGCCTAAGAACACCTGCTTAGGAGGACATCCACAGAGCCCCTGAGAGGTTGCATTTGCTCAGTATTTTGGCGTGTTAAAAACACAATGTATAAAATTTTCCAAAGTGCTAAAATGACCTAAGAACTTAATTTTTCAGCACTGTTTTCTCCTGTAATGCTGTACACCCACCATACATACCAGAAAAGGCAGAACAATCTAGTAGAGTGGACCAAGTCTTCTGTAGCTAAGAGATGAATTTACCATTTGCATAAGTAGGCACAATTCAATTCAATTCATACTTCAAAACAAATGAAGAAAAAATCCTGCAATAGATACTGAAAATAGTAATTCAGTGATTCTCAACCTTTAAGGCCTAAAATTCCATACCTAAACCTCATAATTACTTGTTGTACCACCTTTTGTAATTTTAATCAGTGTAATTATAATGGGTTCTTATTGTGAAACTATAAGTCAGCCTGCATACTACAATTTGAGAACCACTGTAGTAACAGAACAACTTTGAATCTGGCTCTTCACTGCAATATAAGAACAATAATAATTAAATGAAGGGCAAAGACTAGAGTTCTCATTTAACCAAAGGATAGTTAATATTTTCTCTAACTGGTACCACAGTAGGCCACCAAAAGAGTTGTATTAAAATCAGTACTACCACTTGGTAAAGTATTCTTCTGTAGAAAAATTACTATTATAATAATTTCTTTAGGTTGAGTAAAGACAAAGTTTCACTCTAAAAAGATTTGAAATTCTTGAACCCTTAGGTGACAGAAATTTAAGACCTTTGTGATTTTTGGAAACAAATTTATGAGAATCTTGAAAAAATCTCTTCTTCAAAAAGAAAAAATAGAACAAAAACAAAATAAAAATACAGCTTTAAATTCCAAAATGATTTAGAAATGGGAAGCAGTCAAAGGACTGGAACACCTCACAAAAACTAAAGTGCAACCTTTTATCTATAGTGTTTTATAGCTCTGCTTTATTTTTATCTAAGCATTTATAAAGCATTTGTCACTATTAATGATACTAATTTATTACATTTCTCTCTGGGCCTATTTTAATCCAGTGGTTTATAGACTTTAAATATTCTACATGGGAGAAAATATCTCAAAAATATAGCGATGTGAAAGAAATAAAATTACTTGATAATGTTCTAGTGACTCTTTGCGTGACCTGTCAAATAACATGCCAAATTCAGTTGGGTTGAATGCATGTCACTGAGGATGGAATTTGGTGTAATGTTATTTGTTTCTTTCAGGGCCGGATCCAATGCTCATTGAGATCAGTGAGCATCTCTCCTATCTTCAATGGGCTTTGGTTCAAGTCCTGGATTATTTTACTAACATTACTTAAGACCCCAAACAATTTCCCCCAGTATTTAAGCAACTGAAGTGACTCTCCACTTCTCACCCCCCACATAAAACCAGAATATGGAATTAATCTACATAGTAAGTCCAAGTGCAAAGTGGACTCATTTCCTCTTGATCTGTTATTCCCACTCACTCTTGTTTCTCATGAGCATGAATGGAAACACCCATATGTAAAATTTTTGACAACCCAGTTTTAAGGACAGATGTTTTCGAAACCATTGAAAAGATCATCTTCTCATTAAATACATCACGTCTTTGGAATAAGTTAGTTTCCAAAACTACACAATGAATTAAATCTACAAAGCTAATTGATGAAAATTTCTGTGCCTCACTATTTGGTAACTTGTTTTTAATCAAACATTATGATGTCGAACTAATGTTGCTCATAAAAGATGGATGGAGCACCATTATTTAAGGATCTATGGTTACAACATCACCTGACACAAAGCAAAGTCCTGTTGTACAAATTCCACTGCATCACTTTCAGTGAATGTACCTTTGGTTTATTAACATGAGTAACATAAAAAAAGATATGCATATGAAAAATATTCAAGTGATTCTACAAGCATGATCTGAAAAGCACTATGGAACTTCAGCTGCAACTGACATCAATGGGAGCTGGTTGCCAACTATTGCAATTTTATTATAAGAACTTGGTGTTCTTCGAAAAGCCCACATTTCTGCAGTAGTATGACTATGTGAGAATCTCAAAACTCATTTTAAAAACATTTCTAACCTTCATGGTTGCAGAGACCTGAACTTTAAAAAGTCTGAACACCAGAAGGAAAAGAAAGAGTACCTAGTTGAATCTTTATTCTTTTTAAAAACAACCTACTTTTGTTTTATCATAAGGGCTCACAAGAGCTCTGTGGCTAACAGGAGCAGTGGTTCAAAGTACAACTGGTAAATTGGCATGTAGAGGGTACAGAGGATCTGGAAATTCCATGACAAGCCAGTGTCAGGGGCTGGATATCACAGGTTAATGATTCAAAGGGAATAGGGTGCACCTATTGTTAACATGCAACACAAAAGTTAGGGCCGGCATATCTCACAGAGTGATTGAGTGGCTGAAAGCTTGCTGGAGTTATGAAGCTGCCACAAGATAAGGCTGACTCTCACTGGAGGCATGGGGTAACAAGGTGACCCATAGTCCTGGGTTCCCCAAAAACCATCACAATTACAAATTAAAGGAATTTTCACTAGAAATTCTTCAGTAAGAACCATGTACACAGAATCAAGAGGACAACATATTGTACCTTATACTTTTAGTATTAAGGAAACCGCCAAGAAACATCTGTTGGATAAATACAAAGGTTGAGTTTCTTTCCTTCACAGCATGCAGAGTGATGGTATGAGACTTGTATCGACGTGTATGCGTGCACGTACACATACACACGCACAATAACGTAGGGGAGAACAACTGGAAAATGATAGAGGAGCTGTGCTTTTCTCTTTGTGAAGCCAGTCTTAGCTTGGGTTGGTAGCTGACAAATATACAACCTCTCTACTAAACACAATGTTTTTACTATCTTTCTCTCCTTTTCTGCATCTATTCCCCTCTCTTTGATTTTAAGAGTTCCTGCCAGTTTTATCCCTAGTATCTGCATTTCTTAGCCCACTGTTTGCACACGTGTGGGCTACTATTTTAGAATTTTGAAAATGGCCCTTATGTTTAACCAGATACAAGTATTATGGCAGTAGGCAAAGTGCCATATCGAACAAAAAGTGAGCAATTCACAATGAGTAATGTATTAAAAAAAAACTTTTTTGCTCAGTTTTGAAATGACTCCACAGAATAATAAATTCTAGCTACTCTGCTTAATTGTGATTAGTCAGATAAGTCATATGGTATTGTTTCTGTTACCTAACTAGAAAAGCACACAGGTGCTTCTGATGAAAAATATGCATGTAAATTTAAATTTTAACTTCCATGATTATTCATGAGACTTTAAAATCCACTTCCTGGAACTTTTTTGACAGTGAAACTTAAATTATAATGTTTATGAAAAGCAAACACTAAAAACAAAATTGCTTTCAAGAGTTTATATAGAACTGCCCAAAAATCACAAGGGCTAGCTAGGGCTGTGCATCGTGATCTTACATTGATGGACACAATCTGGTTACATTTAGCAGAAGAGCAGGATGGGAAAAAAATGTTTGGGCCTCTCCTCCACTCAAAAAAAAAGACTTGCTCTCAGGCTGAACCATACTCTCAAAAATATACTGTAGGGAACAAGCTTGCTTTAGCGAGAGACAGACTGGAAGAACTAATGGGTCTCTTCCATCTTTAATTTCTATGACATTCCACTTTCTTTGTAACAACTCACATAAACAAAACATTTAGGGCAGGTCTACTCTTAAAATGGCACAGCTACGCCTCTGCAGCACTTCAGTGAAGACGAGGGGCAAAAGGCAGTAGATATGTTGGCAGGAGAAGTTCTCCCATCAACATAGCACTGTCTACACCAGGGGTTAGGTAAGTATAACTGTGCTGCTCAGGGATATGTGGGTTTTTCACATCCCTGAACAACATAGTTATATCAATGTAAGTTTATAGTGTAGACCTGGTCTTAGATAGTCACAGGAGATGGTAGTGAGAATGAATTTATCAGAATTTCATTCAGTAGGATTGCTATAATACAGAGCCTTATAACCAGGGTGGAGCTACCAGAGCGTGCTCTAATTTGTTATGGCTAGCAATCTTCCAGCTGCAGGGAGTAAGATTGCACTCTGGCTGCTGTTCATATAAACATCCGCACCTGGCCTCAACTGGCTGGAGAGAAAACTGATGTAATTTCCAAGGCATTAGCACTCCCAGAGGCAGGCACCCATCAATCAGGTCTCAGCAAGCTCACACAAATGTCCTCTCAGTTTACCACTTCACAACTGAGGACCTGCTGAAAATGCCCTCTTTTAACATCTGCTAATCTGAGTCCTTCCTAGGAGCCTGTAACAATTAAACCCGTTTTTACAGGGAGCAACATGGAAGAGGGATTGTACATATCTGCAGCTGGGCAGTTAACAGAACAGATGGATTATATCAGAAGCAAATGACTCTGGCTTAAATTCAATGATTAAACTGTGAGAAAAAGGCCTAAATGAAGAAACAATAAGAATGAGTCCTGTGCTACTCATCAGCTGCTCCTTCGGAACTGTCACTTGGAGCAGGTTGGAGGGCTTAGTCCCTTCTAGTCAGTACACTGAACAATTCTAAGCAAGGTAACAGCAGTAATACTGCAACTGTTCCACATATAAACACTCACTCAAATTAAAAGCGTGGTTTCCTAGTGTTGTTCATAACACAGTAAGAGACTAGCAATTTTTGAATTGCATTTGTGCATTAATATAAAAAATTAAGTTGGAATTGCTGGAAATACTGATTTTAAAACTAAAACTTTTCAAAAAAGGTCGCTTTAAAAAAACAACAACTTGATTTTAGTGTAACTTTTCCATTTGTTCAAAATATTTTATCAGGTTTATTAAATTAGCAGGTGCAGATCAAGACACAATAAAATGGAAAATCTTGAATAACATTCAGCAAATTGATGCATCACTGCAAAAACTGTATTGGCTATAGCCCAGTTCTGCACTTATCCAGATGCTTAACTTTACCCTGCCAGGGAGTCCCACTGATTTCAGCAGCACTATTCATACTTATAAAGTTACATGCATAAGTGCTTGTAGGATCAGGGCCTATAACATGTTTAATACAATCAACGTCAAATATTAGAACAGAAACTAGCAGTTCATAACATCCAGATTATTGTATTTTTAAAAGTCTCAGTGGAAGTCTTGGCACAAAAGGACTCTAAAACCTTTTCAAATTTTACTGTATCCTTCTGAAGTGGAAAGACATATTCAAAAGAATCGGTTCTGTATATCAGCGTACACAAGGAAAACAGAAATGCTGTGTCCAGATTCAATTTTTAAACAATCACCCAACAAAAGAAGTAGATTAAATATTCTATTCACAAGGAACCTAATTTATGCAACAGAGCCACACCTGAACTCCTCATCTCCTCCTGCACCATACCCCTGCCTCAACCTGCAGCCCACCCCCTACTCCAGATCCCTCAGCCCCATTCCCCAGCCTGGAGCCCCCTACTGTACTCCAAACCCCACATCCTGAGCCCCACCCCAGAGCCTGCCCCCCCAACCAGAGCTCTCACCCCCTCCTGCACCTCAACTCCCTGCCCCAGCCAGTGAAAGTGAGTGAGGGTGGGGAAGAGCGAATCACTGAGGGAATGTAGTGACCAGCGGGGAGGGGAGGGGAGGGCCCTCTGGGAAGTGGTAGGGCTAGAGTGTTTGGTTTTGCGTGACTAGAAAGTTGACAACTCTACTATCTGGTGACAGGTTTCATTACCTTCACCCTTCTCTATGTGCTTGCAGCTGTCAGTGTGGACAGACTGGAATGCTTTCCCTAGTGCACTCTTCGAAGGTCTGGTTTAACCCAAAGCGCTCTACAGCTGCAAGTGTAGCCAAGCCCTTAGAACGAGTCTCCTGCTATGCTGTAACTGTTCAGTAAGAAAAATGATGCAAGGCTTGCATCTGGCACAACAGTGAACGAAGGACTGATGGCAGAGTGTCAGAAAATAGGATAAAGATAGGAAGGAAAAATAGCGGTCAGCAGACTGGGTCATTATGGATCATATTTCAGATCCTGACAGGACCAGACAAAAATCATAATAAATACTTTGCACTTCTACTTCACCTTCCATCTGAGTGGTTCAAAATTATTTATTAACATTAATGAATGTAACCTGAATACTCCTGAAAGATAGGTAGGCATTGACATTTTTATAGATAGGAAACCTAAGCAAAAGAGAGGGTAAATGACTTGCCCAAGTTCATACTGGAAGTCAAAGAGAGACAGGAACAGAACCCAGATCTCCTGACTCCCAGTTCTGCGTCAATCATTCTTTAAGGCCTTATAAGACTAGACAGTGGATGAACTATAGTATATCTGGAATATATATGATGTGTTGAGGAAGAGTCCACATGGCTTTTATAAAGGGAAATTGTGTCTCCAATCTATTAGAATTCTTTGAGGGATTCTAGAAGCATGTGGGCTAGGGTGATCCAATGGATGTAGTCTACTTGGACTTTCAGAAAGCCTTTGACAAGGTCCCTCTTCAAAGGCTCCTAAGCAAAGTAAGCTGTCATGGGATAAAAAGGAAGGTCCTCTCATATATCAGTAACTGGTTAAAAGACAGGAAGCAAATGTTAGGAATAAATTATCAGTTTTCATAGCGAAGAGAGGTAAATAGCGGGTTTTCCCAAGTGTCTGTCCTGGGACCTGTGCTGTTCAATAGATTCATAACTGAACTGGAAAAAGGGGTAAACAGTGAGGTGACAAAGTCTGCAGATGATATAAAACTATTCAAGATGGTAAAAATCTAAAGCTGACTGAGAAGAGAGTTACAAAGGGAACTCACAAAACTGGGTGACTGGGCAACAAAACAGCAGATGAAATACAATGTTGATAAATGCAAAGTAATGTACACTAGAAAACATAATCCCACCTATACATACAAAATGATGGGTCTAAATTAGCTGTTACCACTCAAAAAAAAAAAAGATTTGACGTCATCATGGATAGCTCCTTGAAAACATCCGTTGAAAGGATAGCCAGTAAAACAGAAAAATCATAATGCCATAGCATTATGTAAAAATCCATGCTACGTACTCGCTGGGAATACTGAGTGCACTTCTGGTAGCCCCATCTAAAAAATATTTATATTAGAACTGGAAAAAGTACAGAGAAGGGCAAAAGATTGATTAGGGGTATGGAACAACTTCTCTTTGAAGAGAGATTAAAAGGACTGGGATTGTTGATTTTAGAAAAGAGATGACAGAGGGTGGATATGATATAGGTCTATAAAATCATAACTGGTGTGGACAAAATGACTATGGAAGTGTTGTTTACCTCTTCACATAAGACAAGATCAATGGGTCACTCAATGAAATTAATAGGCAGCAGGTTTAAAACAAACACAAAGACGTACTTCCTCACACAGCACACAGTCAACTGGTGGATCTCATTGCCAGGGGATTCTATCAAGGCCAAAAGTACACCTGGGTTCAAAAAAAGAATTAGATAAGTCCATGGACGGTACTCATTGCCAACTGTGCCCCTAAGGTTGAGTCATCAGTGATATGCCCTATAACTAAGGCTATGTTTTAGTCCAGGTATTTTTAGTAAAAGGCATGGACAGGTCACAGGCAGTAGAAAACTCACGGCCTGTAACCTGTCCACAACTATTACTATATATCTCTGACTAAAACTTGGGTAGGGAGTACTTGGGAGAGAGGGAGAGAGCGGCCAGGGGAGCATTTTGGGGGTGGGGGGCGGCCGGGAGGGCTGCCGGGGGGAGCGGGGTGCACCACAGGTGATCACCGGGGAAGGCAGGTTCCCTACCCTGCTCCTGAGCTCCATGTGTTGGCCTCCGCTCTGCTGCAAACCTCAGTTCTGCTGTTCCCATTGGCTGGGAACCATGGCCAATGGAAGCTGTGGGGGCAGTGCCTGCCGGCAGAGGAAGCATGTGGAGCTAGGAGCTGATAGAGAGGAGCCCCACCTCCAGGTAAGCATCACCCCGCGTGTCAATCCCCAACCTTGAGTCCCCCCACACCCAAACTCCTGCTGCTGAGGGAGTGGGGAAGGGAGACTGCCCCAGCAGCAGCCAGTGCACCTGGCCTGAGGGCTGCCCGAGCTGCTAAGGCAGGCCCCAGACCAGGCATACCAGCTGTTGCAGCCTGTGACAAATACAGTGTCTTACCTATAACCCACGATCACAAGCTCCCTCAAAATCCTCTGTATCCAAATCCTGCATAGTTAAATGAATCATATCCTTTAAATCTATCCCTTTCAAGAAGCACTGAGTAAACCTATTCCAATCATCCAGAGTAGGGGGCCCCCAATCCTTACAAAGGATTACAACTTCTGGATGCAGAGGTTATGAATTTCAATAACAATCCTTTTGCTGTTGTCCCCTAGCCCTTCTATTTTAACTATAACACGTTCCTGGCATGCAGGCCCCAATTCTCTGGACACATTACTTAACTCAGTCTGTGGGTAACTTGTTTTAGCAGTGTCATAAACCGGGGGTGCGGGGCAGGGGAACTTGCATGGGTTCAGCTGCACAGGTACATCCAGTAGCAGCCCTGCTAACTGGGTCCTTCCTCCATCATGCTGGCACTCCTATAACTGGTCCCATATGTTTGGGACTGGTTTCTCCTCAAGCTTTCATTCTTTTCCAAAAATGCCTTGTTGGATTGTATTGCATCCCTTTGGTTCTCCAGCCCCATAGAGAAAAGTGAGAAGAAAAGACTGACCTGCTCACTTGGACTGCTGAGAAAGTTCCTGGGGATTCATTCTATCCAGGCTATTGAATTATTATTTACACCAACCTAGAAAAGGTCCTAGAAGTCAAGGATTAATCATCTCACATTCCTCAGTTTGTAGTTATACACTCTAAGTGAAAACGAGTTATGCATTCATTCATAGAGTACTAAGATGACCAACAGAGTAACTACGCTAGAACTAAGGCATTATCTCCCAGCTTACTTGTATTAGCAGGGATTATTAACATTATTTTACTATTTCATAGTAGATAGATTTTATCTTTATTATAATTTTTCATTCCAGTTAGACTATATTTAATGGATGTGGTACTCTCAGTATTAGTGAACCTTAAGCTACTGACATTTCACAAAATGGCTGACAATGGATGTTCCTGCAAGAAGGCAAAAGCCTCTGGAGAAAAGGGAGAAATCTCTGTATGCAAGGAGATTATGGGTCAAATTCTATCCTGAGTTACACCCTGTGTAAGTCAGAGCCGAGCTGGTCAATACATGGATTAAGAAAAAGCTGTTAGAAGATAAGGAAAACATTTCATTCATAATATTAAAAAGTTACAGCTGTACCAAATGCATTCCAAATCACTTTGGTGTACCTCTTCTGTTACTCTATATTAGACAAGCTCTGCTGTGCTCTCTTCCTCCATGGACTTCCTACATTTGTGGTAAGACTAATTAGGAAGGTTTCTATACTGCCTTTTTTATCATCATAGATTCCATTACACACTTGTTTCCAGATCTGAGTACAAGGAAAATTCTGAATATCTTTGTTGATAAAATTACACCTTAAGAGGTTAGCATAAGTTAACACCACAATCATAGCAGTACAGATTTCTCATTTTAAGTCAGTGATATTTATCATGGATTCCTTTTAATAAAAAGGAAGGGCACATACCAACTTGTTATTACAAGAAACAATGTTTTCATTTCCGTCTCGCTACCAAACACACTATCCACTATAAAGCACGGGTCATGGCATCTGATCTATCATCCTTTGCATTCACTTACATATATGGTATAGAGACTACTCCAATGCTCCATCTCACTACACAAGTAATACATTTATAAGTCACATTACCAAAACCCCTGAGGGTAAAGTGCCTAAAGCAGTCTGATGAAACTGTCATCATTAAAACACAGTAACACACAGGAAAGCAACCTGATAACCAGTCATCAGAGTGGACTTGTGGGAATGCTAGGGAAGCAGACTTAGTAAATGTTTACATTAAAATAAAATGCTGTCTTGGCATATGTGCACCAAAGAACCTTTTACTGCCATATTTATAATGAGTCTGACAGCCTCAGGAAGTGACCTGAACTGTATCCAATCTCCAGGAAGAAATATGTTTAACTTGATCTGGAAAACTAGTTGGATTCCAATTGATGTTTTCAAGCTCCCACATATTGAATTTCCTTTTGTTCTTCTCAGCGTCAACTTTTCCATTAAACATATCAAAATTATCTGCAGAGAGGGGTTTCCCTAGTTTAATAAAGATTTCAAATCTTTAGAAACTATTTTAAGTGCACTTTAATTTTCAAGTGAACTAACTTTTACTCACAAAATAATCTTTATGAAAATATTTTGTCTTTATGTACTACTTCTCTAAGAGATAGATTTAAAAACTACTTAGTAAAGTACAATTGCAACATTGTACCAGTTAGACAAAACATAAGAGGACAAAGAGAGGTCTAGGAACAGTTGATGCTCCAAGCGAAAACATCTGTAAGCCTGTGAAACTAACAAAGCATTCAACAGGGATTTTTAAATCCAGATTTGAATCAGGAAAAATGTAACTCAGAGAACTAAGATACACTGAGCTGAAGACTCTGGTCTGATATTCTTATATTTTAGTATTTATTGTACACAGTCTCTCTCGTTTTCTACATACACAGCAGTGAGCATCAGCAGAGGTGTAAATAAGGCGATATATCGCCTTCCAAAGGTAGTTAGCATTTACTATTTCTATTGCAGTAGTTTCTAGGAGCCGTGCTCATGGACCAGAACCCCACTGTGCTTGCAGTCAAATGTGTATTAGAATGCACACAGCTCAGATTGGGACAAGACCATTCTTGTATTTGTAATATGCATAAAATTATACATAAAATAAAAAAATATGTGCCTGGTTGGTAAAAATAATTGCCATATAGCAATATTTGATTTTACCAGGGCATGTGTGTGATACTTCCTAGAATGAGAAATAACACTGTAAATTTAACTTCTTAGGGTAGTAACGTTAATTTTTAAGTGATGCCCATTATAAATTTCAGAGGTATTTTTTACAGGTTACCTTTTAAAACATACGAAGACATCCAAGAGCAGAGATGGGCAAACTATGGCCCACGGGACCGTTCTGCTTGACCCCCGAACTCCCAGCCGGGGAGGCTATGCCTGGCCCCTCCCCTGCAGCCATGTGGGCATCACTCTGAATGCTCCTGTGGGGCAGTGCTGCAGCATGTCTGGCTCCGGCTAGGCGGCATGGCTGCCAGACATGCTGCTCTGAGCAGGATAGTAAGGGGGTCAGGCCGGGGGATTGGCTAAGGGCAGGAGGACACGAGGGGGCAGTCAGGGGACAGAGAGCAAGGGACGGTTGGATGGGTCACAGGTTCGGGGGGCGGTCAGGGGATGGGTAACAGGGAGGGTTGGATAAGCATGAGAGTCCCGAAGGGCCTGTTGGGTTGTGGATGGGAGTTGGGACAGTCAAGGGACAGGGAGCAGGGAAAGGGGGGGTGTCTCGGGAGGCGACAGTCAGGGGACAAGGAGCGGGGCGGGGGGGTGGATGGGTTGAGGGGGCAGGAAGTGGAAGGGGCAGATGGGGGGTGGGGGCCACGCTGTTTGGGGAGGCACAGCTTTCCCTACCCAGCCCTCCATACAGTTTTGCAACCCCAGTGTGGCCCTCGAGCCAAAAGGTTTGCCCACCCCTGCCTAAAAAAGTGTCACTTCACTCTTGAGGAATTTTTCCCTTCCAGAAAGTTGTTCAGGATGGAATTTACAAATCTTGATGTGTCATTTATCAGCAGAGCACTAGAGGACATAAATCAGAAGCTAATAATTATAGAAAATTGATAAGAGAAGTAAAAGAACACAGAGAAATGTATGCCCAGCAGAGTTACGTACAATAAGGAAGGTTTTTTAAGGGTATTATGAACAAAAAGAATCCTAACAATAGGACTAATCTATTACCACATGCAAAATGGTAAAATTGTCAACAGTAATGCAGACAAGACAGAAGTGTTCAATAAATATTACTGTTCTGAATTTAGGAAAAATAAATAGGTGATAAAGTTATACAATATAATAATAATGAAATATTTACATCCCAACAGTAACTCATGAGAATGTTAAACAGAAGCCACTAAAGATAGATATTTTAAAATCAGCAGATTCAGCTAACTTGCATCCAATAATGTTAAAAGAGCTGGCCAAGATGTTATCTGGGCTGTTAATGTTGTTTTTCAATAAGTTTTGGAACACTGAGGAAGATCCAGAAGACTGAAAAAAAGCTAATGCTGTGCCAGTATTTTTAAAAGGTAAACAGGATGACCTGGGTAATTATAGGCCTATCAACTTGACACTGACCCCAGGCAAAATAATATAACAGCTGACACAGAACTTGATTAATAAAGAATTAAAGGAAGGTAATATAATTAATGGCAAACAGAGATATTTATGGAAAACAGATCCTGTCAAATAACTTGATTTTTTTATGAGATTACAATTTTGGTTGATGAAAGTAATAGTGTTAATATAATATAATATTATAAATATAATATAAAATAAACAGATTATAGAGTGGCTAACTGAAAGGTCTCATGCAGTTTTAAATGGGGCATGTAGTGTTCCTAGTGGAGTCCTGCATGGGCTGTTTCTTAGCCCTGCACAATTTAATATTTTTATCAGTGACCAAAAATAAACATAAAATTGTTACTGATTAATTTTGTAGAAAACACAAAGATTGGGAGAGTGGTAAATAATGAAAAGGACAGATCACTGATACAGAGTGATGTGGATCATTCAGTAAGCTGGCCGCTAGCAAACAATATGTATTTCAATATGGCCAAATGTAAATGTATACATCTGGGAGCAAAGAATATATGGCACATGGATGAGGAAACAGTGAGTCTGGAAATGACCATTGGAGATTCATGGAGTATAATTAGCTGAGTATGACTCCCAGTGCAATGCTGTGTCCAAAAGAGCTAATGTGATCCTTGGAAGTATAAACAGAAGAATAATAAGTAGGAATAGGGAGGTTATATTATATCTGTATTCGACACTAGTGAAACCGCTGCTGGAACAGTGTGTCCAGTTCTGATGTCAATAATTTAAGAGGATGTTGACAAGTTGGAAAGGCTTCAGAGAAGAACTACAGGAATGGTAAAAAGATTGGAAAACATGCCTTATAACGAAAGTCTCATGGTGCCCCATCTGTTAAGCTAACTGAGAAGGTGAAGGGGTGACTTGATTACAGTCTGTAACTGCCTAGATGAGGAACAGATATTTAACAACTGGCTCTTTAATCTAGTAGAGAAAGGTACAACACGATCTAATGGTGGGAAGTTGAAGCTCCAAATAAGGCACAGCATTTTAACCATAATTAAGGTGACCAGGTGTCCTGATTTTATAGGGACAGTCCCAATTTTGGGGTCTTTTTTCTTATATATTATCTCTCTTTTTCTTATATTATCCCTCTATTACAAACTGATCACAAAGTGTGGTAGAATCTTCATCACTGGAAAATTTTAAATCAAGATGGGATGTTTTAAAGAAGAAATGTTCTAGTTCAAACAAGAATTAATTCACAGAAGTCCTATGGGTTGCATTACACTGAAGGTCGGACCAGATGATCATGATGATCATTCCTGGTTTTATAATCTATTCATCTTAATATGACAGATCCACCTTGTTACAATATAAGTAACCCCTTATCTCTTGTACCCATCCACTCTTTTGGACTGACCCTTGCAGTAATCACAGGCCACCATATGGTAAGCAGATTTGTAGTTACATGGTCTGAGCACAGAACTCGGAGTCATGAATTCTTGACACTGGATCAAGTGCCTCATTTTTTAATAATCCCGTAAAATAAGGATTATAATAATTACCTGACTCAGAGATGTTGTGAGGATCAATTAGTTAATCTATAAATAAGATTTTGAAGATCAAAAGAGCTACACAATTGCTAAATATGAAGGACAAGAGTGTCCCAGACAACAAAGGGGTTGTCTATCAACAGAATAGTTGATAAAACTAACACAGAGACATACTCTGTAAAAATATTGAATTAGAGGGTGTTAGAAACTGTCTACGTGGCATGTCAGTCTTCACCAGTGGGGGTGTAAATTCTGGTTCGCAGCAGCATGTCAGTAACTGGTCAATGTGGACTGCTGGTGTGCACTAAACATTATCTAGTGAATGTTAATCTAGTTCTGCTTAAAACAAGACTACATTTTCACTTTTTGCAGAGAATATCTCTGTTAGTTTTATTAACTAATCTGTTTCCTTAGGCCCCAGTATAGAGAAGAACTTAAACATACAGACAGTACCATTGAATTTAATAGAGTTACCAATGTGCTCATTTGGAGGGCCAGCCATTGTCTCCTTCCTTTTTAATAGAGTTAGAAAAGGTCAGCACTACAGAGTTAAGTTGACTTAAGCTTTGTCAATGATCATAAGTCTCTTTAATAACTTTGGTGGAGCATGTCCACTCAAAGCTCCTTGCATCAGCTGAGTGTGCCCACAGTCGTCGCTCTTAAATCAGAGACAGTGTTGCGTCATGGGTAGCTATCTCACAGTGCAACTCACCACCCTCTGTCATCCTCTGCCACTGGAAGCGGATTGCGGGACATCATGGGGGTTGGTCTGCTTGCCATCCCATGATACAGTTCTTTCCATGCCTTCATTCCATGACTTCCTACTTTGTGCCATGACATTTTTCAATAGCCCTTGTAAACTGTGTGCCAGCCATCTCTGCCCAACAGCATGGATCCTAAACTGCTGACCATTCTGGTGATGACTGCTATGAATACAACACGTCTGGTCCCGCACCATGAGCTAGGAAACAGAGTGAATGGGTGATGTTTGCCCTGCTGTCTGCCAGGGAAACAAACAGTTCAAGATTGATGCTGGCATTCACTGACCAGCTTGCAATGGTGGACCATTGGTACTGGGCTCAGGAAACAAGCACAACTGGTGGGATTACATTGTTATGAATGTATGGGATGACAAGCAGTGGTTGCAGAACTTTTGGATGAGCAAAACTACCTGCCTGAAATTGTGTGTGGAGCTTGTACCAGCACTGTGGTGCAAGAACACTAGAATGAGAGCTGCCCTCACTGTGAAAAAACAAGTGGTGATTGGTATGTGGAAGCTGGCAACTCTGGACTGCTACCAGTCAGCTGTGAATCAGTTTGGAGTTGGAAAGTCCACCATGTGGACTGCGGTGATGTAAGTGTGCAGGGCCAATAATAGCCTCCTTCTACAAAGGGCTGTGACTCTTGACAATGTGCAGGAAACACTTGATGGCTTTGAGGCAATAAGATTTCCTAACTGCATGAGGGTGAGAGATGGCATGCATTTCCCAATTATGACTCCTGACCATCTTGTGACAGAGTACATCAATCAACAGGGCTACTTCTTCATGGTACTGCAAGCACTGGTGGATCACTGACATCAATGCAAGGTGGTCAGGGAAGATGCATGCATCCTTTTGGAACACTGGAACTGTACAGAAAGGGGCACACTGGGACTTTCCAGACCAGAAGATTCCACTTGGGGATGTGCAAATGCCCATAGTGATCCGCATACCCATTGCTCCTGTGGTTCATGAAGCCTTTCAACGGGAATGTAGACCACAGCAAAAAGCACTTCAACAGGCTGAGCAGATACCGAATGACTACTGAATATGCCTTTGGCTAATTAAAAGCTTACTGGTGCTGTCTTTTTGGCTAGTTAGACCTCAGTGAGGAAAATATTCTGACGGTCATTGTGGCTTGCTGTACTCTTCATTATATTTGCAAATTGAAGGGGGAAAAGTTCCCCGGAGTAGGCCACTCAGGTTGATTGGCTGGCTGTTAGAGGAACACGACAGGCGGCTATTTGAATCAGGGAGACTTTGAAGGAGCATTTTGACAATGAATCCCATAACATGTCTGTATGTAATGCATTTGGCCAGGCAATGTGTACTTGCTGCCATGAATTATTCCTGTAGTTTTTGCTTCTTGAGCATTAGTAGCAAGCAAATATTCATACCTACAGCTACTGTTTCTCAATGTTAGCACTGAGCAATATAATTATGTCACAAACAAAGACTCATTTTATTTCAAAGTCTCAAGTTAAATGATGGGATAAACCACAAAACTTTTGGACAGACAAGGGACATGAAAATGAGAAACATTATTGTGGTTATGGGCTCTCATAGCTGGGTGTAATTACAGTTTTCATTGGAAAACCAGTCACCAGGCATGGAGTGCACAGTGTACTGTGAGGGATCAGGAACACACAATTAATGTAGTAGGGGAGCTTGGGGAGGGCATGGACCGGAGTTCTGTAGCGACTGGAGGGGGAGTTGGGCATGGATTTGCTCTGATTGTAGGCTAATGAAGGACTTCAACAACTCTGTCTTGTCCTCCAGGAGCTTTATCATCTGCTTCAGCCTCTGTGCCCCTTCCTGGATATCCAGCCTCAGCCTTTCATTAACTGTCTCCCTCCATGCTGTTGTTTTGCTATGTGCTGTATCTGTTGACTCCTGCATTTCACAAAACATTCTTTTTACTCCTCCCGGGTCACTGCCTTATCTGTTGGAAGCGCTGCATGGGTGTGGAGGAGTGTGTTCTTACATCAGCAGAAGGCAAAGAAACAATGGTTAGAGACGGGGAGTGTGAGTGTGTTCACAGCTGTGAATCACAAAAAACTTACACACACCTCTTTCTCACTGTCCCTTAGCTAACAAACAGGTCACCATGAGTCGCGTTCACAGGGAGAAAGGAGTGAGCAAGGGGGAAAGGGCAAAAAGGAACAAAGAGTGGTTTGTGAAAGCGGTTACTATAAGCAGCTAAGGAGCCTATTCTCAGTACTCAGAGGGGTATTCTCAGTACTGTTGCCCTTGTCCACAGGCTAGGGTAATCAAACCCAGCATCTCACTTCTAAGGGCAATTCAGGATGCAAGGGTGCATCTCCTGCATATGTATGGCTGTAGACTGGCTCCATATGCCACTTGCCTGTGTGCCACTCTGTACAAATAACTGCCGGGTGGCATGGCAACGTTTCCTACAGTGGGGGAGAAACAAGACAACTCTGCCAACGAACCTTAGGCAGATGATTGCAGAATATCTACAGGAAAGTTTCCTAGAGATCACTATGGAGAATTCCAGATTAATAACCTTTCCCACCATGGAACCACTGCATAGATGGATAGGCTCTGTTAATTTTTGTCTCTTATTCTTCGTTTATAATATAACAAAGTACATGAGAGCTCAATCTCCTCTCACCATGCTGTATCAAAGCAAAATGAACACTTACCAGTGCACCCCTCTCCTGCATCCCATGTGCCAGAGCTGGAGTGCTGTGACTGACTAGACCCTTCCAGAGTGGAAAAGAGGTCCTGACTGCGCCACTGGATGTCCCTTCTGTGTGCTCCACATCATCCTCCAGCTCCACCTCCTAGTTCACTACTTCCTCATCAGGGCCTAGTCCTCTGGCCGCTGCCTCCAGTCCCCCTGAAGTATCCACAGGGCTCTTGGCAGGGGAAGTGGGGTTGCAGCCAAGGATGGCCTGCAGCTCCCTATAGAAGCAGCATGTCTTTGTGCTGCACCATAGTAGGTTGGCCTCTCTTGCCTTCTGGTACACCTGCCTCAGCTCCTTGATTTTAGCACGATGCTGCTTCATGTCCTTTTCGTACCTCTTCTGCATCCCACTAGAAATCCACCAGTAAGTATCGAAATCCTTACGGCTACTGTAAAGATGCAATTGCACAGCCTCCTCTCTCCATATACGCAGCAGATCGAACAGCTCTGGTGTGCCCCCAAGCGGGAGAGTGCTTGCTGTGTAGTGCTGGCATGGTCAGCTGGGCAGATGCTGTGTGAACTGTGCATGCCAAGCAAACAGGAAGAGGAATTTCAAAAACTCCCAGGCCTTTAAATGAGGGAAGCGTGCATACCTGTGTACCTTCAGAGTAGCAGAGTTCAAACTGGTGACCAGAACGGTTGTGATGGGCATTGTAGGACACCTCCTGGAGGCCTATTAGGGCAACATAACCCAGTAAGGTGTCTACACTGATGCTTTGTCACTCTATGTCGTAAAAAGCTCTATGCCTCTCGTCGAGGTGGTTTTATTATGTCACCATAACATGGGAGTTACATCAGCAGGAGTAGTATTTCAATGTGAACACCTCCATTGTTTTGGCCACAAAAGCTGACTTGTCTACACTACACAATTTTTATTGACAAGGCCTTAGAGAGCAATCTACAACCAAATAAGCTAAAAGTAGAAGGGATATTGGGAATCAGAGATGTCAGGAAAGAGAGAGCTCCAGTAGCTCACTGAGGAATAGGGCACAACCCCTTGAAGAAACTATGTGAGAATTCATATTTTTCTTTAGCTATTCAAACTGCACATTTGTATCTGAGATATGGATACAATGAGTATTTTGAATTAGTATTATAATTAATACTTAAGGTTCAAACATCATTCTAAGTAACCTGTGTCCTCACTATACGTAGGAGGCAGGAGTCGGTGGAAAATGAAATTGTTTTTATCTTAAATTATCTATAAGAACCGTAGCTTCCTGACCAAAGACAGCAATGCAAGAATAGTGCTCTTCTATTTCTTCTAGTGTCTATCCACTATTGGGAGGCCTGTCTCTTCATCTTGGAGTTTTTGATGGCCATATTTCAAAACACATGCCCAACGGAGTATCTCAACACATTTGTCTGCCTCTGTATGGTTAAAATAGTTCAGCTACTACATACAATCCTCTAGAAATCAACGTAATCAAATACGTGGCAAGCATACTGCATCTTTTGTTTCTTTATTCTTTGCTTAATTTTGTGCATCTGAAGATGGAATTGAGCTTTGCTGAGCTCCTGCAGCTGCCTATAGTGTAAAAAATGAAGATAGGCTATTGCCAGAAAAGTGGGAAGTAAGAGATAACAGATGTGATGTTTCAATGATATCATTGGCTAGTACAGTGGTTCCCAAACTGGGGTTCATGAACCTCTCGGAGTTTACAAAATGTTATAGGGGGTTCTCGGGAAAAAGTTCCCCAATGGCAGACAGAGCTGTCCATAGGGAACCTGGGCAGCATAGGGCCAGCAGCCCGGAGCCTTGGGGACTTCCAAGAGCAAAGCAGATCAAAGCAAGCATATCTATCACACTGAGGAGATTTAAACTGCAAGACTCCTTTTACGAAACAGAAAGAGAGGTGGATATTTTTTGCTGTTTTTAAAATGAAATAGTCTGCTAGTATTGTTTTTTAAATTATTGTGAAGAACACGTTTAAGCTCTGTTGTAACATGCGTTCTTTGCTTGGACTGCTCAAGACCTGAATGCTCGTGTAGGAGGAACTCTGAGTTGGCTTCTTAAAATACCTTCATTTGGTTTCACATCTAATATTCCTTGATGAAACATAGGAGCCAAAGGTGCCAATTGCCTTTCTGGCAGTGCCACCCACCAGGCCCTGGGATGTGCAGGGGTTTTGCCCCTGCACCCCTTTTTTCTACTGGCACTTCTGATAGGAGCCTTGTCTTATAACAGGCTTAATCAAAAGTGATATAAGCTACAAAAGTGAGTTCTTGGAAGAGTGTTGCCATTTTCTTAATGTAATAAAAATACTGTAATGATAAAGAATAATTAAGTGTGTAATAAGCATGTCATAAAAGCAAATTTTATATTTCCAAGATCACTGCTTTTATAATTTATGCTGAGGTAAGGGAGGAAATCCATGGAAATATTCATTTTTAGGAGGGGGTTCACAAGACTTAACATTTTAGTGAAAGGGGCTCATGGGTTGTTAAGTTTGGGAATCACTGGGCTAGTCCAGCCCTACACACAGCTTTAAAGTTTGAGTTCCCATTAGTCTCCCTGAGTCTATGAGGTTTACTTGCAGCATGAGCAGCTTAGCATTTCTCTTGTTTAACTGGATATATTCGGTGACCTCAACGGTGAATGTAATTGACAGGAAGTATTCATATCCTTACAAACATGTGTGGGCTGTGTGTACAGATCTTTGATTAAAGTTAGTCACCATATTTTCCAAGTTCATTTTAGCTTTTCACTTCTCCCTTTATCAATCTTTTCCATACTTACTCCTTAGAGACTTGAGCTGAGTATGATGATCCTCTCCACACAGGATGTCTTTACACAAGGCTCACAAAGAAAATAGGATCAAAGAAAACAATCATGTGTGTGCATTTTTTAACAGCAGAGAAGTAGGTAACAAATGCCCTTCAAAGAATCAAATTACAGAAATCAATCATTTTCACAGAAGAATGTAACTCTTCCATGAAAGAGTTTATTTAAGGGGGAAATTATGAAGAAAAGCAGTGCAGTGCACCTCACACCAAGGGCAGTAACATCATCTTAATCTCCAAGACTGAATACCCTCTTATTTAAATTAATATTGTAGAATACAAAGCGTACAATTAGAATAAAGATAGTCTATATTTAGTAATGTAAAATATGTCTAGAAAATGTAAGATGACACATACAGGTGACTGCTTCTACATAAAAGCCAATTTTATGGAAACATCAGAAAAAACACATTAATGCAAAGTTTTAACACAATGGCAACATCAACAGAGTGGAAGTTGGATTATCATGTTCATTATAAACCCTGGTTTTGGTAGGTTTGAAATCTAGATGTAAAAATGTAGGTCTTGACTGAGCAGTATTGCTAATGATCCTCAGTTACACAAAATCCCATGTTACGTTGTGAGTAAGCTCCTAGAGTGCAATTTCACAGCCTACAATGAATTCCGTAAGAGTGAAGACAGCTCTTTAGTAGTAGTAGTAGTAGCTAGAGGTCTCAGACACTGTATAAAAATACAACTCAACTAGGCACTCTACATATATACAAGGTTCAAGAAAGAGCCACCTTATTCAAACACTGCACCAATTGTTTTACAGGTAAATTACCAGTCCAATCAGGTTTATGACCCCGAAGAGTTCCTCCCGCCCCTCCCGCCTCCAAAAAAGGACTCCAAACCCTAATGCTTTTTTCTTTGTTCACTGACTCATCCAACTCCTCCCACCTAATAAAGGCACAACAAAGGCTGAAAAAAGTCACTAAGGAAGACATACAGTAGTTTGTGACTCCATTAGCGGGTAGTATACCTACAGTTCTGCATTAATACACTAAACATTACACAAATTTCTCAAAAAAGAAACGTAGAAAGTAAATAATATGAAACAGGCATATTACAAAAAAAATATTTTTCAGAGTTAAGATTGAATATTAATAGCCTTATACAAAATATCCAATACAGAAAAATTTACAAAATTTCACAACTTGCCATTTTATTGTATATTGGAAAAAATCCATATCACTATTATTCCATACAAAAAGAGGGAAACCACTCTTCTTTTATTCTATATTTAAGTTTTGTACTTAGCAGAATTAAAGAAAACGAGTTTTTAGATAGATCAAAACTATCAGAAGCATCGAGCTTTTGATTCGTATTCATAGAAGTCAGAGGTTTAGATTTAAAAACCCTCTGAGCTCCATCATAGCCCTGAGATGTATTTCTGAAGAGCTGTATGATCCAGCTTTCACTGAAGTCAATAGAAAACTTCCCATTAACTTAAATGCAACTGGGACCAGGTTCTGAATTACCAAAAACTTAATAAAATTATACCCAAAAGAATGTTCAGAAAGGTATATTGTGAATGTTTATTTTTTTTTCCTCCAAGAACTCATGCTATTCATTAGAATGCATTACCGGGAAAATATGCAGAGACTCAAATCAACCAAGCCACAGCCTATTATCTTAGGCCCTGATCCAGCAAACATGTGCATGTGCTTAACTATACTGCAGTATCATGAGTGTGAAGTGACTTGTGTATCAATGTAAAATGGCCTGTCAATGGGGAGGATGGGAGCAGTGATGGATTAGAAGTTGCATATATTCGTGACATACATGTAAATACTATATAGAAGAATCCATGTTTGCTTACACTAAATCTAGTTTATATAAAAACCCTCTTTATTTCATTTCCGTAGTTTGAGTGATGGGCATTCAGGTGTGTAATTATGGTTGAAATATTGATTATATGTTTTAGGCTCTGCACTAGGGTAAAATGCTTAACTTTCATTGCACAAGTATCCCATGCAACGGGACTATTTACATGGCGGAAATTAAGTATAGGCTTCAATGTTTTGCTGAATGAAGGCCTTATTCATCAAGATTTTCCCCCTAATCCTAACTGAAGAAAAAAAAATTGATCTCAGTTTCAATGATTACCACAAGCTTGACATCACAATTGCATGTTCTGACTATAGAGACAACCAATGGGGGGGAAATCTCTATGCTACACATTGTGAAACTCAAAATGCATTTTTAATCTGGTTTTATATGCTCCTTAAAATGTCAGCCATTTAGCTCTTTTGACACCATATACTTGAATCATGTATTGCAAATGTGTTAAATAGCCACCCTGAAGTCTCTGCTTTAGTACTATACCATCACAAAAGCAATCTCCTTGTTTCTGTTGTAAATAGATTTCCTATAAAACTGAACTGATTTATTTAATTGAAGAGTCATTTTCTGGTGGATCAAAGCAGCTGATATCTCATCAGACACTGCCTGAAATAAATTCTGAGGAGCAGGGTACTCCAAATGTCATAGTCAACAACAATTGGCCAGAAGGACTGGATTCCATCCAGAGCTGAGATCATCCGTGTCCTTCGCTGTGTAGGTCAACCTCTTTCAAAGATCAAAACATTTGATTGAATCTTGCTCATATTGCAGCAACAAGTACAACAAACAAAGACAAGGAGTAAGTAAATTCCTTCACTGCTATTACAATGAAAAGTAATAGGAGAAAGGGAAAGGAAACAGGAAGGGATAACACAGGTTTTATTATGTGTGTAGCACATAAGTAACTTTATCCTTTAAATTCAGAATCTGTCAATGTTTTCATTTCTTCCCTCCAGCTGGAAGTTTATAAAAAATATTGCCACAAAACTGCTAATAAACTTTTATGTACAACTCAGACTATCAAGTTTCAAATCCCTCCTCAAGAGCCACTTATGATATGATGCCTATGAGGAAAATCAGCCAATTGTTTATTGCTAGGCTGAACAACAATTGGAGACAAGTGATATTATTTGTATGCTTATAAAAGAAAAATATTTGTAAAATCCTTTCAACCAACTTGGAGTAACCAAGCTGTGCACAGACGTAACCTTATTATATAATCATTAATGTTATGTTCATCTCCCAACACTTCCCTCCAACTGTTTATGACAGTCACTCTTGTCTTGTTTCAAATTAGACTGCAAGTTCTCCGGGAAGGGACAAATATGCCTGTGTGTTTGTTTAGTGCTCAGCAAAACAAGGCCTCAATCCTGTCTGACCAAAGAGGCAATGCCACAATACAATTAATATTTATTTGTAACAACATCCACTAAGCAGCTCAGAGTATCCATTTGAAACAATGAATATCCTATTTGAGCGACTGCTGCATAAAGCATGTCTGTATTTATCTTTCAAAACCAGAGTACTGCACATGGTAGGATTTACTTTTCATCCCAAGGCCAGAAGGCACTGTGGAGATGATGCATACAGTCTCTCAGTTTGCAAGAACTTGACCAGAGTTCCCATTCAACAAAGTACTTAACTCTGTGTTTAAGTTAAACTCTAACAAAATACTTAAACACATGCTTAATTTTAAACATATAATTAAATCCTATTGACTACAAACAATGGACTTAAAATCATAGACAAAGTTAAACATGTGCTGAAGTGCTTTTCTAAGCCAATGCTCAGTGTAGGAGCATTTCCAGATCGTAGACAGGCCACAAGTGTTAGCCTCAAAACAACAAGGGTCAGAACTCTCAGTTGGAGGAAACAAAGGAGTTTGTAGTTGAACAATTAAAACACCAATAGAAATGTTATATTGTGTTCATATGAAGCAGCTTTATATTTGTTTATATACTGCTTTTAAATAGTACTTTCAGAGTTACCCATATTTATTCATCATCAAGAAATAGTCACAAGCAAAGCTTGAAGCGAGATGTTTTTGGTTTTGTTTTAATTCAGTGCACATATTTTCTTCTCTACTCACCTAACTCAAAAAGGGCGAAAGTTTTTTACAAATACGATACTTGTCCTTCCTGTGGCTTTCTCCCAGACACTTGAGACAACTACTGTGTGGATCACTGATGGGGAATCGGCCTGCTACACATCAGACATGACTTGAAATGAAATTACCACCCAAAACTCAGGCCTGATTTACACCTAAAACTTAAAGTCAACTTAGCTAGGTCACTCAGGGGTGTAAAAAAACCAAAACCATACCCCCAAAAGGCATAGTTAAGCTGACATGAGCCCTGGTATAGACATCACTTGATCAACAGAGGAATTCTCCTGCTGACTTAGCTATCAGCTCTCAAGAGGGTAGATTTACTGCAGAGTTGGAAAGATCCTTTCTGCTGCTGTAGCACGTGTCTGCACTACAATGCTACAGTGGTGTATCTGCAGCTGTGCTGCTGTAGTGCTTGTAGCACAGACATATCTTCACAAATTTCAGCAACTTCCAGACACTCAGTCCAAAACTCCTTTTGTCTAAGGTGGGAACTTGTGATTAATCTATTCTTAGATGGTTAATTGAGACATCAAGAGGGGTGTAATTCTTTCAATCATTAGTACCTCTCAGTTTAGCCGTACAAGGCTCAGAAGGAAACTGGTTTTGGGGAGAGCTCTGTAACTTGGGAACCCCTCAGTAAAAATGACCCATGCATTTGGAACATAACACTACTCCATGCCCCCATAAGATGCACCAAATTTTAAAGCAATCTGAGGGCTTGTCTACACTGGCAAAGTTACAGTGCCGGCAATTACAGCATCATTCAGAGAGCGCTGAAGGAAAACCACTGTTGTGTGTTCACCCTGACAGCTCCCTGCGCAATAGCGTGTTCACACTTGCGGCACTTACAACACTATTCGGAGATGTGCACTCTGGGCAGTTATCCCACAAAGCATCTCTTCCTCTTTTGCTGCTAAGACTTGTGGGAAGGCAAAGTGGGTCACGGGGCATCCTGGGTCCTGTCCCAATGCCCCGTGATGCATTGCTTTGCATCCCAGCAATCCCTGTGCTTCCGTCTGCATTTGGCGTCATCTTTCAACAGTTTGTTTACTGTGCGTCCTGCCTTTTTCAGGCTGCAGGAATGGATCCCCAAACTGCTGACCAGTACGCTGCTCACTCTGACCAACCCCCTGAGTGGCAGTGGAGTTATTCCTTAAACTACACAGGCAAGAGCAGTAAACACTGATCTTGCCATGCGTACTAGCTACGACATGAGATTGCTTGTGGCATTCATGGAGGTGCTGATCACAGTGAAATGCTGCTTTTGGGCTCAGGAAACAAGCAGCGAGTGGTGGGATCACAACATCATGCACGTCTAGGATGACGAGCAGGGGCTGCAGAACTTTTGGATGAGGAATGCCACATTCGTGGGACTGCGTGATGAGCTCGGCGCAAGGACACAAGAATGAGAGCTGCCCTGTCGCTGGAGAAGTTCGTAGTGATTGCACTGTGGAAGCTGACTACTCTAGACTGTGCCCGATTGGTCGCTAACCAGTTCAGAGTGGGGAAGTCGACTGTTGGACCCATTTTGATGCAAGTGTGCAGGGCCATTAATCGCATCCTGCTCTGAAAAACTGTGACTCTGGGCAACGTCGGAGACGCTGTGGATAGCTTTGTACAAATGGGCTTCCCTAACGGCAGAGGGGCGATAAATGACATGCACATTCCAATTCTGTCACCAGACCACCTAGCCACCGAGTACATTAATTGCAAGGAACATTTCCCAGCGGTTTTCCGGGTGCTTGTGGATCACCATGGGCATTTCACAGACATTAATGCAAGCTGGTTCGGAAAGGTGCATGACGCACACATCTTTTGGAACACTGGCCTGTTCAAGAAGCTGCAAGTTGAGACTTTCTTCATGGACCAGAAGATCAACGTAGGGGAAGTCGAAATACCCACAGCGATCTTGGGAGACCCTGCCTACCCATCAATGCTGTGGCTTAGGAAGCCATATATGGGTTGATAACAGCGTGCGTGGGGCGCATGAGAAGGAGTTTTGTGACAGCATCTTCAGGGGAGGGTGGGTGTGGAGCTGCTCAGTTTGAAGAGCTAGTATTGCCTGGAGTGTGTCCGCTTGGTGCTCCATAATGTTTAAGAAAGGCTCCGTGGCTCTTTCTAGTGTGCCATGTTCTCCTTTCAGTCCCTCTTCTTGCTGTCCCTTCACTCCTTCAATTCCTGTTTCTCAGCGGCAGAGTGCACCATCACCTCACAGAGAAAGTTCTCCTTAATTCTTCTTTGCTGCTTTCTAATTCTGTGCAGCCGTTCTGACACCGATAACAAAGAGGGAGGCTGGGCTCCCAAGGTCACTCAGAGTAGGCAGGCACGGGGAAACAACCCTGCTTTCTGCTACCCTCCGGCCCACAACAACTCACCTCAGTAATTCCCTAAATCAGATACATTTACCAGGGGCTTCATCTCGTTTGCGTGTCACCAAGATCAGACTGCTGTGACTGGCTAGGCTCCTCCGGAGTAGAAAAGAGCTCCTGGCTGCATGCATCTCTGACCCCGAGTCTTCCTCTGCCTCTGGGTCCCCCTCACCCTCTTCATCCAAGATTTCCTCCTCCTGGCTCAGTCCACTCTTTATTGGTACGTGAGTCAATGGAGTATCCACAGTGGAGGTGGGGCCACCACCGAGTATTGCATCCAGCTCTTTGTAGAGCCGGCAGCTTGTGGGCACAGCACCCGAGTGGACATTTGCCTCCTGTGCTTTGTGGTAGGCGTTCCACAGCTCCTTCACTTTGACCCTGCACTGCAGTGTGCCCAGGTCATGGCTCCTTGCTGTCGTGCATTGTGAACCATGTCCGTAGGTATCATAATTCCTATGGCTGGAATGCAGCTGTGACTGCACTGTCTCCTCTCCCCAAATGCTGATGAGATCCAGCAGCTTGGCACTGCTCTAAATAGGGGGTCACCTGGGGTGTAAAGCAGGCATGATCACCTGGAAAGATGCGCTGAGACCACTGCATGCATCAATGAGCAAACAGGAAGGGGCTTTCAAATCTGCAAAGGAATTTACGGGGTGGGGATGACAGTTGGTCACCTGAGGGCAGGGGCATAGAGTTCAAACTGATGGCCAGAGAAGTGAGAACAGGTTCTGTGGAACCGCTTAGAGGCCAATTGCAGCACTGTAATCACCACGATGTCTGGCACTGCAGCACTGTGGCTCCGGTGCAGAAAGCTCTACATCTCTCGTTGAGGTGGGTTTTTTTAGAGCACTACAACTGCGCAGTTTCTGTGCACTAAGTGGCATGGCAGTGTGTACACTCGGGAGTTACAGCACAGAAAGCTGCTTTACTGTGCAGAAACTTGCCAGTGTAGACAAGGCCTGTGTAACCGTGTGGATTTTAGAGCACTTAGAAGAGTCAAGTTTAAAGCAAATAAAATAGCTAAAGGGCTTCCCATTCCTGCAGCTTTTTTGTATGGGCTCATCCATAGTGTAAAAAATGTACGTTATCGTAAATACTGTTTTCAGTTTGGGTCCCCCAAAGATTTAGTGGGTGCCTTTTACTACCTTGGGTAAAACAGATTGAGACCATTTTGACCCACATCACATCAATAGTTTGATCTTTAGCTCGAAGGGGAAAACCCACTGAGAATTTTTTTAAATAGCTATTTGGGGCGGGGGGCTTACATCTCCAGAACCTCTGGCTCAAATGACTCCAAATTTGGGTTACTAACCTCACCCTGCACCCTCCCGAGACACAACAGAGAAAGCTGACTAAGCATGTCAATTTTAGAAGACAAAAAGGTTAAACCTTAAAACAGATGTCACGAGGCAACCTTAACTATAGTGATACTTCTGCACCACTATAATTTACTTTGGGAAATAATTGTATACAGTTCTAGATGACATTCCTGTTGGTAAACTACTTATACTCCTTCCCATCAAAAAACAAAAGTTTGGGATTAATCCTATTTTTAGAAAATAAAAAAAACAACAATGAAAATCTCAAGCATATAGCTAACCAGAGGCCATAATAGAAAGAGGAGATATGAAGAAAAATAGGCAAAGGATGCTCATTATCTTTCATTTGTGTTGCCCTTGGAACTCCAGGAATAGTAATAATGAGTGGAAAGCTAAACTAACAAATTACAAAATATAAAATCTGTAGAATATATATGCAATAGCCGCAAAACATCAGAATACAGAGGGTAATTAAAGATGCACCTTGGAGACACAGATGGGTACATTTTGAACCAAAAAGCACTATCTATTCTATTTATTCTCAGTCATTAGAGTGCAATAATATCTAAATGCTAAAAGATGGGACAGATTGAAAACACTGTGAAAGTCAAGATTAAATCTTAGAAATGTAGACTGGAAGGGAACTTGATAGGTCATCTAGTCCAGTCCCTTGCAGTGGTGCAGGAATAAGTATTATCTAGACCATCTTGACAGGTGTTCGTCTAAACTGCTCTTAAAAGCCTCCAGTGACCGAGACTCCACAATCTGCCTAAGTAATCTGTTCCAGTGCTCAAATTATGCTTACAGTTAGAAAGTTTTTCCAAATGTCTAACCTAAATCTCCCTTGCTACAATTTAAGCCTATTACTACTTGTCCTGTCCTCTGCAGTTAAGAACAATTTATCACCCTCTTTATAATACCTTTTATGTATTTGAAGACTTTATGTCCCTCTCTTCCATAGTCTTCTCTTCTCCAGACTAAACAAACACAATTTTTTCAATATTTCCTTGTAAGTCATATTTTCTAGACCTTTATTCATTTTTGTTGCTCTCCTCTGGAAATTCTCCAATTTGTCCATCGTTCCCCAAGTGTGGTGGCCAGAACTGGAAACAGTTCTCCACTTGAAGCCTTATGAGCACTGAGTAGAATGAAATAATTACTCCTCATGTCTTTCTGATGACACTTCTGCTAATACATCCCAGAATATTGTGGGTTGTTTTTTTTTTATTTTATTTGCGACAGTATTACATTTAGTTTGTGATCCACTATAATCCCCAGATCCTTTTCTATAGTACTCCTTCCTAGGAAATCATTTCCTGTTTTATACTGTGCAATTCCTTCTAAGTGTAGTACTTTGCATTTCTCCTTATTGAATTTCATCCTATTTATTTTCGATCATTTATCCAGTTTGTCAAGACCATCAATCCTAACCATCATTTCAATAAATTAGGGCAGTGAGCTGAAGTCAAATATGATTCAATAAAGAAAAAAATGTAAAATTTAATTTAATACAATACTCAAGTATATCATGCTACCAAAAAGGCCACAGTATAAGATGTAAAGTGTGCATGGAAATTCTCCTCTACTCACCACTAGTTAATTCTCAATTGGAACAACACATTTCTTCTGCATCATTTTTTTTAAAAGTACCATATTGGAGAGAGTTAAGATGATATATTATGTCTGTGTCTGTTTGTCTTACTCTTATGCCCTGACATGGATCTATGCTGACAATTAAACTAAGATGCTTACAAAAATTTCTTCAATACATTTGAAATAATAACGATTTTTTAATAGATTATTCCTCCTGTGTTGCACCACAAGAGACATGAGGGATTTGCAATGAGAGATGCGAGGATTCATGAGATGATAAATCTTTAAAAAGAGAGACACAAAATAAAAGTTTAAGAACCACTGAAATAAATATAAGGTTTCTATTATGAGGAAACTCAGTTTGCTGTAATTCCTTAACTCACTCTGTATTTCTAGGTATGCTCCATCAGAACTATTTTCACAAATGTAAAAAAAAATATTTATCCTATATACTTTCATATTCAGGTATCAGTTTTACTAAATACATCAACATATACTAGAGTTGCACCAGGTGCTGCTGTAACTCACTTATTTGAAATATTTAAGTTCAATCATTCAAATACAAGATTTTCTAATGCACTGAAAACTACGGCTTTATTTATTTTGTTAAGCAGTCACCAAGTTCATGCCTTCTGTAACTTCCTTAAAGTTTGGTGTACTCTATCAGTGCTTATAATCAGATGAATGGTATTTAGTGCTAAAAAAGGATCTTTAAAATTAGAAGAATCTAGACATCTTCAATCAAATAGTTACCTATTTTCAAGGTCTCACAAAACATATAGCTAATGCAATCTTAATTTCTTTTACTCACCTGTGTTATAACTCAGAGAACCACTTTAAGGGAATCTGGTTGACTACTTCAGAAGAACAGCAACACCTGGAGAAAAATTTGAAATGTAAGAAAGTTATTATAGAGCCAAAAATACTAACCACACAATTTATGACTCCTAATAGTCCCTGGAATTTTAAAACTTTTCTTATAAAAGGCTACATGTGGTTAATGTTTCACTAGTATAACATTTTTATTTCACAGAAAAAAGCAACATTCTGGATGCCACTCCAAACCACTGATGAACCAAGAAAAATAAGCATATTTGAAAAAGTAATGCATAAACCATTAAATATGCTCAAGAACATACCTTTGCCATTCCCTTCTACAATGTTAAGAATTTACGCAGAGGTTTTCAAATATGGTTAAGGGATCTGCATGTACAATTCCTATTTAAGTTAATGTTTCTATTTAGGTAACATTTAAGAACAATTTGAAAAAGCTTCTAAAATGGGAAAATATAATTAATCTGAACTGTGGAATGTGATTTCAAGTATAACTCTGCAAGCTTCTGGACACCTCCTGGAATGTCAAGGACACCCTCAATTTCCAAGATATGGGCTCAGTCCTACTAAACATTACGACTTTTCTCTAATTTGCAGATGGAAAATGAGGTAGCGAACTTGCTGAACAGTAGGAGGTCATCAGAAGGCAGGGCCATGAATCTGCTGGAGAGAGATAAGCTGCTGGGTGGGAAATGTTCCATGGCAGTTGGGAGGAGGGGCTCAGTTGCGGAGGTTGGGGGTGGGGGTTGCCATGCAAATAGACAAGGTGCCACCACCGAGCCCTGGAACTGCCTAGTGCTCTGCTCCATGCCAGCCTGGGCAGCAGTGGTAGTAGCTCCAGTTCCACCTTCTACTTCTTCATTATAAATCAGGTAAGCTTTTAATAGCTACTGATTATACATCAAGTGAGGGGTGGAAATAAGTACTGTGTGATTTGTGCCTCACCTGTCAAAGTCAGCAGAGCACTGATTAAAATAAATTCAGATTGTTCCAACTGTTTAAGGATGTAAAGTTCTATTCCAAAAAGAACAAAATTGTGTTTGGATAGGAACATGCTAGCTACTCTTCTGAAAAAAAGGTTCAACCCAGCAAACTACTGAACCATATACTATTTTAAGCATCTGAATGCCATGGGATTATTGAGGTGGATAAACCCAAGCAATCTGTTTAAGTGCTTTCCTGGATCAGCTGTTTACTCTTCATGCAGACACAATGCCAGAGAAGCAATGTGCTCAGCCTCGGTGAGCAAGCTTTGAATCACTCAGCTTAAATCTCTCCATCTACCTAAACTGTGGCATGATGCAATACCAGGAAGCAAGGATTAGTATATTATAGGAAGTGTGGGGAAGGACCCTTAAGGAATGCACATGAAGTGTGGGGGGCGTGGAGGTGTGGAGAAGGGGAAGAAATCTCTGTCTCTCTGGAGCTCTTTCATATAAATCACACAAAACAAATATGGAAGCTCTTATGACTTCTAATTTGGTTTGAAAATGTGGGAAATAAACCATTTTCCCCTTTCTACTAGATTAGCTGTACATTTTGCTGTACAGGTTGCCCACCACCACCACCAACTGGAAAACATTTAATCCTTCATTTTCAGCTATTTAACTATTTGTGCATTAGTAAAGAAGCAGCATTTTGGCCTGACATTTAAGGACAAACTGATAATCTTCCAATTCTACATCAGGCTGAAATATGAACTTAAAACTCTATTCACAATCTTAACAAGAAAAGGCGTGTATGCTTGTTACTATTAATGGAAACCCAAACATCTTGATTAGTACTACTGCTACGCACATTTAATTTCTATTCAATAGGAGATGGGATCAGTATATATAACAACTTTCTACCACAGTCAGTCTTTTGTGCAAAATGAATAAAGTAACACAGATATATCCTCTATTTTAATACATCCCTTTCAAGTTGCTTTTTCTTCATACATAATCCATGGCAGCACTGCACATATGGTACTATGTCAAAAGGAAGTATCTAAATCAAATGTGAAGAAAAATGTATTTCTTTCATGCAAGTTTGTTGACACGGAACAGAAAACTAGTCCAGTCACTAAAATTACATCACACTGTACAGAAATAACTTATTCAATAGGTTCTCTTTCTAGCATCATTTTAGTACAGTACAAAACTGAACGAAAGAAAGACCTCACTATTGAATAGCTGTCATTAAGGCTAGCTTCAGAAACAACAGCAAAACAGAAAAAAATATGTTTTGATTAGGGGAGGGACTCTACTGACATATTAACAAAAGACTAGTTGTTTGGCTGTTCAGCAATAGAAAAGGTTAACAGCTCCAGGAGTACAGTGGATATTTTAAAATGTCTTGTCATCTATTACATGGACTTTTCACCTCTGTTTTGCCGCTTAAAGTTACACTTAATTTTCTTTTCTTTTAACTAGGCAACGTACATTACAATGAAAAGATAAAAACAAGAAGTGAAGTTACATCAAGCTAGAAAAGTATATTATATATCAGCCTATAGAAAATACTGATATTATAATTTACATTTATATTAGGGAGATAGAACTCTTGCACTTTTCTTTAAAAGGAACACATAATAGATAATACTAATTGACTTACTCCTTCACCTGAATACACCTGCTCTGAACTTACAGCTAATGCAATTCAGATGTGACTATAATAAACTGCTGATGAATGTCCATAATCCATATTCTCCTACCACAATACCTCATCCAAAAAATAGGCATAGCATCTCTTTACACATCGTTAAAAGAGTTTAAACCAAAGATTAAATTTTTACAATCCTTGTGATTCCCACAAAACTAAAGAGAATAAATACTGAGGCATTAACAGACCTACATTGTGAATGTGAAAGATCCCGCTCAGTGTGTTACCTAGTAAAATAAACATCTGGCTGACCATTGCACTGTTACTATATTTTCTTTACAAAGAAGCCAAAACAAAGATAGACAAATTTAAAAGTAACACTTTCCTTTAAATGAATGTTAATTTCTACACTTGATTTAGGTCTACCTTTAGTTAAGCTTAAACTTATTAATTTGAAATTTTTTTTAAAAAATGAGGCATTAACTAAGTCTCCAATCCAGCATGCACTGAAATCAATGGGAGTAGAAAAGTGACCGTATGCTTATATACATTTGAGACTGTACAAACAGTAATTAGTTAATATTTACAACATGCTTCTTAAATATTATCCCCGTTTCCCAGATGGAGAAACTGTAGCAGAGAGACTGAATTTCCCATGGCTGAATAGTGAGTTGAGCAAAGATCAGAATTCAGAACTTTCTGATTAATAATGCTGCATTCATATCTTCAAAGCACACAGCATCCTAACAGTACAATGCCCTGATCTGATTACCTGATCTATGATTACCAGAAAGGGTCACTATAGCAATGTGGATCTCTGTCTGAGTGGAACTACAATGATCAACTCATCTTAGGACTGAACTGGGTCACTGACTGGCCACTGAATGGTAGCTGCCTGGTTACTACTGACATGGGCCAGATTTCAGATTGCCTCTTCCAATGATAAATTTCTCTGTATCCCACTGCCAAATCACTTGGGCAATCCAGTATCTTGGTATTATCCTTACCAATGATATTTCTTCATGTTCTGTGTAACAATCTAGAATCCCTCAACTGCCTTGAGTTACTCTTCTCTCTCTTCTTTACAAGTCAGCCAGTTCCTTACAAAAGAAGTCCTATTTTCACAAACCTGTTGCACAAAACTTCCAGATGTCCTGGCTCAATGAAGCCCTAAGGAATGTGACAGGGCAAGGCCAGATGGCTATAGTAAAGTAGTGGGAGACAGATATATTAGCCACAGGCTAAACAAATCCCTGTTAGCAGGATAAGCAAATGGCAACTGCTCCAGGACCATTAAGACACCTGGGGCCAATTAAGATCTTTCCAGAAGGCAGGGAGGACAGCTAAGTTGATTGGGACACCTGAAGCCAATCAGGGGCTGGCTGAAACTAATTAAAAACCTCCCAGTCAGTCAGGTGGGGGTGTGTGTTAGGAGCTGTAGAAGGAAACTGCACTGTTGGAGAGAGTGAGTGGTACAAACCATGTCAGGCACAAGGAAGAAGGCCCTGAGGTAAAGGTTAAGTGGATATTGAGGAAGTGGGCACTGCTGTGAGGAAGTTCTCTGCCTGCAGAAATTGGATTGGAATGGCTCTGAGATCTCAGAACAAAAAAGAGTTAAAAAAATTACCTTTTCAAGCAGTCTTAGGAGATATTAATTGCAAATCTTTGATAAGATATTAGTAAACAACATATCATTCTGGTAAATTCCTAGGTATCTGTATGACTGTCTCACAACACTATAAGGCTGTTCTACAATCCTGTTTTAATGTGAATTTGCTATATGAACAGCTATTGATTTGCAGTTTTACTCTACAACCCTAAACCATTTCATACAGAACAGTAAAAAGTCACCAGATGGTGCCAACTGAGCAAACTAGAGGTTAAAAGGTGAGGACTCCCTTATCAAATCCCAAGTCCTTTAGTCCTCATACATCATATAGAATTTGTTAACTTCGTTGTCTGCTTGCTATTTATATTTTTATGACTATATTTAAGATAGGAAATGGTGTAAATCTAATTAGAAAATATATTCGTTTTATCATGTGAACCTGAAGAAAATTCTTCACAAGAAACAATGGTAAATAAATGGATAAAAATAAATGGATAAAAATAAGACTTCATAGCTGAATAAAATAAAACAAAACATGTAAATTAATTACATCTAACAAAGTAACTAGCTGAAGCGGTAAAGAATTTGAGAGCGCGCACAGTTCCAAACAGACAAGTTACTGTATCTTGTAGAGCACAACTGATATTCAGTTTCTACCTTTGTAGGAAACATCTCTGAGGCATTTACCTTCAGTTCTCCGAATAGTTTCTCAAAAGGGTCTAAACATATTCTTTTAAAACTACAAGTATGACTAGCCAGCTGATTCAATATTTATTTTTAAAAAACAGCTCTGAACTCTGAAATCCTCATGGAAAGAGACAACAATACAAGACTGTCTGGTAAATATTTACTTAAAACTAGTTTTAAACTCTGCTAACCTGAATGTGCACTAGCTGTTCCTTTTTATATTGTACAGTTTCTTTACAGACAGCATAAAAATACCCTGTAATTTAAAAATGACATCTTAAGCTTTAAAAATCTTAAATTGTGAAAGGATCTGCTACTTTGAATCTTTATTTACAAGACAGGTATTATGTATGAATTGCTTTTAATCAGGTAAAACCTGATTTGGGGTCTACTCCAGTTAAATAAGGGAGCACAGGAAGATAAACGTAGGTTTACCATCTATGCCCAAAGGAGGAAGAGAAGAGTCTTCACCTTGCAGTAACTGAGGTTCTTCGAGATGTGTCTCCCTGTGGGTGCTCCACTCCCAGTGATGGCACATCCTGGTGCCGTTGATCAGAGATCTTCGGTAGCAGTGCTTGATCCAGATGCACGCACTCAGCTGCTGTCTCGTGGCCTCGTTAGAGTCTGCCTGAGTGCATGCATCCCACAGCCCCCTCAGTTCCTTCTCTATTGTAGAGATGTCAGAATAGTATTCCCAAGCAGAGGGGAGGAGGACAGGTAGTGGAGCATCAACAGGGAGACACGTCTCGAAGAACCTCATTTACTGCAAGTTGAGTAACCTTCTCTTCTTCTTCAAGTGCTGTCCCTGTGGGTGCTCCACTCCAGGTGAATGTGAAGCAGTACCCACTATGACTCGTGGGACTTAAGAATTGCAGCAGTGACAACTGTAGACAGTTGTGTGACCTACTATGGTGTCTTCCATGGTATCCTGTGTGATAGCATTACATCTGATAAATGTGTGTTCAGATATCCATGTGGCCGCCTTACAGATATCAGTAATATAAACATTATGGAGGAAGGCAATAGATATTGACATCGCCCAAGTAGAACAAGTTCTGATGCCGTGAGGTGGTTGGGCATTCCGAGTTCAGTGACAGGATCTGATGTAGTCAGAGATCCACTTAGAAAGTCGTTGCTTAGAGATAGCCGCACACTTTGATCGCTCGGTAATGGAGACAAATAGCTCAGGGGATTTATTAAATGGTTTAGTCTTCTCTAGATAAAAGGCTATTGCCTGTCCAATGTTGAGCATACGTTTTGTTGCTTCTTGCAGAGTCTTATGAGGTTTGGGATAGAATGCAGGCAAATATATTTGTTGGTTAAGGTGGAAGGTAGACACCACCTTAGGGAGAAATTTAGGGTAGGGTCGCAAAACCTTGTCTTTAGAGAAGGTTGTGAAGGGAGGGAAGGCCATCAGGATGCTTATTTAGTCTACCCTTCTCGCTGACATTATGGCAACCAAGCAAACTATCTTCATAGACATATGGAGAAGGGATGAGGTAGTTAAGGGCTCAAAGGGAGGTTTCATAAGACTGGAAAGAACTAGATTGAGGTTCCAGGTGTGGCTACCAGTGGATGAACCTCAGGGCAGAGATTTTGCAGGCCAGTGAGAAAGTGTTTATTGTGGGGTGAGCAAAGAGTGAATATCCATCAGCAAATCATAGAAGATGGCGAGGGCCACGAGTCGTACTCAGTAGAGCTGAGCTGAGTTTCAAAAGGTAGTCTACGATGCTAGGGAGCATGGGGCATCAAGCGTTTACGGGAGAACCACACGGAGAAGCGTTTCTACTTTTGCAGGTAAGTCTTATGAGTGGAGTCTCTTCTACCATGCAGGAGGACATACTGGACATGCTCAGAACAGGATAGTTTGTGGGTTTGGAACCATGAAGGAACCACGCCATCAGACGGAATTTCTGGAGCTGTGGATGAAGAAGCTGGCCATTGTCCTGAGAAAGCAGATCTGGTCTGTTGGGGAGAGTCCTTCGAGGACAGATGGACATGCGTAGCAGGTAACGATACCATGTCTGTCTAGGCCAAGCCAGGGCAATAAGTATGACCAGGCTTTGTCATCTCTGATCTTGCATAGAACCCTGTGTATCAGTGAGATCGGTGGAAAAGCGTACAGGAGGGAGTTGTTTCATAGGATGAGGAACATGTCTCCTAGGGATGCAGTCCCGAGTCCCTCTTTGGAGCAACGTAGGTGGCATTTGCAATTCTGGGTTGTGGCAAAGAGGCCTATCCACAGGGTGCCCCAGTGGGAGAAGAGCTGTTGTAGTATTGTGGGATGCAATTCCTCAGAGAAGTGTCTGCTGAGTGTCTCGGCAGTAGTGTTGTGACATCCAGGTAGGTAGGAAGTGGTAATTTTTAAGTGGTGTTTTATCCACCAATTCCATAACCGGATGGCCTCCATGCATAGGGAGTGCGATCATGCACCCCATCCCCTGAGTCTGTTGATGTAAAACATACATGCTATATTGTCCGTTAGGACCCGGATGGATTTGTTCTTTATGAGGGGGAGAAAGTGAAGGCAGGCATGTCTGACTGCTCTGAGCTCTAGATTTATGTGCAGACGTGTCTCTGACAGGAACCAGTGGCCCTGTACTGTGTGTCCCCCCTAGGTGCGCTCCCCAACCGATCAGGGAAGCGTCCATTATGAGCATGAGTGCCAGGGAGCGTTACTGGAAGGGAATGGCCATGCAGAGGTTCTCTAGTTTTGTCCACCATTGTAGGGAGGCTAATACATTCACTGGAGGAGTTAGCATCATGCAGAAGCTGTGTCTTTTGGGTTTGTAGTTTCAGCTGAATCATGTGCAGCCTGGCATACTTGACCATGAAGGGTGGTTGCCATGTGGCCAAAAAACTGTAGGTAAATTCTTGCCTGTGTCCTAGGGCGAATGGAGGGTGTGGTTTGAGATGTGCAATAGCAAGGAATCTGTTGTGTAGGAGCGAGGCTCTGGTTCGAATTGAGTTCAGGTGAACTCCGATGAACTCAATCTGCTGTGTGGGTGTCAGGGTAGATTTTTGAAAGATTCTTTGCAGACCTAAACTGTGGAAGAAGGAGACAGCAAAACGGGTAGCTTGTAATGTCTCATTGTATGAGCCGCCTTTGAGGAATTGTCTAGGTAACTGAAAAGTATAATCCCCTGTCTGCGGAGGTGGGCCACAACTATGGCTAGGATCTTGGAGAATACTCTCAGTGCTGCGGAGAGTATGAATGAGAGACCCTGTATTGAAAATGGTCATGTCCGAGAATGAGTCGCAGGAAGCATCTGTGCTGGATGAACAGATATCTGAAAATAGGGGTCCAGTAGGTTGAGGGCTGTGAACCAGTCCCCTTGTTCCAGCACAGGTATTATTGTGCTCAGTGTGACCATCTTGAATTTCTGTACTTGTACAAATTTCTTCAGTCAGTGTAGGTCTAGTATAGGTCTCCATCCTCCGCCCTCCTCTTGGGTCAGAAAGTAGTGGGAGTAGAACCCTTTTCCTTGATGTTGTGTCAGCACAGGTTCCACTGCACCTAGCTGTAGAAGATGACCCACTTCCATACGAAGTAGATGCACGTGAGAGGGGTCCACGAAGAGGGGCAGGGAAGGGAGAAGGGTAGGATATAAAAGGGATGGAGTAACCAGAATGAACTATTTCCAGGACCCAACAATCCTGTGTGACCTGCTGCTAGGCATGGTGGAAAACCTGGAGGTGGTGGCCAAATGGGCAAATAGGTGGTAGAGCCAAGAGGAGGTCATCCAGATCCCCAACCAACACTTCAAAATTGCTGTTTGTTTCCTGATGGGTGGGAGGTAGCTGGTTGTGCCTGATTTTGTCTGCGCCTAGGTCGCATGAACCATTTAAACAAGTAATAGGCTGATATTTGTTCATATAACTGTTTAAACCACTACAAAGAACAAATAGACATATAAAAATCAAAGTCTATTCATGGACAAATTACGTACAGGAAAAGAAAGAGAATCTATATTTAGATAACTATTGACAACATCAACAGATATAACTTAAATGCCATGAGAACAGTTTAATAAACCTGGAACACATGCTGACTTCAAAATGTCTGCTTTAGTTTCAATGAGAGCACATGGGATACTCCTGGCTTTTGATGTGTCCCCAGTTAGTGCAAGGTTGGGGTAGGGGTGAGGAAGAGAGAGAGAGAGAGATGAAAGATTCATTACTATAATTTTGTTAATCCTGTGTGAGAATACATTTGAAACTGGACGAATTTACACTTGTATTGGAAGAGAAGTGATTGTAGTCTCCTGTCTCCCCACCACCACCACATCTGTGTGTGTGTGTGTGTGTGTGTGTGTGTGTGTGTTCGTCACTTGGGTGAGTGGCCATACACCATTTTGGAAAAATTCAAACTGAAGCCAAAATCATTAATCTCACACACACAGTTCCTGACTCGTTCCCACATTGTGGGTGAAATCCTTGCCCCACATCAACAGCAAAACTCTCATTGACTTCAGTGGAGCCAAGAGCTCAACCCATACAAACAATCCTCCCCCAGCTCCCTTCTCTTGAACATGTTGAAGAGAACAAAGCATAAAAAAAATCCATCCACTCCTCCCGACATCCCATCTAAAATGCAACAAAGGTAAGGCAGGGATCTCCACAGTGTCCTGTAGGAGTCTTTACTGTAGAGCCAAGGTCACTTTTCAAAGAGTTCACTGATGGCTGGAACTGCTACAGGTGCTGTGGTCAAAGTCCTGGTGGTTAGGAGGTAGCTTTTGGGGCAAAGAGTTTAAACGGAACATTAGCCAAAAAGATTAAGCTTTAAAGGGCTTCACAGCATATTAGAATTATCATAGCAATTTCTTATAAAGTTGCAGAAGCTGCAAATACAACACTGCCTGGGATTTTATAAGTCAGGGAGAAATTTTCTGTTCAGCTCTCACTGACAGCAAATACAAGGAACGAATCAAAATTCTAAAGAGAGGATAATTTATTATCTATTATCTATTTCAAATAAAAGATAGAAGAGGTGTTACAGTTACAATTTCCTAAAAAATGTAATGCAAAATTAAGAAAAAAGAAATAGAGGTACTGAAAAAAAACTAAAGGCCTTTCATGTGTATCAGTAAAATATTATGGCTACATTTAACCAAAAATAAGAACCTTATTCAGTTCTCTCTCTCTAGGTTTCCTGCCTGTAGGAAACCTCCCACAGTTTTCACAGAACTCTGGAGATCATGAGCAAGCTCATCTCATCCAGTCTGCCCTTCCGAAAGGGGCATACAAACCCATTAAGTGGTATTTCTTTTATGCCAGCCAGAGGAAGGTAAAATTAATTTACCACTGTTTGGTAGGAGTTAAAATTGTACTCAGTTTTGCAGATGGTGAAATAGCCAACCCCAGGGACAGTGGGAATTCAGTAGCCTTTAAGAAATATGTTAACTGTGGTTTTGTGTACCACAAAGAACCTTTTCTTTGCCTTTTCAATTTTTGTCATTTTAGGCAGACTCTGGAGTCAGTTTGTTTAAATACTGCTATAGACTATCTTCATTTTAGGAAAATTACAGAGTCTGTTCTGGTAATTCAATAAATAAAATCTTTGTGTTTTATTGGCTCTTTGTCATCAGCTTTGTAAAGCAGATAGTTAAAGTAAATGATAAAGTAGTAAAATAGATAAAAATAAATAGCCCTGTTTGAAAGCTGTGACAGCATGATTCAGTGCTTTGCTAAAGTCCCATCATGTCAAATTATATCATTGGAAATACGTTTAAATTAATTTAATTAAGTTATGTAAAAAATGGCAAATAATTTGTTAAAACATAATGAATTCCTGGTGAAAGTTTTATTTTCCCTAAATTTCTACTTCTATTTTTTCACTGTCCAAAACAGTTGTTCCAGTTACTATAGTCACCATATAAATACATACAGAGACAGATAAATACAGGAGAGTTACACATGTAAACTCTCCAGACACAGAGGGAAAATAGACCATCAAGACTGATTTTTCTCTACTTTTACCAAATTAATATTAATTCTTTAAAAATATTGTTGGTTCTCCTTACTTCTCCTCTGTAAAACTTCCTTGAAACCTGAACTAGCATAGTGTAGGCCAACTACAGAGATTCAAAATTTCAACATGGCAAACTAATGGTGTTTCCATTGAAGGACACTCCAATTTTGGCCCATCACAGTTCAAACTCTGAGGGAAAGGAATAAAAATCCCTGAATAGAAGGACCTGTATCACTATGCTGCTTGGAATGTGAGGGAACAACATTTCTGAGCATAAGCAAGGGATTCCCAAAGGGTTTAGTTTGGGTTAACCTTAAAGGACACACCGAGCTTGTAAATTACAGCAGCTTCTATTGCTTTTTGAAACTGAAGATTGTGTCTCATTTGTGTGTGTATGTTTAACTGCTTTAACCTTGTATATAACACTAATTTTTTTATCCTGGTTAATAAACTTTTATGCTTGGCTATAAACATTGTCTTTGGTGAGAGATCTAAGGTTCAATTTATCAGGTCAATTACTGTTTTTTTGGGATGGGAGTAAACTGAATACTGTTGTGATTTTTGATGCAAGAGACCATCTGTAATGGTGGCAAGATAGATTGCAGTGCATAAGAGGACTGTCTGACTCCATGGTCAGGCTACTATAGTGCTTGAGAAGTTTACACTTGGTACTTGATTCGAAAAATCTAAGTCTAGACCTCACATGAGTTTGGGGTTTGTGCCCTGCTTTTTGACAGTCTGTACTGAGGTTGGCACTCACAGTCATGAGCTATTGAAGACAGCCTGACAGGCACAATCAATCAATGAACCCTGGGAACTAGAGCAACCAATGTTGAAACATTTTCTTCCAAAGGGAAAATCCACCACCTAAAAAAAATTAATTAAAAAAAAAGGGAAGTTCTGCGGTACACGATGCCATGTAGGAAATCATGAGGATTTCCACCCTTGGTCTCCTGTCATTTTTCACCGAACCCCCAAAAAAAGGATGTTTGTCTGACCCCAAATTTTTAAAGCCTAATGGAAATGCTGTTTTCAATTCTTTGACATCTTCTCCTTGTAATGCCTGCGGGGAGTGAATGCAAAGTACAGCTGTTGGCTTATCCTCAACTGGCAAAAACTAAGATAACTTGAGTCTGATAGTTGCTCGATGTCTCTTAGAATACCTTCTCAGTTTTGTTTCTATAGATGGCCACATTATAAACGGGGTCTATTACTCTGGTTCATCAATATGTTTGCAGTCTCAGAAAAAAGGTTACTTCCTTTGCATACAAAGCTGTTAACTTTTCACTCCCCTCTTTCTAAAAGATCATGTCAGATCCTGGCCATGTTGAAATCAATTGGAGTTTTGTCATTGTCTTCAAAGGGCACCAGAATTTCATCCTCTACTTTCAACTGAAAATTTGCTAAAAGCTTTTGTCAAAGTGAGTTTAAATAGGAAGAACTCAGGAGTGGGCTGGTGAGGTAGCAAAATGACCATGACAGCACCGTTAATATTCCTGGTGCAAATGCAGCTCAAACACGTGTAAAGGTAGCACAAACAAGCTTAAAATCTACAGTAGAGTGCTATCACTGATAACCCGCAACACCTCTAGTAGTTGGTCCAAGAACGAACAGTTACTTCATCCCCAAAGCCAGCTTTATCTCTTGAAAAAAGGGCCATATTTTTTCCAGTAGAGGCTGGAAACAGTACGAGAGATCAAAAAGATGTCAAAGCACAAACATCTATCTATTTAGATGACAAGAGTAAAAAATAAACATTTGTTTTTTCAAGTGCTTTTCTCATCCTCCAGCATCCACTTTTTTGGGCCCTCTTTAGAGTTCTTAATATTGACTCCATTTTTCATGATATTCTCTTGACTTGAGAACCCATCTGCCAATAACTTTTTTCCTATTAAGCAAATATTGATATTTTTCATGTTTGAAATGGAGCTTAAAATTAACATGACATTTCTGTTTACTTCCTTGCTTGAGACCCTCCCAATAATCAATTATGTCAGTTCATTTCTGAGAAGGGGATCAGTATGCTATTTAATTTGCACTCCCTCTGCTATTTATCGAAAAAAAGCACAGCCAGCCAGACATTCTGAATAAACTGACTTTTTAGTTAAAATGAAGTTTCTGGTGAAAGTAGTGAGTTAGAAGAAAAGATTCTTACAATTATGATGACATTCTCCATCAGATTCTTACAGTGTCCCATTAATATGTACTTTTTTCTTTTTGAAAAGAGGAAGACCTCTGTCAAACTGTCCCAGATTGAGACATCATTAGGGGAGGTTTAGGAATAAATTGATAAATTCAACAGCAGTAAGTCACCAGGACCAGATGGTATTCAACCAAGAGTTTCAAATGTGAAATTGCAAAACTACTAACTGTAATCTGCAACCTATCATTTAAATCAGCTTTTGTACCAGATAAATGGAGGATAGCTAATGTGACGTCTATTTTTAAAAAGGGCTCCAGAGGTGATCCCAGCAATTACAGACCTGTAAGCATGACTTCAGTACCAGGCAAACTGGTTGAAACTATAATAAAGAACAATATTGTCAGTCACATAGATTAACATAATTTGTTGAGGAAGAGTCAATATAGTTTTAGTAAAGGGAAATCATGCCTCACCAATCTACTAGAATTCTTTGAGGGAGTCAACAAGCATGTGGACTAAGGGGATCCAGTGGAAGTAGTGTACTTACATTTTCAGAAAGCCTTTGACAAGTCCCTCACCAAAGGCTCTTACACAAAATAAGCTGCCACTGTAAAAGAGGGAAGACTCTCATGGATTGGTAACTGGCTAAAAGATAGGAAACAAAGGATAGGTATAAATGGTCAGTTTTCAGAATGGAGAGAGGTAAATAGTGGTGTCCCCTGAGGGTCTGATCTGGGCCTAGTCCTATTCAATATATTCATAAATGATCTGAAAAAAGGGGTAAATGGTGAGGTGGCAAAATTTCCAGATGATACAAAATTACTAAAGATAGTTAAGACCCAGGTAGACTGCAAAGAGCTACAAAAGGATCTCTCAAAACTGGGTAACTGGGCAACAAAATGGCTGATATAATTTAATGTTGATAAATGCAAAGTAATGCACATTGGAAAGCATAATCCCAACTGTACATGTAAAATGATGGGATCTACATTAGCTGTTACCACTCAAGAAAGAGATCTTGGAGGCATTGTGGGTAGTTCTCCAAAAACATCCACTCAATGTGCAGTGGCAGTCAAAAAAGCAAACAGAATGCTGGGAATAATTAGGAAAGGAATAGATCAGGGGAAGGCAACCTATAGTACGCATGCCAAAGGCAACATGTGAGCTGATTTTCAGTGGCACTCACACTGCCCAGGTCCTGGCCACCAGTCTGAGGGGCTCTGCATTTTAATTTAATTTTAAATGAAGCTTCTTAAACATTTTTAAAACCTTATTTACTTTACATACATCAATAGTTTAGTTATATATTATAGACTTATAGAAAGTGATCTTCTAAAAACATTAAAATGTATTACTGGCACGCAAAACCTTAAATTAGAGTAAATAAATGAAGACTCAGCACATCTTGAATACTGTGTGCTAATGTGATCGCCCCATCTCAAAAAAGATATACTGGAATTGGAAAAGGTTCAGAAAAAATTATTAGGAGTAGGGGATGGCTTCCATCTGAGGAGAGATTAAGACGACTAGGACTTTTCAGCTTTGGAAAAGAGACCGATAACAGGAGATATGATTGAGATCTATAAAATCATGACCAATATAGAGAAAGTAGATAAGGAAGTACCGTTTACTCCTCCTCATAACACAAGAACTAGGGATCACCACTGAAATTAATAGGCAGGTTTAAAACAAATAAAAGGAAGTATTTCTTCACACAACACAGTCAACCTGTGGAACACCTTGCCAGAGGATGTTGTGAAGGCCAAGATCATAACAGGGTTCAAAAAAAGAACTAAATAAATTAATGGAGGATAGGTTCATTGATGGCTATTTGCCAAAATGGGCAGGAATGGAATCCCTAGCCTCTGTTTGCCAGAAGCTGGTAATGAGCAACAGGAGATGGATCACTTGATTACCTGTTCTGTTCATTGCCTCTGGGTCACCTGGCACTGGCTACCATCGGAAGACAGGATACTGGGCTAGATGGACCTTTGGGCTGACCCAGTAGGGCCATTCTTTTGACCTTTAGGATACATTAAAGTAGATTGTGACCTCATTCTGTTGACATCTCTGGCAACATTGAGATAACACTGGCAGGTTCTCAACTGAACACTACCAACACCATTAGCTTCATAAATGTGCTGTATGCATTGCAACAAGTTGTCCACAATATTCCATATTTTCTTTGTAAATTAAATGGATCAGAAAAATCTCAATCTATTAACCTTTAAACCACAACATTTAACAATGTTTGTAAAGTCATGTTTAATGAAAAATACTGACCTCTATGTCATTCTAGACCAAGGGTAAAAACTACAAAACATGTTGGTTATAGGAACTTTGTTTTGGACATCATTAGGTTTGCTTTATTTTGAAAAGCATATAAACAAATGATATCCATGCAGGCATAAAAACTAAGGTCACAAAGGAGCAAACTAAGGTTATAAAGAAGCTAACAGGAGGAGAAAACAAATGGTCATTTAGGCTATATCTACACTGCAGCTGGGACTGATGCTGAGATTGATCCACCAGTGGTTGATTTAGCAGGTCTAGTGAAGGCCCGCCAAATTGACAGCTGATCACTCTCCAGTTGACTACTGTACTCTACCTCTGACAAGAGGAGTAAGGTAAGTCGACTGGTGAGTTTCTTCTGTCAACTCCCCTGTGGTGCAGACCCCCTGGTAACTTGACCTAAAGAACATCAACTCCAACTACATTATTCACGCAGCTGGAGTTGCTTAGTGTAGGCTGACTTACAGCAGTAGTGTAGACATTGTCTTAGTAAAGTACTGACAGAACAATCTTAGAGAACGTCTATGAAAAGATTTTGTAAGTATAGATAACTGAAGTAAGTAACTGAAGTAAGTATAGACAACTGAAATAACAAGAAATGCAGACCCTGCTGCTGCTCACAGATCTCCCAAAAAGTGACATAAAACTGACATGAATTTTGACAATTTCAGTATTCCCACAAGGTTCTGAATAGTGGCAGTGAAACATACTAGAAGCTTATCAATTTTAGTCAGCCACAGTTTGTCAAAAACTAAGTAGCTGCAGAAGCACTAGGTTTTTCTCTGCAGGATCATGAAGGCACTGCTTCACCAGTTTTTATTTGGATCATATGATTGTGAAGATATTTGAAGGATAAGAGCTAGACACTTAATTTTTAAATGAAAGCTTAAATTATATAACAATTAGTAGTATAGACCTCCTCGTTCAGCAGATCAAATAGCTTTTTCAATACTTGTTCATCAATCAGTAATAAGCACGTAATTGTGGTTGTAACAAAAGAATGGCCACACTAGGTCAGACTAATGGTCCATCTAGTCCAGTATCCTGTCTTCCAACAGAGGCTAATGCCAGGTTCTTCGGAGGAGATGAACAGAACAAGTAATCAAAGTGATCTATCAAACCACTAAAGCTAACAGAATTGGGTCATAGGATAGCAGCCAACTACTTTTTCTAAAGTTTTAAATGATGGAATCACCAGTACATGATATTTACCTTTGAATTAAAGGCACCAGTGCAAAAACTTCATGCATAAAATACTTGACATGACAGCACTTGAATACTTTTTTGCATTACTGTTATATCACATTGAGCCGCTCTCTCTAGACCTAGAAATAGGATTGATTGGATCTGATTAGTATGTGGATCTGAAATATCCAAAATGCAGTGGCTGCAGAAAATCATGGAAAAGTAATAAAAAATAAAAATAAAAAAAATCTGCAATTTTCCATGGCTTGTCTGCAACTCTGCCACAATTTTTTTTGACAATCATCTTGCAATTGTGAGCGCAAGAGCCACTGAATTCCATTCCCCTTCCCCAGTTTATGGATACTGTTGAAACACTTGTCCAAAACAAGCTTTCTAAGGGATTTTCTAATAAGCTCTGATTTTCTACATTGGACCAGAGTAAATTTCCAGTCCTTATCTACAGGATTACTGTCCAGTAGCTGTACTTTAGTTTAAGACCTCTTACAGGCAAAGCTGACTATCGCTAATCATTGCCTTTGAAAATGGGCTGCTGACATGCAACTACTCTATTCTCCAATATCCTTTTAATTGCTGATAAACTATCAAAAGAAAGAGAGATGAAGAAATCTATCAGGTTAAACCTTCAACCATCTTAGGTGGTCCCTAAGCCTTTCGATTTCCAAAAGAGTCAAATATCAAATTAAAATAGGCCTCTTTTTTGTTCTTTCATTAGCTCTCCTTTAAAAAGGGTCTATGAGAGAAAGGCAGACAAATGAGACTGCATCTCTACTGTAAGCCAGCCTAACAAAGCATCCAGTCACTTCCCACTGAGCTTCAAGATCTGTTTGTGTTTGTGTCCACATGTAAGTGATTAAGGATATTGTTGTTTGAACTTAAATCCACATCTGCTGTACTACAGGTTTTGGAAATCAGATGAATTTTTCTGACAATTGTTTGCAAAGATTATAATCACAAACATCTGTAACGGTATCCTTATGTGCAGGAAAAACACCATAAGTCTCAAAGCCTTTTTTGCTGAAAATTAATATTTTTGTTTTCTCAAAACTACTAAAAAATAATATTTTTTAAAAATATGCATGTCTGTTCTCAGATGGAAATCATCAGTAATTGTGTGAGAAAGACAGTTAAATTCTAAACGTATTTTTCTTTCTATAATAAGTTATTGCCTAATGGTCTAGGCAGTGTAATCAGTCAGCTGAAGTACAGCTTTTATATTTTGTTAGGTCAGACTATAACATTGGTGCAGAAGTGACAGAAGCCTATGAAAATCCAAACAATAAAAAAGTGGTTTCTTTATTAAACTATCAGTGACAATTTCCATTCTATTAACTGTCAAATCCAAAAGGTTTTGAATGGGACTGCACGTGGAAATTACAGAGATATACTTTCTTTAATAACCGGTTTCCAAAATCTGTATCTGAAAATGGTTTTTAAAATAAAAATTAAGCAAATTATTGTTATATAAAACATTTCATATTAAAAATCAGTATTTATTGTGCCACCTTATCACAGACCTTGTATTCAAACACTAACAAACTAAGGAACAGATTCTGCCAATCTTACTCATGTTGAGTAGCACTTCACACTGTGTATAAAGCCCTACTGAGATGATTAATTTCTACTCAGCTGCCCATGGAGCACCTTCAAAGTAAGGTGCCACTCAGCATGGATAAGGGCAGGAGATTCTGTCCCTAAATGTGCTCCAGTGAATAAAAGTTGCACAATAACGAGAGAGTAATGAGAGTGGAGCTGTCCTAGAGCAATTTCCAAAAAAAAAAAAAGGTGGGGGGAAGAGCTGTTAAATCTTTTCAAACTGGCTGCTCCCAACGAACATCCATATATTGTCATTAACTTTGAGCTAGGAAAATTCAATTCCTGAGCTCAAAAAGTTAATATATTTGTTTCCCATGCAAACTAATTACAATGAAGCCCCTTTTGAATAAATGCAAAGAATATGAATACAACCGTTAACAGAATACCACAATAAAAAGAAAAGATCAAAATAAGCAGACATGGGCTCATCCAATGGTTCATGCTTTATTCTTCACACAACAGCCTAACTTCCCCAGTCTTACTTTTACTCTTTTCTAACATTCTTCAAATAGTTATTTCCTTTTAAGAAGGTTTCTGTCTGCTCAAACTTGTTCAGACTGAAGTCAGAACCTTGAGGACAGAGGTGTCTCTCAGGTCAGTCTGTACTAATTCTGAATGACAAAACACTCAAGTATTATACTACAAACCAGGCAGACAAGATTGCATTAAGATTAAGTTAAAGCACTATTTGTTAACATAGTTCATAATTCTGCTTTGAAAGCAAGATAATATTTCCTCACAATTTATTCATAACCTACAGACCCAACATACAGTATGTGTGTATAAGAGAGCATGTACATGCATTTGTATGAGAGCATGCATACAAACAATATGTTCCATCAGTTCCTTATCACTTTGTCTTCCGATTGCCCTCATGACTAAAAGGCTAAATGAAAGTCATGTATGCAGTAGTCCCATCGGCCTTTTTCACTTTGTCCCTCTGAAACTATACCAAAAGCCTGTCTGGAGTCTCTCAGAACATCTGGATTTGATGCTTTTTGCATTTATCCGGCTAAACAAAGATTCCCCCCCTTTCCCCTGCCAATACCACAAAGGATTTAATGCACCAGCAGGGACTAGAAATCTGAAACTCAATTCAATATTTTCATAAAATGATTCATAGACTCACACAGACTTTGAGGCAGACTAAGGGGACTCTTTAAAGCAATCTTGGACTGGATAAGTTTGCACTAATTTCCAGCAAGGGAAAGTAACAGGCAACCCACTGATGATATATTTAATCAGATTGAAATAAAGAAGAAAACCAGAAACCATTTATCTCAGATAGTGCAAGCCCTACTTTGAAGTATAGCAGCAGCTGGTACAATGCATTTTGTGATCTAAGAAGTGTAGGCAGCTGAGCGATACGACTCAAAGTAGTAGATGCTAAGGATGAAAAAAGGTTAAGGAAGGGAACCAAGAAAGTCAATGAGGCAAAAAAAATCAAAAGGGTCCAGATGTTATTGTAACAAAACAAACACACACACAAAAACAACCACCCCCATATCTTTTTTTCAGTGAGAAAGCAATAGCTACATGCCTTATATCCCTCAACAGCCATACATGTTTGAGAATTGTTGTTACTGAGTGTGATTCACATACACTTGTGTACGGAACACAAACTGCATGTACACACAATGCTACCTTCACATCTCTTGCTATTGTAATCATCAATGGGCTAATGCCATACTGTATCTTTATAACAAATATTCCTTATTTTGCATTGCTTCAGATAGAACTACTTGATCAATAAAATCTACAAGACATACATACTTGTTGAACTAAATTCTATGCCACACTGATAACCTGGAATAACATGAGAGAAACAAAGGACAAACATACAATGTTTTTCCAGTCTATTAATTGTCAGATCCAAAAGATTTTAAATGATTGCACGTGGAAATTACAGAGATATACTTTCTTTAATAACTGTTTTCCAAAATGTATATCTGAAAATGGTTTTTAAAATAAAAATAAAGCAAATGTATGTTCCATTCTGCGCATCCAATGAAGTGGGCTGTAGCCTATGAAAGCTTATGCTTAAATACATGTATTAGTCTCCAAGGTGCCACAAGTACTTCTGTTCTTTTTGCAGATACAGACTAATAGAGCTGCTACTCTGAAACCTACTGTTAAATAAAATATTTCATATAAAATCATATTTATTGTGCCCACCTCATCACAGACCTTGCATTCCAATACTAACAAACTAAGGAACAGATTCTGTCAACCTTACTCCTATTGAGTAGCACCTCACTCTATGGATAGCCCTACTGAGATGCTCAGATACCATAATTTTACTTTCAGAAGTCGAACAAAAAACTGTGCAACTTATATGGAAGGAAAACCTGTTTATGCCAAATACACTAAGTGATTCTTTCAAGAAATGTTGATCTATACGAGTAGTCTGTTGTAGTAATACACAAAAATTAGTAAGATCTTGGTTATTCTGTTATAAATAGGCTAATTTGCACACTTCACTATTGTGACTGTTTTTCTAATTAGTTCTCAATTTATGAATTGATAATGGGACCTGTTTGTACAAGACATCTTCCATTTTCTTCAGCTGCTCTGAAACAAACCACCTTCATTAAAGTATCAGCAAATATTGGCTAGCATGATGAAAAATACAGGTAACTGTTAATTTCAGCTAAATGATTAGGGAAAGACACATCCTGCCACTTCTTCAACGTAAGATTAGAGAGGAAAGAAAACGAAAGGAGAGGAAGGTACGGAAATGTTGGGTATATGAAGGGCATGCAGAATGGAAGTGTGATGCAGACCTTTAGAGTTTATTATAACAGATCATTCATCATACATATCAAGGAATGAAGACCATATGCTTTCGAGATATTTGAGTGTTACAGCTTGCGCTTACAACCATTTCATAGGCTGCCAAATGACAAAAAGTTCATAAGCTAAGTCTTCTCTGCATGGACATATTGATGCCTTCTATTTCTCCACCACTAGCTTTTTAGACATGAGAGAGGGCATACACAAGACAGTATTCTTTTTAGTCTGAAGCCAGAAACCTTGGAATTGCCACCTATATGACCAGCTTTCATAACTGTCACTTGGACGACAAAGGAACACTAGAACACACCATCTCCCCCAAATCATTTACCCACAGAGCATTCCTACAGAACCTGCAGCAGCTTGTCTACTGAAGTGCCAGCAGGCATCAATATCTTTTATCCCAGTCTTCTAGATTCTAGTTCAAATGGAAGTGGAACAGTATTTTCTGCTGTAAGAATTCATCACAGAGGCCTAGGAAATCACGTTTAATGTTAATGACCCATCAGAGAGGCCACATTCTTGCATTCCAAAAGTACAGTAAAGGCTAAATTCTGTTTCTGGTTTGCACATGATCACGAATAAAATGATAAAAATGTAGATGTTTAAAGGCTAGTCTTTAGGTATCTTAGCAGACTGAATGACCCTGTATTTGCAAAGGTACACATTCTGCATTATGGACCAAAGTTCCCATATGGCTCCTTTGATGCAATACGTACAAACACAGCTACCCATTTTGAAAATCAGTACCATTATGTTTGTAAACTGATGGTTCCACAATTACTGAGGAATGTATTAAGGAAAGGATATTGAAAGCATGTCTCTGTGCATGGCAAATGAGAGGCACTTCCATTATGTTAACTGAATCTAATGGCCATGTGTAGAATAGAAGATCTTCTCCATAGTGAATCTCTCTAAATAAGAACTCGTACGTAGGTTGCAGCTTCTAAGACTTCTTCCACTTCTCTGAAAACAGCAAGTTGACCCAGAAAGGTATGCTCCTCTGTGGCTGTGCTGTAAGTATGATATTTTGAGGTAAAGCAGCCTCATACTATAAGAATCCCTTGGTTCACACTACCCAGCAAACACAGTGGTTTAGGATTTCAACTAGAGATATATGTCATCCTTTGGTGAAGTGAATAATTCATATTTTCACTTAAAAATGTCAACATTTGAACTATTTTAAAGTACAGCATGAGTGAAAGACTAACAAATCTAATGGCACTAAAAACCATGAACAATCACCTTTAATATTGTTTATGTCTTGATGGGTACACTGCTTAAATATCCCAGAGGAAAAAATACCTTCAATTTGATATACAGGGGATTAATTCACTCACTGGAGTATTTTTGTATTTCCTGTTCACAAGTTTAAAGACTGCAAAAAGTCTATGTGGTTGACCTGCTGACATATATTATTCTTGGTTCTCAGCATCTATGGAATTTAGTAATTCTGAACTGCATTAATACTTTCACTACGAACACAAAATAAATAAATGTGTAATTTTTCAGCATTTAGAAGAAAAGAGGAGACTTGCTCTCCCCTCTATTTAGATGCCAAGATTTAGGCACCCAGTTTTGAAAATCTTGCCTTCCATAGCTATTATTTTTCTCTGTTTATCAAAGAATGAAAAAAACCAAAAACCTTGTATGCCCAGCGTATATACTGATATTTCAGATGATAATTAAGCAGATAGGCTAGATATGCAGATTGATGGACAAGGTACAACTCAGAAATAGTATTATTCATCTCAACATTATAATCAATAAAGATAGGTCTTCCCTCTAAATCTTAAGGCACATTTAATATTGCTGCATTTAGTCCAGAATTAATTTCTACAGTTGATTAATTTTTTTAGCTGTTGGTTATTTCCTGGTGCTGTTCAAATGCAGGCTTCAGTGCAAAACAGGCTGCTAAAGCCATTGTGCAGACATCTTGTCTCAGTCAAAGAGGAAAGGATTCTCCTTACTAACTAAAAAGAATATTTTTTTAATTAATTTTCCCTTCAGATTGGCTACTCCCTGTGATATTTGAAACAAACATCTGAAATAGTAAATCAGTTCTTGGCTTCAAACTTATTCACTGCATCAAATGTAGTTTAAGTCACTTTTAATCCAAAATCCCTACACACAAGTAATCAATTAGTTTAATGTATGCAGTTTTGTTGTCGCCCTGTCGGTCCCAGGATATGAGAGACACAAGGAGGGTGAGGTAATATCTTTTATTGAACCAACTTCTGTTGAAACCTCACCAACAGAAGTTAGTCCAATAGAAGATAATACCTCATCCATCTTGTGTCTCCAATTAGTTTTATATCGTAATCCATGTTCACATTAATTTTCTGGCAAACTAGACATTTGGATATCCTTTAGGTCAGTGGTCGGCAACGTCGGCACGCGCTACTGCAGGGCAAGTACCCTTAGTGGGCCCCACTGCTTTATTTACCTGCCCGCTCGCCACACCCCGCGGCTCCCACTGGCCGCGGTTCGCCATCCCGGTCCAATGGGGGCCATGGGAAACAGTGCGCGGCGAGCTGGCAGGTAAATAAAGCAGCGGGGCCAGCTAAGGGTACTTACCCTGCGGTCCCACGTGCCGACATTGCCGACCACTGCATTAGGTTCTACTCATGACACGTATCCAGCATAAATTGTTACGGCTTGCAGCATTTCACACAAATTAAAAAAAGAACTGTGCCTTCAGTTTAAAAGTAACATTCAGGCTTCCAAATGTATTTGATATTTTTAAATCTGTTTTCATTGAACATGTTGCCAATTTAAAAAAAACATTTAAAAGCATGCAAGAGCTGTAATAAATTTAAAGCATTTTGTATGACATCCTAACATACAGCTTCATTTAGAAATAGAATATATATTTGGTCTATTACCTTACAGTCAGACTCAGTTCACAGTGAGAACTGACTGCCCTCAAAACAGTAAGGCAACGAAATAAGCTTTGACAGCTCCAATTTTCTTAAAGAAAAATCAGAGAATACATGATTAGTTTTCACTATAATCTCTCAAAGACAGGCAAACCAAGTACAGATTAGCAAAGTCAATGTACAGTATATTACACAAGAGCAGTGGTTCCCAAACCAGGGTTCGTGAACCCGAGGAATTGCAAAATGTTACAGGGGATTCCCAGGAAAAATTCCCTAATGGCGGACAGAGCTGTCTCTAGGAATCCCGGGCAGCATGGGTCCGGCACCCTCGAGCCACTGGACTTCCAAGAGCTATGCAAATCAAAGCAAACATATCTATCACACTGAAGAGATTTAAATGTCAAGACTCATAAGAAATGGAAAGGGAGGTGGATATTTTTGCTGTTTTTAAAATTAAATAGGCAGCTAGTATTGGTTTTTAAAATTATTATGAAGAACAACTTCAAGCTTTGTTGTAACATGCGTTGTTTGCCTGGACTGCTCAAGACTTGAATGCTTGTGTAGGAGGAACTCTGAGCTGGCTTCTAAATACCTTCATGCTGTTTCACATCTGATACTCCTTGATGAAACATGGAAGCCTTGTCTTATAAACAGGCTTATTCAAAGTGATGGAAGCTACATAAGTGAGATCTTGGAAGATTACTGCCATTTTAATAATGTAATAAAAATGCTGTCACGATAAATAAATAGTGTGTAATGTGCATGTAATAAAACAAATTTTATATTTCCAAGACCACAGTTTTTATAATTTATACTCAGGTAAAGGAGAAAATCCCTAGAAATATTGATTTTTAGGAGGGGGTTTGCAAGACTTGACATTTTAGTGAAAGGGGTTCACAGGTTGCTGAAGTTTGGAAACCACTGGACTAGAGTTAACTTGGTAGTACATGCATCTGGTTTGACACACCTGGGACAGCTTTCAACACCAGGAAATGCCAACTCGATATATTTTATTGGTGTGATCTTTCAAAGATCATAAAAAACTGGGTCCTGTCATCTGTGGACAGACATTTAAAATCACATGGCACTTATTTTAAGAGTAAGGCATTATTATTTATTTTCTTGGCCACATTTTTCCCTCTTCACATTATGCATCAGGCTCTGTACTATTATCCACTTGGCAGCTATCCTTCACTCCACAAGTGCCTCAGGGGGCACATGACCAGGATTCATCACTGATTTTGGTCTGCTGGTTGGATCATTTGCTTTTCCGGCTCAGGCTAGGTACTGATGGGGAGTGTGACATGAACACTGATCTAGTGGATACCTGGACATTATTTCCTGTATGTATATAGTTTGGAACACAATTTGGGCTGCTTTGTGGTAAAATTTATCTTCAAATAAATAAGCAAGGCATTATCATTCTAATTCAGTGTGTCCATCGTGAAAAACAAAACTGCATATTTAGGATTAAACTGTTTTATTACATGGGGGACAACACACAATGTGGATACTCAGTTGGTGTAAATTCAAGGAATAACAAGGGTTGCCATTGTCACCAGTCTCTATTTAGAAAAATAAGAGCTAAGAAGGCCCCTGCATGGCTACCCATGATTGCATGTTCTGTTCATTCCCTCTGGGTCACCTGACATTGGCGACTTTAAGAAGACTGGATACTGGGCTAGATGAACCTTTGGTCTGACCCAGTATGGCCATTCTTATGTGACTTACACTACTGCAACTCCACTTTGGGGAGATAACTTCTACCTTGGATTTGTATTCTGGGTTCTACCAGCAGAAACTGAATCTGGCACCTTAACATCAATATGAAGTTCAAAAAATTCACTCTCTCAGCCGTGAGACACTAGAGTAGACAAAAGACACACACGCTCCACATAAACCAAACATTTCTATGAATCTTAACATTCCTAGAATACATTATTTCTGAAGAATTTCTTATTTTATATAAACCTCCTGGTGTAGTAAAAGTAGAGCAGTGGATACATTTCTAATTACAGGTTTCAGCCAAGAAACATCATCTTCAGGAGCCCCCAGCACTTAATTCTGAAGGTCATAACTAATGCAGTCCTTCAATAGTTTCACCAATTATTTATTTTTATCTGAAGTGGGTACACTGGGAGCCTTCCTGTACTTGCTTTTAAGGATGCTTTAATCATTTCTTGATCTAGTTTTCAAAGTATTTATTGCTTTATTGGCAATTTGTTTATTTTGTCAGATAGCCTGTTCTAATCACACCATACATTCAGATTAAGTCTGGCATTCAGATTGTTCATGCTAAATATATCTATTTCCTGCAATGGCATTCATGTTTCTACAACAAGTATTTGTCAATCACTAGGATAAAAGGAAGAGTGTTGATTTATACGGCCTAAATCATTAATACTAATTTTTGCTTAAATTCCACATTTGCAGTGTAACCATATCACTTCCAAAAACAGGAACCATCATGCACTGCTTGCTTAATTCACACAAGAATCATACCATGCAATCCTAAAAAAGGAATTCTTCTATCAATGATTTAACAAAATCAGACCACTAATGTGAAATTCTAAAGTGACCAATTTGGCTACCTAAATCTCTGCTTTTGATGCCACTGTGAACTACATAAAGCAGGGGTAAGCAAACTATGGCCCCTGGGCCACATCTGGCCCGCAGGACCATCCTGTTTGAGCTCCTGGCTGGGGAGATGAGCCCCGGCCCATCCCCCACTCCCCCTTCCCTGACCATCCTCCCCCCGAATCTCTGCCTCATCCAGCGCCCCCTGCTCCCTGACTACCCCCGCACCCGCCACCTTTGTCCCTTATCCAATCCCCCTCACCCACCGCACTCGCCGGAGCCAGTCACGCCGCTGCAATGCTCCCCGGAAGGGAGCAGCAGGCTGGAGCGCTAGCAGCATGGCTGCAGGGGAGGAGAGACAGCGGGGGAGGGGCTGGGACTTGCTTCCCTGGCTGGGAGCTCAGGTGGCTGTACAGGACATGGGCAAACTACGGCCCATGGGACCATCCTGTCCAATCCCTGGCCCCTCCCCTACCCCACAGCCACACCACTAGCACTGTGGCCCGTTGCTCCTGCCGGGAAGCGTTGCAGAGGCAAGGCGGGATTGGATATGGACCAGGAGGTCTCGGGGGCAGTCAGGGAACAGGGAGCAGGTGGTATTGGTTGGGCAGAAACTCAGGGGGTGAGCGGTCAGGGGAGGGGAGGTTCCGGGGGGCAGCTGGGGTGGGGTGTGGACATGAGTCAGGGCGGTCAGGGGACAGGGAGCAGCTGGATAGAGCATGGGAGTCCCGGGGGGGCAGTCAGGGTGGGAGTATGGCTAAGGGTCGGGGCAGTCAGGGGACAGATATCAGCGGGGGTTGAGTGCGGGCTGGGATCCCAGGGGCAATTAAGGTGGGGGAGCACTAGGGGGCGTGGTCCAGGGACAAGGAGCAGGGGTGCTTAGATAGCGGGTGTGGGGTCCTGGGGGTTGGTTAGGGGTCAGGTGGGCCTCTGGAGGGGGTAGTCAGGGGACAAGGAGCAGGGAGGGTTGATGGGTTAGGGATTCTGAGGGAGTCAGTCACGGGGTGGGAAGTGGGAGGGGGTTGATAGGGGCAGGGGCCATGCTATTTGGTGAGGCATAGCCTTCCCTACCTGGCCCTTCATACCGTTTTACAACTCCATATGGCCCTTGAGCCAAAAAATTTGCCCACCCCGACAAAGCAATAAGCCTTCGACTAGGATTAATAATAAGCCAGTAAGAATGCTATTCAGAAGAGACTGATGTTCCAGGACATATGGAGAATAGCAACCCTACTTTTGTTTACAGAAGCACAATCTACACAACTGCAAATTCTGCAGAACTCTTTGGAAAGCTTTGTGGGTTTTTCTGATAATAAGCAACCAAGCGTACATACTGTATTACAAAAGTGTGCTCTTCATTAAAATTGGCAAATGTGATTTTAAGTCCTTTCATAGCATCATAAAAACAGTTCTTAATACTGAATTGTTTTTTGTTTCTTTAAAGGCTCATATCACTATATATTACAAAATTAAAGAACGGAAAATGACCAACTTTGGCACAGTTAAATGGTTCACATTTAAGATTCCTAGTAAGTCATTTTCCTACCTTGCTAAATCCTCTGTTTTTGGTTAAAAAATTGTTTCAACATTGGAGTTTCATTCAGCAGTCTTCTGAATGACACTAACTAACCTGTTTACTGAAAATATTTACATCCTAGGAGAGCTTTATTAAGCATCCAGAACATGGGTGTGCTTACTATCAACTCAGGTTCAAAGAGGACTTGGAAACAATAGATGTTAAAAATGAAAGGAAAAGAAAAAAAAAGTCTATCCAGAAATAAAGTCATCCATTCAGTATTGAAAAAAAGTTTACAATACAATGAAAAAGGGATAATCTCTGTGAGTGGGTTGATTAGAAGACACTCTGTAATAAAGTATCTTTACACCTGAACAGTGATCCAACATTATAAATGAGAGGCCATAAGCAAAAAGCTTCCTTGACAGGTAGAAAAACTTCTCCTCTGAAATTTTACTCTGCTAAGACAGATGTACCTGAATTATCGGGTGTATGCATCTACTGTCCTAAACCACAAGATCACTGTTCTGGCCATTTGTATAGCAAAATACTTCTGATTTACTTTGATTTTATCATGATTTTATCAAAACATATTGATTTCTTAATTTCTTTAACATATTTGTGTTAGATTATTATTAGAGCCTCCCGCTTTCCTCTACCAGAGTGAGAGTTGGGGGAAAGGATGGGACTGAGCCCTGGGGGAAGATGGGGCACTAATGAGCCTTGGGGAGGGTGCAGTAAGGAGTCCAAGGGGGTGGGAAGTGGCCAATGAGGTGTGAGACGGGTTATTAAGGAGCCCCAGGGTGGCAAAGAGGAGCCAGGAGATGAGGGAACAGTGAGGAGCCTCATGGAAGAGCGTAAGGCTGGGGTTGGACAGTGGAGTGAGGGTGGGGCCTTTTGAAGGAAGGCAGCGTGCAAGTAGGGCCATGATGCCGATACCAGTTGGCCCTCACACTTCTAGGGAGCTTCCAGTACTCTGTAGCCTCTCCAAAGCAAAGACTCATGTGCCACCTATGCTAACGAGCTAGAAGACTCGCACCCAGCAGTGGTCCATCCAAGTCAAAGTAAATTATGAGAAGGGTTCAAAGTGGTAGGACTATTAGAGAAATACTAAAAATCTATCTACTGTCTTTACTAATAGGGCTGTATTCGGAAGTATGATCTATAGCAGTGATACTCAAACAGTGGCTCTTTTAGTTTGTCTCCTGCAGATCTTTGCAGCACCTGTTATTAAAACACAGTGATTTAATTATTAACCAAAGTTACTAATCAATCAGGATGCTTTTACTGTGTCATTAAACAATTGTAGTTGATAAAATAATAGTACATGTGTGACCAGAGTGCCTGGGGCAGCATCTCTGAAAATGTAAAGGTCAGGGCAGGCTGCAAAAGTGAAAGCATATACTCCCAAGACTGGTAGGTAACAGTGAAGTTAAAGTCTCCAACCAGTCACAAACAGTGCCTCTGAGCCTTCACACAGGTTATCAAGAAGCTGAATAAAGAAATCACATACACCCTTTATTGCATTCTAGTTCTCTTGCTCCCAATCAGCACTTAAGTCCAGTACAGTAAGAAGTTATTTAAAAACCCTGCTCAACGTACAAAATATTCTTTTGACCCCAAAGGGTCAGCCATGTACCAGGTCAATATTAATCTGGATCTTACCCAAAATACCACTGTTAGCCAATCCTTGTCTAAAACTAAAGTTTTATTATAAAGAAAGAATAAGAGAGTTGTTAAATGTAAAGCAATCAGATACATACAGACACTTCAAAGTCCATGTGTATCAAGTTCTTAGCAGCATTGGTGAGTTTGCTGGCTTGAAAGTCTCTCTGGAACACATCCAAAGCTTGGAAGGGTCATTGTGTCCTTTGTACAGAGCTTCAGTTTGTAGAAAAGCTACTTCAGAGGTAAGAAGCAGGAATGAAGACAAAATGGAGATGATGCAGCTGCCTTTTATATTCTTTTGCTATGAGGTCTGTACTTCCTGTGTCTCAAATACAAGATTCACAGCACATGGAAAAGCCTTAGAGTTCTTTGCCCCTAGGCATGCCCCTTCATGGCTTGCTGACTCATCAGGTGTAGTCCCTGACTTTATCAATGGGTTTATTGTACAGCTGATATTCCTTGATGGGCCAGTAAGCCAGCTTAGTGCTGATGCCATTCTGTCTGGTGGTATCACCCAGAAATACAGCACAAGATTGAAAATACAGATATACCAAACATACCTATAACTCAATCTAAAGGTGATGCAAACATATAAACAAGATCGTCATATCTGGAAAATTATAACATTTTTGTAGATACCTTACATGGCATATCTGGCCAGATTCCTTGCAATATTATTATATTGGTGTTAACAATATCAGAGTGTCTCCATCTTTCATTTTGCTGTGAGAATATAATAGTAAACGAAATAATGAATGGCTCTTTTGGGTAATGTAGATTGCTAAGTTGGTTCCTAAACCACTGATGTCTGAGTGATACTGATCTACAGTAATAAGATAAAGGAGACTACTTTAAAGATGATTAAGGAAGGAAAAATCCCTTGAAGCCTTTTTAATACTTGCTTAGTGCATTTATGGCCTTTGCAGATTCTTACCACTTAACTACAGCACTAAATTCCTAAGGGAAAGCAAGAAACACAGACTATAAGGACACACCTCCTTAGTTGAAGTGTTTTGGTTAAGTAATGTGTATATACTGCACCAACAGCTTTGGTTCAGGGACTCTACCCAGTTTTGCAAAATAAACACGTTACAGTGTTCAGTCAAAAGGATATCTGTAAATTAAAAGTATTTACTGGTTCAACACAATGTTAATGGGATTAACATTTGTTTCCTGTTTTAATTTTAAGAATGGGTTTCTGATAAATGCACATTTGCTGTTTTTATTCACACATATTATGGAAGAGATCAAGGAATTCTCTTTACCAAACCCTATTCTAAGTGAATGACAGAAGTGCTATTAATGGATTTATTTGCTGTACAAATTAGTTGCTTAAGGACTATTGATAGATATATAATTTTTTTTAAGGGTAAAATTGCTTACTCTAATGCATGGTGTTCTAAGATTCCTTCCATTCACCAATCCATGTACAGACATGCCATCATTAGCCAAAGGATTTGGCTACATGTACCAAAAGAAGAAAACAAAAAGATTATAGTTGTCTACACACAAGCCTAGTCTACATGGACAATCTGCAGTGATTTAGGTAAAACTGGTTTAAAAAGCTAGTTAGTTAAATCAATGTAAACCCCCATGGGGACACACTTATACCACTGATTATATTTGTTCAGTTTGCACCTGTACTTTTTCCAACACAGCCAATAAAAAACAGATGTAAAGAGTATCACACAGAGGTTTGCATCTGTTTAACAAAGTGCTTTAAAAAAATCTTACCATTATTTAAATTGCGAACAGGGGCTGCTAATGGAGTTTTGAGAGGGAGTTTAGAAGGGGAGTGTGAAGAGGGTGAGGTATAATTGTCAGTCTTTAAATCCTTTAACTTGAACTATAGTCAAAACTTCTTGATTTAAACAAAACCTTACTGTTAACCTAGGTAGCTGTAAAAGATAATGCAGGCAGAAGCCCAGCAGCAGAGTGGAGGCTATCCAGTGTATTGCACTCAATATAGCATGTACGATTACCTGCCCTCTGCGGGGGTGGCGTATGTGTGCATTCGGTGCAAGGAGCTCCTGGCTCTCAGAGACCGTGTACGGCCTTTGGAGGCCAGGGTAGAGGAACTGGAGGAGCTACGGGAGGCAGAGAAGTATGTTGATAAGGCTTTCAGGGACACTGTAGATTTGTCCCACTTCCGGTCAGACAGCCCCAGTGCTGTTGAGGAAGATGAAGGGCCCAGGGAAGGAGAGCAATCAACGAGAGCAGAGGTAAACCTTCCCATAGTTGGGACCCTCCTTCCAGGTGGTGTTGGGTATCCTCTCACATTGAGGTTACCTCTCCGGGGAGGGAACCCCAGTCATTAGGAAAAGGCAGGTGTTAGTAATGGGAGATTCGATTAATTATTAGAAATAGATAGCTGGGTTTGTTATGACCGGGAGAACCGTATGGTGACTTGCCTGCCTGGTGCGACGGTTGTGGATCTCTCGAGGCATCTAGATAGACTTATGAGAAGTGCTAGGGACGAGCCAGTGCTCGTGGTACATGTAGGTACCAATGACATAGGGAAGGGCAGGAGAGATGTCCTGGATGCCAAATTTAGGCTGCTAGGAAAGCGATTGAAATCCAGGAACTCTATGGTGGCATTCTCAGAAATGCTTCCAGTTCCACGTGCAGGGCCAGGTAGGCAGGCAGAGCTTCAGAGTCCCAATACGTGGATGAGATGATGGTGTAGGGAGGAGGGGTTTAGATTTATTAGGAACTGGGGAAACTTTTGGGATGAGGGAAGCCTATACAGAAAGAATGGGCTCCACCTAAACCAAAGTGGACCCAGACTGCTGGCACTTAACACTGAAAAGGTTGCAGAGCAGCTTTTAAACTAAGAGATGGGGGAAAGCGATTGCTGCAGAGGAGCACGTGGATCAGATAAAGACTTCTCCTACAGGAGGGTCTACTGATAGAGATTCTCTAGGTTTTAGTCAGGAGGAGAGGATGGAAAAGGATAAAGGAGAGGCCAGATCAGATGACAAACTTTCACATAAAGAATCTGACACATCAAAAAAGGACAGACAAATAATTAGTGACCAGTTTTTAAAGTGCTTGTACACGAATGCTAGAAGTCTAAATAATAAGATGGGTGAACTAGAGTGCCTCGTGTTAAAGAAGAATATTGACATAACGGGCATCACAGAAACATGGTGGAGTGAGGACAATCAATGGGACACAATCATTCCTGGGTATAAAATGTATCAGAAGGACAGAACAGGTCGTGGGGGTGGGGGAGTGGCACTATATGTGAAAGAAAATGTAGAATCAAATGAATTAAAAATCTTAAATGAATCCACATGCTCCATAGAATCTCTATGGACAGTAATTCCATGCTCTAATAAGAATTTAACAATAGGGATCTATTATCGACCACCTGATCAGGACAGTGATAGTAACGATGAAATGCTAAGGGAGATTAGAGAGGGTATCAAAATAAAGAACTCAGTAATAGTGGGGGATTTCAATTATCCCTATACTGACTGAGTATGTCACCTCAGGACGAAATGCAGAGACCAAATTACTCAATACTTTAAATGACTGCTTTTTGGAGCAGCTGGTACAGGAACCCACAAGGGGAGAGGCAACTCTTGATTTAGTCCTGAGTGGAGCATAGGAGCTGGTCCAAGAGGTAAGTATAACAGGACTGCTTGGAAATAGTGATCATAATGTAACAACATTTAACACTCCTGTTTTGAGAACACCACCTCAGCAGCCCAACACAGTGACATTTAATTTCAAAAAGGGGAACAATGCAAAAATGACGGGGTTAGTTAAATGGAAATTAATAGGTGAAGTGACTAAAGTGAAATCCCTGCAAGCTGCATCGACACTTTTCAAAAACACCATAACAGAGGCCCAACTTAAATGTATACCTCAAATTAAAAAATGAAGGTCAAAGAACTTAAAAAAAGAGAGCCACCGTGGCTTAAAAACCATGTAAAAGAAGCAGTGAGAGATAAAAAGGCATCTTTTAAAAAGTGGAAGTCAAATCCTAGGTGAGGTAACTAGAGAGGAGCATGAACACTGCCAAATTAAGTGTAAAAATGTAATAAGAAAGCCAAAATGGAGTTTGAAGAACAGCTAGCCAAAAACACAAAAAGTAATAATAAAATGTTTTTTAAATACCTCAGAAGCAGGAAGCCCGCTAAACCACCAGTGAGGCCCCTGGATGATAGAGATACAAAAGGAGCACTTAAAGACGATGAAGTCATTGTGGAGAAACTAAATGAATTCTTTGCTTCAGTCTTCACGGCTGAGGACGTTAGGAAGATTCCCAAACTTGATCCGTCTTTTGTAGGTGACAAATCTGAGGAATTGTCACAGATTGAAGTGTCACTAGAGGAGGTTTTGGAACTAACTGTAACAAGTCACCGTGACCAGACGGCATTCACCCAAGAGTTCTGAAAGAACTCAAATATGAAATTGTGGAACTATTAATTAGGGTTTGTAACCTGTCCTTTAAATCGGCTTCTGTAACCAATGACTGGAAGATAGCTAATGTAACGCCAATATTTAAAAAAGGGCTCTAGAGGTGATCCCGGCAATTACAGACCGGTAAGTCTAACGTCCTTACTAGGCAAATTCGTTGAAACAATAGTAAAGAATAAAATTGTCAGGCACATTGAAGAGCATAAATTGTTGGGCAAAAGTCAGCATGTTTTCTGTAAAGGGAAATCATGTCTTACTAATCTATTAGAGTTCTCTGAAGGGGTCAACAAACACGTGGACAAGGGGGATCCAGTGGACATAGTGTACTTAGATTTCCAGAAAGCCTTTGACAAGGTCCCTCACCAAAGGCTCTTACGTAAATTAAGTTGCCATGGGATAAGAGGGAAGATCCTTTCATGGACTGAGAACTGATTAAAAGACAGGGAACAAAGGGTAGGAATAAATGGTAAATTTTCAGAATGGAGAGGGGTAACTAGTGGTGTTCCCCAAGGGTCAGTCCTAGGACCCATCCTATTCAACTTATTCATCAGTGATTTGGAGGAAGGGGTAAACAGTGAGGTGGTAAAGTTTGCAGATGATACTAAACTGCTCAAAATAGTTAAGACCCAAGCAGACTGTGAAGAACTTCAAAAAGAGCTCATGAAACTAAATGATTGGGCAACAAAATGGCAAATGAAATTTAATGTGGATAAATGTAAAGTAATGCACTTTGGAAAAAATAACCCCAACTATACATACAATATGATGGGGGCTAATTTAGCTGCAACTACTCAGGAAAAAGATCTTGGAGTCATCGTGGATAGTTCTCTGAAGACATCCATGCAGTGTGCAGCAGCAGTCAAAAAAGCAAACAGGATGTTAGGAATCATTAAAAAAGGGATAGAGAATAAGACGGAGAATATCTTATTGCCCTTATACAAATCCGTGGTGCGCCCACATCTTGAATACTGTGTACAAATGCGGTCTCCTCACCTCAAAAAGGATATACTGGCATTAGAAAAGGTTCAGAGAAGGGCAACTAAAATGATTAGGGGTTTGGAACGGGTCCCATATGAGGAGAGATTAAAGAGGCTAGGACTTTTTAGCTTGGAAAAGAGGAGACTAAGGGGAGATATGATAGAGGTATATAAAATTATGAGTGGTGTGGAGAAAGTGAATAAGGAAAAGTTATTTACTTGTTCCCATAATAGAAGAACTAGGGGCCACCCAATGAAATTAGTGGGCAGCAGGTTTAAAACAAATAAAAGGAAGTTCTTCTTTACACAGTGCACAGTCAACCTGTGGAACTCCTTGCCTGAGGAGGCTGTGAAGGCTAGGACTATAACAGGGTTTAAAAGAGAACTGGATAAATTCATGGAGGCTAAGTCCATTAATGGCTGTTAGCCAGGCTGGGTAAGGAATGGTGTCCCTAGCCTCTGTTTGTCAGAGCGGGGTGATGGATGGCAGGAGAGAGATCACTTGATCATTACCTGATAGGTTCACTCATGCTGGGGCACCTGGCATTGGCCACTGTTGGTAGACAGGATACTGGGCTAGATGGACCTTTGGTTTGACCCAGTACAGCCTCTCATGTTCTTAAATCAGTGCAAATTTATGTGCTGCCAAGGCCAGAAAAAAAATCGGTCTTCCACACATCCCCGTAATCACAATCAAGATACAAATAGATCACCACCTTAGAGACTTGACCAGCAGTATGCGGGGAAAACAAGGAGCCCCTACGTCACACAATATCTAAAATAATGTTCCTGAAGACATCAGTGGCAGAGATTAGCCAGTCCAGTCTGAAGTGACAAAATCGTAAAACCACTCAGAACGGTCTTTAAAGACAGTAGAATCTAAGAAATTACAATACTAACAGAGCTTGAGAAGGTTTGGGGTTAATATGGTTTTTGAAGGAGAAAGGAGAAAAAACTGCTTGCAATGGAGAGTTCCAGTTGTATCTCAGAATGAGTGGCTGCGATCTTTTGCCTCCTAACAGAGGCAGGATCCCTAAGGTGGTAGCCATTATCTAGTCCTATAGGAGACAAGTGGAAAAAATATTAAGAAAATACTGTTGAGGTTTATGATGTGTTTTGAATTCAATAACAAAATACATGTCACCTCCACCACCAATAAACCCTATAAAAACGTCCCCCTCTATGCTCTTGTATGGCATTTAAATGGCCTTGCTTCAGTTTATTTTCCTTTCATTTTTCTGTTACTTGCATCCTTACACATACCTTCCCATCCTTCATCTCTTTCATAAAAGTTTGAAAGTAAATTTAGTGCTAGAGAAAGGGTCTGGCTTGACTAGGGAGACCAGATGTCCCGATTTTATAGGGACAGTCCTGATTTTGGGGTCTTTTTCTTACATAGGCTCATCCTGATCCTGATCCTGATTTTTCACATTTGCTGTCTGGTCACCCTAGGCTTGACTAACCTGAAGAGTAAAATTCTCTACCTACCTACTGACTACATACAAACCAGCTGCAGTAATACCAAGTTTCCCCAGGGCATCTTGCCAGTGTTCTGGAAGTATCACTACCTCAGGTCAGAAGACTGTTCAATCCCCATGTCCATTAAAGCCTGGGACTCTCTCTGCTGAGAGCTAGTGTTTTTTGTCATATGGATACATGACCACTAGGGACTAGATCAAGCCAACTAATTTAGTTCAAAGAGACCACTAAACAGTTATCATATATTAAGGAACTGTGGTTACTGCCAACCTCAGCAGCTTTCAAACCAGTGACCTAAAAGTGGAAAGCTCCCTATCAGGTGGGCAATCTGGTAGGCCAGTGTGCCAGCATTCCTAGCTGGTGCAACTATGAAGGCCCATGCTCAAGAAATCAACTCTTTAAACAGTCTTGCCAATTGCCAGTCTCTAATCTCTTTTTTCAGGGAAGATTTATTAAGAAGATTGTGAAGAGGCAGCCCTAGCATTTTCTAGGATCCTGTTTAACTTGTCCTCTTTTGTTGTATATTTTAGGATAAGACATGGAGACAGATGACTGGAAGAAAAGATGGTCTCTGACTAACATACTGGAATAGGCTCAGGAGAGTTGAGTTCAACTCCCAGCTCTGCCACAGACTTCCTGTGTGATCTTGGGCAACTTATTTAATTTCTGTGTCTCATTTCCTCAACTGTAAAATGGGGAACTAATAGTAGTTCCTTACTCACACCTCATATCTGTCTTGTCTATTTACTGTAAAGTATTTAGACCAGAAACTGTCTTACAAGTCATCTCAACAATGCCTAGCACAATGGGGCCTTCCATCTTGGTGGAGGTCTCTAGAGATGGTGCTATAATGCAAATTCTAAAGGCCTCTAACCTACATGTGTGAGGCTGCTAGGACAAACAGTCAGGCAGTTTGGGCTGCAATGCTATTGATACATTGATGACACTCAGCTACATCTCCTTTCCATCTGATTCAAACAATACAGCCTCTTTATTGTCCACATTGTCTGGCTGAAGTTGCAACTTGGATATGAGCTAGTAGTCTATTACTAAGCAGCTCACTCTTTGCATTCAAGTCTAAAGTCTCATTCTCTCCCCCAGTCCCAGGTGTATCTGCACTCCCTTGCTTAATTATTAGACAATAGATCATTCTCCTTCAACCATAGCTATACATTTCCAATACTCTGGTATGGATTTTATATTTGTACTCTTAATAGGCACTCTGTTTTAATTTCTAAAATAGTGATTATATAGTAATGAAACAGTCATATCACCAATTATTTGTAATGTAGTCACATCCCAAGAACATCACTTAACCTGTTTCAATATAAACATCATAATGCTGGGAGAGGAAAATGGACTTTCAGTATGAAATGCCACTTTCCAAAACTGTAACCACTAAAAACAAACAAACAAACAAATCTCAGAAATCATTGCAAACATTTACAGGTACTGAATTACTATGAAATCTAAAGACACTGTACAAATTGGTCAGTTACAAAGTAATGCTAGTTTTGATGAAAATAACAAATTTTTCAATTGTAAGGATGCTTTCAGACAGTGAAGAAAAATAGATATTTTAGCTAAAAGAAAGTGTAAAAATAAGACGCATGGCATTAAGGTGAAATGTAAGAAGAAAATGAAGGATACTGCAAATGCTATGTGTAAATAGTCAAAATAACGAAAGGGAAAAGAGGATCAGATGACATTCAAAAGCAATCAAAGGATAGGAACAGAAGTGGTTGAATAAGGAGATGATAATTGTATTTAGCTGGAGAATAAAACTGTAAGGGAATATAAATGGATTGGAAACAGAATCGTTTAATCTAGGTGGGAATACAAAAAGATCATAAATTCAGTCTGGGTGGTGTTTCTGTAGACAACTGAAAATTCTCAATGGGCAGGTCAAAGCAAGGACTTCAGATTTGGCCCAAGATCTCATGAAGTAGTTACGCTGACATCAAAAATGAAGAATTGAACTATATTTTAGAAACTTATTCTCATTGCTCTCTTATTGTTGACTTGTAAATAACATTACACTGTTAACTATATGGTTTGTTGTGGGCAGCAATAATTATGATTTGTACTGCAATAGAGCTCAAAGTCTCAGATTCAGAGACCCCATTGCTCTAGGTACTGTACAAAGAAATAAAACCAGACTGACATATTGCAAGGACCATCATCAGGGTTGGAAATCAGGGATTTTATATCCACAATGCAGATTTCTACTGCTTGAGCTACAGAAATAGGCCACTATCCTCTATGTGGATAATCCACTAGATATGCCCCACAAGTTCTACTTCTCGCTTTGTCACCAATTCAGTGTATAGCACTGGGCAAGCAACTTAGCCTCCTTGTGCCTCAGTTTCCTCTTCCATAAAATGGGGATGGATAATGCTTATCCAATTTTTTAAAAGTTTTAAAATACTCAGATTGAAAGTATAGTATTAATAGTAAAGTTGATTCTGACAATATGTCAAATATCAAGCATTTATTTTTTTAAAAAAATCAGTAGTTTATTTTGTTATAATCATTTTTTTCCAACAGATATTTAATTTTGACCTAATTCTCTGCTCCCGATGTTCAAATCCACTCAAACTGACAATGCTAATAACTTTTTGAAAAGAAAATCAGCATAAATTCTTTGCATTATTGTCATATCCATGGGCCCCGTAAAGATTAACTCATTATCTGGCATCATTTCTTTCTAGCTTTGTTTTCCTTTCCCTCCCCACTCCTTCTAAAGCTGACTGCTTAAGTAGTATGACTGTAATTAAGAATTTATGAGAGCACATCAATGATTCAATAAATTACAAAAGAAAGTCGCCCTTGTATAATGTAACAATAGAGCATTCCTGACTATTTCATCCTTTTCTGAGAATCTGTGTACCCCACCATCACAGCCCTAGTCAAATTCCTACTCCTGGAAATTCCCTAGGCCACTTTCTTTGGGCAGAGTCCAGGCTCTGGCTTTCTAGGGACACTTTTGGGGTGCAGATTCTCTAACACCCATTTGAAAAGCTGAGACCCTGCGGTACAACTGCGTAGCCCTTTGGACTAATGTTAGATCCCCCAGACTCCCCAAATGCTTAAGCACCCTCTTTCCCAGAGTTCCAACCTTGTGGGCACTCTAGTTTACAATTTACATCTTCAGAGATGAGATAGTTGAAGCAACAAGATGCAAGCCTTGGACATGGCTTCTAAAACTATTTTTCTTTACTGTGGACAGCACGAGAGGTACACAGATCTAGGTAAAAAGCAATAAAACATCTATGTACCATTCCCTGTCAGAGTTTCCTCACCACTCTTCAGTATTCTTTGGGATTTGATCAGAGTTCTTTAGGGCTACGGGATCTCCCTCCTGCAATTCTCAGTTTCTCCTCCAATCCTTGTCAGTTCCTGCAATCACGAAGTCTCCTCTCCGGTCCCGTTGCTCCTCTCTCCTGCCCCAATCTTCTTTTGTCTCTCACCCACCCAGTCATTGTGTTTTGAAGGGGCTTTCCAAACACCTCATTTATTTATTCCCTCTGCTGGGGAAACTGCATTCCTTCAAACTCCAGCCCTCTGTAGAGAAGTTGGCAAAAACTGGTTTATCTCGGATGCAGTTCCTCTTTTGTTCTTTGCCAGGAAAGTTCTGATTAGGAGCGGACAATCTTTAACAACCAACCTATTCATAGACAAATGCCCCAGTGCCAGCCCCCTTCCCTTAACTCAACAGTTTGAACTAAGGATACAGGGAAGGACAGCCATAAGACATAAGAATACAGACAGTTCATAAAAATCAAACTGGATTTCATAAGCTGTACACAGATTTCTCAAATCATCACAGACACACTAAATACAAAATTATCAACAAACAATTAAAATCTCATTTCCTAAAGTAAATAATGGCATAATAGTTTAAAGATAAAAATAAAGGCAGGGAGAGGTCACATTGCCCTTTTTACTTCGATAAAACTATTATTGTGGTCACTCTGCTTAAATCTTAAGAAAAACTAGGGGCTGGACTACAGTCTGAATTTTCTACAACACTGATTTTTAGCTTTCTTAATGTCAAGAAATTCACTAATAATTCACAGCTGCATGAGACAATGTTCCCACCAGTCTCTTTGTTACAAATTAATGCCAAAGATGGTTGCTCATTCTCTGCCTAAAGGTATCTACCACGCACCATAAACTTCAGTGCTAGGCACTGTGAATCCAGACAGAGCACAGGCTTATCCAAACAATCCTGAGAAAATTCTTTACTTTATAATAGACCACACTGCAGTTAACCACCTGTGCATTCTTTATAATTAATAGTAGTGTACTTTCCTCCCTCACCTCACTAACCTCTTTGGAAGCCTCTGATATGCAGAAAAATGCTCAAATTTTGAGCAGGTCTCGAAAAGGAACCCTTTGTTCTTCGCTGTAGACATTTCAGCAACAAAAATAATATGTACAACTGCCCTGCTGCTGGGCCACTGAAATGCTAAAGGTAGATTTGAAGGAGGGATAAAATTTCTAAAATGGTTAATTCTTTATCTGTCACAAAAGGATTGAGTATCTGTCTGTATTAAAAATAACTGCTGTGAATAAAAAACATAAACAGGTATAACTGACTACTTGCAGGCTATTTTTAACTGCCATACTCAAGAATACCAAGAGCCCATATTCTACTCTTCTTTTAAAGTAACAGGCACATCACAGCAGCGAAGTATAACAACATACAGTACAGATTAACTTTGCATTTGTGAAAAACATTTGCAAAATTTTCAGTTTGGGAAAAAAAAATCTAGATTTAAAGGACACCTAGTAAACACAAAATTATATTGTACATTCAGAGTAGGATTTTCAGAAGTGTTTTGCACCAACCTAACTCAATTCCCATTAACTGCAATGGAAGCAAATTTAGGCCATTGTGGAGTACATCTCAAAATGCCAACCTCAAAGCATGAAGAGTACTTTCACAGTTTTAATTTCACATGGAGCATGATCTCTTGGGTTTGCGGGGGGGGGGGGCAGTTTTGTTTGTTTATTTTTTCAAAGAAACTAGCATCCTATGATTTCTAAAAACAAAGACAGTGGGTTTGGATCACCAAAGTTAAATAAGATTTGAGGTAATTACATAAACCAAGTTATTTAGAGTATATGGTACAAGTATTAATTTACAAAACCACTTGCTGATTACTCATTGTGGCTTGAACCTGAAATCTGAGTACCTACCAAAAATTAAAGTTTGTTTCCCATAACCCAAAACAGAACAATAATTTATCAGGCCGTTAGTGCATGAAGTGCACTGTGATTAGTATTATTAACAGAAGGAAGGGATGCAAAAAATATCCTAATCTTCAACCTCAACACTTCACACACACACACACACACACTGCCCTCCTCCTACCACAGGTTGTTCTCCAGCAGTGCCTCATTCCTCCCTATTTCAGATCAAACAGGAGCACTATCTCCAGACTAGTTTAGCAGGGGATGCCATGCCATGGTCAAAGTACAAAACATTCAGCGTAGGACTGAGAACCTCATTATGTACACAATATTCTTATAACCAACCCTAGTACCACTAAGGACAGAGAAGTTGTCCATTGCATCATGGCTCAACATGTTGCCACTAGTCAACTTTTTCTCTTTTTTATATAGTACATTAGATGGCGCCTCCAAAAGATAATGCAAAGTATACTTGAAAAAATACTAGAACAAATTACTAAATGATTAATTTGTAAGGATGTAGAGGATAAGAGGGTTATAAGGCAGCGGTGTCCAATAAAAATTCAATGCTAGCCACACTTTCGGTTTTGAATTTTTCTTATTAGCCACATTATAAAAAAAGCCACATGCATTAGCTGCAATTCAATAGCCTATCAGCCACATCTGGCTAGGGGCAAACATATTGGACACCACTGATAAGGGATAGCTAGCATAAAATGATCAAGAACAAGTTATTTCAAACTATCCTAATTTCCTTCTCTGACAGGATTACTGGGCTAATGGGGGGAGAAAGTGGTAGAAGTGATATATCTTCATTTTAGTAAGGCTTTTTGACACAGACCAGCATGACTTCTCATTAGGAAACTAGGAAAATGTGATCCATATGAAAATACTATCAGGTGGGTGCGAAGAGTAATTATCAAAGGTTCATGTCAAACTGGGAAGGCATATCTAGTGAGGTCCGACAGGAGTCAGCCCGGCGTCTAGTAGTATTCTATAACTTCATTAATGACTTGGACAACGGAGTAGTGAGTATGATTATAAAGTCTGCAAATGACACCAAGCTGAGTGGTGACACCAAGCACTTTGAAGGACAGGACTAGAATTCAAAACAACCATTACAAATTAGAGAATTGGTCTGAAACTAGCAAGATGAAATTCAGAAAAGACAGGTGCAAAGAAGGAAAAAAATCAAATGCACAACAACAAAATACTGAATAACTGGCCAGGTGGTAACAGGTTTCAGAGTGGTAGCTGTGTTAGTCTGTATCTGCAAAAAGAACGAGGAGTACTTGTGGTATCTTAGATACTAAAATTTATTTGGGCATAAGCTTTTGTGGGATAGAATCCACTTCATCAGATGCATAGAGTGGAAGATACAGTAGGAAGATATAAATATACACACAGAGAACATAAAAAGATGGGGGCTGCCATACCAGCTCTAAGAGACTGATCAGTTATGGTGAGCTATTATCACCAGGAGAAAAAAAACTTTTGTAAGGATAATCAGGATGGCCCATTTCAAGCAGTTGGCAAGAAGGTGCGAGTAACAGTAGGGGGAAACTTAGCATGGGGAAGTAGATTTCAGTTTGTGTAATGACCCAGCCACTCCCAGTCTTTATTCAAGCCTAATTTATCCAGTTTATTCAAGCCTAATTTATCCAGATGGTATCCAGTTTGCAAATTAATTCCAGTTCAGCAGTTTATCATTGGAGTCTGTTTCTGAAGTTTTTTTGTTGAAGAATTGCCACTTTTAGGTCTGTTACTGAGTGCACAGAGAGACTGAAGTGTTCTCCTACTGGTTTTGTGTGTCCATTTATTCTTTTGCATAGAGACTGTCTGGTTTGGCCAATGTACACGGCAGAGGGACATGGCTAGCACATGATGGCATATATCATATTGTTAGATGTGCAGGTGAATCAGCCCCTGATGGCGTGGCTGATGTGATTAGGTCCTAGGATTAATATACTTGAATAGATATGTGGACAGAGTTGGCATCAGGCTTTGTTGCAAGGATGGGTTCCTGGGTTAGTGTTTTTGTTGTGTGGTGCTGGTAAGTATTTGCTTCTGGTTGAGGGACTGTCTGTAAGTGAGGACTGGTCTGTCTCCCAAGATCTGTGAGAGGTCATCCTTCAGGATAGGTTGTAGATCTTTGATGATGCGCTGTAGAGGTTTTAGCTGGGGGCTAAAGGTGACAGAAGGATCTGGAGATTAGAGTGGATCACAGACTGAATGACAGTCAACAATGGGATGCAGGTGTGAAAAAGGTTAATACACTCAGATGTGCATTAACAAGAGACAGTGCTTAATTTGTGCCAGTCCTTGCCAGGGCTCTAGGCTTGGCAGTTCATAGCCCCAGCATCCCTAAGCTTGCTGCATCAGTTATGAATAAAAAAAATGGCTTGAGCCCCAGCACCGTTCTCATTATAAATTAAGCACTGACAGGAGTGTTGTATGTAAGACATGGGAGGTAAGTTGTCCCACTCTACTTGACGCTTGTGAGGCATCAGCTCAAGTACTGTGCCCAAATTTGGTGCATTTTTAGGAAAGATGCAGATAAACAGAGTCCAAAGGAGAGCAACAAAACTGATAAAAGATTTAGAAAACCTGACTTATGAGGAGAGTTTATGAAATGCTGGGCAGGTTTAGTCTTGAGAAAAGACAACTGAGGGGGGACCTGATACAAATCTTCAAATATATTAAGTACTGTTATAAGGAAGATGGTGTTCAATAGTTCTTCATGTCCACTGAAGGTAGGACAAGTAGTAATGGGTTTAATCTCCACTATAAAAATTATTCCAACACCACTGGGTCTAGTTTTACTTAGTCCTGCCTCAGTACAAGAAGCTGGACTTGATAACCTCTCAAATTTCCATCCAGCCCCAAATTTCTATGGCTATATAAAAATTAGTTTTCATATCTGTAGGTTGGGTTCTGTTTAGATTTGTATATGGCACCTCATCATTATTGTAACTAAAAACATACATTAAGTGTATTATCTGCACAACACCTCCATGAGGTAAATATTAGCCCAGTTTTACTGATTGAGAACACAGACAGAAAGTTTAAAGTGGCAAAGAGCACAGAGGACGTCAGTGGAAGAGCCAGGAATTGAACCCACATCCTGAGTCTCAGCACTTTAATCACAAGACAATCCCCTCTCTCACTTATAGGAAGTATCCCTAGTTCTGGCTTTTATTGTTGGATATCCTATTTCTACTGTCTCAGAGCTAATTACTAAAAAACATCTTTCCTTTTTATTCCTCTGTTGCTGCTGCCAGCTCACAGTGGGCTCAGTCCTGCAAGGTGCTGAGCACTCTGGCGCCAGTCCAGCAAAGTACTGAAGCACTGTATCAAGGATCGGTGTGGCAAGATTGAGTCTCCTATCGGGATGTTGCTCAACTGTATAAGATAGGCCAGGAGATACTGACCTGTTGTTTTAACTTCCAGAATTGATGCAACAGGCATCAATTTCATACAGACATATGACAGCTATTCTCCTCCTAACTCCCAAACAATAATTCACCTCATGTTTACAAATGGTATGATATATAATGCAGGTTTATATGGACAGAGTCATGTAGAATTACTGTGAGAAACCAAATTACCAAAAAAAACCCCAACCTCATTTTACCTCTTATGTAGGATTTACTTCCCTTACTGCTGGGACACAAGCAGAGAACAGCCAACAATCAGACAAGTAAACAAATGAAATAAGACATAATCTAATCTAAAATGATAGAGGTTCAAAACTTAAATAGCTATGCCTCCCCATTCTGCAAAAAAAAAATCATTTTAAGTCAAAGCAAGCTTTTTAATTTTTATTTTTACTTAATGGAGTTGAGACTGGGCTGGTGTATGCTGTTTCTGAAGGTTTTTCCAGACTACTACATGTTTCTTACAGTGCAATCAAGGAGAGCATTCAACCTCATTATAAAAATCTCTAATACCTTTCTGTCCAAGATATTACCATATCTCTAGTGTACTCTAACAATTCCCATTAGGGATTCCTTACTGGTTCATCTAAAAGTCTGAGAACTAGTCACCTGAAGTCATCTGGAGAAGAATGCTTTGTATGTCTTATAACTCTTCTTGAGTTTCTCCTCCCCAATAATACACACAAAGCATCGACGTTCCTCCACAGTTTCATTTTGTGAATATAGAATTTTATAGGTCTTATCACACTAAGATACAGAAGTGTTTTTCTAACTCATGTAAAAGGAGAAAAAAGAGCAAAAGTATGGTCTTAAGTGAACTGTGGTATTCTCTGTAAGGACAAATTCTGGGTTCATCTGAAGGGCCACTCTTTCAGGAAATAACTGAAGATAAAGTCCTTTGATGGAAAAGGCTCCTGGTTTGCCCACTCTTTCTGCTACGGTTAAAAAGTCAGGAGGGAAAAAACTTTAGCCTGTGAAGACTGGAGTCAGTCAGAAGTCCCTGGTCATTGGGAAACTCAAAGAGTTGCACACAGATATACAACCAGTATCAGGAACCATTTCTTTTTAGCTGAGTAAGATGTGATCAGGATGACAATAGCTTTGACCAAACTGAATTTTTCTGGCTACTTTTAATTATTAAAGAGAATCAAGGAAAGATGTAACCTCACAGACCAGCCCAAGCAAATAAAAGTGCCTCCATAATACCTGCTTGAAGAAGTTAATGATGGGAGAAGAATCATTTATACTTTTCTGTTGGTTCTAGCCATGAACCAGCCCACTGGAGAAAGATACCATCTCACTGCTACTTGGTCTTAAATCCTCTGAATAAGTGCCCATTCTTCTGGTGCCAGATCTTGCTAATGGAGCCAGTTAGCTTGCAGTCTGTTTTACAGGTGGCTCTAACAGAATTTCCTTGGCATCTCCAAAAAAAGTGACAGGATCATGCTGACTTCTGAGCTTAGTAACCTCCTGATCACTTGAGCAGAGCAAGCTATTAAAAGTAGGTGATCACTGTCCCTTTCTCAAACTGCTGGTTAAGTGAATTGGGCAAAAGGGGCCTCTTTTGGAAAGTCCCTGTAGAGTATAGAAAGGGAGATTGCAAGAGAATGGGCAGTAAGAACATCCCTTAGCCAAACAGGAGCCACCCATGTAGCTAGTTGAGGGCTTATCCACAGGCCAGATTAGGTTTCCAAAGCTATTAACTTTTGTGACTAGTTTGAGAGGTGAGCTGAGAGAGACAAGAGCAGACAAACTGGCTACACAGATGTTAAATCTGGCACTTCTGAGCTACTTGGAAAACTCCCTTAATGGTATTCAGGAAGTGGGGGCCTGTTAGTCTGTTGCTCCAGGCAGCACTGCTGGAAAGGGCAGGAAGCCAGTCTCTCTTTAAAGTTCCGGTTTGAGGCACTCCTGACCATGACAGAGGGAGACCACTGTATGAATGGAAAGCCCCAATCAGTTCTCAACTTCAGTCAGGACAGTCTCTTTCCAACAATTTTTTCCCAAGATATAAGTAGACGGGGTCCAAAATGGTCTTCAGCAGGAGCAGCTCTCTGAGATGACACAAGTAGATGCAACAAGACAGGTTTCACTCAGACCTGAAGAAGAGCGCTGTGGAGCCCGAAAGTTTGTCTCTTTCACCAATATTAGCTGGACCAATAAAGATATTCCCACACCCACCTGGTCTCTCTCAGGTGTCACATAGGCAGTTTGGTAAGGTGCCAGCAGAGGGAGCATGCAGCAGCAACAGAGAAAAAGCAACTTTCAAGTACCAGCCTCCAGAAAAATGGAAATTGCAGAATTCCCATGAGGTAAGGAAACAGTTGATTTGGTATATGAGAAAGACATTACTCTGCCAATCTGCATAGTTATAAATTAACAGACTGAAGGATCCAGAGCCTCTGGCAACTATCATAAACATGCATACTTAAAAAATAGTTACATAAATACACATTTTATCATAAATAAGCCATCAGATCTGTAGATTTTTTTCATCCCTCCTCCTTATATTCCTAAAAAGAGTGTGGGGGGGAAGAGTTTACAGGACAAAAAAAAAGCAAGAATGAGAGACATTGTGCAGTATTAGAATTTATACTCAAGTGCTGAACGAGAATACATTCCAAAATTCCTCTCTTGTTTCGCAGAATTATTCCTCTTTTAGGTGGTTAGCAATTTTTAAGTATTTAGATTTCTTTCCCCATCTACCGTGGCTGTCAAATAGCAAACTCACAATTTCCTTACCCCCACTCAGTCTGGCTTCATGCCGAAGTATGATACTGAAACTGAGCTGGTAGAATTAGTCAGTCTCTTGGCAGTGGATGAAGATCAGAGAATCCATGCTGCTTCTTTTAGCTATGCCAGCTGCTCCGTGCCAAAGGGCTCTCCTGTGCAGAGTACTGCAGGGCTCTAGTTTATCACCCTTCGTTGTTCAATATGTATACAAGACTCGAGGCAGGGTATATGGCAAACTACATAATCTTTTTTCCTGGGCTACTCTGGGAAGATTGGGAAGACAGACTGGGGGGATCTTACTCCACAGAGTGGATATTATTTTATATGGACAAATGAAGGCTCAAATTATATTCTGTGTATGGATTAACTGAGTGTCCTTATAATTGTATTTGAAGATGTAACAAATAATAGATGATGATGATGATGATGATGATGATGATGATAAAAAGCTCTTTTCATCAGTAGATCTTAATGTGCGCTACAGAAAAGGACAAGTATTCATGAACCTCATTTTACTGTCAGGGAAACTGAAGCAGGGAGGTGAAGTGACTTTTTCCTAAATTACTCTATATGACAATGGAAGAGCAGGAAAAGAATCCAAGTGTCTCAACTCCCAGTCCAGTTCCCTTTCCACCAGGCCATGCTTTCTCCCCCAGCAATACGTAATTTCTTGTTATGTTCTTAATTTTGTACAGAGTTTAGGACTTAGACAAATACTATATTAAGTCTAAAATACCACATCCTGACCTTGACTTTTGTAGCTCCCAGTCTGATGTTACATATCAACTGTTAGATACTTAAAGAATGGATCATCTTCACAGAGCTCAGTAATAAAACGCAACAGTGACAAATTCACAGAGGAAAATCTGGTGTACCATTACAGCTGCATTAAATAAGCAAAACCTTCAACTTTTGAACTTACCAATAGCACAATGAGTAACATCAACTAGCATCCAGTGAAAATAAATTTAAATTTTATTCAGAATGTTAATCCCTCCAATTTAGGCAAATAGATAAGATGTGATCCTGCAATGCATTCTCAGGCAACCCTCTATCCACTTCAATGAAACTTTCGATTGAGTAAATGCAAGATCAGACTCAGCGTTTGCAATTCATCTTCGATTATTTTATAAAGCTGCACTACATTCAATTCTGTGCGAGGGAAAAGCATTTATCTTGGCTAAGTAAAAGTAAAATCTTACTGGTTTTAACATGTTTTTGCCGGACAAACCCTGTATATATGCATGCCAGTCATGCACACACTACACACATTAATATATATATATGCGTAGCTAACGCTAAATTACACGTACTAGTTGTGTATTATAAAACCAAATCACAATCAGAAAATGGATATAGACAAAATGTTTAACTATTATAAGGCTAAAGACAATACATGGGCACACTATTTCCTCTTTTTAAAAAAATTCTAAATAAAGCAATATAAAGGGAATTAAAGTTTCAAAATAAAATCCTGATCACTCCTACAGGGAGATATAATCCATCCTTCTTTAAAAAGGAGAAAGTAATCCCTATTATTTGATGGTCTCAGGACATAGACTAATCCCCATATGTTTTGTTTGGTCTTTTTCTTAATACTGGAACAAGCTCTATTATGCAGGAATTCTAAAAGTGCAAGCAGGCAAAAATTGCAAATTTACCAGTACTCTTTCAGAGAGAACACCTGCATCTGTCACTTTCACAGCAGGCGAACAATAGCAGCTACAATACAGACAACAATTTCACACAATCTCCATTTAGCCATACTCTGCTCTAACTGATAAACTGGCAGCTCTTTGAAAACACAGACAGATGTTCCTTGTAACACCAGAATCAGCATCTGCTTTCTTGCTGTTGTATTCTCAGACTCCTGATGTCTGTTGCAACCAGAACACTGTTTACTCTGTATTCTTTACAGAGCACAGCAGAGGAAAGTGGAAGAAAATGAGGAGTTACAGAACTCAGTCATCAAAGGACAAAGAATAGTGATACTATACTCCAGGCAGAAATTCAGGCTAGAGAAATCTATTGTTGAGACCTTTATAAAATTCAATGTTTGACAATCACATTACTTGTATTTCTATATAAATTTTCAACAGTTGCACACAAAAGCCCCTGATAATGTTTCTTAAACTATTTTTAGCGTCACATATTAAATTGTTTCCCCACATTGTTTTGTCTTTGGCCGTTTTGTATATTTATAAAAGATGCTCAGAATCAAAGTTCTACTCATGAATTAAGTTGTATTTTTGTATCAAAAATTTGTAAGTATCCATATTTAATCTTTAAATAGACAAAAGTAGCACAACCGGCTAATAAACTGGGGGATTCAGTATAAAAATACTTTAGAAAGGACACACACCCATGGTGGGTATGGTTAAAATGCAACATCCTTCAGCATAGTACCATCTGGAAAATCTTAATTTCTATAGTAGATAGATTTATTCTTTCTGGAAAACCAGTCTGTGCGCGCACAGATTTGATTACAGTCAGTTTCACAGTAATTTCCATGTCTGGTTCCTCAACACACACCACTCCGCAGCTCCCAGTAGACAGGTTTATAAATATGTGTCTCCTGAAGTATGAAATGACAGTGATTGTGTCACCTGCCTTCTGCAAAGGTAAGAATACTGACAATCTGCCAACCTTGACAGTAAATGTCTAAACCCCTCATCATCATCAACAGTCACTTATGGGTCTCTCTCTTAGGTGTACAATCAAAGCAACTGCTGATCTTTCATTTTTCAACTTTTAAAAACAGTTATCACTTAAATCCATTCAAGATGGATGTTAACACGTCTGAGGCGTGTCAGCAAGGTTCTCTCCACTAGAAATGTCACCACCAGCATACTGCCATCTCTCAAGGGTTGAGCTATAGCCGTCTCTTATCCCCATTCCCAAGGAACCAAGGAAGGGGTTGGGGACCTGCTGCCCACTTCCAGGGTGCAGCACGGAGCCAGGACAGGCAGGCTGCCTGCCTTAGTCCTGCTGCGCCAGTGACCAGGTAAGCCTGTGTGTCAGCCCCTTGCTCGAGTCTCTTCCTGGATCCCAAACCTCTCACTCCAGCCCTTCCCAGAGCCCACACCTCCAGTCCATCCCAGAGCCCTCACCCGCACTGTACCCCAACTACCTGCTCCAGCCCGGAGCCCCCTCCTGCATCTTGAACCCGTCATTTCTGGCCCCACCCCAGAGCTTGCACCCCCATTGAGACCCCTCACCCCCTCCTAAACCCCAAACCCCTGGCCAGTGAAAGTGAGTGAGGGTGGGGGAAAGCAAACCACTGAGGGAGGGGGAATGTAGTGAGCAAGGGCATGGCCTCGGGAAAGGGGCAGGGCTAGGGTGTTCAGTTTTGTGCCAATAGAAAGTTGGCAAGCCTAGGAGCTGCATGCCCCAGAGCCGGTTCTTTTCCAATCCTGCCTGCCTCTTTTCCTACCAGGAGAGAGGCAATCCCGCCCCAGAAGGGGAAACTTAGCTGAACGGACAATCTTCCCAGAATCAAAGGTAACCCTGGGACTCTTCTGGGAATTAGTCAGACAAACTACCTAACTGAATTGTTGGTCTAAAATTTTGAAAGAAAATGTGCAATTTCCCCTCAGAAAAGCTCTGCAGCAGGCAGGACTGACTAAGTGACCTGGTGCCACCACTGTGCCTGTGGGTACAGAAAAAAATGGGATGAACTTCAGGAGGCAGCCTGCTGCTAATGATGGATAGGTCTGGTTCTACCCCCCAAGCTGCAAGCAGGCTGAAGTACCCATTGTAACAGAACTGTGGCTCTCAGTCAGGAGGAAGAAGAAAACCTTACACAAAGCAAACAAACTTTTCAAACTTCAACATAGTAATCCCCAAACGCCTGGGAGAATGTTCAGCAAGCCCCAAAAAATAACAAACCCGGGTTCTGGTGGATCAGGAGAGCAAATTTCAAAGTCTCGATCTCTCCCTTTGTTTTAAAACAATAGAGGTCCAGCTCAGCCACAGTCTCTGATCTCAACTCTTATAAGATGTCAGGAAAGAGGGGTGGCTTCTCTCAGATAACTGTTCTCAAACCAATTTAGGTCTTTATAAATTGAATTCCATTCAGAATTTTACATGCAACCAAGTTCAGTTCCCAGAGCATTAGTGACAGGATTTTGTGGTGCAGTGCTGAAACTGACTAGTTTTTTCCATCCTCTTCTTACCTGAATAAATAGTATTTGGATAAATATAAAGACTTTTTTTCCAGACATCATTCCATTTTGCTTCATCCTCCCCAAGCAAGACTAATCCTTCTTCTCAGATGACAGAGATCTAACAAAGGGTTCCTGCTGCTTTTAAAATGTTTTTCTAGTCTTCCAGGTAAAAGATTTATCTATTAACAAAAGTTTGCCAAAGGAGTTAATTGAAATAAGTAGACAAACTCTTATCCCTTGCAAATTACTGATACAGAGAAACCTTTGATCCTGAAAGCAATGGAAACCCACAGAAATGCCTTTATACTAAACCAGTATGCCACAGGCAGGGAAACATGCATACAATTGGTTACCAGGATGAGAGTTTCCAACTGAATATACTGAGTGAAATTCTGCTCTCACTTACGCCAATATAAATCCAGAGCAACACTTTTGATTTTAGCTGAGTTAATCCAGTGTTACACCAATGTAAACAAGCACAGAATTTAGTTCAATTGTGCCAGCACATATCCATCTCTGGGTCTGTATGCCCATCATCTTTCGTAACAAATTCTGACAGCAGTTAAGTAGATTGTACCAAAAACTTAAAATCCTTGAGACACTATGTAAAAACTGCAGAAGTGACAAAGAGTCCTGTGACACCTTAAAGACTAACTAAGTCTTAGGGCTTGTCTTCACTACCGCGGGGAAAGATTGATTTTATGGCAATCGATTTATCGCATCTTGTGAGGACGCGATAAATCGATCACCAGTGCTGCCCCCGTCGACTCCGGAACTCCAGCTCCCCCGGAGGAGTAAGCCGGAGTCGATGGGGGAGGACGCCGCCGACTGCCCTCGCCGTGAGGTAAGTCAGCTGCAGATATGCAAAGTTCAGCTACGTGATTCACATAGCTGAAGTTGCGTATCTGCAGTCGATCCCCCTCCCTAGTGAAGACCAGCCCTTTGTTAGTCTTTAAGGTGCCACAGGACTCTGTCACTTCTGCAATTCCAGACTAACGCGGCTACCCCGCTGATTCGATGTAAAAACTGTTCCTGTTACCCAGTACAGAAGCAAAAGCAGCTACATTTCAGCTGCAATGAGAAACAAAATTAGATTCCACTAAGGGTTCTCTTAAAGCATGCAATCAATAAATATTGACCCCTTACAACAAATGTAACCTATATATGACCATGTTCTAACAACTTCCTGTTGAGAGAGGGCCAGATAGTCTCTCTCCATTGCTTCTTAACTGGTAAAATATTTAAACAGCCTGAATGATCACCAAAAATCCCCATATGTTTAATCATTAACATTTGCAGTCTGAGACAAGGATAAGCCTCAAAACTAGTGAGTGGCTGTTTATGGTCCATTTCTTTTGAAGTGGAAATGTGTACAGTACCCACAAAAACTGGCTACATTTACCTATCCAGTAAAATAATTTTTAAAAACCTAAAATTCGTAATTAGCAACTAAAAACCTGGTGCCCAGTGCAGCTTCTGATCCTTCATGCTAAGAGACCGACAAACATATTTTTTGATTAAAAGTCACTTTTGCACATACCTAACAGAAAATTACTAAAAAGGTTACTACCAGTGAGGCATCTTGCTTCTGAATTCTGCAAATACCAGAGAGCACAAGTTCATGTTATGAATTCAGGATTAGATCACTACATTTCAAAAACTTGCTTATCTTGTTTATCACAGTCTTTGGGCCAAATCTGCAGCTGGTGTAAACAGCATAGCTCCAAGTAAACAGCGCTAAGCAGTCAGTGTGAAATGATGGGTACTGTCACGCCATAGATCAATTTTACCTTTAGCACCAGCAACTGTAAATAAATCAAAGTTGCTTTCCTTTGAAGTGCAGTAAAAAGCATTCAGAAATGCTGACTACCCTCCCACCCCATCAATTTCTACTAGAGCTCTGGCAGACATTCTGCACTTTTAAAAATTAAGCCCTGAATTCCTAGAAATACATTAAGATCATGCAAAAAGAAAAGTTTCTATCTCCATGACATACTTCTTCAAATACATCTATCACAAAATATTGAATAATTCCATTTTTTCTATTGTTATTGTGGGGTAACATTTTCAAACATACCTCAATACTTGTGGTACCAAATGGGACTTAGGTATCTCTGAAAATGTACCTCTCTAAGAGAACTGGATTTACTGGGAATTGTCTGGGATTTTACTCAAAGTACCAAATATTAAAACTTTAGATCTGTGAAAGAAAAATACAAAGGAGACAGAAGTAGGTCCAATAAATATATACAAGATGGGTGAGGTAATATCTCATTACATATTGTGATAAAGCTGCGACCCTGTCTCAGTGGGTCCGGCACTTCCTGGTGGATTACTTACACAGTCTCTGTTGTCTTCCAGTCTCAATGATTAGTTAGGGAGAGGAGGAGGGAGCCCAAACCCGCCCTCTACTCCAGGCTCCAGCCCAGGGGCCCTGATAATAGAAGATCTTGGTAGCTGACTTTTTGGAAACAGGATGAGTATGATTCACTGGGCCACTTCCCCACAGCAGACCCCACTTCCTCAGTTTCCACTTCACCCTTACCTCAGGGCCTCCTTCCCTGTGCCTTATAGGGTTTGTATTGCTCCATTTCTTCAGCAGCATGGCTTCCTCCCATAGCTTTTGAAAGACATGTCCCCACCTGACTACTTGGGAGGCTTTTAATAAGTTTCAGCCAGCCTCTGATTGGCTTCAGTTGTCCCAATCAACCTAGCTGTCTTCCATGCTTTCTGGAAGGATCTTAATTGGCTCCAGATGTCTTAACTGACCTGGAGCAACTGCCATTTGCTTACCCTGGTAACAGGGATTTGTTTAGCCTGGAGCTAATATATCTCTCTCCCACTACTTTCCTATAACCATCTGGCCTTTCACAATACATAAATCATTTTAATAAAAGTGCTCTATACTGCCTTGTCTTCATTTTAGTTTTACCACAAGGGAAACCAGGTGAGGACAGCACTACAGCCCTGCCCGTGGTTGATCTCACCTAGATTACCTCAAAGCAAAAGTAAAGTGCCTTGTCTCTACTATGTGTAAACCTCAAATTAATTAGCTACCCCACAGTAAAAAAATAACACCTTTTCCTACCAGTGAAGTCAAGAGCTAAGTGGAAAAATTCACTACTAAAAAAGAGTCAGTAGATTCCTCTTCCCACTTTTTGCTTTTTTAATTAAATATACATTAGATGAAGTCTGAAACTATGTTCATGTTGTGAACCTTAGCATGAACCTTAGGCCTTGGTTGAAATTTTTAACCTTTTATTTTCTTTTGCCCCTGCAATTCTCAATTTTAATAGATGTTTTTATTTGACTTTTTTTTTAAAAAAAACACATGACAAGTGTCAGATCAATTCATAAAATACTATATTACCTACTTTTCAAGTTGAGACTCCAGATGGGTCCCTCAAAGCAGGCTAAATTTAGATCAACACACTATATGATCTTTAATGCACAGCAGAACTCAGTACATTAGATTTTCTTCTGTAGCAATAAATCAGTTCAAGTTTTGTTATTTTACAGTACCACAGCAGAACTCAAAGAAAGCTCATTTGGCAGGGAGGGGCAAAAAAGATAAGCAGTAGAAAAGCAGTCAGAATTGCTGATATAAGAATCACAAGTAACAGGGAAAATATGATTCAAGCCCAAAGAGAATTCTGATGACATTACTGCAGTGTGCTTCTTGAGACCATGCCAAAAGCAGCACCCATGATAGACAATCCATGGAACAACACTGGCTACAATTCCAGAAAATACACCTTCTCTGCTGGACAAAAAGTTCATGTGCTATGTCTGTGAAGTGGTGTTTTTGTTTTGTTTTGTTTTGTTTTTAAGAGATCAAATATACATGGTGTAGAAAAGAATAGGATCAAAACTTAGTGGAAAGAGCTAAAAAAGAAGTACTCATTTATTAGTGTTTATTATTATAGAGTTGTATATCCAGAGGAAGTTACTTGAATACACAGCCTCGACTATTTTCATGTCCTGCAGCCTGCATTATCAGAGTTCAAACAAATTTTCAAAGGTTTTTAAAGACATTCATGTCCTTGTGAAAAAAAATTGTTTGCAGGGGGAAAATGCACATTGCTTGGGTTTACCAAGCATTTTGGTTTATTAGAGACTATGTAAACAGAGTTATACTGCATCTGTGTGTATCTGACCTTAGAAGCAAAAGAGAGAACCACAAAACAAATTAATCTACATGCACCTACCTCTATGACACACATTTTGAGACACAGCTAATGGGTATCCTAACTAACATACAGACAACCGTGCAGCACTGCCAGATTCCTATCAGTACTAAGGGAATTGACGGCCAGTCTGATTCTAGAGTTCCCAGAATAATTCATCCAAGGAGACTTCAATACCCATGTGTATTATGCCTTGAGAAAACCCCACAGTTCCAGGTGCACACTGGGAACCTCATCACACATGGACTACCTGAAACTTATGGACTGCTCACGGGGTGCACCGTTCACTCTGGTCTTGTGCCTCCTCCTGGTCACTCTAGGGGTTAGCTCTTGAGGTTCAGCCTCAGGAACTGCATTGTCCTTTTCACGACTCAGACTTCCAGCTACGTTACTCAGTGTTCCCCCCTTCTGGGGTAGCAAAGTCCCTTCTCCTAGAAGCCCTATGCAGCCTTCCTTCTCACTGCCCCATGGTGCCACTCCCTCAGAGGCTGGTAGGGAAACCCAGGCCCACTCTCTACTCCAGGTTCCAGTCCCGGAATGCTCAAACTCAGCAGTCCCAGGCTTTCCCCTCTCAGCCCTCATTGCTCTTTCCCTGTACTTCTTCCTAACTACCTCCCCTTCTCTCTCTGGGTGTACCAGCTCCAAAACCCTCCTCCTTTTTTCCAGGGAGTGACTACTACCTGCCTTCCTGCCGCCTTTTTAGCAGCCTTGTCTATTGCCAGCTAATTGCACAGCAGAACCTACTTCCAGCTAGTTCCGTGCTCCCTGGCTTTTCCTCCAGGTACAGTCTGTGGAGTTAATTGGCCTGCCTGGCCACCTTAGCCTGTCAGTTCTGCGTAGGGTGGTCACCCCATCACAGGACCCAGAGATTTTTCAGAGCATTCAGAGAAGAACGTTGAGCAGTTGTTATATACTACAAATACATTATCCACAATCACTAACATCCATACCTAAATGTCTGTCCCCTGCAATACTTCCACCGATCACTTTGGCATACTTACAGATGAAAAGAAAGCAGAAGATGAGTGTGCTGGTGGCACTAAGACGTGATCCAAGAGTGCCACACAAGGAATTAATGAAAAAGAGAGAAATTGTGCTTTATAATTATCTGATACGCACCAAGTAGGCATGGGCAAACTTTTTGGCCCAAGGGCCACATTGAGGTTAAAAATTGTATGAAGGGCTAGGTAAGGTAGGGTAGGGAAGCCTGGCTCCGCTCCCTATCTGACCCCCTCCCACTTAACTCCCCTCAGAACTCTCAACCCAACCAACTCCCCCTGCTCCCTGACCTCCTCCCGGGACCCCTTCCCCCCATCTAAGCTCCCCTGCTCCTTGTCCCCTGACTGCTCCCCTCCTGAAACCCCCACACCCTAACTGCCCCCGCAGAACCCCACCCTCTACCCAAGTCCCCCTACTCCCTATCCCCTGACTGCCTCGACCCCATCCACACACACACCCAACAGACCCCCGGGACTCCCTGCCCCTTAACCAAGGCCCTGGTCTGGCCCCGACCGCCTTACCACGCTGCTCAAACCCACCAGAGTGAGACACACTGCCTCGGCAGGGCTCACAGCCCTGCCCCCTTACCACACCGCTCAGAGTGACAGGAGCTCAGGCCCCACCAGAGCCAGCTCTGCCACTACAGTGATGCCCCACAGCAGCACACCAGAGTGCTGCCTGCACAGAGCGCTGAGGCTTCGGGGGAGGAACAGGAGCAGCCTCCCCAGCCGAAATCTCTAGGTCCAGTCAGGAAGGACTTACGGGTCAGATGTAGCCCATGGGCCATAGTTTGCCCACCCCTGTATTAAACTGATGGGTGCATTAGAAATGTGTATATATAGTATGGAGAAATGGTCAGGTCTATCTTATATTTTTATGGCAGCTGAAAAGGAGAACAGAGACCAGGAAGACGGAGAGGGGACTTAATACTGAGTTCATCAAGATTTTTGCATAACTATTTTTGAACTTTTTTTAAAAAAAAAAAAAAAAATCCTGCCAACCAAATAAGAAGTATCTGCCCATGAAACAAGTCTCGAACCTTTTTAATCATACTGGAAAATTAAATACAGTATCTTTATAATTCCACTTGAGAGACTTTCCACATTGGATCCAACACTTTAATAAGTATTTTCACATTATAATTAAAAACTCTGAATTTCTAAAACTTGCAGAATTGATTTTCTTATCACATACATGTACACACAGAGTTTGTGTTACTTGTGTCCATTATGTTGAGTGGAAACTGTCACTTTTCACTTCATTTCCCATTAGTCTGCATACCACCTTTCTATTCCAACCCCATATCCCGTCAGGCGCTCGTAACCCTATTAATCTCACTGCCAAATGGGCAGTCACTGTCTTTCAACACTCAGGATAATCAGTCTCCTTTTATTTCAGAAAGGGATTCATATTCAGTACAAACTTACAATAGAAGCAATGCTCTCTAGATGAAGACTCTTTAGAGCTATTCCTAGGTTTATATAGTTGAGCCTGTGTGGCCTTCCTATAAAGATAGCCAGCTGGCATTTAAAATTAAAATAAAACCAACTTCATCTCAGTCAATTCAATACCGCATGGCTCCTTTGCGCAAAAGAATCAAGACAATTTAATTTAATACTGGTTAGTAACCTTTCCTCAAACAGAAATGCAAGAACATGTATTGTTTCTAGGTTCTGCACTTAACACCATACATAGTTCACTTTTTTAGGGAACTGTTTCATTATTCTCCAACAACTGTGGTTCTCGTGAGAGAATCTGTATATTAAACATTTACATACCCTAGAAAATACATTTAGTAGATATTATCTACCTTAATTCTATTTTAGGCCACATGTATATATTTGGTTTTTGTTCATTTTAGGTTTCCGGTATTGGGTGGCATTTATGTAACCGGAAACCTACTGACCGCTATATTTACCTACATCCCTCTAGCTTCCATCCAGGACACACCACACAATCCATTGTCTACAGCCAAGCTCTAAGCTATAACCACATTTGCTCCAATCGGACAAACACCTACAAGATCTCTATCAAGCATTCTTAAAACTACAATATCCACCTGCTGAAGTGAAAAAACAGATTGACAGAGACAGAAGAGTACCCAGAAGTCACCTACTACAGGACAGGCCCAACAAAGAAAATAACAGAACGCCACTCGCCGTCACCTTCAGCCCTCAACTAAAACGCATCATCAAAGATCTACAACCTATCCTGAAAGACAATCCCTCACTCACAGTACTTGGGAGACAGACCAGTCCTCGCTTAAAGACAGCCCCCCAACCTGAAGCAAATACGCACCAACAACAACACACCACACAACAAGAACACTAACCCAGGAACTTATCCTTACAACAAAACCTGATGCCAACTCTGTCCACATATCTATTCAAGTGACACCATTATAGGACCTAGTCACATCAGCCACACTATCAGGGGCTCGTTCACCTGCACATCTACCAATGTGATATATGCCATCATATGCCAGCAGTGCCCCTCTACCATGCACATTGGCCAAACCGGACAGTATCTACGCAAAAGAATAAATGGACACAAATCTGACATCAGGAATCATAACATTCAAAAACCAGTAGGAGAACACTTCAACTTCTCTGGTCACTCAATAACAGACTTGAAGGTGACAATTTTACAACAGAAAAACTCCAAAACCAGACTCTAATGAGAAGCTGCTGAACTGGAATCAATTTGCAAATTGGATACCATTAACTTAGGTTTGAATAGAGCCTGGGAGTGGCTGGGTCATTACATTTCCCCATGTTAAGTATCCTTACACCTTCTTGTCAACTGCCGAATATGGGCCATTTTGATTATCACTACAAAAGTTTTTCTTCCTCCTGCTGATAATAGCTAATCTTAATTAAATAGCCTCTTAGAATTGGTATGGCAACTTCCACTTTTTCATGTTCTCTGTATGTATATATATATATCTTCCTGCTATATGTTCCATTCTATGCATCTGATGAAGTGGGCTGTAGCCTACAAAAGCTTATTCTTAAATACATTTGTTAGTCTCGAAGGTGCCGCAAGTACTCCTGTTCTTGTGGATGCAGATGAACATAGCTGCTGCGCAGAAACCTGTCACCTTGGGTAGTTATTTAAAACCATCCAAGGTGCACCAGAGTGTCTCCATATTTAAAAGAGAGTTAATAACTGCCTACTTCATTCATTGTTTGTAAAGCATATTGAGATCCTCAGCTTGAAAGATGCTATAAAACATTATTGCTTTAGCAGTATCCTGGACAGAGCGCTAGAGACTTGAAAGGAAATTCCCTTTCTATTGGTTGCATCACAACACTCTCTACAGGATAAAGGCCCATAAATAGGAAATGCCATATGACTTCTAATATCCCTCCTTTGAAAAAAAAAGGATCACTGCTATTAGGTTAGCAAGCATATTATGCACTGTGCTATACTCTTACAGCAGAGGCCACAGGGAAAACAGTCAAAACAAAACAAAAAAGATCATAAAAAGTTAAACAAAAAAAAACCACCCATAGGAAAGAGCCACAACTCTTAACATGAACAAATCAGAGTTTCTCTTTTTCTCTAATTTAGAGAGTCCCATACAATGAAAAATTCTCTAGAACCAAGAGGTCCAAGTGGCTCACTATCATCTTACTTTGAAAGTCATTGAGAGGATGAAGGAATACTGCAAACTCAGGCCTTGGTTACACTGGCACTTTATAGCGCTATAAAGCTGCCAGGAGCGCTATAACTTACTACCCGTCCAGACTGGTGTGGCACGTAGAGCGCTATAAGTCCACAGTGGTAGTGATTCTGGTAATCCTCCCTTGTCAGAGGATTAACAGCTGTTGCTTATTGGGTGATACGCTTTAGCTCCAGTGTAAATGGGTAGTAACAATACTGTACGTTGAGTGATCTCTGGAAATGCCCCTACGCTATTTAAGTCAATTGACCACTCTTCCCTTTGTTTTGAACTCGGCTGGAGGAATGCGGAAGTACGTTTTCAGAGCTTATCTGTAACTCAGCAAATCAACAATGCAAATGTTTAGCGAGTGAGTGAGAAGCAGAAAATTAGTAGGCTCTGCATTTTAAAGAGAGTGTGCTGACATATTCTCAGCACTCCAAAAATCCACTCGCTCTCTCCCTCCGCATACACGCAACACACTCCATCCCACCCCCCTCATTTGAAAAGCACGTTGCAGCCAGCTGAATGCTGGGATAGCTGCCCATAATGCACCACTCCCCGTGCCGCTGCAAGTACCACTGCAAGTGCCACAAATGCCACCACACCACTGCTCATTGCCAGTGCTCAATGCCAGTGCTGCTCAATGCCAATGCTGAAACCACTGAGCTATCCCTCCCGCCCAAATCACATATACATGTACAATAACAAATCAATTTTAAAATGTTTATTAAGCAACAAACCTTATTATATTTGCAGGCAATAGTGGATCACTTAGCAGCCTGCCCTTAAAATAATATTTTAAAAATCACCCTCCATTTTATATGGAGCAAGAGTCCATTGTCTACTTCCTGCTACAAACACACACAGGTGTCTGGCTTTCAACCAAAGAGTCCAGTTTTAAGGGGATCTGTACAGGTCCCTCTTCAGAAGTATTGACTAGACACCAAAAGCCCAGTTACCATAATTCCACTCTCTCTCTCTCTCTCCCCCTTACACACACACACACACATACACACACAGAGAGAGAGAGCCGGGGAGTAGCAAAGCTGGAAGCACTCCAGCTGCTAGTCCTGGCTAAACTGGGGAAGGGACACTTCCACTTCCACTTCCACTGAATGGGCTGCTCCCAGGGCTGGATCTCAGACCCACCTCCGGGAAACTTCACAGCTTCAGGAAACTCCCCCCTCTACTTTTTGCCTCCATCGTTCCCTGTGAACTCTTTGCCCCGGAGCCGCTGCTGGACTTAGCAGTAGACATAGTGTCCCCTTCAGGCTCAAAGACAGGTGCTGAAACAATTTGTATACTGGGGGTGCTGAGAGCCATTGAACCAAACTGTAAACCCTGGATATGATGAAAACCACTTCAAGCCAGGGAGTGCTGTAGCATCCCCCAAGCTCCTAGTTCTAGCACCTATGGTCTCAAAAACGTTGACCATAGCTATAGTGGTCACTTTTGAGAAATTGGAAAGTTGGCAACTCTACACCATTCGTCGAACTGAGCTGAAGAATAATACTGGTACACAGATTGAAGTAAATAAAAGGAAGCCAAAATGGCTTACCATGAAAAAGAACATATAGCTTAAACATATGGAAAAGACCAAATCATTACAAAAAGAAGTTTAGCTTCCAAGTTTTTAAGAGGACATAATAAATAACAGATCTCAACAACACTATGAGTCCTATCCAGGAAAATGTATATATGCAGACTCCTAGCCCACACCATTCCCCCACCGCTCCCCACCACACCCCACCTCCAGGTCCCAGATGACAACTATGAAGCAGCAAGCCGGTTCAGAGAAAAGCTCAGATTGCCACACAAGGCCAGAAAAATAAATGCAGGCACTCAGCAAGAAGTGGCATAGTTGCTCAAGGCTGGAATATATACACTAGTCAACTAACCCAAGCACTGCCGCCAGTTCTGGATCAGTATCTCTCTTCCTTGCAAAGCATTTAAAGACAGACAGCTGCCTGTTATAAACCACTTTAGCTCCAATGAGGGAAAAAAGATCAATTCCAAGTCCAGACATTTGTTCATTGCTTGTTCTTTGAACTTAAAAATAATGGCTCAGGATTGATGAGATCTCCCCACTCCCAGTCAAAGGCATGGATGGGTAGTGGGTGTTGACAAACCTGCTACATCCTGGTAACTGGGCAGCCCCACCACAGCCTGAACAAACATACACAGGCTGAAGTGCAAGCAGAGTGGAGAAACTGATGGACTCATGATGAAAGGGAATGTTTATTCCTCCATACTAAACGGAGAAAAAGAGGGCCTGAAATCTTTGATCAAATGGCCACTCTTTTCTATCTGGCTCACAGCTATGGAGTGACAATGCAACTGCATTGCACCTTTAGAAGTCTTTTTAAAAACAGGGGGAAGGCCATTGCATGAAGCTGAACTCACCAAAAACTCACTGTGGTAGTATGGGAGCCCCTCAGGAAATGGAACAGCCTCTGTGGCATAGACACATCTGGGCTGAACATACCCGTACATAGCAATTTTTCTCTTTAAATATTTATTTTAGTACACTTTCTGAAAGCTCAAATAAAGTATTTATGTAAAGAATGTATAAACGCCAAGTCTTAGTTTATCTTCTGAAAACCTTGCTTTTCTATGCAAAGAAAAAGAGACACTATAAAAAACTATATAACACACAAGGCAGCTTACCTTGTGAAATATATACCACTCATCAGTACCACATTCAAATTTTGAGTTCCTCTCACCTAATGCTCAAAACACAAAAACAAACTCTTAATGTGAAAATATTAAACATATGTAGAGCTATACATTGAAGCCTGTAGCGTTTTCATATACAATGTATACTTTAAAGACAAGACAGAAATGGCACTAAAATATAAAAGTTTAACTTTTATATTATTAAGGCTTGATACTGCCATTAAGATACTATATTGCACAAGCACTAAATTAACTTTAAAAAAAAAGTAGCTTCACGTATATATTCCAAAGAGTTTTATATGATTTAAGAAACAACAGGAAGCTAAATCCAGTTGACTGAAAGCATATACAACTAATCAATTTTGGTTCTGAGAAAACAAAGCACCTGTATCAAAAGGAGCAAGGATGTGATGTGACAAAGGTGACAATATGAAGTTATCAGAAGTGAACCACAGACTGGAGGTGAACAGATACAAAGCCTTTTCTAAAGATAAGACACTAATTTCAATGGGAGCCTAGTGAACAAGCTACTTAGGCAGCAAGTAGGACATGCCATGTTTGCAGCATCATACATGAAGCTGAGATGCCCAAAGGTATCCAAATGCAACATAGCACTTCTATAACCACAGAGCAAGGCTTACGGAAAATACAGAGAGGGGAAACATGTAGCTTCAAGATGACCACAATACCAGAACTGAGAGTCCTAATGCCAGCTCTGACATTCACTCTCCCTTTAGCCTTAGAGAGTCACTTATTCCTATCTCAGTTTCCCCTTCTCTATAATGGGGACAATACTTTTCACACAGGAATGTTGTGAAAAAATAATTAATACCTGTAAAGTGTCATGGAAGTGGTGGCTTATTCTTCATTAATTAGTTTAGGTGATCTTTTAAGCCATTTTTTTTACTAACCAAGCTCATTTTATTTGCCATGTTTATTTTTAAAAGAAACAAAAATTTTACCTTAACTGTCTCTTCTCTGAATAACAATAGGTTTTCTCCAGTCTGAGGTTTTACAGGCACGGTCAGAATTGTCAACTGTAGACTAAGATGTTATCTACACTGGGACACTTGAAAATTTATCCAAATTAATTACTGGTGTGAATTTAAAATTGATTAGGCAAACTTCATTAAACCCTTATGTGGACATGCTCATTCAAAATTGAAGACCTCTGAATTTGGTTTAGCTTAATTAATTCAATTCTCAGGAAAACCAATCACAAAAGGAAACTTCAAGCTGAAACATGCTTAAAGTATCAATTAGGTTGTCAATTAATCACAGTTAACTCATGCGATTAACTCAAAAAAATGAATTGCAGTTTTAATCGCACTGTTAAACAACAGAATACCAACTGAAATTCATTAAATATTTTGGATGTTTTTCTACATTTTCATATATATTGTATTCTGTGTTGTAATTGAAATCAAAGTGTATATCATATTTCATTACAAATATTTGCACTGTAAAAATGATAAACAGAAATAGTATTCTTCAATTCATCTCATACAAGTACTATAGTGCAATCTCTTTGCTGTGAAAGTGCAATTTACAATATAGACTTTTTTTGTTACATAACTGCACTCCAAAACAAAACAACAGTTAAACTTTCACTTACAAATTATGTTCATAATCAAATTCCTACTGCATGGGCTGTAAAAATCCATGGTGACCCAGGGCATGATTGACAGAGAGATTTTCCTTCTTTGGCCCACCATTATGACCCTCCTAACCTGAGTGATATTGTTTTCTATTTTTCAAAAAGCACCAGATTTGTTTTCCAATTGTTTTGGAGAATTTTTAAAAATTGTTTTCCTATGCTTACATGTTATGTACATTAATTGATCCTAGGGCTGACAAGTGATTAAAAAAATCATAATTAATAATGTGATTAGAAAAATTAATCACAATTAATTGCACTGTTAAACAATAGAATACCATTTATTTAAATATTTTTGGATTTTTTTATGTTTTCAAATATATTGATTTCTGTTACCACACAGAATACAAAGTGTACAGTGCTCATTTATTTTTATTACAAATATTTGCACTGTAAAAACAAAATAAATATTATTTTTCAATTCTCCTAAAACAAGTACTATAGGGCAATTTCTTTATCATGAAAGCTGAACTTACAAGTATAGAATTACGTACAAAAAAAACTACATTCAAAAATAAAACAATGTAAAATTTTAAAGCCTGAAAATCTACTCAATCCTACTTCTTGTTCAGCCAATCTCTCAGACAAACAAGTTTGTTTACATTTACAGAAGATACTGCTGCCCGCTTCAACCACCATTCCAGGGGACATGAGTCCATGCTGGTGTAGACTCAATAAACCGATCACTGAGCGCTCTCCTCATGGACTCCAGAACTCCACCGCCACGAGAGGCAGAAGCGGAGTCGACAGTGGAGCGGCAGCAGTCGACTCGCTACTGTAAGAACGCCGAGGTAAGTTGACCTAAGATACGTCGACTTCATCTATGCTATTCGCGTAGATAAAGTTGCGTCTTTTAGGTCGACTGTCCCCACTAGTGTAGACCTGGCCTTTGTCACTACTCTGGAGGTTGAACCTCAGAGAATTCCCCATACATACTGACACGAAAATGAATTAAGAAATATCTGAAATGTAAGAAGGGGGAAAAATAAAAGAGGAGAGACTTCCATACTAAATAAGATTTCACACAAGGGATGGAGAAAATAAGTTAACATAGCCATGTCAGGATTATAAGCATAATGAGCTATTTTCTTAATGAGACAACTTGTATTATTTCATTTGGAGTTTCATTTGGCTGAAATCAAACATCATAATTTGCAGCTGACGCCAACTGGCAAGAGACAGACAAATGTTTATGGGTTTTTTTGTTTCGTTAAAAGTACTTCTGTCTTAAATTATAAAGAAAAAGAATAGGAGACATTTGGCTCATAAAGTACAACTTTTTGCCGACATTACCCTGAATCCTTAACTCTAAACAGATTGATGCTTACAAGCTTTAAAATTCAAAGAGAGAGACACACAAAATTATAGTTTTCCTCATTGAAATCTGTATTTTATAAATTGGCATTAGTAGGAAATTATCTCTGGAAATTTAAATACAAACTGACAATAATATTGGATGTCCTCTTTGAGTAGCTCCCCCATCTCAGTATTAAAAGGATATGCTCAAACTCTCAATAGTTCAGTGGTTTCACCCTTTAATACAGAATAAAATGTACTTGTATAGCACAAAAATCTGTAAGTACTTTATTTAATAAATTTGTATAAGTCTCAGCATGCACGCAAGACAGCTATGCATTACATAGTATCACTTTAGCACCACTGAAATGCAATTATCTCTGGGATGGAATACAGCCAGCTATTTAAATAAGAAAACTATATAGCAGTTTTGGGCAGGAAATGAAAAATACCCTACCCAAATAAAACTACAGGGAGATTTAGATAAAGTTTAATTAACCAAGCCGTAATTTATCTGAAATGCAAAATTATCCTTTTCTATTCAGTTTCAAATATGACTCTCATCACTGCAGTATTTGAGTAACTGAAACATAGAGAGATGGAGCCCAACACCTCCCTATTAGGAGTCATACTACCCTCCCATTGGTCATCTACTGGAGTCACCTGAGGAGGAAAGAGGGTAGGCATCTCTACAGAGCATTACCCCAAACCTCTTGGCAGGGACCACTTGCCCTAATCTACCCAAATACTAGCAATCAGGTACATTTGTCCAAACCCAGATTATAGCTCTTTGACTTTCATGGCTGGTTTAAAGCAAGTGATCTACATGCTGAGAAAGGTATTTTGCACTAGGATTCCCCATCTGGTAATGTGTCGTTCTCTCTTACCCCTGTAAACAGTATCTCCATGAAAAGCATCAGTTCCAGGTGTCTCTCTTCTCTTCTTATAGTCAACTTTGATTTAAATTTTCTGTCTTGAAAGCTATAGCCTGCCATTGTCAAGATTATTTTTTAAATGTAAGACTCTAATTAGGGATGCAGTAAAGGGTGGAGGCTGAATGCCTAAGGAGTAACGAAACACAGAGTCTTAAACCTCCGGGTTGCTAGTTCAAATCTAGCCCTGAAAATTACTAATAGCTAAACAGCTGTTAGTGAAATAAGCATAGTTGTTATGGTGTAGCCTTCAATGCACAGGTATCCACATCACAGAAACCAGTGGCATAATTGACATGCTTGTTTGCTAACTCAAGAAAGGCTAAGGAGACTGAACTATCCTTTCATCCCTAGCGATATTCCTTTCACAGGAAGGCTGAGTCATGTTGATGGAAAAACACTGCTGCTCCTGTGCTTTTCCAGTTCTTTAGACAAACTGGACTTCAATTACCAGCACTATTAAATGAGCACCTTTTAAGAGTTTTAAATTAATATAAACTTATATTTAATCTTTAATGAGATTATAATTCATTATTTTGAGCTTTTATACTATATAAGTGATTCAATAAATCCTCATGCCTCCCTTTCAAACACTGAAGTTGATCACTCATTCTCAAGACCAAGATCCATGTGTGAACACACACAAATAAACTCAGGCCAGATGAGTCCATGTTGCCTAGAAGAATTAAGAAGCAAAGCAAATTACCAGATAGCATTGTTTCAACAGACAAACGATATCTTTTGTTGGCACTTCTCTACAGCATAAATCCCTACAGAATTTGTAATTCGGTCTGTAAATTATTTTCTATCACATAACAATTCTTCAAGAAAGTATCTCACGTACAAAAGACCATATAAGGAAATGCCCATAAGCACTGGGCACATTTGGAAGTATATGAGGAAGAATCAGAGTTAAGGTTGCCTTTGTAACCTTAACGCTGCAGATATTGTACTTCTGATTACTTCGTTTCTCAATCAGTATTAGACTAATGCCACTGTTTTATTTGTATGGTGTAGTTTTCACTACTGCAATTTTTTTATAATTCTGAGTGAAGTTTATAAAGCCACTCAAAATAGTGTGAAGGACTGCAGTCACACCTAAGATGTTTCTATCAGTTTGAGAGAGATGTCTTATTCCTATACTGGGCAATACCAGTAGAGACTTCACAATCTTTCCGATCAATTGAAACTTGTTGTGCGGGTTCACACCTGGGATGCCACCTGGAACTGAGGTACTTCTAGGCCCTCTGATTCAACAACCTGGACTCCCTCTCAGCACTGTGCTGTGGAGACAGGTTATAGACTGCTGTCAGTCCTACATTCCCACCAGTATTCACACAGGTAGGGCCACTCCCAGCTGCAGGTGCATGCAGGCTTTGGGATAAGCCAACAATAGAGAGGCTACAGCCAATCCCCAGCATCCCAGCCTAAGAGCTGTAGCATCTTGCCCTGGTCAAAATCCTGACCAGTAAGAATTTATTATTCAGTTTGCCTCTCCCTCAACGTGGAGAGAAATATGCACAATACACTGGACTTAACCAAGCTAGGATTTTCCCCAGATATTTCAGTCAAAGGCACACTGCTTTAGATTAAAACATAAAACAAGTTTATTAATTACAAAAGATAGATTTTAAGTGATTATGAGTGATAGCAAATAAAAGCGCAAACTAAGCCTAAAATACTAAAATGATTAGATATGTATTAGTAATTTCTCATCCTGACTAATAATACAAACAGGCTTGCAGATTCTCAAGGCACAAGCTGAACTTGCTTTGCAACTTGGGATCCCCATTCCCATTCCATGCCCTTTTTTTGCGAAGCTTCCCTCAGGAGTTGAATGGTGGGGCAATGAAGAACCACCAATGATGTCACTCCCTACCCTATATAGCTTTTCCATATCGCGGGAACCCTTTATTTCAAACTTGGTTCCTCAACCAGTTTGTGGAAAAATACAGGTACACAAAATGGAAATTAGTGTCCTGTGGTCTGATCACAGACCCTCGCATACTTTGCTGAGTCATAGCAGCCATTACTTACAGGCTGGCTGAAGCATTCTCAGGAAGGCTCACCGGGTGGGGGATAAGCTTCTCCCAAGGCCTATTGTTTCCTTTGACGGCCCATTACCTTGAACAGGCCCTTCCCAACCAGCTATTTAGACTGGAAGCATCTGTCCTAGTGAGTGTCACCCAAGTGTAACTACATATGAATACTGACTATGTATCTGCATTTCAAAACTTCAGATACAAAAGTCATACATGCACACAAAGAAGATAATCATATTCAGCAAATCACAACTTTTCCAATGACATCTTACATGACCCATCTTATACAAAATAATAATTACGCCAGAATCATATCATAGTATTACTGTGATGAATATGGGATGTAGTGTCACAATTGTGACCAGATTACAGGAAGACAAACAAAAAACAAGATAGAAAAATGGTGGAGAAGGAAATGCAATGTACAGGCAAGGTAGTCAGGATGATTGGAACAAGTATTGTTATTATTGTTAGTTCCAGTTCTTAATCAGGCATGGGATGGGAGGAGGGAGAGATATGTACACAGGTTTCTTGCCATTGACTATTTTTTTCCCCATTTTCTTTTCAACCTTTCCCTTTTAAGATGGATAGTTGGGCTCCATTCTGGCTGTTTTGCCAAAGCAACCACAAAACTATCTGAACTGGCCCTCTGAGAATTGCCCTTGCTAAGGGAAATCCACACATGGAGTAAAGCAACCAAAGTCTGCTCCTCCATCCAGTCCATGCTCAGGATGTGTTTCACGGGGTGAAATGACGACTTTGGCACCCTTGTGTTCTAGTGCAGCGTTTACCAATAAGTGTGCCATCAGGAATAAACAGATTTGCCCGGAATTTTGGAAAAGTCCCTTATTTTAATTAGTGCCAAAATCAAATTGCACTTTGTGCTGTTGCTCTTCAGGTATACGTGTGTGAGAAAGACGTTATACACACTACGCTCATATGACCTTGCCGTTCATGTGGTATCACATGGTAGTCACGTTTTCTTATCAATCATTTTGAATTGAAGACTCAAAAATGGACAAATATTGAAAGAAAACAGATTCTGGCACCTCCATGTCTACTTTCAGCGATGAAGCTGAACATGAACACAAGAAAGTCCAAGTGGTGAGGCAATGCTACTGTGAGAGTTATTGACAGGTAAACCCATCTTGACCTCTTCAACAATATCTTGTGTGTGGAGAGAAACTCTCAAGCCATCATCAGTGGTGCTATGTAAGTTAAAACAACACCTTACAACCAATCATCCATCCCTTGACAATAAGGGCAAGTATTTATTTGAGCGTTTGAGGGATCAAAATGATAAATACGTGCAAATGATGAAAGGCTGTGTAACAGTTTCTGATAAACCACTAGAAGCAAACTACTTCATTGCTGAGCTTGTAGTAAAGGCGAAAAAACCATATACGGTCACAGCATATTTTTAATTTTAATTTTCTTTTTTATTTAAGTGGCATCACTTCCGCAGCTCCCATTGGCTGGGAACAGCGAACAGCGGCCACAGGAAGCTGAGGGACTCTGTGCCTGCAGACGTTCCAGGTAAACAAAACAACAATGTATTAGATATTCAATTCAATGATTCCAGAGGGTTTAAAATCATCAAATTTTGGTGTAGATCCACTTATAAGCCAACCCTCGCTCTTTGATGCTTCACCTTTTTTACCAAAAATATTCAGCTTATAAATGAGTATATACGGTATGCCCTATTATTCTCAATATATTTAAAAACCAAGAGAATGAGTTGCCACATTTGAAACACAATTAAAATCCAGTTTCAATAAGTCAGCTGTAAATATGAAGTTATTTACAGTCTTTTCTGTGCACACTGAGGGACGAGTGTTATTAGATGGAGTTAATTTCGGATTACTGATTGCCAAGGCAGAAATTAATTTTATCGGGGGAGACACCTTACATAAATGCCACACTCTGACAGAGCTTGAATGAAATTAGGCAGTCTCAGTATGCATTATTCATAAAAGCCGTACTAAGTGTGTAGTGCACCAAATGTATTGTATTTTATGGCATAAAAAGAACCATCTTGTGAAACTTTTGACGCAAGTATTGCTCTTTGTTAAACCTCAGATTTAAAAGAAAAAATCCCTTCTGCCCATCTGAAAAGACCCCACAACGAAAAAAGTAGTTATAATAAACTACAAACTCTATGCTTGTAATGTATTTTTCCTTGCACACTTCCTTCCCCCAAATTGTTATTTTGCACAGACTGTATCAAAGGGACTTCTGTGTGCTAATGGCCAAAGTATAAAAAACAAAGATTCTCTCTGGGGTACTGCCGTTATCTGAAGACAAGTGATCTGAATGAAGATTTGCAAACTGTGTTACCAAACCACATGCACTTCAGCAAATTTGATGGTGTTTGATTACTTGCTTTTTCGGGTGGGAGGAGTCTTTCAAAAGACTCAATATTTCTAAAGTTCCTCCTAGAGGTGATCCCTGCTAATAGCAACTCATTGACCTATGTAAAATGAGTTGACTCTAAGAGCAACTGACTTGCCTAGAAAACAAACACTGTAAAAACTACAATCACAATTGGCACTAATTGGCATCCCTATCAGCAATCTCTGCAAAAGGATCAAATATGAAGACTGAATTATCCTCCCATCTTAGAGCTGATCTTTACAGGTTTGAAAACTGTGTGACGAAATTTGTCCAAGACAGCTGTCCTAGGCCTTGTCTACGTAGAAAAACTTCAGTCGTTTCCAAACGCAACTTTAGATAAACCACTATAGCATTTTGTTTAGATTAGGCCTGAATGCATCTGTTTGGCACAAACAAATAGGGCTACAATCACTAAGGCAGTCAGTATGACAGTTTTTCCACCACTAAACTCACAAGAAATTTTGTTTATTTTTAAATAACAAAAACCTCCTTAACAGAAGGGCTCAAGAAATTCATGGAATCAGAAGTACTCTTTCAAGGTGAAAGGAGCCAAGACCATACAACGCAACTTAATAAACTTAATTCATCTTGCTATTTGACTGGAAACTCATTAATTTTTTAAGAATTTAATGGTGTTATTTATCTGGAACAGACCATCAGTTTTCTTAATGACTGTATCAAACTATACATAAATATGAAACATAATGTGTCAGGTAGTAGTAAAAAAGATATAATTCATGAATTGTAACTATCTCACATAAAAATAAGGCATTTTTCAGTAAAGAACCTATAGTTATTACAGGTAAGACAAGACTCCAATGATGCTTCCAATATGTCAGATGACAGGATAGTACTGTCAGCAGGATAATTTGAAATGAGCGGGAAACTGATGTCTTCTGTGTTCATTTGTCATGGGGGCGATATCTGATCTGGCAGCAGGTTGCTACACAGCAGGATGTTTCTCCCAGGGTTATACATATTGCTTTTTGTTCAGTTTTCACTCTTCAAAAAAGAAGAGGAAAAATTCAAAAACCATATAAATGAAAGTAAATAGTAATAAATTTCACTGTACAACTCTTTACACACAAAGATGTACAACCCTTTTGGTTTCTTCCAAAAATTGATATCCAAAATCACCGTGAAGCTTTAAGCTGCAAAAGATATTGTGATTATTGACAAACGAAGATAAGGAAAATTGGGGAAGCCTCTCCCCAAATTTATCCTCCAAGGCTTTGCTTTCCACATTCCAGCCCCTTCCCCAAATTCCCGCCCCAGCCCTGCCTCTTCCCTGCTTCCTCCTCTGAGTGCACAGCATCACCCCTCTTTCCCCTCCCTCCGGGAACTTGTTATGCCATGAAACAGCTGTTTTGCTGCGGTAAGCACTGGGAGGTAGGTGGAGAAGCGGAGACACAGCACACTCTGCGGAAAAGGCAGAGGTGAGGTGAAGCTGGGGGTGGAGAGGAGAAATTGGCTGCTGCACCCACCAATTTTTCCCTGTGGATGCTCCAGCTCCAGAGTACCCATGGAGTCGGCGCCTATGCAGGCAATACTGGGGCAGTGCAGTGGCCCTTGCAGCTTTGTTTGGGCTTTCCAAACTCAATGTAAACTTGAAAGTTTGTCCAATAAAAGATATTACCTCACCCACCCCATCTACTCTATTAGCTGACTGCTTTGCTCTTATGTACATCAGCCACTATAGATGACCAAATACTCATACTTGTATTATTTATTAATTATAATAGCACATATAAGCTCCAATCCAAATACTCATGCTCTTATTATTTATTCATTATAATAGCACCTATAAGCTCCAATTGAGACAGGGCTCAGTTGAGCTTGGTACTGTAGTTACATATAGTGAGAAAAGTCCCTGCTCCAAAGAGCTGACAATCCAAATAGATAAAATGGACAGAAGAATGAAGAAGGTATATTTTCCCCAGCACTTTTCAGTATCAAGATGATCAATCTTTAGTCATCCAGCAACAAGAAACAGTTTTAGATGAGTCCCCTTCTCCAAATCTTGAATCTCCAGGCTAATATACATCAGTTTATAATGGAAATACTCAAAAACTTAGCTGAATAGTAATATCACCAATGCTGCCATCATTTCATTTGAGAGATCATGTATTATTAAGACAATTACAGCCTCTTCATGAATTAAAATTAATTTTAAAACATTAGCATTGCCTCTATTATTAAAAGTGTGCAAATCTCCACAATCTCAACAAAAAACAGTTCAACATTTAACACCTAGTTTGGGGGTTGTTTTTTGAAAGGGTGATGAATATGCTTTCTTTTCACACATCACACAATGATCCTGATGTTTTATAGCAGTGGTTCTCAAATTTTTTTTTTCACAGACCACTAGAAAATTGCTGAGCAAAAGTTTCAAAACATGGTTCTTTTTATGCCACGGACCACTGGTGGTCTGCAGACCACAGTTTGAGAACTTCTGTTCTATAGCAAATATTCTCAACCTTTTCTTGACTTAGGACCCATTTGTAAATCTTTATGGCCAGTCATGACCCAGTAAATAATGTTGGTGCAAAAAAAATCTGTTTACTAAATATTACACAACATATACATTAACTTTCTAAATACTAAATAAATGAATCATGTGTGCTATACTCCCTGGGCCCAGCTCCCTGCTCCCTATGTTGCAACCCTGGGATCACAGCAGTGCTCAGGTTTGGACCAGCCCCCTCCCTGCTGGACCCAATTTGTATGATTCATAGATTCCAAGGCCTGAAGAGATCACCTTGGTCATCTAGCCTGACCTCCTGTATATCACACGTCACAGAACGTCACCAAAATAATTCCTAGAGCATGTCATTTTAAAAGTATCCAATCGATTTAAAAATGGTCAATGATGGAATGGCATTGCAGCTCGGTGAATCGGGTCACAGTGCCACTCACTTAAACTTGGCGTGGTAGACCTTCTGTCACCTCCACTGAGGGGCAGCAGACCTGAGCACTGTGCATCCCCATGCATCAGGTCACCATGTCTGTAGTGGGGAGCCCAGCCCAGCCAGCCCCACTGGAACAGAGCTGCAGCAGCTGCCACTGCAGGGTGAGTGTGGGCTGGGTTCTGCAACTAACCCAGTCCCTCCAGGAGCAGGACCCAACTCTCTCCTCTCACTCTGCCTGCACCCCCATGACACTTTGACACATCCTGGTGACCCAGTTTTGGGTCACGACCCATGGGTAGAGAAATCCTGTTCCATTACTGATGTGCCGCACACAGTACACATAAAACTACAGGAACTCCTCATTTAAAGTTATCCCGGTTAACGTTTCGTTGTTACATTGCTGATCAATTACGGAACACGCTCGTTTAAAGTTGTACAATGCTCCCTTCTAACTTGTCAGCTGTCCAGCAGGCTATCAGTTGCTGGCAGTTTAGCTGTCCCTTCACCCACTGCCATGTGCTGCTCCTGCCCTCTGCCTTGGAGCTGCTCCCTGAGACTCCTGCTTGCTGGGGACAGGGGGTGGGGGCAGGGGAAGAAGAGGGGGACTAATGTCAGGATGTCTCCCTCCCCCCTGCTCCTGCACCCCGCTTACCCCATCTTTCATAGAGCAGGGGAGACATACCATGGAGGGAGCTGCTCCCTTGCTTATTTAATTAACAAGGCAGTGTACTTCTGACCCCACTCTTGATACCTAATTGAAAATGCGCATCTCTATCTCTCAAACAAACACCGGGAGAGTGTCTCTGTCCCTGTCTGCCCTCCCTCCTTTCCTGCTGCAGAGTGTGAGAGTTAACCCTTGAGAGCTCAGTTAATTACTACTTCATTTAGCAGGAAGGCATTCCCTGGGAAATATCCCACCCTCTGACTCCTCCACTTCGAACAAGCTTCACAATCATCATCACTGTGTACCAGTATTAAATTCAGAGGGGTAGCCGTATTAGTCTGGATCTGCAAAAGCGACAAAGAGTCTTGTCGCACCTTATAGACTAACAGATCTTAGGGATCATAAGCTTTCATGGGCTAAGACCCACTTCATCAGATGAATGTTGTGGACATTTCCAGAGGCAGGTGTGTGTGTGTGTGTATATATATATATACACATACACACACACACACACACATACATATACATACACACACATTCACACACACACATCTGATGAAGTAGGTCTTAGCCCACAAAAACTTATGATCCCTAAGATCTATTAGTCTATAAAGTGTGACAAAAGCCTTTGTCACTTTTAAAGTATTAAATTGTTTAAAACTTATACTCTGTGTGTGTGTGTGTGTGTGTGTGTGTGTGTATATATATATATATATTTGAATTTTTTTTCACCAGACAAAAGACATGTGTGTGTGTGTATGTCTTTTGTCTGGTGAAAAAAATTTCCCTGGAACCAAATCCCTCATTTACATTAATTCTTATGGGAAAATTAGATTAGCTTAACATCATTTGGCTTAAGGTCGCATTTTTCAGGAACATAACTACAACATTAAGTGAGGAGTTCCTATACAGAAAATACAGAGGTTGATATGTGAGAATAGTTTATCCTTCACATCCCTCAAGACATCTGACTTTTGAAAGAATGTATCTTCCTGTAAAAGTAATAGCCTCTAGTATGCAAAACAATGAAAGACTAGTTTAATAGTATTTGTTTTGTTTAGTGTCAACTATACAAAATACAGACAACCAAGGCAGCTCCTAACACAGAGTTTTCACTGAACCAATGGTGAGGCATTTAATAAATCATAGCAAGTTAAACACTGGTATACTACAGAACAACAGATGTAATTTCCATGACAGCAAGCCATAACTCGAAAAAGGATCAAAGCAATTACTATTTCCCTTTTTTCTTCCCCTCATCCTCATCCCGACATAAGACTTACCACTACAGTAGAAATGATGAGTGAATGCATGTGGCTGCATGTGCATGTTAGGGAGTTTGAGTACTTCCTTGTGGCTTGCTTTTAAATGTGTAAAATTACTAAGACTGAACACCACTTCATATATGTGAAGTATTAATAAGTTTTTCCTGAATGACAACTAAAGAAAGAAAAACTTTTTATTGCTATTTATATTGTATCCATTTCCACCCATTTCTCCCCCTTCTCTCCCCGCTACCCCATTTCCTGTAGTTTAGTTTAAACCAAAGCCTAGAAAACCAAAGGGGAGGGAGATATTGGAGGTGAGGAAGAAAGTGAACTTTGAAAGGAAATATGAATCTCTGCTTTCTAAAACACAGCATGGGAAAAGACTGAGACTACAAATGAGTGCCCAAGGCAGAAGCAGAATTCTGATAATACTGATACAGGGCATGGTTATCAACACACCATTAAACATCAGACAAAGTCTGGTTTTATTCATGGCTGCTTTATCAAGTTCTCAACATGTTGCTCTGAGACAGGAAAGCACGTATGTGAAGTTACACTCACCAGTCACTGATTGCAAGTAACACAACAAAATACATGAAAAATATAGAAAAGGCCTGGGAAGTGTGGGAAGGGATAATTCATATTGTTGTTTTTGTAACTCCCTTATTTCTCAGTCACTCCAGTTTAAACTTCACTCATTTTCATCACTTTCTCTGATATAATGATATTTCTGTGATCCTGTTAGATGGGCTTTTACTGTTCCTAAACTAATAAATACTGCAGTACAAAACAATCAAAAACATGTGCTTAAGTAAATTCAGTTATTTAACTTATAGCAATGTACATGATTCAATACATCACACAAACTAAATTCACCCAAACAGCCATCTGAACTGTGATTTTTCATTAATCACAGTATTACCCACAAAAACATAGCAGGATAAAGAAAAGCAGCTTGCAGATGTTTTGTTAGGTGAATGACAAAATCCCTAGCTAAATATTATATATATATATATATAATGTCTTCCATATTGTTACTTGTGCATTCATATATTTATAACACACAACAGCTCATACTGGAGAGACTGGCTTATTGTTGCAGAAAGCCCTTTCATTCCCAACCAGAAGTGTATGTGCCACGTTAAGGGCTTCTTCCCACTGAACAGCCAAAAGGATCACAGGGGAAAACAATGTACTCAGAGTCATTTTCCACGCTGGAGAGACACAGCAGGCAGCAGAGCAATAAAGCGAGTAGCAGATTTATCTGCTTGCTTTATGTATCACAGAGGGAAGGGGAACCGCTCCAGCAACGAGTCGTTATAGCCAGCGAGCTGAGCAGAAGCGCCCTATGCAACATTGCACGAGCCTCACACACAGCTTTACAATAAAGCAGTATGCAGCTGCAAAGTTTTATGCCAAGGGGTCATCCACCCAAGTCGTGACCTGAAGTTTGAGGAAAATGTGTTGAGAAGTTACCCCGTTTTGCCGGTTGTTGTTTTAAGGAGTGTCACGGGTTAGAAGAGGCTTTTAACTCGTTCCATCGCCCCTGCCCAAACCTGTTTATGGGATCCCCACTTTTTTTGTGCTGCAGCTGATTCCAATACACCAAAGCCTATAAACTGGCAGGATCGCTGTATCCCTCTGTCTCCTTCTCACCCACGCACAGTACCAAGCACTCGAGGTCTCTTTCAACATGCCAGTTTCTTCACACAGGAACTCGTGAGCCCCCAAACTCCCGTCTCCAACCACCAGCGACGTCAGTTTCGCGGCTAGAGAAAACCACATGCAGGGAAACTTGCCGCGTAAGTCGTCCCCACCCCCAGTTCTTCCCTGGTTTGCTAGTGGTGCAGCCAGGCTGCCCTCTGCCAGGGGTGCAGACACATGTAATGAATGGAAACGATCCCAACTGTTTCCCAACTTACCCGCCTGCCCCTTTGCAACTTCAGCGCTGCTGCTCCGCGGGCTGGTAATCCCCGGTGCCAGGCGGCACGGGGCGCTGGAAGTGCTCTCACTCCGGCTCCCCAGGCGCTGCCTCTGCCCCCCGCCCCCGGCGGCCGGGCTCCCCCGCCCCCAGTCGCACCCGGACCATTCACTGAGGCACGGGGCTGCGAGCTTAGCGCGGACCCTGCTGCTTCCCTGCGGAGGGAGGGAGGGAGGGAGCGAGGCTCTGCCCTGCCCTGGACCGGCCCACTCACACTGACGTCCCCCGCTCCGCCATCGCCTCCCCCAGCCAGGGCCAGACACAGGCGCGCCTGCCGGGCTGGGGAAGGGGCGGGGGAGAGCCGGGGAGGGGGCGCAGACAGGGGCAGGGAGGTGTAACGGGACAAGGGTTTCCTCGGGCTAGAGGAAGCGATGGGGCGTATCGCGGGGTCGGTGGAGTCCTGGGGCCATAGGCGGGATGGGGGTGTCCGGAGGTAGAAGGACTGAAAAGGGGTGTGCGGGTGACCTTGGGTAGAGAAGGTGCAATAACGGGGGTGCCCTAGTGCGGAATGGGGGATCTGGG
>ML677342.1:13069405-13142456 GCA_007922305.1 Dermatemys mawii
GGGGGGGAAGAAGGGGACGGGGTTGCCCTGCAGAGGAAATGGAGGCTCAGCAGAGTGGCCAGGGGAGAAGACGGCCTGGGGTGCCCCAAGAGGATCTTAAGCGTAGCGCTACGAGGAGCCCCTAGGTTCGCGGCGGGAGGGCGGTGCACGGGGCGGAGCGAGCCGGGCAGACACAATAAGGGTTCCCAGATGGAGCTGAGAAAAGGGCCGCGCGCCACGGGGCTTCGGGACTCCCAGGTTCGGCCTCGCCCACTCCCTAGCAACGTGTTGGCGAAGTGCTGCGGAGAAGAGAATCAGTCACGAGAGAACAGCCTGGAGGGAGGAAACCTTCCTCCCAGAGCGGGGACTTTGCAGAGAGTTCTCTCCCACCCCTGCCTCTTTTCATTGCCTAACGCAGGGGAGGGGTTGCCTGTTAAGTGCTGCTCAGAGAAGGGTGGCAAGCTCCTAAGGGTCCAAACCTGGATGCTTACCTAGGAATAACACTGGAGGAATTAATGTCCTCGCTCGGGCTACAGAGCACTCTGAGACAGCAACACAGAAGAGTTTGTAGAGCTCTATGCGGAGCCTGCTACTCCTTGGTCAGGGTGGGGTTTTTTAGTAACTTGTAATTAAATGTTGCAAAGCATTTTGGCTACTATTATTAAGCGTTGGTTCTGGGCTCTGCATTAGAAAGGACACAGAAGACTCAGTCCCTGTCCAAATGGACAATGCTATCTTGCTTACCTTTACTGCGCTGCAGAATCCCACTGATATCTATGAGACTATACAAGAATAAAGATATGCAGTGGTGACTGTTTGCAGGATTGCTCTTTAAGTGTGCACATAGCAACGGGGTAAGCCCTTTTGGGTGTAAACAACAGTAACCTAGTGCAGGGCTATCATATTTTTCAAAGGATCCTCAAACTGACCTCCATTTGTGCAATGATGACTTGCTGCACAAATAACAGAACATACCTCTGCAAAACCCATTTGTTCTTGATTTTTGTTTTACTTGTGCATGTAAATATACTAGCTTTTGCATGATTATTCATGCACACAAGAAACAATGTTTATAAATATATTCCCAAGGACTGCTGAGAGAAAGAGAGCTATGAACTAACTGCCTTATGTATCTCAATATGTAAACCCTGACACACAGTGACTATTTAAATATCAGCATTAGATTCAGCCCTCTTCCAGTTGGCATTGTTGAGAGTTTTGCCATTGAGTTCAATGGTAGCAAGATCAGATCCAATATTAGCAATTTCACTGCTGATCAGTTTGGTACAAAACTATTTATTTCTTAAAATGTATGTGGTAAAGAAATTTTACACCCTAATGAAAAGAACAGGAGTACTTGCAGCACCTTAGAGACTCACAATTTATTTCAGCATAAGCTTTCATAGGCTACAGACTATTTCATTGGATGCATAGAATGGAACACACAGTAGGAAGATACATATGTACACACAGAAAACATGAAAAGGTGGAAGTTGCCATACCAATTCTAAGAGGCTATTTAATTAAGATCAGCTATTATCAGCAAGAGAAAAAAAACTTTTGTAGTGATAATCAAGATGACCCATATCACACAGTTGACAAGAAGGTGTGAGGATAATTAATATGGTGAAATAGATTCAATTTGTGTAACGACCCAGCCATTCCCAGTCTCTATTTAACCCTAAATTGATGGTATCCAATTTGCAAATTAATTCCAATTCAGCAGCTTCTCATTGGAGTCTGTTTTTAAACTTTTCTGTTTTAAAATTGTCACCTTCAAGTCTGTTGTTGAGTGACCAGGGAGGTTGAAGTGTTCTCCTACTGGTTTTTTAATGTCATGATTCCTGATGTCAGATTTGTGTCCATTTATTCCATGTACACCCTAGATGGTTGATTTATGCTACTATAGTTATATTGCTATGTGATGGCTGAAATCTGAGAGGCGCTACTGCTGACACTTTGTGCTGGCATTGAAAGTCAGTGTGAGCTTTTCTCTCTCTAATTCCCCCACAGTGTTCTTGTGCCCTTTAAAATCCTAATAGAACATTTTTCTAGTTGTAAAGAGGAGCCCAATTTTAAAGAAACTGTGTCAAGATGACAGCACTTTTTTCAATAACTTTGCAAATCTTTTCCAAGATTTGTTTTTGTCTAACCTCAAGCACATACAGTCTGACCACTAATGACAATACTCAAAACTCGTGAAAATATGTGTAATGAAAAAGTTGTGTGAGGGTTCAGGCTAGAATGACCAGATGTCCTGATATTATCAGGACCATCCTGATATTAAGGGCTTTGTCTTATATAGGCAACTATACCCTCCTGATTTTTCACACTTGCTGTCTAGTCACCCTAGTTCAAGCTAATACTCACATGCTGGAACAGCCTTAACTTATTTTCTAGCCATTATACCACTTTAAAATAATTAATGGTGTTGCTATTCATTAACTATTGTGCCCATAATAATGGCAGAAACATATGGAATGTAAATTAATGTAAACCAGATTATACTTTATAGTAAACATTTTCTTGTGAACAGTTTCCCTGTTTCTGTTTGGGAAACAGACCAATATGATCCTGCAATGGGACATATTGCAATATTCCTCAAATACTCTGATTTTTGTTATATTGCCTTACGAACCTGAGGATAATTTTGAATACTCCTGAAGTTGGGAAACAGAGGTTGAGATATTTATTTACACTAGCCAGATAAAGTAATTTAGATAAAAAATACAATTTTACAGTATCCTAACATTTTAGTCTTAGATTTTTCTGTGATTTAAGGGTTGAGAACAAATTCTTCATTGTCTTGCACCATGTGTAGTCATTTATACTCATGCAATACCATTCTGATTTGACAGTGTTTTACATCTGTTTTACACTAGTGCAAATGACAATACACGGTGCAGAATAACCAAGAATCAAGTCCTATCTATGTATATATGTAGGCTCTTAAATCAGGCTTATTACCACACTTTGAGTCCTAGATCTTCAAAGGTGTTTAGGCATCTAACTTCTGGGCATTAGGTTCCTAAGTACTTCTAAGGATTTGGGCCTGAGAGGTATCATTTAACTTTGTTCATTGTGCCCTATTTTCCTGCTACTCTATAAATGCAGTAAAATATTTTCTGTTTTGTTTTGTTACTAGTGAAAGAGCTATTTGAATTTATATTTCAACTATGAGCATGAAATAGTTCTAAAGCAAATAAGAATGTTTCCTTAAAACATATTTTACTTCATTGTGCAACCTTCCTCTTCTTGGAAAAGGAGACCTGTAAAAGGAATATAGCCCTAAGGCTGCATACAAGGCTACCAGTTCAACTTCAGCCCAAATCAAGAGTGGCTCTATAGGTGTTCTAGACGTATATGGAATGTATTGATGCTCTCAATCGAGTTCTAAGTGGAAAGGTGTATATGTCACACAACTCATCTCAAAACTGGCATAAACTGGCATACTTGTTGGCAGTTGCAAGAGCTAGACCAGCACCTAAATCAGTAAATAGACCCTCTCATTCCAGAGACATACCTTTAAAGTAAAGTCAGTGTGCCAGGCTAATGTGGAAAGTTTGCTTTGCTTTAGCTTGATCTGTTCTAGGCCTGTGAATAATTGGTTCTGTTTTCAGAGCTATCAGTCTGCTACCTTTCATGACCACTAAATTAACTCACTAAATTAACTAAAAAAACAAAAACACAAAAACAAAATCCTGAATTACAGTTATACTCTCTAATCTTGCAAGTGGATGGGTGCAAACATACTCTTGTGCTTCCAACAGGGCTCCACTGACTTCCATGGAGCTGCATATGGATACAGCGATCCATCTGTGTGGTCCAATTGCAGATTCTAGGCCTTATTTGTAACTAGTAGCTTAGGAACCCCAACTCCTGACAATGTTTTCTTAAGTATATGGGGGGAAGGGGAAGAAAGGGAGGAAGCTATGTTCTATAGAAACAAGAAACATATATACACGCACTTCCTAAAAATGAGTATAAGGTTTAATGTCTGTATTTATTATCCAGACTTTCATCTAGGCATTAAGTTTTTCTGTCATCTAGGCATTGTTTTTCTTTCATCCTGAACAAGTTATAAATAATGATATTCTAAAATCATTTTTTCTGCTGAAGAGATTTTGCTTGTTTCCATTAAGGACTCAAACAGATCATTCTGTTACTGCAAAATAAGTTTCTTTCTAAAGCTGAACTCTCTTTGACCTCACAGAAAGTAACTACTTTAGCATACAATGGATGACAATTCAGCGGGCCTGTCCAAAAATAAACATTTGTGTAAAGTGCATTTTAACCCTGGAGACTTCAGATAAATGGAAGGAGTACCACAATATATATTATTGATAATACAAAAGGAATGTAATTGAAAAATTGCTACACTTGAAAGGCTTTAAATTCTCTTGCATTCCAGACTCTATATTTGTGGTGAGCCAGTCTCTGTAAATATACAATGTCACTGGTTTTGGTAATAATTTTTTACAAGGCATCTAGACAGATTATGCCATTTCTAGAGGATAATAATGTGTCAGAGCCTTGGTGTAATATCCTCAAAAGCAAGTAATACAGCTAACATAAAGCTAGAAGATAAAAAGGGTAGCATTACAAATATTTTTGTATGGGATTTTCTAAGAGATATTTTCCCCCACATGTATTCATTATCTAAAAACTCCCAAATAATAAGTGACACTATTGATTTCATAAAGGTAATCAATAACGATGATAAATAAATGACAATGTATCAAGAATATGTTCATTGTATGAACAGTGGTTCACAGAAAATGGAACTGAGAATAGAACAATGAGATTTTTTAAAAAGAGGTCTTTTTTATTTTAGAAACCAATCTCTAGCTCTGGCATTTGTTTATGGTAGGCCTGCAGGATGGGATAGTTAGCATCAAAGATAGGTTGCTGTTCTGATGGAAGTTAACATTCTCAACCTTCTCCTCCAGAGGATCTTGGAATCCTCTCTGGATTCCCATGATTAAATATTTGATATTATATGCAATTATTTATATAATTTATATAGCTCCCTCAAAGACTGATCCTATGAGGTACTGAATGCCTTCTACGAGACACTCAGCAGTTTCCATTCCTGTTGACTTCAATGGAAGTTGAGGGCACTCCGCACTTCTCAGGGTTGTATTATTTTCCTAAAATATCATTTCAAAGGAATCCCACCAGATGAGGTGGAACACACTGCCAGGATATTTCTAGTGAAAGGATCAGCAGGGTAAGAGCTAATTCTGAAATTAAAAATGCCATTGTAGGAATATGCAAGATAAGGCAAGCTGGTGAGATAGAACGTTTAGAAATAACAGATTTATGTTAGAATAACACATTATTTTAACATTTTTTACTTTACTGACATGTCATTTCTCTAGCCCCTTCCCCTCCCCCACAGTTTTCTATTCCATTGCTAGGATATCAGGATTTATTAAGGGAAAAACATCCCCAATGGGAGCCTGATCCAAAACCCATTTCAGAAATAGGAGTCATTCCAGTCAGTTAAATGGGCTTTTGATCCTGCCCTAATATTGTAATAAGGAGCCAAATCCTCTAGTTAGGCAATCAGTCCCTATTCATATGAACAGGCTTAAGAATAGCAGCCATGTTAGTCTGTATCCATAAATAAAATGAGGAATACTTGTAGCACCTGGTTAGCCTTTAAGGTGCTACAAGTATTCCTCGTTTTATTCATATGAATAATTTCACCGGGCTGGATTCAGATGAAGTCTTCATGTGGGGGTACAGAAAATTAAGCTGAAAGAGGGAGATGTAAATAGCATCTCTTTGATTAGGTTTAGTGACAGGTTAATTGATTTAAATGGAGCTATCTGTGAATAGAAAAGCTACTCATGTAAGCAAAAGTTTCAGGATCAGGCCCAACGTTGTTATAATATATTTAACAGCATTCAGCATTTATACTATGCTTGATATTTTCAAAACAGAGTGCAAATATTAATCATAGTTAAATTACATCTTTTTGATGCACTGGAACAGCTTTTGTCTGGGGTCATGATTGCCTTTGGAAAAATAACCTAAACTTATCAACTGAGCCAACAGAAAGCTGGATAGTGCTGAAGGTCAAACATATTTTATGAGGAAAATGCAAGAATGGACCTCTGAGCTCCTTTAATAGGACTTGGTTTATTGCAACACTTGTGAGAGAATTATATCCAGACTCAGAAATGAGAATTCCCACAGACTGCAGCAATGTCAGTTTCAGTAGTCTTTAACTTTTGCACTATGTTGAGCAGCAACAGTAGTTCTTGGACTTGGAAGAGCAGTATGTAAAATGACTGAAGGGAACTTCAAGACTCCATGCTCAGAACTTGCATAGCAAGTTTGTTTTGTTTTACTTTTTTGGAGCAGTGCACTTAAACAATAACAAAATTTCAAACTTACTCAAAGACAAAGAAATAATAAAATTCAAATACCATGAACTGTTCGAAAGTAAAATTAAAAATTGCTTAGTGTCTTTTCTGGTGTTATATTTTGGAGATAATTCATAGATTTCAAGACTAGAAGGGACCATAGTGATCATCTAGTTTGACCTCCTATGGCCTGCTCTACAGTATGCAATTATGTCAAATTTAGCCATGTTATGTCAAATTAAAACTAAATCTACCCACACAATCAACCTGGTTTTGTTGACTTAAAGGGCTCTTAAAACTGGTTTCTGTACTCCACCTTGGCAAGGGGAGTAGTGCTAAAATCGACATCACTGTTCCAGGCCTGAGGTGCTGTGGATGCAATTTGACGATACTGGCCTCTGGGAGCTATCCCAGAATGCTCCATTGTGACCGCTCTAGACAACACTTTCAACTCAGATGCACTAGCCAGGTACCCAGGAAAAGCCCTTGGAACTTTTGAATTTAATTTCCTGCAGTCCCAGAATCACAAAAGAGTTCCAGCATGGACCAAACGGGAGGTACTGGATCTAATCGCAGTATGGGGAGAAAAATCTGTGAAGGCAGAACTCTGTTTAAAAAAAAAAAGAATGACAATGGGCAGTGGGGACTGTGGGATAGCTACCCACAGTGCACCGCTCCGAGAGTCGATGCTAGCCACGATATTGTGGATGCACTCCACTGACCTAATGCACTTAGAGGGGCACTCACAATTGACTGTATAAAATCTCTTCTGAAAAATCAACTTCTATAAATTAGACCTAATTTTGTACTGTAGACGTATACAACAGACCATAGAACTCCCCCCAAAATAATTCTTAATTCAATGTTTACAGAAAAAATATATCCAATCTTGATTTAAAAATTGTCAATGATGGATAATGATGGAGTTAGCCAGTTTTTAATCCAGTTCACTTGTAACATGTTAATGTTATACCATTCTAGTTTTTTAATCAAAACGTCATGCAGTACCAAATCAAACACCTTACAGATGTCTAAATACATTACATTAATGTTACCTTTTACAACCAAACTTGTAATCTCATTTAAAAACAGATAAAGTTAGTTTAACAAGATGTGTATTCCATAAACCCAGGTTGATTTGCATTTATTACATTACCCTCCTTTAATTCTATATTAATTAAGTCCTGTATCAGTTCATCCACTATCTTGCCAAGGTTTTATGTCAGGCTCACTGGAGTATAATTACCCAGTTCATCACATTTACACTTTAAAAAAAATCAATACATTAACTTTCTTCCATTCTTCTGGAATTTCCCCAGTGCACCAATTAACAATGAAAATCAACATTAATGGTCCAGAATCAGAGGGGTAGCTGTGTTAGTCTGGAATTGCAGAAGTGACAAAGAGTCCTGTGGCACCTTAAAGACTAACTAAAGTATTAGAGCATATGCATGCATCCAACGAAGTGGGTATTAGCCCACGAAAGCTTATGCTCTAATACTTTAGTTAGTCTTTAAGGTGCCACAGGACTCTTTGTCATTAATGGTCCAGAGGATATTATTTATATTCAGAAGTGTTTATGGATGTAGCTATTATGCAAGAAGGGCATTAGTTTCTCTGTACACAAGACTCCACACATGAACTGGTAAATTAGTCCCTGATCCTGCAGTTGGATCTGTGCTAGTAGAGTCTTGCACCCACATAGCCCTTTAGACTTCTGTGGGATCCACATGAATCCAGTTGCAGGGTCTTGTTTTAAAATTATGATGTCACAAACAGTTCATTAATATTACTCACACCAGCTAATCCTTTGCAGTGCACAGTACAAACAAGAAGCTCAATGAACAAAAATAAACTGGACAAGAGTGGTACATTAGAGAGAGAGGCTTACACAATGCTTTTTGAAAAAAACATAGAGGCTCTGAATTCTCTTCATTATTAATTTTGTCTGCATTCACTTGTGCTAGCAATTTCCACTATTAGTTCCTTCTTGAATTTAGGGGTACTATAATCTAAATAGTAACAAGCAAAATTATTTTTTACGATTTATATATTTGAATCTGCTACTGATTGTTAGAATCAAGGGATTTTTTCCTCCTGAAAAATTCCCCGAGGCTCATCTCAACAAATAAAATCTTGGATGTGTCCCATGAACATAATACAAAGGCTAGAAGGATAGAATGTAAACGACAGACAAAACAGGATAGTGGAAAGTGTAACCAAAGAGGCTGTTGTAGCCAAATAATTATCAATGTGTTTGGCACAGGAAAATTTTTTTGGCTCAAAATGGACTGTTTTAATATGTGAAGAGTCATTGGAAACTACTAGAGACATTTTGGAGAAGATGCAAAAGTCTAAGAATGGTCAACAGGAGTATCATTTGTAGAATGTATTAGACTAAACAGCAAACGCATCCAAACTTTGTAGGTTTCAGATATATTCACACTATTGTTCATTTATAAAAGTCCTTTGATTACATTTTTTTCATTGCTGATTTTCCATAGTGATGTGGAAGAACCCAAAAATTTATCACTCTGTGGGAGAAAGTACCTCTGTTGTACCGAAGAACATTAATATGGGATCATGTCAGAGAAAAGGATTCTGTCAACGAACCATGATGAACAGTATTGGGAAGACCAATAGTAAAATCAGAACTGATCCTGAAAATACAGAGGAAAGTGAGGAAGAGGAGACGCTAAGTGAGAAAGATGAAGATGCAATATAGGAGGACGAAGAGACAGGAGGACTGAACTCCTCTGGGAATACAGAAACCGAAGGATGGAGATATGGAAGCTGAGAGAGGAGAGGTTCTTTTTTACATAATGACCAAACCCCATAGCATAAGGTGAAAAGAGCCTTAGAGAAGAACAATTCTTCTAAAATAGTGTTTATTTCCGATTACAGCCTTAGAATGTATGATTCCTATAACCATTTATCTTTGATGTTTACTCTTCTATCAGTTCACTCCTCTAGTGTCAACCAGTACATGGTTCTGAGCTTTGTCTTGGAAGAGGTCATTAGGAACTTTGGCAAGAGCAGAATCAGTGGAGTGCCAGGGCAGAAGCCTGACTGGAGAAGGTCTAGGATGGCATTAGAGGAAAGGACAGCAAGCCTATGGTGTCAGAGTTTCTCTCTTTTCCTATCAAAAGTGATCATTTTAGTTAGAAATAATTAGGGGACCTTATCAATATAATTAGGAAAAACACACTTCATTGAATTCTCTGTTTCCTATAAATCACTTTACTCAATTCTCCCCACCACACACACCATTTTTATATAAAATTGTCAGTGTTCTGCAGTTTTAAGCTATTTTGAAAAACTCTGCAGTGCACTAGAATTTTAAACCTTGAGTTTTTCACACCCCTAATGATGTTAACACTGATCAGTGAATAAATGTTAAACACAATTCCTAGAAACAGTACTGGTCTGTTTCCTTTTACAATTTGTAACACAGCCAATAGGTCTGAAGACTATTTTGGACGTAGTCCTAGAAAATTACTCATTCATGATAAAATAAGCTAGTAGCTGGAAAACATATTGGATTTGATTTTTGTAACTGTGCATATGAAATAATGGCAGAATTTCTAGTATTATGTGGAAATTATGTTGCACAAATAGATCATGAAAACATTTGGATGTGTATGTTTTCTTTGAGCTATTTTTATAGATATGCATACATATTTTGAGATATTAGAAGAGAAACATGGAAGCTAAGCCAAATATGTATGTGGGAATTTCAGTAATTCTCTGTCAGATTTCAAACTGAAGATTTTTAATTGTTTTCTTCATAGTGGATGTCTCAGTGTACTCAGTAGAAGGGACTTTGGTCATTTAATTTTTTGTGCATTATTCTCTTAAAGTATTCTTAAAAATACTTCATCCTAGAGCCCTAAAATTATGGGAAAGAAGATAAAACAGCTGTTGTTGCTGTTGTCACACTGTAGTAAAAGGCAAAATGCTCAATAACTTCAGTGGGACCAGGATTTTATCCAGGGAGTCTAAGCTGGCATAATCTTATTAGAGGGAAGTGAGGATAAAACAGGGCAGAACCAGTATTACACCAAATTTAGCTTCCGTCAAAACTCATCGCTGAATTTGGTCCCATGTATTTGCTGCACTACAGAGAAACATATCAGCAAGTAATACTCTATGTGAATTCTATGACTGAACTGAATAGAAGTATATATCAAACTAGTAGCAATAGGTCAAAATTTGATTGCGATGTGATATAGTACAATTATAATCAAACAATGCAAATCATTCCAACCACGCAATTAAAATAATCAAGAAAGCAATATACCAATAAAAACTGTCAACACTAATAAAATGCATCGAGCAATGCTAAATTAATAGTTTTTAGTATAAGTAATTAACTATAATATAGGTAGCTGCTCCAAGCTGAAGTTATCTTATGCTTCTGTGATTTCTCTCTTTGCGGACAGATGCTTACATACCATTTTTTGGTTACAACTTAGTTATGGCTGCAGAGTTGACAATATACAATCACTATTTCAAATGGTCACATTAACAATTAGTTAACTTCATAATTGTGCCTCAATCTTAGCAGCATTTAAAAATGTGTAGCAGGATTTTTACATTTTCATCTGTCTCATGTGTTTCTTATAAGATCTAATCTATGTTGTTGGAGAAATGCTGCATGCAGTGATGTGTGTTCCCAAAAGTGGCAGGATGAAATGTTTTGTTTCTTTTTACCATGTTTCTGATAGCAAGTGATGAAGGATTATTTGGCAGTAGAGCACTAGCTGGATCTCAGAACTGTTAATTTCCAGACAGTATATTTCCTTTTTAAAAGTGTAAAAATTTTAAAAAGGAAGTGTAATACTGTTTTTAGATGCTAGATGGACTCCGTTGAATCACTCTTCCAATTTTAACTTTTTTTTTTTTTCTTGGGAATACCTGTTCTAAGTTTTGTAGTTTACATACTATAAAACTGTATGGGAGAAATGCAGCTAAAACTTTTGCCAAGTTTGTATATTTTGGTTAAATCAGAACTCTTGAAATAAACCCAAAACACCAGAGGATTGTTCCATGTTTAAACCTGAGCCTCCTGAGAAATAACTCTTTCTTCAGTTACACAGACTCTAGCACTGCCACAAAAGCTAGTTCAATGTAATCAAGACTCATCAAGAAATTAACTTTTTGGGGACATGCTCTATAAACCACATAAATTAAACCTGTAGAACCATAATGTATGCAATACTGTATGGTAGAATTACAGATGTAATTTCAAAAACTGTGTCATGATTTGTTTTGGCTAATGAGTACCCTTGCCACTCTTCAAATATTTATTGGTAAGAAGTTATGATTTATTTAGATGAAATATTCTCTTAAATCAGTGACTATTTCTTGAAGTAGCATATGACATGGCCAATCCTCATGTTCTGTATGACTAATTTTACCATGTTTATAGAATCTCTAGAGTAGGAGTCGGCAACCTATGGCACGCATGCCAAACATGGCACGCGAGCCAATTTAGGCTGGCATGCAGGGAGAGCTCAGCCCCCCCGCAGCTTTGGGGTTTCCCCGCTGGCGCTTTGCCAGCTGCCGCCTGCCCCACTCAGCTCCGGCTGCCAGCTTGGGTTCCTTATACCCAGGCTGGCAGCGGGAGCTGAGTGGGGCAGGCAGTGGGATCCCAGCTGGCAGGAGCCTGCGGGGGAAACCCCAAAGCAGGTGGGCTGAGCCACTCAGCCTACTCCCGCCTTGGGGTTCCCCCTGCTGGCTCCTTCAGCCCCTTCCCTTCCGCCTGAAGCCCCACCCATTCCGGACTGGCACGCGAAGGCCTGACTAGATGAAGATTTGGCACATCACCTCTGAAAGGTTGCCAACCCCTGCTCTAGAGAAATAATGAAACATGTCACATTAACATGAGATTCAGATGTCCTAGATAAGTCTGGTGGCACATTTCAATGTGGCTCTTCCAAGGAATGCAAGATATTCACAGCACACATTGCTACTAACTGAGGATGTTCTTTCAATGTGGAAAATCAGATAATGTCTCATGAGTAGGAAGAAAAGGACTCCCTTAAAAGGAAATTATTTATAAAGTAAGCAAAAATATGTCCTTAAAAGTACACACTGTATTTTCCATTTGCTGTCAAGTCACTGACAGCAGTTCTAATTCATCCCAGAAGGCTGAGCTTCTTTCAATCACTAATCACTATCAATCATTAAGAGTTACCAGGATATACTATTGTCCTTGCAAGTGGGCAGAAAGGAAAACATTAAAATGCTCCAGAACTCTGGGGACCACAGGCATGAGTTCTGGACTTGGAGGAGAAAAAAAAAAATGAGAAATAGGAGGTAGCTTATACAGTATATGGTATATAAATGTGCCAAAAGCTTTTTAAATTGCAAAGCTTCATTGCATAGTGTATGATCCAATACTAAAGGCAGTAGGACTGAACATTAGAAATTCGTTTGCAAGAAACAAAGTGAAGAAATTTGGAAAAAGGAAATTTGGAAAAAATTCCTAAAACTAGGAAAACTACAGACTTGTCAGTTTTACATTAACTTGAGGAAAAACAAAAATACTTCAGAAGTTATTTTGAGAGCTCACACAGGAGATATTTTTCCTCCATAAGAGCTTGTGTTAGGGCACCTATTTTGTTATAGGACTTGGAAACTATCACACACAATTATTTGAATTATTTTTGGATAATACTGCCAAAGCCAAAAAGACATAGCATAACTATATTTTCATTTAATGTTTTACATTTTTTATTTTGTGATTTTTAATTTAATTTGTAATTGTATTTATTTGATCTTCATGTACAGCTTAGTGATGTTCTAGCTTGATAATACTGTACATTTCATATATAATAAAAAATTCTGACATATTACTGAACTTCTGAGGATGTAGCTTCATATAAATACAAGGTATTAACAACTTGAATTCTCTTCACTGAGTGCTTTGATTTAAAAAAAATATGATAAATTAGTTTTCTGTGCCCAAAAGTTCAAGAAGTAGGAAAGCTAAGAAATATGGGGCACTAGGACCTTGTTGGGGCATCTGTTATGGACCCTTGATATATTTTTATACTATCTAAATAATATTATGACAGGTTTTGCCCTTCTGCACACAGATGAGCTTGTGCTATAGGTTCATCATTCTTTTGATTAATCCAACCCTGTTAAAGTTCTTTTTTCTGTTTACTTTTGTTCCTTACAATAACAACCAAATATTTTCTGCTCCATTAGTTTAATCATATTGCTTATTCATTTTGGTGGTTTATGTACTCTAGGTTTGAAGTTTGTTATGCTGTAGAGCTTCTTAGCTCAGGCCTTTCCTTTGCTGTGGAAAATTCACTTTTTGTTTTCCTGACTCACATAGAGACTAGGTATTTGTTTCAGTATGAAAATGAGTGCTGTTGCATCCTCATCCTTTACAAAAGACATTTTAATTTTACTTTTAGGTCACTGATTCATATTTGAACTTAGCAGTGTTACCAACTCCTGGATGGATAATGACGTGACATAATACATGATTTAGCAGTCTTATTCCAATCCTTGTGCACAGCTCTGGGTTATGTCACAAGTTTCCACAAACCACACTTGTTATTGACAGTTTTGGAAAAGATATGACAGATTTATTGTCCACAACTATTCAACTACCCTTTTAACCAAAATTGGTTCACCTAGATGATGTGGAAGGTGAAACACTTGTGATACAGCATGGCCAGAGGGCAGCAGGAGAGTGTTAGAGGGACGCCTTATTCCCTGTAGAGGGAAGCAAGTTTTCTAGAAGTTGGTTGGAGCACCTGGAGCCAATTAAGGCACCTGGAGCCAGTTACAATATAAAAAACCCCTGCTTCAATCAGGCAGTTTAGAGGAGTTGAAGCAGAGAGCAGTTTGGAGGAGAGTTTGGAACCAAGAAGACTGAGACACTAGGTAAAGAGACACCTGGCTTTGTGTACGGAGATGGCTGGAAGCCCCACAAGCTGAAGGGTAGGAGAGGGAAGTAGCCCAGGGGAAGGAATAGCTAATTCAGGTGGTTTACCGCTATTCTCAGGGCCCCTGGGCTGGGACCCGGCGTAGAAGACAGGCCCAGATCCCTCCCTCCCCACTCCCCCTCCTATAGGATACTAGTGGGGCAGTTAATAACCTGTTCAGGGGCAAGAAATGGTTCCCTGAACCCCCCACAAGAAGAGAAAGCGCAGGACCCATCATAATAGTGGCCAGCAATTTGCCACACATGGTGTCAAGAGTGGGATTCACATGTTGGGGACTTAAGCCAGGTTTAGCTAAAAACTTCCTGTCCCTAAGATGGATGACGTGGTCAAGGCCCTAATACAAGCCACCACGGCCCAGCAGGAGGCTACCCAGGTCCAAGCAACCATCCAACAGGAGGCGACTCGGGTGCAGCAAGAGACTATTCGTCTGTTGATGACTCAGGCTGCCCAGAACCGAGCCCTGCTGTAGGAACTAATGAATCAGGTGAGGGCCCTTACGGAGAGAAGCCGCAGGTATGATGGGACGCAGACCATACGGGCCAGCTACTTTCTGCAGAAAATGACCAAGGAGGATGATGTGGAGGCATACCTTCTGGCTTTTGAGAGAGCAGCCCTGCGGGAGGCCTGGCCCCAAGACCAGTGGTCTGGTATCCTTGCCCCGTTCCTTTGTGCAGAGGCCCAGAAGGTATACTACGATATGGCTGCAGAGAGTGCAGCACATTACCCATGCTGAAGGCAGAGATCCTGGCCAGATACAGAGTAACGATGGCATTGGGAGCCCAGATATTCCATAAATGGCAGTATACAGAGGACAAGAGACCCAGCGAACATATTACAACCGCCAGGCGAAAGTACGGAGATTTCAGCTGGGAGAACGGGTGATGGTGCTAGTGCCGACAGCAGAAAGCAAACTCCTGGCCAGCTGGCATGGGCAATATGAGATAGTGGAAGCCATTGAGGAAATGGACTATAAGGTCAGACAACCAGATCGTCGAAGACCAGAGCAGATCTACCACATAAACTTACTGAAGCCCTGGTGTGACCGAGAGACGTGCCTGGTCATTCAGGGAGCTCCATCCCAGATGGACGACCCACAAGGACAGGTGAGGATATCCCCCAAGTTAGCCCCAGAACAATGAACACAGGTCATTGATATGATCCAAAGGAACCAAGATGTGTTCAGTACACAGCCAGGCCGTACGACACTGGTCCAATATCATATCATCACCAGACCCAGAGCAAGGGTGACGATAAGACCGTACTGGATACCAGAAGCTAAAAGAGAAGAAATTAAGACAGAAGTGAAGAAGATGCTGGAACTCGGGGTTACTGAAGAATTCCACAGCCAGTGGTCCAGCCCTGTCGTCTGAGTACCTAAGCCTGACTGCACCCTTAGGTTTTGCAACGACTTCCGGAAGTTGAATGAAGTATCCCAATTTGATGCCTATCCAATACCACGTGTTGATGAGCTAGTTGATCAGTTAGGCAAAGCCCGATACCTAACCACATTGGACTTGACCAAAGGATATTGGCAAATTCCCCTGGCCAAGAATGCCAAGGAGAAGACTGCTTTCTCTACATCTGATGGCCTATTCCAATACACTGTCCTCCCTTTCAGATTCCATGGGGGCCCTGTTACATTCCAATGACTTATGGACAAATTGCTGCGAACCCATGACAGGTATGCTGCTGCCTATTTAGACGACATAGTCATCCATAGCCCTGACTGGGAAATGCACATAGGAAAAGTAGAAGTGGTATTAGATGCCCTGCGAAAGGCCGGCCTTACTGCCAACCCTCCCAAGTGTGTGATAGGACTAGCTGAGGCCAGATACCTCGGGTATGTAGTAGGAAGAGGCTTGGTAAAACCCCAATGGAACAAAGTGGAGGCAATACAAGATTGGCCTCGGCCAGTCCGTAAAAAGCAGGTCAGAGCATTTCTAGGGTTAGTAGGGTATTATTGAAGATTCATCCCACATTTTGCCACAAGAGCAAGGCCATTGATGGACCTGATAAAGGCTTGGGGCCTCAAGATAGTAAAGTGGACTGATGTGGCAGATGAAGCATTTTGCAGATTTAAGGACAGCCCTTTGCTGCTATTCAGTACTCATTGCCCCAGATTTTGAGAAGGAATTCATCCTACAAACAGATGCCTCTGAGGTAGGGCTAGGAGTGTCCTTTCACAGATGGTAGGGGAGGAGGAACACCCAGTCTTGTACCTCAGCTGGAAACTCTTCCCCAGGGAACAAAAGTATGCCGTTGTTGAAAAGGAATGTCTGGTGGTAAAATGGGCTATGGAGACTCTCCGCTACTACATACTGGGGCGGCAGTTTACCCTTGTGATAGACCACGCACCGCTCCAATGGATGCACAGAAACGAGGAGAAGAACGCAAGAGTGACTAGATGGTTCCTATCCCTGCAATCCTTCCATTTCCAGGTACAGCATAGGGCTGGAAGCCAACATGGCAATGCTGATGGCCTATTACGACAGCACTGCCTCTCGTCCCAAGTAGCCCAACCCCATGGTGTTGAGCAGGAGAGGGAGGATATATGATACAGCATGGCCAGAGGGCAGCAGAAGAGTGTTAGAGGGAAGTCTTATTCCCTGTAGGGGGAAGCAAGTTTTCGAGAAGTTGGTTGGAGCACCTGGAGCCAATTAAGGCACCTGGAGCCAGTTACAATATAAAATACCCCTGCTTCAATCAGGCAGTTTGAAGGAGTTGGAGCAGAGAGCAGTTTGGAGGGGAGTTTGGAACCAAGACGAACGAGACACTAGGTAAAGAGACACCTGGCTTGTGTAGAGAGACGGCAGGAAGCCCCAGAAGCTGAAGGGTAGGAGAGGGAAGTAGCCCAGGGGAAGGAATAGCTAATTCAGGTGGCTTACCGCTATTCTCAGGGCCCCTAGGCTGGGATCCGGAGTAGAGGGCGGGCCCAGGTCCCTCCCTCTCCACTCCCCCTCCTATAGATACTAGTGGGGCAGTTAATACCCTGTTCAGGGGCAAGAAATGGTTCCCTGAACCCCTCACAAGAAGAGAAAGCGCAGGATCCATCATAATAGTGGCCAGCAATTGGCCACACACTGTTGGAAAGCTGCTTCACCTGTTTTGGGTAAAATGGAAGACTTCAGGTTGCACTGTTATGCCTTGCATTTTTCATAAGCACCAAATTCATTTCTTAAATATTATGAATTATGCAAAAAATTTTAAAATGAAAACTCTTAGCTAAAGAAGGCATTAATGGAACACTGCAGTGATTAATACTAAGAGCCCATGCTTTCATTGTTTGTACAGATGGGTTGAACAGGAATAATAAAATAAATATTTCCAAATAGCTGCAGCTGGTAATAATCTTAGAAGCACAGCAAAGAAGAATGATCCAGTGAGAAGCATATGAAAGAGAAATTCGTGAAGATAATTAAAATATCATGACTGGTTAAAGGCAATGTAGTTAATGGTGATAATTATAGAATAAGCCCAAGAGAAAAAAAAAAGAGGAAATCTGTAAGTACAAAATATGATACACACACTGACCAGAAGTAGGCTGTATAGTATATATTATCAGTGCACACATTCTCTCAATGCCAAAACACAACAAACAGCTGCAGGTGAAGAAGATGCTGAAATGTAATGAAACATAATGCATAAAAAGAAGTGCTGTGGTGTTGTTGTTGTTTTTTTAGAGTAAAAATCTGATTGAAATCTCACCTAGATTTTTAGGGTGTAAATTATACAACAGGTGTAATTGGCAAAGTAATGTAATTTCCAGTAAAACTGGCTAGAACACCATTCTGTTTTGTAACAACTTTTGAGGTCTTGAAATTTCTTTTGTTTTGCATTGGAACAAAACCAAAACTTTTTTCCATGAAATGGAATTGTGTTGAAATGTCTAGTTTCAGAGTGAAAGATTCATGTGTGAAATCCCTCACTCTACAGACAGTCTATGCTGGGTGTGAGAAACTATCCATCAAATTATTTTCAAAATCTTTCTGTGTTTGCTAAATATTTTGATTTAGACAAAATAGCATTTTCAACAAGAAATATTTTTGTTGAAATGTTTCCATCTAGCTCTAACTTCCACTGGTTTTGTGTTTGGTAGGTGTGCAAGCTGAGGAGACATTGAACTGCAGCAGGAAAAAAAAATATAAATTTAGTTGTATTATAAAGTGGTATGTGGATGAAACTATTACACATGTCCCTTCCACTTCAGGGGTGGGAGAGTTATTCTTATTTTGCATAGCCAACAAATGCCAAAGAAGTGAAAGTCACACCATTTAATCATTACTAAATTTTGCTGCGAGAATTCTATGCAAGCTAAATTCAGTTACACATCTTTGCTAGCACACTGATTAGGGCAATGAGAAAACTAGAGTAGTAAGCCTAGAGAAGAACATTCTATGAAGCTGGATTTACTTCACTGAGATCTCCTGGTTATCCTGTTATGTTATAAAATACTTCAATGTCCATTTTTTTAAATTTGCAAAGATACAGTATTACTTAGTGTTTGTGGCTCACACTGATGATCCGTTTTCCATTTGCTTCCTGGAAAGTCAGAGGAATTTTCAATCTGTAGATACATGTAACACTGAGATAGCATTTTTAACTGTGAGTGGCTACTTATTAACCATTCTTCCCTTATTCTGTAAGTCATCCTTGTGAGCATGTATTTGTAACCATCCCCGAAAGCACTTGCCAATAACAGGAGCACCTGAGGACAGACTTCATTTAAGCAGCTTTGCCTTATGCCAGAAAGGACTTTAGTAACCAAGAACAGTGCCTGATTCAGTGGATAGTTACTGCATACCTATAGGTTTGTTGGACATACCTATGGGTTCCTTCATGGAATTCGGTGCCAGCCTTGCCAGAGGAACAAAAGAGCTCCACAGGAGAAGAAAAAGTATTAGGGAAAATACTGCCTTTTCACTGGTTCCTCTGGACAGGGGTGGCTTTAAGTTCCATTAGGTAACCCATAGGAATCCCAGACTGCAGTAACAGTGCACTGAATCAGGCACCGGCCTAGCCAGGAAGCAAGGAAATGATATTCAGCTATCAAAAATGTTTCAGTACAGCAGTTTCAAACTACTATATTGTGAAAACTGTAAATGAAGCTATTGCTAATATGCAGCCTCTGGCTTTGGAAGAGCAACCACAGAAAATCAGTCCTATAGATGTGCAGACAGTAGGCCAATGATGCAACGGAAGCAGGATTAACAAAACCTTAAACTGCTCTTTAGACACAGTGAAACCTTGTATTTAAGTTCTCCACTCACTGTGCATGTGCTAGTCTGGATTATTTGCATTTTTGGAGTATGTCAGTTGAGATAGCTTCTAATTTAGATCCTGAGGCTTTTGATCACATGACTTCATCTTAATGTACAACACAGATTCCACTCACAGCCAAGTCATAATCCCATTAAAACTACCATGGACTTCAATGGGCCCAAGATTTGGCTCACTCTGAGGCAAATACAACTCCTTCTCCCTTCTCCAACTCAAATTAAAGAACCATATACAAACATCCCAAGTTTTACATAGCATTCAATTTAAAAAATATGAAGACAATCTATCTTGTGAGAGTAAGAACAGAAATCCAATGCTGTTTTTATTATTGCACATTTTAAACAAAGAAATAGTTAACATAAATCACATACATTTAATATGATTTTAAGAATGAAAAAACACCCCACCATCCCCAAAATGGCTGTTGAAATACTGGTGTGCTTAACTTTGATTACTATTATATTTGAAGTAACTCTCTGTAATATATACATGCTAATATATTATCTATATAAAGGATAGAGACCAGAACTCAAAGACAGCTGCTTAGAAGAAAAAGCTCAACAGAAGGAGGAAAATACTGTTTTGAGCTGGGTGAAACCTTGTTATGTGCTCAGTTAAAACCTCATTAAAACTGACGTGAATTTACTCTTCTCTTCAGGTAGTTGTAAGAAACACTTCAGGGGCCGTACCTAAAACAAAGGCTTAACAGAGTCTGCCCAGAAACATATGTATGTGCAAACTGAGAACAGATACGAACAGAGAGTGAGAAGAGCAGAAAGAGAACCAAGCAGCAACCTGTACACACAATGTGACCCTGGAAAAAGCTGGAGAGAGCTTTTGGGTCTGGTGCTGGCCAACAAGGCTTGGGGCTGTAAGTTAAGAAACTGCTGACAGTTTCACAGTTAACTGCACCGTTGAGCTCCCCTCCTGGTCTTCCTTCCAGATATCCACAGACGTGGCTGTGTAACTGCAGCCTGCCTGTCACACCCTAGCTCTCATCAGTCTCGGTTATACTGCAGGGTGACCCCAACAAGTCCATGCCTATCTGGAACATTTCAGTTTAGTTTTTTGAACTTTTTGCACTTCCAGATCTCATGTGTTACGGCTGCTCTTTTGTTCTTGGATCCTTATGCATTTGGCGAATAAATAAATAAAACCACAACAAAGAAATACCTCAGTACCACCAATTTCTGTTTCCAACACGAACATCCACAAGGCCCTAAAACTTGAGAAGCAGCTTGTGTTGAAAAGAGGCAACAATATTGACATTATATGCTGCTGCTTTCCAGAAATTTGTGGAGTTCCCCAAATCACTATTTAAAGGTATTGACTAATATTCTTAACAGTAAACAAAATACTCTTTGCTAATAGAGCTTTGGGTAAACTTTTGTAGAGGATTAGAAACCCTGCAAATTATGGATCCTGGAAGATTCTCTGAATCATTCCTTGAGAATATTGGGATTTGCCATGACTGGAAGTTCAGTTTCCTAAATCCGCAGAGTTCCTGATATTTGTAGGGCTCTGCAGTAGAAACCTAATGCTTCAGCCTACTCTGTCAGCCTCTTTCTCATAAAGAAGCCACACTACCATTGACTGACATCTTCCATTCCGTGAAGTGCAATACCAGCCACAGAGGAGTCCAGCAGTCAGTATCTGTGGTCTGCAGGGAACAATGTCACAATGCCACAGAGAGCAGCTACTACTTTGCTCCATCCCTTCCCACTTCAACCTGGCCCCACTGAGGACCTTTCATGGGGTTGGGCAAGGAAGGGGAACAGTACTATACAGCCTGTGTTTCCCCCTTCTCCCATTCAATGCTATATATGGCAGATCCATGAGATCTGGAACCCAGAAATGAAGGAGAAGATCTAATCCTAAAATCTGATCTCCAGCTAATCCAGTAAGGTGGGAGGAGCTGATAGTCTCATCTCTGGAACAGCACCTTGCTGTCTATGAATAATACCAAACAGTCATATTAACCAGACGTGTTGAGCCTCAGAGAACACCCCCACCAAATTCAGTGAGTTATTTGTGAAATTACACTCCTGTTTATATTATCCCTATAACATTGCACTAGTCACCATTTTAACTCCTGAACTGTTCAAGTGCCTATTGTTTTTGTTAGCCAACTAAGTTCTTTCTTTCTTTAAGTCCCTCGCCAGGTGTTCAATGGGTAGAGTTGCTTTCACAGTGAGGAAAAGTAATCTGAATTGCAATTCAATCCTTTGTATCATATTAGTTCGTTCTTCCATGAACATTCTGCCATTTGTTAATATGAACAGTTGGTAAGAAATCTTTATTTATTCTAATGAGTATATCTGTGCTGGTGGTGCACATCTCAGGTCATCCAATTAGGCAATATCGTGAATTTGGTGAGTAATCACACAGTTCAGTAAGTGGAATCCAAATACACTTGGAGTCCCATATATAAAAAGTTTCTGAACAGTTGATAAGTCCAAATGTGTTCACAGAAACTAATCATTATATAATTAAACAGTGGCTAGTTATTTGTAAAAGTTATGCTTAGTTCCTGGACAGTCTGAATAGAGCCAAAGAGAGCTAAGTTCCAATGAATACATATTTGCCAATGTATAGTTCAACTAGCTCTATTTGCTAACCAGAGAAAGAACTCTCTTCCTCTGCTTGTGAGAGTGTGAGAAGCCAAAATTGTAAGATTCTGGCAGTCAAGGAGCATAAAATAATTTCTAAGGATTTTTTTTCATACTTGGATAAATCCTGTTGTAGGCGGTAAGATCACAAGGAAAATGCCCTGTTGTTGTAGCCATGTCATCCTAGGATATTAGACAGACAAGGTGGGTGAGGTAATATCTTTTATTAGATCAACTTTTGCTGGTGCGAGCTTATTATGTAAGCTTGTCTCTCACACCAACTGAAATAGATCCAATAAAAGATATTACTTCACCCACCTTGTCTCAGAAGGAAAACAGCAGACAAGTTGGATGCTGCGTTTCTGATTTTGGACAGATACAGGTAGTCAAGGGAGACAGAAATTAAAAAATGTGATATGACAGAAGTGAATGGTTGCACAAATGGGTAAAGTTTATGAATTAGCTGTGATCTCGTTTACACAAAAATGCTTTTACAATGAAATGGCACAGTACTTCAAAGCACCAATGTATAACAATCCACATTAAAGAGGTCAGTTAAGACAACCTGGATAACAATAAGGAAATGGAATATATGAGGTCACATGGCTGTAACTGAAGGAAGAATTTGATCCAATTTCTTAGTATTACTTGACTTTGCTCTCAGAATGTTTATATTGATCAAATATAGGTTGCCTCAATTACCCATGGCTGTATTTCAGATTCTAACTTATTGTTTAACTGCCTTTTTCTCTAAAGTATTTAGTTTTATCTTAAACAAATAATTCAGGACTTCCTCTTGCCTTTTCCTTTTATTTTTTTCTGATTATGATTTTTCTAAACGTAAGTTGCTTTTTGTTAAGGGCAATCCTAAAAAACACTAAAGCAATCAAGACCCCAGAGATTTTGAATAACATATACATGAATGATCTTTAGGCATAAAGGTCAGCAATGAAAGATACCATAATACCCCTGAACACAAATAATACATTATGTCAACTCAGCTGAAGTTGATGATATCACCACATCTGAGCTTTTGAGCCATGCAATTACAGGGGGAGGATTCCCACAGCCCTGCCAGATTCCTCAAGAGGATTAGCACTTGTCTGATTGCAACACACACCAAAGACACTCTTAAAATATCAGCGCATCAATCAAGAGGATTTTGGAGGCTTTGAAGATCTTTTTTAAGAGACAATGTGGGAAAAAAGAAGTGATTACAGTTATTAATTTAGAGTGCAGTAATGCTTGTTTGGTTTGGTGATGCACAGTTTGATTACTTGTGTTTTATTCTCACAAATGATCAGTCATAACAAGTAGGCTTGGGAAGGCTTTCACAAAAATTTCAAAAGACAATATTGATGATTATTTCAAAATATTTCAGTTTTACCTGAATTTTTTGCACTAACAGGAAACTAATCAACAAAACACCAAACAAAATCAAAATAATCTTTCACCTGACCCTGACACCAGCTGGGATGTTGACAGCATTTTGGAGCCTGAGTGGGGAGAGGATTGAAAATAGTGCTGACATTTCTCCCCATGCCACCAGGCTTCATGCTACCATTAGTCTTCCCTGGTGTCAGGAGTTGCTGAAAAAGCTTAAGGTGTCTGGCGGCTATTATGAAGGGGTGTGCAGTACTCTCCAACAACTTTCCCTCCCTGCCTTACTCCACACTATAGCAAATGCTTTGTTGGTAAGCAGTCCGAGTTTTCTTAGTTGTGAATTTCTGTCATAAAGCACTCCCTGATCAGTATGACACCCACATAAATTTCCTGTGAACATGAAGGCCCCAATGGAATAGTTTGCTATGTCAGATCCATTTAAGTCAACAGGGTTCCATGCACGTCTTGGAGTACCCCCTGACAAAGAATTTCAGACTTTCATTTGATAGTTGAGATGTATAGTCCTGTCCATTCTCCAGCTATTTTTGATAGGAGCTGAATGAGTCAAAAGGTGTTATGAACATGTATTTACACATGGACCATTCATGCTGAAAGTATTGTAGGATTCACTGAATCTCAATCCAATGAATTACCCTATGATCACATAGAATATATGTGGCCAGCACACTTAAAAAACTCCCAAAGGATAAGTATAATTATCACCATTTTATAGCTAGGCAAAATGAGCTCCAGAGAGGCTGAATTACTTCTCCAACATCACTCGTGAATCAATGGCAGAGCAGCGAATAAAACTAAAGATCTTGATGAATCTTAAATAAATACATTAATATCCCAAACTGAAAATCAGCCATCAGAATATAAAATAAATATCCAGAGCTTAAATTCAATATGCAGCAGATTTACAGTGTTATGTGAGATGTAGGAGTCCACTTAATCTCTAATAGCTAGTGTGACGGAGTCAGCCCAGAAGGGTATAGGAGAGTGCTGGAAGGCAGGTATATCAGCCTCAGGATGTGTAGGTCCCTGTTCCCTGAATAGCCAAAGAAAGGCCATTCCAGGCCAATCAAGACACCTGGGGCCAATTAAGAACCTTCTAGAAAGGAGTAGAAACAGCTAGCCTGATTGGGACACCTGAAGCCAATCAGGGTCTGGCTGAAACCAGATAAAAACCTCCCAGTTAGTCAGGTGGGCTGTGGGTGTCAGGAGCTGTGGAAGGAGGTTGTGTTGTTGGTGAGACTGAGTGGTGGATAACATATCATCCAGAAGGAAGGAGGCTCTGAGGTAAGGGTGAAGTGGAGTTTGAAGAAGCAGGGACTGCTGTGGGGAAGTAGCCCAGGGAATTGAATTGTGTTTTGTGGATAAAAGGTCAGCCATCTTAGCTGATACTATTAGGGTCCCTGGGCTGGAGCCTGGAGTAGAGGGCAGGCCTGGGCTCCCCCCCTTTTTCCACCTTCCATACTGGCCTGTGATGAAGGTAACTCACTAGGTGGTGACTCTTGCCAATTATACTGAGAAAGGGAGGTCACTCTGGGGCCTGGATGAGTTTCTGAGGCCCCTAAATCTGCCAGGAAGCACAGGACCCACAAATACAGACTCGGAACTTTGTCACACTGTTTTTTTTTAGTGGGTTGGGGGTGAAGTTGTATCTGTCAATTTATAAAATGGAACTCAACTTTCTAAAAATTGTTCCCAGAAATGATACTGTACCTCACTGGAGCTCCTGGAAGATTCTCAGAAATCCAGTGATTTCGTCCATCATCTCTCTCTCTCTCTGTCTCAGAAGTTAGTCTGCAGTTACTCTCCCTTTCCTTCTTTGCTCCTCTCCAAGGCCATTTCTGGACCAAGCAGGAAATGGATGCAATTTCTTGCTTTCCCTCTCACATCTGTAACCTCTGGACACTGGCATCAGAAATGAAGAAGAACTCAAAGTACACGACACACTAAAAATGTATACAGATAAGACAAGGAGATTTGCTATTTATCTCACTCTGCACATCTGGGTTTAGTGGAGTTCATTGTGAACACTTAGGAAATAATGCACCTCTCTCTCAGCAAGAAATCGCAGAAGGTCCTTGCAGGATTGTGGAGTTTTCTCCTATATTGTGTCCTCCCCGTTTACTCGTGGAGCAGATCCTGCTCCTTACATGAGTAATCATGATGGCAGATATTATTTTGAGGTATACAGGAGAATCATGATGACATGACTATTTGCTACAGACCAGAGGTAGAGAAAAGTGGTTGTTACATCCCTCCTGAATAGGGTGACCAGATGTCTTGATTTTATAGGGACAGTCCCAATTTTGGGGTCTTTTTCTTATATAGGCTCCTATTACCCCCCACCCTCTGTCCCAATTTTTCACATTTGCTGCCTGGTCACCCTACTCCTGAATGCACAGGTCTGGATCCTCAGCTAGTATAAATAAGCATCGCTCCGTTGGCTCCACTTGAACTACACTAGTTCATCCCAACTGGAAAAATATTGTAAGACTGTTTTTAGGACTCATATCCTGCACCTCCACTCAGAACAGTGAGAGCTCAGCAGCTCCAGAGCAGTTCTGTGTACTGAGGGAGATGGACAGTCAGGCTATGTTGTGTAGGATGCAGAATCTGGCCCTAGGCACATGCAGATTTTCAGTTTTCACCCCTCTGTATTGTATTACAGTAGAACATAAAAAGGACCTAATTGCATCAATATTTCCAATTGCTACAGCATATACAGATTCTGCACTGCCTTCAATCTTTTTGTTTTACCTCTCAATTGAAGCATGCAGCTTGCCGTGACATCTATGTCAGATTACAAAGCATATTCCTACTGCTAGCCAGAAAAAACTGTGTTTTCTTGTTTAGACTCTAAGGGCTGAGGGACAGAACAAAAGTTATGTCTCTTGGGAAGCTGATTTCGAGCAATATCACCATATTAAATATGGACAAGATTTAGAGTTACAAAAGCCTTACAAATCAGTCTACAAAGGACTATTTATGTCTTTGCCCTAAGAAAATGCAGTCTTGAAAATGTCTTTTACCCTCTAGGGTTTCCAGTTATTGTCATTTGATCCTTATGAAAAACTTCTTTCATTTCCAGAGTTTGAAAGCAAGGAAGGGGAATTGGAGGTTATGATACTTTCAAGACAGAAATTGTATGAATAAATGCACGTGTCTGATATCTTTATCTAATGGGGGGAAGATTATCCAGAGACAGCTCAAGATAACATTAATTTTAAACTAAACACAGAGAAAGTCAACACTAGAAAATATAATAAAATAAGAACAGAATATGTATAGCACTCAGAACTAAAATAGAATCAGATCATCAACTGCTAAAACAAGTTTCTCTTCTTCCTGCATTGACTCGAGAACAATAATATTTAGCACTTTATTTCTTCAGTGTGATTTCTAAGCACTGAGACACTTGCTGCACTAGAAATAAAGCAATGTCAGGAAACTTGGTTCAAAGTATTTTTTCCTAAACCAATATGATTCCAGTTTGTACTGTAGACTGGATCTTAATTTAGTTTTGTAATTAGGCTAAAGCCAAACTAGAACCATGGATGAAATAAGATAAGGGGATAACTGTCTTGAACTGGGTTTCCTGACATGCCGGTATTTGTAGCACAGACATGGTTTTGTGCTTGTATTTGTCACAATATCCTTGTGACCTATACGTTAAGCATTTATCATCTTCTTTATTTTACAAAGACTTAGATTTTACTTGACTAGTACCAGAACCAGGATTAGAATTCAGTAGCTCTTGATTTCAACTTTTGTTCTCAACCCACTAAAACTCCACTACCACTCTAGCATATTTATTGTTTTGAGAACAGAATCACATACTACAGCTACCTCAAGTCTGGCTATCATTTAGAAGAAAACCTGAGGTACTGAATCCATCAATTATCCTGAATGCATTTTCTTTTCATCTTATGCACATTAACAGTGCATTTATCTGAAGCATAATGAGGATAAAATATAAATAAAACAAACGTTATCTTTATAAATAGAATATTAGTTTGTTTGGCTGTGGTGAGACACAAATCATGTTAAATCACATTAATTAAAAAATGGATGATGGTTGCCATTTAAAAAAAAATCTGCTTTTGCTCACAGTTACAATATGTTTTAATGGTATCTAGTGTACATCTCTAGGACATGAAAAGAATGATTGCTATACAAGTTATTATAAAAGGGTCTCAGTTTAATCAGCAGTTAATGAAGACAAAATGGATGATTATATGGATTAATGTGTGGCTAATGCACATGGTAATCATTTGGAGCTGGACACATTCTCAAAATATAAAATTTGGAACATGTTCTGAACTTTCACAAATGTATTTTGGGTTGGGTTCATATCTGTTTTATAAGCCTCAAGACAAGTCTTTAAGAATATTTGTGGATTATTAAATATACTTTCTTCCTAACAGGGTATTCAATCACTGTTGCTCTTTAAATAAAAGCAGTGAACCTACTAGGTCATTTTCAAGCTGAGGAACAGTACAATTTATTGCAGCTTTTCTTATCATTATAAAAAAGCTTCCCTGTCATAAGAAAATGTAAACGCAAGGGCTGGCTCCAGGCACCAGCCAAGGAAGCATGTGCTTGGGGTGGCACATTTTAAGGAGCAGCATTATGGCCAATCTTGGGGTGGCACATTCTGCCCCCCACCCTTTAGTTGTTTTGTTTGTGGTGCCAAAAAAGTTAGAGCCGGCTCTGATAAACGCTAAAAAATTCTCCAGAAGCAGTATCAAAGGTACAGTGAGAGATGAATGCCCCATGTATTTTTGACAGCGGAAATGTAGAAAAGACTTCATATATAACACGAAATTACACATCAGAGAAATTTCCGAGACACTGTACGCCTGGGTTGCCACTAAGAGAGAGAGTCTCTCAACCATTCAATCTTGTAAATGTTCCTTCAGGGGGCTCTTGTTTCTACTGCAAATATAAATAAAAAATACAATTGTCCATACCTTACCATTCTGTTTCCTCCAGTTGCAATGTTTTTAATTAAACTTGGACATTATATAAACTTCAGTATTTTACTCAGTCAAAAGCTGTGTCTTTTCAACTGGCTTACATGTTCCCAGCAATTATTTTCCACTCCCTCAGCTCCTCTGTTACCCAGACTCTTCCAAGCCTTTGTACTGCTTCTGAGGGGTGCAGGAAGTACATATCTGTATTGTAACTTAAATGAAGTATTTCTCAAAGATCTGTATTAATATGCCTAGATTGAATCTATTGGTCAAAAAACATTTCCTGAATCTTTTTTGTTGTCTGTATTGTTATAGACATACTTGTTGACAAATATGCAGAATTTTAAAATATTGTCCACAGAATTTTTAATTTTTTGGCACAGGATCCCCCCTAGTAAGAGGTGAATATTGTACTAGGAATAGATGCTGCACTTTTAGAAGGACCCTCATTTCGATGAGACATTAACTCAGTACTCTAATGCTCATTTTCAAGTGGCATTCCGGGAAGATGTTAAAATTCCATGATGTTTTTGGTCTCCTAGCCAAAATTCCGTCACCCATTAAAATGGGATCTATGCCCAAGATTGTATGTGAGGTACCACTACATCTGCTTAGTTTGTTTGCACAGTCACTGAACTCTAACTCATTGCTTTACACAGTACTTCACAAAATCCTGAGAATGAAAAGCACTATAAGTAAAACGCAATTCTGCATTTTTACCACCCTCTGGGATGCCAGAATCTGTCATCACAAAACTGGGGCTTTGCTGCAGTAGCTTGTTATGGATTTGAAGACAGGACCATATAATCACTGTGTTCCCTAGAACCAAATTCAGTGATTCTTTTTGGCTGTACTGCTGCTAAGTATAGCTCTGCAGACAAAATATAGCAGCTTTTGTTGCCATTGAGTTCAGCCAAAAGAAAGGGACCAGCATTTGGGAGTTGGTTTGTTGATTGCAGCAGATGTTCAGTTTCTAGAACACTGGCAGCAGGGAAGACCAACACAATGAAAACAATGCGTTATCTTGTTGGCTTCAGCTAACCACAGTATGTAATTATCAAAGAGGCCGTTACTGTACTAGTCTATGATTGGATAACTGAATCGTTTTGATTATCCCATGCCAAAATCTTTTTTGCTATGCTCTGTAGCAGTGCTAATTTGTCTGCATGATCTCAGATATGCATTATGTAGCAGTGCAATTAGATATTACATCTAGAAGCACCAGACAGAGGGGGTGCAATGTATCTGGGGGGGGGCAATTTCTTCCCTAAACTATATAAGCATGCCTATTTTCAGGTGGCCTTGCCCATATCTATGACTACAAACATGGCTGCCTTGACTGCATAAATGGCCTACTCATCTTACTCTGCAGCTCTTCCAGATTCCTTCCCTGAGATCACTTTCCCCCATTTCAGTGATAATGCCCCCCTTCCCTGTCCTGGGAAAAGTCCCTGCATGTACTTTTAAAGACAAGCCTGGAATGGGGTTGCAATAGTGCAAGAGGATTCTCTTCAGAAACCACAAAGGCTGGTAAGTCCCCCAACAAAGGACAGAGTGGGAGAGTTTTGAGGAGAGTAACAGGTGGGAGCATCCATGGTAGCATGACTTTTATGGAGCTGTACTATCAAGGAGCAAGATAGGGAGCAGAGAATCCCAAGGACAGAACTGAGGCAACAGGCATGGCTAGTGGATGTTCAAATCTTTGCAGATCTTGTCTAAAATCCCAGCTTTTTTTTGCAATGAGATTTTGAGAAATGAGCAGAAGGCTTTCTTCCAGCCCTATTTAAAGAATTCCTAAAAAGTCCATTAAAAAAAAATCAGCGTTTCCTCTACTCTAAGCAGATTGTTCCCAGAGGAGCCTGGGACCATGGACTCAAAAATAGGAGCCAGATGTCCAGAGTTCTTTTCCTTCTCCTGGGCCTTGCCTAGCCTTCATCTTATATCTTTTTAAGTAAGCAGTATGCACAATCATGGGCAGCCAGCATAACCACACTTCCCGAAGTGCAACTGCTTTTCTGCAATGTTATAATTATTTTTAGTGTGTCAAAAAAAGTACCTTTCAATTTTGAAACATTTATAGAGTTTTGTTGGATCAAGCAAAGATTGGAAGGCTTGGAAGGCGATGAAATGAAGTTTTATTCTGAGGGCTCATGATGCTTGTATTTTTGATTGTTACTCAAGAAACCACAACATGTAAAAAGAAATCTGCCTTTCGAGAAATGAAACAGCTCAATGGAGAGTTTAAAATTCTTTTCCTTTGCTGCTGCCAGCTTGAATATGACAGCCAGTTTTTTCCCCCCAAAATCAGGTCAACTTGAAGGCTTTCAGAGGAATCAACCTAAAGAAAAAAATAGTGTAGGATATTATCTGAAATAACAGAAATGATGATTTTAAGATTTTAAAATATAATAGAAATCTTAGATTGGAAACAGCGAGAACAATAAGTGAAGACTCAATTGACGCAATGTTGAGTGACTGACAGTTGTTTACCTCTTTCTTCGTGGTAGGTGGAGTCATATCAGCATGATAGGACAGCGTAGATTGTAGGACAGGGAGGGAAGGAGAACAAACATGCAATAATTATATTTAATTCTGCAACTGAGGCTATACATTCTTTAATCCTTTTAAACTAGAGGCTAGATAGCATAAGTGATAAGAAAATTCAAATAAGTCAGCTCCCCCCCACCAATTAATCCATCATCTATTTTCATGGATAGCTCATAAGCTGTCAGGATATTTGTACGTCAGCTGCCAGCTGACATTTGTACATGTCAAAAGTGGCTGTTGTCTGAGAGCTGAAAGTAATGGGTTTTTCAGTCTGACACACTTTTGTAGTCAGAGTCCTAAGGATATATTTGAAAAAAATCTTAAAAGTGATAATAATGAAAATACCTTCGATTCTTTCCCTTGTGTTCTGTTAACTCCAGAAGGATAAACTGACCAACGAGCCCTGACTGAAATGTGGAAATAAGAGCCAAATAGGTGGAACCTTTGCTAGCCAGAGGCTTCGGGTATGTCTTCACTAGCAACATTAAAGTGTTGCCGTGGCAGCGCTTTAATATGGCTGTACAGTCATGGCACTGTGTAGAGTTCTCCCAGCGCTGTAAAAAACTACCCCCGTGAGGGGAATACCTACCAGTGCTGAAGGTGCAGCTCCCAGCACTGGTGCAGTGTCTACGCTGCCAGTTTACAGTGCTGAAACTTTAGCGCTCAGAGGGGTGTTTTTTCACATCCCTGAGTGAGAAAGTTACAGCACTGTAAAGTGGCAGTGTAAACAAGGCCTTCCTTTAATAAGAAGTATTTTATTTCTTTCCCCAGATGTATAATTAATGAATTATAGCAAATGGAAATAATATCTCTAAAAACTAAAGACACAAGGTGGGTGAGGTAATGTCTTTTAATAGACCAACTGCTGTTGATGAAAGAGACAAGCTTATACAGAACTCAAAAGCTTGTCTCTTTCACCAATGGAAGTTGGTCCAATAAAATACATTGTCTCACCCACCTTGTCTCTCTAATATCCTGGGACCAACACAGCTACAACAACACTAAAAAGTAAAATATATGGGATACAGCAATACTTCTCTTCTCCTCTCTTAATCAATTCTTTTAGACACTCACACTTCTAAAGAAACATCATTAATCTCAACAAAAAAAACGTAGAACCTAAACATTAAAACTCTAATTTTAATGGAAAAGTTAAAAGTGGTCTCTAAAAAAACAGTTTGAAACATTACATCAGTACAAAACAGATAACTTGCAATGCCCTTAGAAAAGGGATATGCAGCAGAAAAGGTTTTCCAGAGATATTAGTAGAAGTTAGGAGCTTTGTGAAGCTGATGGAATAGCCACCAGATAGATGAAGCAGTACTGCCATCACTTGCAACCTCCACGTTGTGCTTTGGCTGGCAAAGAGAAGTGCTTGGATTTCCTGGACAAGAATTCAAAACTGCACTGTGAAGTACAAGAAAGAAGAAATGAACTGAAAAAGGCAATGCAAAATGAAGGGATGGCCGAAAGTTGACTATTAGAGGTAGGCAGTCTCTGCTGTGATAACGAAGGCAAAAAAGCCCTAAAGAGTTGGTACACGCAGCCATGATGTGCATAAAATCAAACCAATGTTCTAACCATATGTCATCTGTGGACAAGTGTATAGCTACACCTTTTGTTGCCCAATGGAAGAAGGCTTTTACACAGAGATTTCTGAATGCATCCATTACTGGACAGATTTGTATGGCAAAAACTGAGAAAATGTAATGACAGCTGAATGCAGAAACTGGTTCCTTTCTCCTATTTTTTTTTTAAACTTGTGTGTTAGCCTCCTATAAGATTTGGCCACTGACAAGCATGAAATCAAACATGTGACTTTAAATATGAAAGAACTGGATAGCCTTGCCTCTGTGACTCATTAGAACTTTCCAAGTGAAGTAATATATCCCAGCTAGCCATCAGCCTTGACCCTCCATTTTAGAGGCATATCACTGACAAAGAATTTATGATTTTAACATTTTTTCTAGTACAATCAGGGGGTGAAATTAGAGCCCCAATTCTGCTTAAGCAGCAGCAGAATTGAATAACCCAAGGGATGAAATCACAGTTAAAAGGGCAAAAGAAATGAGGTTAATATATGTGACTAGGACCCTGAGTCCGCAATTTTCATCACAGTTGTATTTTTCAGGTTGCAAATGTAGTATTCTACATCCAAGGTCCCCAGGCTCCAGTTGCTGCTGGGTCACAACGGGGGTCATCGTCAGGGTAGAACACAGGCACAGAGCGTTTATAGTAGTATTGCAGCCGGGAGAGCAGTTTTTTCACAATGCCAGGATATTTTTCAGACAAGTCATTTCTCTCCTCCGCATCTTTAACAACATCAAAAAGCCAAAGTTTCTTTGTTGGTGGGTCAGGTGATAGAATCTTTGACTCACTGAACAAAGGTGGTGGTGGGAACCAGTGGCTGCAGCCTACGGAAACAGGAGCAGATAAGGGATTAGATCTCAGACAGACAGGGAAAGAGTAGCCTCAGACTTGGGATTCAATGTTTAATATGACTCCTTTAATTTCAAAGAAATTCAACTGGAGTTGCCTTCAGAAATCTGGTTTTCTCACTGCAATGTAAGCACAAACACAGATTCAAAACCCACAACTTCATGGAATAGAGTGTAAATATTTGCCTACTTTTAAACGAGGTTCCACCCTCCTAGTTTTTACATTACATAGTAAATCATGAAAGTTGAGAAAGAGAGTAAATTATGGAAATGCAAAGTTTATTGCATATGAAATGTGGTGAACTGGCAGCGGAGGTAAAACTCTAGGGAAAAAAAATCATTTCATTACCTGGATACCCAGTTAGTAATTTCCATTTTCCATGTCGAATTGCAGCATGTATGGATATATTGAAAACTGAATCATCCCAAAGGAAAGAATTATCCTGTGGTGAAGATGTCTTGTTGTCAATACCAGGACCTTAATGGAACAATAGGATAGATTTAGATATATTTTGTAGTAATAAAGGTTTTTTTAGAAAACAAACCAATATAATGCAGTATTGGAATACAAACACGCATTTTGCAAGACACTTATTCCACGTAAGCACAAGTGGCTATGCTACAATATAGAACCGACAGACTAAAAAAACAACCACCCAGGTTCAGAGTTAAGATTACCATTTCTAACATTCTTGATATTTATTTATTCACCTGTTCTAACATAATTGTCTAATATTTCAATTCTCAAATCTTCAACCATACCCACAAAAGCTTCACATGCCCATGTAAATTATTTGTGCAAACAATGTATTTATATGTACACACAGGTAGCTGCATGTGCAAATACCAGTTTGCATGGAAATACAGTATTTGCATATGCAGTGGCCTGTTCATATGCATTTTTACAGTTGAGAACCCAAATTCTAAAAGTTTGATGCTGTGTATCAGCCTGTGTTTATTTTCCTCCATCTACTGTTACAAGGGAATTCTTGTGATAAAGATCAGAAACAATGACACGAAGAGATGTCAAGATAACCCAGTTTGATGCTGTGGCATCTTTCAGGAGATAGTTTTATTATAACATCTGAGTTGGAAATTATCAAATTAGGGAGCCACAGGGACTGGTGTGGTTGGTTTTTGCATCTACAGCTCAACCAGAATCAGTGGGATTTGAGTTACATCTGGTATAACTGTTATGCCAGACTGGATGCTGAGAATAATACTGGAGATTAAGCAGAGAACAAATCCTGCAAATCACGAGGCGATATAAAATACACTTTATTTTAAAAAATGATATATGCACTCTTAATTGGTTTTATGTCTATCAATAGATCCACAGACATATAGATATAAAATCAATTAAGAGCACACATACCTTTTGTAAAATAACATTTTTGCTCAAACACAAAGTTCCTTTAAATGATGTATTATTTTTCACTGCAAGTTGTGATAAATGTATTTCTAAAGAACACAAAAGTATTTTAGGATTTTATTAGTAAATCTGTTTTGCTAGTCAAGTCCAAATAAGCTTTCAATTAATGCAACCTTTTCACTCTTTTAGCAAACGCATCTACAAAGTATGAACTTGTATACAACTTGTTTGAAATATTTTGAATAATTTATATATATACACACACACACACAGAATTTTGTCAGTCACAGTCTAGACTAGGATTGGACCAGCATTGAAAATGCCCTGCCTCCAGCTCCCAAGTCTTTCAGTAGAGGCATTTTTGGTTGCTGCATGGTCAGTGAGTTCAGCAATAGCCTAGTCCCAATCTTAAAGATTAGGACTGAGACCTTGAATTTAACTGAATAAGAAGCAAACAAGGAGCCAGGAACTGGTGCATATTTTTGGATTAGCTTTGTATTGGTAAATGTTGATTTCACCACACAAACAAACAGACAAAAATATTTCCATCAATAATAACAGAATGTTATTACAATAATGTACAGATAGGCAAAGTAAGAAAAATGCAACTTGAAAACACATTAGATGATCAGGCTATTTACTTTGTATATTTTGACATTTGAGTTTTGATTGTTATAAAGCTGTAACATTTTGAATCTCAACACTTACTGTCATGAAACAATTATTGCTTGACCCCTCAATTTACCGCAGCTGTGAAAAATCAAAATATTGGTAAAAATTTAAAAAAAATTAAAAAGAAACATTAAAAAACCCCATCCCAATTCTGCCAAGCCTAGACATCTATTCTTGTATCATCATTCCTAGTCATGTTTAAGTGGTGGAGGACTGTTTGTATACAAGATAGACTGGAGTGTGATGGGCTTTGCCTGACAAATCTAGGTCATAGGAGTTAAAATAATTCAGTCTTGAGAGGGTGAAATACAACAGCTCACTTTCGCCATACAAAATGCTCCCTCTACCATCAATTATCTTAATCGCAGACAGGAGCCTCTCTTTCTCTACAGCCCACCAACTGAGCATTCCCCAACAGCGCTATTTCCTCTCAAATGCCTTGTTTTATGACACTATAGCATTTTCACTGTTATAAGAAACAGATGAAGTTTCATTCAAAAGTTGCTGTTTTAATATTTAATTCTACATCAGATATATTGGTATCAGAACATATTTGGTGTAGATATTTGATGGGTACCCAAAGAAAGCATTTAAATAGCGTATCTGTATAGGAAAGATAGGCACTTTTGAAAATTTTATCCCTAGTCAAACTGATTTAGGATCTTAAATCCTATTTTCAAAACTGATTTAGGAACATAGGAGCTCAGTGGGATTTAGGTTCCCAAGTGCCTGTGTCAGTTCTGTAAATGGGACACCAGATTTCTAAGTCACTGATGCACTTTTTGAAAATTTTCGATCCTAGATCTTTTTTCTGATGCTGTGCATAGACTCTGTATTAGATACACTTTACACAGTTGGGCCTAAAGTTTCAAAAGTAATGAATGATTCTCAGTGCCTAATCTGGATTTTAGAGGGGCCTGATTTTCAGGGGGCAGGTGCTCAGCACTTCTGAAAATTAGTCCCCTTTAAGATGTGTTAACTTGTACATAAAAAAATCAAGGCATCCAAAAATGCTAGTCACTTTAAAATGTAGGTATTAAATTACTAGCATGATTCATATTTTATTTTACCATTTCAAAATATACACACATGAATTTCAAAGTCCAAAAAAAAGCACAATTGAGTAAATTATATAAACAAAAGCCTGAATGATGACCAGAATTGGTGTTTCTTTTTATAAAAGCTTATAAATGTAATTGATTGGAACATCATACTTCAACTTGCTAGTATACAATCCTATAAAATACATGTGAGCCAACCAGTCAATTTTGGATGAACCAAAAAAAATAGTTTACCTACATTTTTATGTGCACACGTGAATTTGCAGAAGGACTTTTGGGTACATTGGTCTTAACATACGGGGAAACTGCAGATTGAAATCCTTGCACAGAAGATAAGAATACTGAATATCTCAATATTAATACTTTGGTTTTACTGTATCTTTAAAAATTACAATACAGCATTATCATAATTTTAAAATATATCTCAAAAGACAAGGCCCATTTCCTGTACAAGTGGCTTCTCCAAAGAGATCAGAGCCAAAACTCACACAAAGTATGTGGTAGCATTGCTAACATAAAAATAAAATTAAAGAGTAAGAGTAAGAGAAGGATGGTGTACACCGTCACATGAATATTGGCAATTGCTATCCACACAGATAACAACTATATAACTGTAATCTAAGGGTACGTCTACACTTACCGTTACACTAGACGCGATAAATCCATCTGGTGGGTAGTGATCAGGGATCAATTTATCGCGTCTAGTGTAGGCACAATAAATCGATCCTTGAGCGTGTTGCCCGTCAACTCCTGTACTCCACCTCTGCAAGAGGCGGAAGTGGAGACAATGGGGGAGTGGCAGCGGTCAACTTGCTGCTGTGTGGACAGCCAGGTAAGTCGACCTAAGATACGCCGACTTCAGCTATGCTATTCACATAGCTGAAGTTGCGTATCTGAGGTCAAACTCCCCCTCCCACCCCCGCACCCCGGTGTAGACCAGGCCAAAGAAACAAATCAGGTATTCATTCAAGGCTTGATTCTCATTTACAGCACTATAAATCTAGAATACCCCCATTAAAGACAGTGAAGTTACTACAGAGGAACACCAATGTAACTTACCCCTAGATTATATTTTTAATTATATTGGTACAATTTTACATTAAAAATCAGGACTATCAACTAATAATTAATATTTGTCATTATAAGAACATAGGATTTGCCAGGCAGAAGAAGCACTTGGGTATATCCAGTCAAGCATCCTATTTCTAGACATGACTAATATCTGATGCTTCAAAGGACAGTGAAAATACTCCAAAACCTCCTTATTTTACCTTCTTATCTTCTCTCCTACTTGCTCACACTGTTACCTTCTTTCATTTGATTTTGCATCATCTTTTATGACATCCCTTATGCTTGGGAAAAAATACTTCCCATATCCCACTTTGTGTCAAGCTCCATCTCCTTCCTTCTTCAAAGCCCCACTTAAAATCCTTTGCACTGCCTCATGGGTGCTCTTGTCCCATGCCTTGTTCAGGTTAGATTGGTAGCTCTTCCAGATAGAGAACTAATCTGTCTATGTTCTTCTGTACATTCACAGCACTGTGGGTAACCCAGTACATCTAAACAAGAGTGCAGTGCTTTATCAAGATGGGGAACAGGGAGAGTGTTTACCTCCTGACCCCTGTAGTGATCAGTATATGCATGACAGGTAATTTGTGTTCTTTTAGCATGTACAGTTATAGTTATTGATCAGACTTATCCAACTCTTAGTATCTTTTCATGGTAATTGACTGTTGCTTCTGATGCCCAGAAATTCCACACACACCATATATGCTCCATAAAGTATAATTTCCTTTAATTATTCTAAATTACTGACCATTTAAAATAACTGAGTGACCTCTTGGTTCTTCTGATATTATTTAGTGGATGTACAGAGAGAAGGCGACTGATCCAGCTATAAAGCAACTACCTTTTATATCTTTAAATATCACAGTCGAGTCCTCTCTAATGCTTATTTCCAGGCTCAGTGATTCTGGTTTGTGTCACCTCTTTTTCTCTCTGTTTCATCGTGCCTGTAAAAGTCATTTCTCTTCTCTGGACCTTCTCAATGTGAAATTGGAGTGTAAGAAAAAGTATGTCAGACACAAATTGAATCAGAAAATGGTGAAGAAAAGCACTACATATGGTATTTATTATCCAGGCTGGAAATTTCAACTCTCTTCTCATTTATTGTTTATATTCCTTATGACTTGTTTCAAATTGATCCAATCTTTAGACTTTGAATTGGCAAACAAAACAACTCAGATAATGTGCTGTGACAATAATTTATATAAAAAAATTCAGAATAGTCAGTGCCCATTCTGAGTGGATTTACAGGACAAAGCAGAGATATAAGTCAGAATTTCAACTCTTTTGAACCAAAGTTCAAATTCCTTGTCACCCAGTCCAATATATAAATTTGTAGACAGAGATTCAATAAAGTATGATAAAAGTAATTATAGAGAATATTAATTTGAACTTTTTTCTCTAATCTTCAGTCATAAAAAGACTAGCCAGCAGATAAAAGTGAAAGTTTTCATTTTTAAAAAATGTACTATGGATACAGTCTCTCACATACCAGTGTGTATACAGGACACTTACAAGAGATGTAGTGAATGTACATGACTCATTATTTCCCCCACTCCTTTCTCTCCCCCCAAACATAAGGCTAGCTCAAGTAATTGGTAGAATCTTAAAGAGATGAGATATAAATAACCAGTACATATATGAAAGAAAAGGAAAACTAACCTAAAATATTATCCTTCAGTCTGTGATTAAGATGATGAGAAAGAACCATGCTGCGAAGAGGGGTTTTTTTAAATGGCAAGAGATCAAAGACTATAGTTTTCTGTAACATGGCATTTTATGAAATCCCAACCACAAGTTAGAGGGTCCAAAAACACATTGCTTGAGGAACACTGTACTCCTGTGCAGGGTGGGCTCATATTCCAGAGTGTAAGGAATAAATCTGGGAGTTCTGAGAATAGTTTTGGAGTAGGAGGAAATAATGTTAATTTAATACTTAGTTTGGAAAGGGAGCCCCATCCAGGGAGTTGATCCAAAATGGCTGTCGGATAAGCCATGTCTCTGCAGGCCACTGTTTCTGAGCAACAAACTTCTGTATTTGTAATGAGCTAGATACAACTGGTGTCCAATGTGGAAAGCAGAAGCAGACGAAGTTTATACCTCCATTTCCTTATCTGTGAAGTGGGGATGGTAACACTTACCCACTTTTGGAAAGTGCACTGGATTTATTCAGAGAAAAGGTGCAAATCATTATCATTTTCCACTTTTACACTTCTGTTTATAGTAATATACCATTCCCATACAATATGATCACAGACAACTATATGACAGGGAAAAATATAATCATAAAAGGCTTAATCACAAACCAGCTGATGGAAGAGAGAAAAAAGCAATTATTTTATATCTATTTCTCTTCTAGTATAACCTGAGAATAGATCTGGTCATAGTCTAAAAAGATGAAGAGTGTATATTATGAAAAACCACTGAAATCCAGGATGAGAAAGGATTCTGAACTGACACTCTTTCCAATAAAAACTAGAAACACATCGAAAACACATACTAGACTGGTGCTATTGTTTTAGAGGCCAGTTACATAAAGTGCATTCAGTGAATTCCAGCAAGTGCTGGAGATACCATCATCTGTTGTTTTCCCATGTCTCTCTCTCCTCCTCTTCTCTCCCTCGAGATAGTCTGCCACGTGCACAATGCTCAGGGATTCCCTTAGTAACTACAGGTCATCTCTACATATTAAGACTCCTGAATTAATAGAGAAAATTTCATCGGCTTGTTGAAATTTTCTGCCAGGTTTTCTGGTTACATGACCCTTCCTCACCTGTTTACTCTTTTTTCAATATCTTCACCTATTTCCATGTAATTCATAAAAAGATCCAAACAGGGGATCAAAATCTTTCCCCCGTACAGTATAACCACTTAAAGTGGACTAATGATAGAAGGGAGAAATAAGAGGTCTCCTTGAATGGGCAAACAGATCAACAAAGCATTACTATAGAGCTATTTAGGGTCAACCCTGCTTTGAGGAAGATGAGGAGCCCTAGTGAGAGATCACAGGGTCCAGGGTGCATGGACCTCCACCACCTTTGGCTAGGCTGCACTGTACACTCCCCCAACACAGATTCAGATCCTTAGCCAATAGGGAGTGAGATAAAACTTTCACATACCATTCAGGGCCAAACACAATCAAGTCCTTAATCTTTAGTTGACATGGGCTAATAAGTGTGAAAACAAAAATCAAAACTACTTAAAGTTACAATTTTGTTTTAACAGTGATCACTCTTCTTCCATGTTTTTTAATAGAGACTAATATCAGCAAGTGTACCTGAAGTAATGGAAAGACAGGCTTTCAAAAGGCCGGAAATCACCTGCCAATTACCAAGTCGAGAAAAGAAATTCATTTTGTAATTACAACTTCTTCGTATTAAGCTGAGACTCTGATCCAAGCCATTATCAATAATTCACAACATTTTTTAAAAAACGTGCACCAATATTTTTGCTGAGAGGGATGAACGAGTAGCTAAATCTCAGAGTAGTCTCTTATTTAATACTTGAAAGGGACCTTTAAATAAAACCACAGTTTACAGAGTCACTGTGATTTTTTCCAAAAGAAATAGTTGTCATTGAAAAGTGATTTACATAACCTTTATGCTCTTTCTGATCAGGAGATAATAAGTAGTTCATAAAAACCACAGAGGAGATCCATTAAGACAAAAGTCAGAGACTGGCAAACCAAAACACACTTATGTATGAGACCAGAAGGGAGTGGGAGTATTTACTAGTATTTCCATTAGTGGGTGTTATAGTTATTACACCATTGTAATTGTCCAAGAAATCCCCATTGTATTCAGCAGCTTCACAGGTTTTCATAAAAATGGTAACAAGAGCATTCTCCTGTTACTTCCATTAAAATAGATCCAGGGTTTTGCACATCACAGCTGCTGTTCTCATTTAAATCATTTTACTGTCTTCTCGGGGGTTGAAGCACCTACTCATATGGCATTATTAAATGAAAGAGTTATTCCCCAATGGTGCAAAATCAGAGGTAATACTTTTCCATTCACAGGCTCTGCAGACTACTGTGAATCCACTTGAGTCTGTTTTTTGCACTACAATATCAGAAGTGGTGGGTGGGGGAGGAGAACAGAACATCTTAAATATTATGGAATTAATACTAGCTTGACAAAAGTTAAGTAGAAAAACAGTTTAGGTGGTAAAGGTGGCCTTTTACCTCTACAAATTACCCTGCCTAGTCATCACATATACCATACTTTTGTCAGAAGCTGGTAATGGGCAACAGGGGATGGATCATTTGATGATTTCTTATCCTGTTCATTCTCTCTGGGGCACCCGGCATTGGCCACTGTCAGAAGACCCAGTATGGCTGTTCCTGTGTTCTTACTTCTGGAATGTTAGGCAGATTCAGTTTATTCTGACTGTTTAAATCTGGAACAGTAGGAATAATGCAGCTCATGATTTACGGGCATGAACCAAAACCCAGTGACGTCCACGGAAGTCCATCAGTGAGCTCTGGATCAGGCTGTTGAAGCATCAGCAGTAATGCGCAGGGAGCCTACACCCTATCAGCTATGAATCACTTGATCATCAGCTATAAAAGGAAGTAATTAAATATCTAAATGCGTATAAAATGTTGTACATAGAGCAACTATATATTCAAATGCTTTACAACATTAAATAAAAAATACCTCAAAGAAATTAGACAGACACATTTTTCCACACAATACAGGTAACTGCATCCTAATTCCCTATTGGCATATACAGCTGTCCAGTCTGCATGAACAAACTGGAAGGTTTATTACTGCAATTATGAAAATGTGGTCATTAGCTTCCAATTTAAAATGCACAAAAATGAAATTTAGTTTGGTTTTGACTCATGTAATTGTGTACAGACACTATAGTCCATATAAATCTCTATTTAGGATTTATAAAATTGCATCTATTACATTCATTTCTGAGAGCACATTATTTTAAAACCAAAAAAATTTATGAGTATTAACTAAAAAGATTCTTAACCCCTGGAAATTAAAACAAAATTAAACACCAATACATCCTGTCCCCAGTCTGATAGGCAAAAGCCTAAAAATACAGGTGAGTTGCACACCATCCCCTGAAGGCTAACAGATGTGGAATCCCTTGAGTCAATAGGGAAAACAAATCTGAGTAAATTTTTCCTGCACTGCACCAACCTCAGAGGCTCAAATCTAAAAACTGTTTGTTCAAACACACCAGCTGTTCTCTGCAGTAATGTGCAACCAGGAGAAAGAGGGGCAGTCTCTCAGATAGCAAGGACCCAAACCACATGATATTTTACAGAGCCATAACACTGGTCTACAATTTTTTAGAAGTTGTCTGCTTCAGAGATAAAATGTGATATTTATTATGTATTTTGATGTGCTGAATTCAAATATGACAATTAAAACAACGGATTGGCTACTGTTTCTAAGATATTTAAGTTTTTACATTTTATGTCTATGTATATTGTGTAGATAGTAGAGTTTTAATCATAAATTGTAAACCTAGGTCTTTTCATGTGTTTATGGTTGCTTTACATGATAATATTTCACCTGTCCTGTTTATGTAACACTTTAAAAATCAGCAAAAGGGTTATAGAAATAAAATGTATTATGAAACAAAAGACAAAAAACTATTATGTACATAGTTTAGTTCTATTCAGTGTCTACTCGGCGCTTCTTGGCTTGTTTCTTGTATTCATTAAATGGAGTATCTCTTGTCACTGTCCAGCAATAGTCTGCAAGCATTGATGGGCTCCATTTGCCCTGATAGCGTTTCTCCATTGTTGCAATGTCCTGGTGAAATCGCTCGCCGTGCTCGTCACTCACTGCTCCGCAGTTCGGTGGAAAAAAATCTAGATGAGAGTGCAAAAAATGTATCTTTAGTGACATGTTGCAACCAAGGCTTTTGTATGCCTTGAGGAGGTTTTCCACCAACAACCTGTAGTTGTCTGCCTTGTTGTTTCTGAGAAAATGTATTGCCACTGACTGGAAGGCTTTCCATGCTGTCTTTTCCTTGCCACACAGTGCATGGTCAAATGCATCATCTCGAAGAAGTTCCTGAATCTGAGGACCAACAAAGACACCTTCCTTTATCTTAGCTTCACTTAACCTTGGAAATTTTCCATGGAGGTACTTGAAAGCTGCTTGTGTTTTGTCAATGGCCTTGACAAAGTTCTTCATCAGACCCAGCTTGATGTGTAAGGGTGATAACAAAATCTTCCTTGATTCAACAAGTGGTGGATGCTGAACACTTTTCCTCCCAGGCTCCAATGACTGTCGGAGTGGCCAATCTTTCTTGATGTAGTGGGAATCTCTTGCAGGACTATCCCATTCGCAGAGAAAACAGCAGTACTTTGTGTATCCAGTCTGCAGACCAAGCAAGAGAGCAACAACCTTCAAATCGCCACAAAGCTGCCACTGATGTTGGTCATAGTTTATGCACCTCAAAAGTTGTTTCATGTTGTCATAGGTTTCCTTCATATGGACTGCATGACCAACTGGAATTGATGGTAAAACATTGCCATTATGCAGCAAAACAGCTTTAAGACTCGTCTTCGATGAATCAGTGAAGAGTCTCCACTCATCTGGATCGTGAACGATGTCGAGGGCTGCCATCACACCATCGATGTTGTTACAGGCTACAAGATCACCGTCCTTGAAGAAGAATAGGACAAGATCCTTTTGACGGTCACGGAACATGGAAACCCTAACATCACCTGCCAGGAGATTCCACTGCTACAGTCTGGAGCCCAACAGCGCTGCCTTACTCTTAGGTAGTTCCAAATCCCTGACAAGGTCATTCAGTTCAGCTTGTGTTATGAGGTGTGGTTCAGAGGAGGAAGATGGGAGAAAATGTGGGTCCTGTGACATTGATGGTTCAGGACCAGAGGTTTCATCCTCTTCCTCGTCTGATTCAAGTGAGAATGATTCTGGTGCATCAGGAACTGGCAGTCCTTCTCCGTGGGGTATTGGGCGTATAGCTGATGGAATGTTTGGATAATGCCCAGTCCACTTTTTCTTCTTTGACACACCTTTCCCAACTGGAGCCACCATGCAGAAGTAACAATTGCTGGTATGATCTGTTGGCTCTCTCCAAATCATTGGCACTGCAAAAGGCATAGATTTCCTTTTCCTGTTCAACCACTGGCGAAGATTTGTTGCACAAGTGTTGCAGCGTATGTGTGGGGCCCACCTCTTGTCCTGATCTCCAATTTTGCAGCCAAAATAAAGGTGATAGGCTTTCTTAACCAGAGTGGTTATACTGCGCTTTTGTGATGCAAAAGTCACTTCACCACAAACATAGCAGAAGTTATCTGCACTGTTCACACAAGCATGAGGCATCTCTGCTCACTTTGGCTAAACAGAAACGTGTCCCTTTGCAAAATCAAACATTGACAAATAAGAGAGCACGACACTGTATGATTTCTAGAGCTGATATAGGGCAATTTGTTCAGCAGAGTGATGTAAGCTTCGTTATGATTGCATCATCCATGACTTCTAGGAATAACATGATGCAATTCATATCATGTATGACGCAATACCAGCTTCAGATTGCATCATTCATTGTTTTGGCTAAAAAGCAAGTACTGTCCAAACCCAGTCATAGATTTATTCATAGATCCAGTCAAAGATGTATTTTAGTCATTTCTGGTTTAAATTGAGATCCCTTCCCTTTATAACTCACTTATCCTCCGCCATTCCCATGTCAAGGGTCGTATATACTAACCCAATAGCATATCTTGAAAACTAGAGCCAATCAACAGTGTTAAGCATCATTTTCATTCTCAGTGACCCAGAATTAGTAAAGTTTGACTACATTTATTTCAGAAGCATTTTGGCTGTAGAGCAGTGTAATCAACACTTGAACTGTACCCAAGAGCAAATAGCAAGCTAATGCAATCTATGGTGCACAGATATAACATGATCCCTACAGTTATACCCATATGAGCCATTATATTCTGCAGACAGTATAATGTGTGTATGTTCAAATGTAGCTGCATGTAGCACAAACAGGAGTATTTCACTCCACAGGTGACAAAGACCTTGATGAAAGACGCTGAATGCTCATCCAGGAAAAACAGTCAATGTCAAGATAAATGACACCTGGGGTATTCAGAACAACTTGGGATATAAGAGCACCCCCTACATTGTGAATTTTATTGGCAAAAGGTGTGCAGAGACCAACCTCTGCCATGGAGCTGCTTCTTTCCATCAACCAGCAACACCTTGTTCTTGTTTGCAATAAGTCCAAATGAACATTTATTCAATTCAGTATCTTTGCTGGTCACTTGACATTGGATCCTCTGGGTGAGAAGGACAGACAGAACTGCATACCTTTAGACATAGAACTGTGTATAATTCACACACTGACAACACCACAATCCAAATCACTTCACTATCTCCTCCCCTGAAAGCTTATGCCCAAATAAATTCGTTAGTCTCTATGGTGCCACAAGCACTCCTCATTGTTTTTGTCTCCACCAGTTGGCTAATATATCATATATTTTGAGTAAGGACTGTGCCAGAGTAGAACCCCAAATAGGGTACATACATCAAAAACAGTGCAAAGTTGAGACACCACACTGCAGACAGGATATTAAAGAAATGAAAAAGGTATAGGAGAATGCAACAAGAATAATGAAGAGTTAGTTATAAGCAGGAATGGGAAAAGATCTGGAGGTTCTGCTATCATCAGATATATCCAACAAGAGGAAATGAAGTGAAGCTACGAGAACACCAAGAGTTCACAAAGAATTGTTTTACACAGTGGATACTTAATATGAAGACTAAAAAATAATACAGTTGTGTTATCAAGAATTGTATTAGCAAGATACATTAGATGGTCACCGTGACCACTTGTTTATTGTCCTCCTCCTCCTAACCTTCATCTCTCTGTTGCGTCTTTCAACTGAGGGTAAATTTTTCATAAATGGTTTAGGCAGTTTGGGGTGTAGGTTGACATGGCAAGTCCAGGAAGTCTAAGGCTCTAAAATGCCCAAGCCACTTTTCAAAATAGCACTTACAAGCCTTAGTTTCTTAGGTGCTTTCAAAATTTTTACTCTGAAAGCTCTTTTGATTAATAAAATAAACACTAACAATAAATGGAAATCCAAAGACAGCAGTGGAGACTATGGTCATGAACGCATTGTTAGAAAGAGCTACATAAGCTTTTGCAGGAAAAAATGACAGGCTACAAACTAATCGAATTGGTGGCTAGAATCATGGTTTCCTTTTTTCCCAAAAATTCACTTTTACTATTTATATGTAAAGGGATTAGAACAGTGCATGTTCATATTCTACTTATGATCCGTAATATGAACAACAAGGTGAGAACCTTATCCTCGATCTGCAAGCAGACGATTGGGAGCCTTTTTGATTCATGTTCAACAATAAGAGAATGAGACTAATAATCAAAACCAACTCTCCTGAATTACAGGAATGAACATGGGGACTAGGTCATCCACCAAACTCTTTTGTGCAGTAGAAGTAGCTTCCTGGTTTTATTAAAACACCACAAAATGGCAAAAGACAGATCAAGTTAGATCCGCCATGCTAAAACATGCTATGCTGGATTACTATACTTGTGTATTATGACATATAGGGGGCTTGATGTATTAGCTTGATACTAATCTGATACAGCAAACAGTAGTCTCATATTTAATCATCTGATACCCATTTCACATAATTTTGTGAGAGCATTAAATCACCAATGATATGCTCATTTACATGACACAAAAGATAGCAAAAATAAAAGTAAATAAAGCAAGATTGTTTTGGGAGGCTATTTGTATTTTTTAGTTCTGATTCAAATGCACTGTGTACTGTTAGAAACTATTTTTCCATGACAGCGCATGTGCATTGTAATAAATATGTTCCTTTGCAGAGAGCCAAATTAAAAACAGTTTCTGAAATTTGGGTAAGTTATCCTCACTCCTATTATGCACTTTATTATTTTATTTCACCTTGACTACAGAAACAAGTGCCTGATCTTGCATAATGTTGAAGTGACTTCAGTAGGATTTATGGGCATTTGTCAGATGTACTCAGCAACTTGAAGTATCAGGCACTAAACCAGAAGACAAAAGTAGTATCATTTTATTTGGCAATATCCAAAATAAGAAACATGGTTTTATTTAATGTTTTGGAGAACTGTAAATGAGCACTTGATACAAAAAGCAATACTTTCTTATCTAATTATGAAAATATTTATTATGAAAATAGAATTTTACTCTGATGTCTGATTGACCTATTGCAAAGTTCTGTTATACTCCTAGCTCATTCCAAACAGAAAGACTGTAACTGCAAAAAATGGTTAAAAAAATGAGAAAAATGCTATGGTTATGAAATGTGTAAGTTTCATAACAGAAATTACATGCACCAGAAGGCTCTTTGGATTTTATTAGTCACCTGATTCCATGCACTACGATATAATGTTGAGCTCATTTCATGCTCTTAAATATCCAAGACAGTAACTGGCTAATAAAATCTTTAGACAAAATGAGATATGTATAAACACAGTAACTATCAATTGCACTGTAAAAGGATTAACAAGCAAAAAGGTGAAAAAAAGATGGAGACACAGATGTACTGAAAGCAGAGAAACACAAACACTTATACCAAGAGTAAATTTACTTATGTGAGTAGCTACCCAGAAATCAATGCTCATGTGAGTAAGTTTTAGCAAGTAAGAGGATGCCCAATACTAATTTATGTCTCACTGCACAATTTAACTCATACTGTAGTGGAGTTAATCCTACTAAGAATCAGAATATTATACATGCATAAACAGACGATGTCTAATCCATATGCAACTATAATAAGAATTAGACCTTTCTGAAGCATTTCTTGGACTTTGACATGGAGCATATCCTATTCAATTTTTTTTATCATTATAATTGTCTGAAATGTGCATTTAGTATTTGTCACAATTGTCCTTTGATTGTCAGGAGATGCTGTCGCTATGCAAGGAACTTGTAAAGGCAGGTAATTTTGTTCTTTTTAGTCTCACTTCAGAGATTTCCTTTTGAAGTAAACAGCTCTTTCCTGAGATTGGGCTGGAAAATTAAGTATTTTTGAAGCAATCTAATAATCAGCACAGTGCTAAATATTTCACCCATTTAGTCACTGCAAAATAAAGCATGCAAAATGTACATGTGTGGGTGGGTGGCAAGGAAGGGGACAAGGTGGGATGGAAAATCTGTCAACTCTTCTAGTAAAAGGCAAAGTAATGGACCTAGGGGAGGGGCTTATTAAGTGAGAGAGATAAGATACTAACTCATGACAGATGAAATAATTCAGTGTTTAAAGTGTTCTCCATCCCCATTTCTAATGTGTTTCACTCTGGACTGTAAAGAGATTGCAATAAATATATTGATAAAAACACTCACTTGAGAAGTAGAACAAATTTTATTGCAACAAGACTAAATGAGTCGCTCACAAGGACTTCTGCCGGTGTTCCTTAGCTTCCTAGGGCGGGGGTCTGCATTCCATGCAAGGTTCAGCAGAACTGTTTTCTACTCTGAACCTTCTTTGGTCATGGACTTTGGGTAATGACCAAAAGGATGAGATTGCAGGTACAAGTGGTAGAAATGAGGTTTCTCTGCAGGGTGGCTGGGCTTACTCTCTGAAACAGGGTGAGGAGCTCTGCTATTCGGGAGAGCTTTAGAGTAGAGCCCCTATTCCTCCGGATTGAGAGGAGGCGGCTGAGGTGGTTTGGGCACCTGGTAAACATGACCCCTGGGAGGCATCCTTTGGAACTCTACTGAGCATGGCCTACTGAGAGGCCCTGAGTACTGACCCAGGACATGCTGGAGAAATTATATCTCCCAGCTGGCCTGGGAACACTGGGGGATACCCCAGGAGGAGGTGAAACCTGCCACTGCCGTGACCCTCACTAGGAAAAGCGGCATAAAGGAAAAAGAAGAACCTCCACCTTCTTTGGACTGAGCTTCTCTGACTGTACAGTAGTTTACTCCAGGGGTTCTCAAACTTCATTGCACCCCGACCCCTTTCTGACAACAAAAGCTACTACCTGACCCAGGACGGGGGACAAAAGTCTGAGCCTGCCCAAGCCCTGCCACCTCAGGTGTGTGGGGTGAGGTGTCAAAGCCACAGCCCCACCACTCTGGGGGAGGATGGGAGAGGGAAGCCGTATCCCAAGGGCTTTAGCCCCAAGCTGGGGGCCTGTTACCTGAGCCCTCCTCCCTCACACAAACACAGAGGGCTCAAGCCTTTGGGCTTCGGCCTTGGGCAGTGGGGCTTGGGCTGTAGTTCTGGGCCCCAGCAAGGCAAACCACTTTGGGGGTTCTGACCCACAGTTTGAGAACCATTGGTTTCCTCAATAAAGGGAGAAGTCCCCAAGTCAAATTGAAGGACCAGTCAACTCCTCAGACCCTCACTAGCCTCTACATTTCACTCCTTTTCTCTTCTCATGTCTGCTTTTTCTGCTCTCACTCACCCATTCACCATACTTTCTAGAGTGATTATACTGTCTGCCAGATGGCAATCCAAATGAACAGTTCCCTAAAACGACCCAGTTTGGAACTAGACCTCCTATTTCACCTTTCTCTTTAACAAAACCCTTGATTTACATTGTTTTAAACATGCTTCTAGAACATGAATCACTAAGTACATAAACACCAGTACCCCAAATATTGTGTCGTTCTTTCTTCCATAGCCTTACATATACTCTCAATTAGAGATCTCTCTCACTTTCTCTTTTTTTCTCTCTAGTAAAATACATTCTGATATTGTCTCTCAGCTACATTGACCCCCATAAAGACTACTTTTTTTTAAATAAATCTCTATAAGTCCATTTTATGTCAGATCCATATGTGAATTTTTTTTAATTACTGCAGAAAGGAAAAAAAGAGACAGCAATTATTTCCAGAAATACTTTCTTTGCAACCACATGAATCAGTGAACTGTGGAAAGTGTAGGCTCCCTGTTGATGCACACACATGCAAGCATCTTCTAAAGGACCAAATACAAGCAATGCATCCATAATTATAAGTTGCTACTAGTCATCAGTCTGAGAAAAAACCAAGGCTTCATCCTCCTTCATTGAATGACATGGTATGGGGAATTGCTGAAATCTACCGGGAAAAGAGAGAAAGAGAGAGAGATACAGACAGACAATCTCATAGAGGCTTTTTGTGGTTTAGACATGAAACTTTTGATCGCCTCAGAAAAACAAGCCCAAACCAAAATCCTGGATTCTACCAAACCTCTTAAAGAATGTAAAGATCATTTTTGCAGTTGAAAAGTTTCACACAGCCCTGTCATTTGAACTTTACAGGCATTTACTGTACACATACATTGCAGTTATCTACATAGCCAAAACTAGCACTTCCATTAAGACAACCAATTGGACTGCTATTTTATTTGAATTTCCTTGGGTATTTTAGCTTTCGGATTATGCACTGACAAATCTTTACAGTAACATGAGATTTTTCCTGCCATATGAGCAGAAGAAAAAGCATATATTAATTAAATGGACACAAGTTTTGTCTGATGTCAGCCCCAGACTAAAACCATCAGAAGTGCCAAGTATTGCATTTTAAATTTCTATAAGAATATGATCTGATCTCTTCCAAGCTCTCCTCAAAGGACCTGAATACATGCCCTTATGCAGTAACACAATTTATCCCATCACTGAAATCTTTAACCACTCAAATGACCTCACTCAACATAACCACATATCTCTGAGGCAAAAGCAAGATTAAGTTTCCAAAGAAAATTCTTTACTGAGGAATTAAAACTAAAAAAAGAAAAAAAATTAAAGGACAGTGGGAGCAACCAACATTAGCAGATCTGAGAGATTTGATACTATGTGAACTTTTGAATATCATGGTGTCTTCTACTTATAATTTGAGAAACTGAAACTCCTTTTTCATATCTCATTTGTTTATTATTTTCACAGCACTATTGCTGGGTGTGCTTGGTGCCTCCCAATAAAGGTATAAAATATATGGCGAGGGATTCTGTCCTCTGCTACAGCTCCTTTATGCTGTGGCAGTGTTAAGCAGCTATTAAAAACTCAGACCTGGCCAGAGAAGAATTTCCCCTGGCCCAGGCTTTGCAGAGAGCACTGCAGAAATTGTGGGCTGCACTGCCATTCATAGAAAGCTGGAGACACGGTTCTCAGAGTTATGGTAGTGGCCCAGAATTGAGTATACACAACATTGGCTTAATGCTACCTTAGCCCATGCGGTCCTGGCCATTGGGCTGCAAGCTGTGCACTGTGCCTCTGAGAAGAGCAGCACAAAATTGCAAGCAAGATCCCTAAAGAAAAGAGGGAACTAATTAAAAAAAAAGGAAGAAAAGAATATCGGAGGCAAGGAAGGACAAAGACAGTATTAGCACACATTAATTAAGCAAAGATTAGAGCACAACACAATGGAGAAAACAAACAAATAAAAAACAGATTTTTTTAAAAAAGATGAAATAGAGGGAGATATTTTCAAAAACTCAAATAGCCATTAGGTGCTCAACTCTCATTGAGTCAGTAGGAGCTGGATACTTAACTCCTAATTGTGCCCTGGAAAATGTCCCCACAAATGAATGAGCAGGAGCCTTAATAATTCTCCCCCCGGAGAATTATTCTATCTTTCTTCTTTAACAGGGATACTTTCAGAATCCTAAGCAGAGTATATAGATTTTAATTTATTTTTTAAAAAAAATATAGCAATAATTACAACCTAAACAATAGACAAATATGTGATATATAAATGTTTAGCCTATCATTCCTTGAAATATGGGCTTGGTAACATCTCTACAATATATTTTCTTCTGCCTGAAATGAATATGGAACTCTTATTTCTGCAACTAGGGTACACTTTTATTAAGGGAGTTTTTGCGAAGGGAGGAAAATAGGCATCAAAATGTCCGCTGTAGGAAAAAATAGTTGTTAAAAAAGATAACACATGATTGTATTTTTAATGAGAATTAAATAAAAATTGGCTGTATAACAAAGCCTGCACTTTTTTCCAGATTCAGCTATCAGTCCGAGGCCAATTCCTAGTTCCACTGAAGTCAATATTAAGACTCCCATTGACTTCAGTGAGATCAGCCTTTGGCTCCTACTGCATGTCTTGAAATATTTTATTATGATAAACTTTACATTTGCACTGTAGAACTAATTTACAATTGATTGAGTCCATTGTAAACCTATCCTTTCTGAAATAAAATCTATAAGGAAATCCAGAGACACAAGAGAGTGCTTTACAATGGAAAAGTTAGTTTTAAATTAAAAACTTCTAGTGTCTGAGTTTAACAGTGACATTTTGATATATACAGTAGCACTATTTAAACAGTTAAAATGGTGTTTCATGTAAAAATAGCATCTAGTTTGTGATTAATCTGTTTTACATAGATATTAACGTATATGTATTTTTAAATTTAGAAAAAGCAGACTAATAAATTACTTCTAGCTAAAAGATTTTTTCTTCCTATAAGATGCTACAGGAAAACTCCTAATAAAACTAAAGATAAAAGTTCTGTGGTAACTTTGGATCATAAAATATTTACCTAGTGTTCTCTCTGTGTAAGAGAATAAACAATCATCAGCATGACAGCAAAATAGCTTCTTCATGGTTACTGCTTCCAAAAGGGCTACAGTTTAAACAACAATAGAGCCTGTATGGACAGTCTAAACTTCATAACACACCAATCCCTTCCTCATGTATCACAAACATTTTCCAAAAAATTGGTGACCCAAGATACAATGTCCAAAGAATTGTACTGTATATATTCTAGAAGATTTAAAGTACAGAACTAAGTCCATCTGGGCTATAATAGATTTGTGCCATCTACAATACTGCTATTCTCTACAGAAACACAGATAAAATATTTATAAAATTTTTACTCTTCTGCTAAATCATTTACAACCTACAGTTTTTCCCTTAATGATGGTAAAAAAAATTATTTCCAGAATGTTTCCACTCATTCGTTCAAGATTTCAATAGTTCTTTGCCAACAATGGTTTTCCCATTCCAGCTACAGCTATGTGAAAATTCTTTCCTCCTCTCTTTTGGTGTACAGCCTTCATTATCAGATTACTACTCATCCCAGATGAAAGCTGAAAACTCATTAGAATCCTGGCCCACTATAATGTATTATTTTGTAAATGCAGATGGGTCCCAGGCTAGCAAAGTTTGTGTGTATTTTTTTTATTAATTGTCATTTTTTTATTCCATGACATATGAAACAATTATTTCCCCTGAAGGAGGAGGAAGCTGAAATGTCAAGGGCTCTTCTTGGCTCCTCTAAGGCAATGAATTATTAAAGAAATAAGATATTTTTGCTACTTCACTGAGGAAAGACATTTTCTGACCTTTTTGCTACTTTATGGCGATAATGAATTTTCTGCAAAACCCTGAGATTCAGTTACTTTATTAAAATAAGACTATTTGAGGAATAGCCATGACCTTGACCTTTGAAGAATTAATGGAATACTGATTCTGAAGGAACTGATCAGGCTCTCTGTTCATTATCCAGACTATAACTTCTTACTGTCATGTCAATAACACATAGCTGTGTGCTATACCTATACAATGAAGTCAAACTATCTTAACTCATTTACTTGAACTACAATTCTGGATACTTTGACTCAAATCCCACTCTTCATCACTCTTCCATAGTGACTGTAGTTGTTACACCATGCCATTTTGAGTCATAAAGGATTTGGAATAGAAGATTTAACAGCACCAGCCTGGTATAATACAGGCTGTGTGTTCTCCGAAGCTTAACTTCAAGGGGCACGTCAACATATAAAAACATTCAGTTTTTTCAAATTATTCTGGTCTCCACATTTTTTTCATTGATTAGATCTTTGAAAATAGAATAATAAACATAGATGGTGAAGTTCTGGCCCTGCTGATGTCAACAGAAAATCTCCCATGGACTTCAATGGAGCCAGGATTTCCTTCAGGGTATTATATTTTACCTGGCACAATTTAAACACTAGAAAAAAACTACAGTAAATCAGAACAAGACTAAATTTATGAATAAATTCTATGATTTCCAACTCCAGAAAATTCAACATTATGATTTAGTATGTAGCCCTTCTTCACTCATATATAAACGCACATGCACCCCACCCCACCTACCCTTTAGCTCTATGCTCTGACTGAAGCTCTGCAACATTGCAGATCATTAAAAATAAGTGTGTGTGTGGCGGGGGGGGGGGGGGTTTCTGCCTGTCAAAAATGTGAAGAATGTGGGGGTGTTTGAAATCTTAATTTCATCTATGAAACAGTTATATTTCGGATGCATTTAGCTGTATTTGTTTTAGATCTTTTAAAAATATCAAAGGACACTTTTGGTCTCAAATGTGAAATAGAAACATCCATTTGCAGTACTGCAGTCTAAGGTGTGTCAGGTAAGCTACGGTATTCTATTACAGTGTCTCTTCCTCTCCAGGGAAGGCGAAGAGGTTTACAATTTGATACTGATATTCTGCACTAGATTAACCCTTAATTGGTTCCCATTAACCAATTAATTTGTCCCACGTATTTTATTTTAAAACGTAGTTTAGCCTTTACATTGAGATATGTATAAAAGTATAAAATGTTACAGTATATACTGGGAACAAAGAGGTGTGTGGTCTAATAGTATATGCCCAGAACCAGAAGCTAGGAACTCCTATCATGGCTCTGGCACTGTGGTCTTGGGCACATTACTTAACCTCTCTACCTCCATTTCCTCATTTCTGAAACAGGAATAACACTCATTTATCTACCAGGTGACCAGTAAGGGTTAATGTTTATGAACCATTCTGAAGTTGCAAATCTTTATGTAAATGCTTAGTTTTATTAAGAGGAAAGATGCTGCTACCCATAAATGACGAATCGTGAAGTGGAACTACAAGAAGAAAAAGAATGGGATCTGGGTGACCAGAGGAATGATGGACAACAGAGGTGCTAGAACAATTTGTATAGCGGGGGTGCTGAGAGCCATTGAATCGAACTACAAATCCTGTATATGATGGAAACCACTTCAAGCCAAGGTGTGCTGCAGCCACCCCATGCATCCTTAGTTTCAGTACCTATGGTGGACAATGGCTCAAAGTAAGGCGCTAGGACAGGTAAGGCAATGCCTTGTAATAAATGATAGATCATTTGGATTTGTGGTATTTCGATAAGAATAGGGCAACACAGGCTAGCTGACAAGCATTTGGTATGTTTTACTTTTCTGAACAAGCAGATGTTCTGGAAAGCACAGAGAATGGAACTGATTTTTTTTAAACTTATTCCGGATCATTTCCCCATTTCAAAAAGTCAACTCAAGCAGCTGATTACACTAAAATAATAGATTTTGTTCATATTTTGATTCTTTGAAAGTTGGATGCCAAGTATTAATCTGGCACAGACATTAAGTGTCTTTATTCTAGTCAAATACACAAGCTACACTAATAGAGGGTTGTTCACACACACACACCCCATTTATTATTTGCAAAACTTGTGGTCATTAGGAATAGAACATGCAGAAATCAATTCTGTTCTATAATGACTCAGAATCTTCTTTCATCCAGCCACAGTAAGTAAAAAATGGGGCCTAAAGGAGTCTACAATGTCCCTTAATTAAAATGAATTTTTTTGGTATTCAGATAGATATATTATATAATGCTGTCACCATTCTAATGCAATTCATTATAAATTAATGTCCATGTATACAGTATTACCAAAAAAGAAGTGGTTTCTCCTTCATAACAGACTTTATGAGCGTTCTACTTCCCCCCAAACTGTCATAGAGCAGACCTAACCCATTAGTATGCAATCATTTATTTTGGCAATTAACAATGTAATGTATGAGGTAATGACTTTTTTCAAATGGCAAGGAGAATAATGTAAATTTTGATTAATTTTGCCCAGAGCAAATAAGAGCTTGAAAAAAAAGTCACGAATGGTTTTATAACTCTGAATTTCTGTATCTTGGATTTTTGCCTTTAAGCATGTTTTTTCTCCAAAATAAATTGACTACAATTAGTTGGCCTACAGTTTTATTATGCCTTTGAAGTTTTAGTTTATGGTAAACCTGGAATTTTAAATGAAGGTGAAAGTTTCTTCAGTATAAAAACCCCACCCATCAACATTTTTTTTTTGGATACAAACCCTATCCTCTAAATGTACTTGATGAAAACAAATTTCAAGTTGCTTCTCCAAGAGGAAGAGAAAGTGACTCCCGGAAAATAATCTACAAGATTTTGTTAAAATCTTCATTTCATTAATGAATTAGCTAGTCAGATTAAGAAATAATACAGAGGGTACTGACAGATTCTGATTAGCAATTCCGAATTAAAGGGTACATTTTCTTTCACTGTGTCATTTAATTCCGATTCTCTGGGATATAGAATTTCAGTGCTTCTTGAAAACAGGCCATCTAGCGATGACTCTGTGGAAAGGAGTATGTTTCGTTTAGCAGTTAGGGGAATTTAGACTCATATACAGTTGGTTTTTAATTCAGCTGAATCACCAAAACTTGATGAAATGCCAGAAGGCTGTTTAAAAGAAAGCATATATTTCACAATGACATCACCCTCCCAGCTGCCAAACCATCAACAATTTGGAAAGCTATTTTTTAAAGGGATGAAGCAAAATTTAAAAATAAACGTGTAAAATAGATTTTCTGCAATTTCCTTTCAAGACAAGTGATGTTAATTTAAAGTACCTTTAAAGGTATTTTCTGCACCTTATTTGGTCTTTCAATAACACTTACTTTACAGAGGAATGTGTACTATTTAAATTTAATATAATATTACTTCTGCTGTTTGCAATTTTGTTGAGTTATTTTAAAAAAAAATCTCAAATGAATTTTCATATAGAACTGTTCTAACTGAAAAAAGACCTGGAAGGACTATACATTTTGTTTTATTTTTCTGCTTTTATGTGCTTGTGAAGGACATGGGACTGCTCTGTACTAATTTATGAATACAGTATTGTGATCTAATTATTGGAATGTTTATTGTAGGACTACACAGGGTTAAATCACCATGACTGTAGGAAACAAACAAGAAATCAAAACAATACCTGGGGATAAGACACCCCTCACAAACACTTGGGGGCTGTTACCAGTAAAACTGGCCTGGAGGATTCTGTCTTGACTTCCCAGTGGAGCTCAACAAACTGGTTTGGGTAGCAGGATGCAAGCCTAGGAAACTGAGACAAAGAGTCTGCAGCTGGATAAAAGTGATTCATTCTCAAAGCAACAGAGGCCTGCCTACAGTTTCTGACAAATGGTGAGAAGGCTCTAGGTAAGGTAGTCTGGATGCAAGCCTATGTATGGTTTTAAAATATTTTTCTCTTAGGTTACGCTTTATTCCTACAATTAACCCTCTTAAATCAAGATATTGTTTAATGTTTTCTAGTCACTGTGTTTACCACTAGTTATAAGCTCCCCAAAGGAAGAACAGCAGGTGCCAAATCCATCTGGACCTGCTGGAATAACCACAGTGGATCCACGGTGTACTGTAACTCACGAACCAGTCTGCGTGTGGGAGAATCTCATCACTCCAGGAGAAGTAAAGGCATAAAGCCCATCACCTGCGGCGGTGTGTGTGTGTGTGTGTTGTGTGCGCGCACTCAGAGAAAGAGGAGGCCCTGTAATCATGCCAGTAGTCAATATTTTCAATCTTTAACCTAGTTTTCTGTTGAATAAATTTGCTGTAAGCAATTGAGTGACAACTATATCAATAATGTCTTGTGTGTGCATTTCTACTAGAAAAACTATTATGCTGCTGTAAAAATAATTGGAGACAAGAGGGCAAAGCTCAGAGACAGTTTTCCTATTTTAGCCAAAAGTCACAAAATGCGGAATTAGAAACACTCACAATAGGAGAACCTCATGAGCTGCATTTTCAGAGATATGCAATATCTGATTTTGTATTCAAAAAGAGCTATATATCCTTATGATCTTTTAAAGAAAAAAATATACTAAAAGAATTAATACATTACATGCTTAAACATACAAAAATCAGGAAATACCAACATTAAGAAAGCATATGTAACCTTAACTTCATCTCTGGTGTATGCATGCATTAGGGTGTAAGACAGGGGTGGGCAAACTATAGCCCGCGGCCCAAATCCGTCTAACAGGCCCGCCCTAACCAACCCTGAGCTCCTGGCTCAGGAGGTTCCACCCCAGCCCTGCCCCCACCCCAGAGCCTTAGCATGCTGCATGGACAGCGCTCTGAGGGGGCGGGGCTGTGAGCTCATGCAGAGCCAGACACACTGGTCTGAGCAGCACAGTAAGGGGGCCGGGGGTGGGGGGTTAGATAAGGGGCAGGGAGTCCCAGGGGCAGTCAGGGGACAGGGGGTAGTTGGAAGGGGCAGAGGTTCGGGGGTGGCAGTCAGGGGATGGGGAACAGGGGGTTGGATAGGGGTTGGAAGTCCCGAGGGTCAGTCAGGGAGCGGGTGTGTGGATAGGGGTCAGAGCAGTCAGGGGACAGGGAGTAGGAGGGGTTGGTTGTGGGAGTCTCTGCAGAGGGTGGTCAGGGGTCAAGGAGCGGGGCAGGTTGGATGGGTTGTGGGTTCTGAGGGGGGCCATTAGGGGGCAGGAAGTGGGTGGGGGGGTCAGATGGGGGTGGAGGCGAGACTGTTTGAGGAGGCACAACCTTACCTACCCAGCCCTTCATACAATTTTGAGACCCCAATGTGGCCCACGGATCAAAAAATTTGCCCACCCCTGGTGTAATACATTTTTTAAATAACGTGATCACATTTCTCAAATAAATTATGTAGAAAAATGTGTATGACATGTAGCATCTTCTCCAAATAGATACTATTCTTGATGTGCCAGAAAATACTGGTCCCATGCAAGTCAAATATTCCAAAGACCAAAGAGATGTATGATCACTTAACAATTACACTGGTTTTTCAAACTATTAGAAGTTCACAGACTATGGCTGAATATTTTTAAATCTTAAGAAAAGTAATTCATCTTAAAAGACGTATCACAATGTGTAGATTCTGCAAAACACTAAGGCCTAGATTCTCAAAGGGAGTAAGGCGCCTAAATACTGTTGAAGATCTGGACCTAACTGCATGAGTATGGGTTTGCAGGATAAAGCAATAATTAAGAAAAGAACAAAGAATAAAAGAGTGGAGGCAAGTGTCATGAAAGGACAGAGTTAAGGTTGTTCAATGGTCTGTCAGAGATCAAGTGGCTGGGTTGGCTTCAGTCTTTGTAAGGAAAAAGAAGTTGAATTTAATAGTCCCTTGGGGAAAGGGACCAGAAACACCCCAATTCCCATCTACCTATAAATTGAGTATAACCAATATAAGACACTGACCCCTCAACTATGCAAGCTTCACTAGCCAGCTCTGAATCAGAGCTTCTCTAGCCATCTCCATCCTGTTTTATACTGTTTCCTATGCCTTAAGTTTCCGTTTGTTAACCTGCTGCACCTGTGTCTGCAGCAGAGCTTGGGTACTCTGGCTCTTTCAGTCGATAGTAACAAAGTAATCATCAACAGTAGCTCTTACACAGGTGTACATATTTGCCCTTTTCCTAATCTTTTGGGCAGAACAGAGAGAAAGCAAGCCACAGCAATTAATGCATTACATCATGTTCACTCACATCACACAAAACTAGACCATCCAGAACAGGAAAGAATTAAATCTGTAAGCAAAAAATAATTCAAGCAGCCTCTTAAAAATAGAGACTGACCATTCTGTCACAGTTTTATACACCGATCCTTAACATATTTAGATGAACTCAATCTCATGGATTACTAAAAACAAATCCACGTATTTATGTCTGAACATCAGTGACATCATAGTAGAATTTTCAGAAGTCCTCACAGTCTATTGCTAACTTCAAGCACTCAGCAGTTGACCTTCCAGTATCTGCCACATACCATCCATCCACCTCCTTGCTAGTTGTCCCCTACTACAATGATCCTTCACCATTCCTTCCATAATAACTCTCTGAAGGTTATTTCCAAAGTACACAAGTTTGCATATGTTAATTTCTGACATCAGGGTCTGTTTCTCTCCAATAATATTTCTTTTCCGTCCAGGAAATATGGAAGAGTCTTTGTCGGCACCAAACTTAAAAGCTTCGGTTTTCTTCTTGTTAGCAGCATTAACTTCCCCCGGGGTTACTAATGTCTGTTTTTTTCAGATAATTAAAACATTCCCTAGCATTTATCATCTCTATTTATAAATATTCTTAACCTTCACTCCAGTTTAATAAAGGGTTGGGGGTTTTTTTGTCCAGAAACATATATACATTAAACACTCGCCCCACGCCTCCCAATTCTTGCTGAATTCCTGGCTTGTACTGAGACCAGTAAGATGACATACTTGATCAATAAATACCCTGTATAAGCATTTTCTATTCTGCAGTGTTCTCTCCCTCATGGTGTACTGAAATAGTTTTCAACATTTAAAGAGGCTTTGTGAGTGCAAGTTCTTCCATCTAAGGTTCACAATCTTACATTCAATAATATTTGTTCCATATCCATTTGTTTCAACTGGTAATCTAGTAAGAATGTATATGTTTTATTAAATTCTTCTTTTTTTGGCTTCATGCCTCCTCTTTTCTTGGTTAGCAATCATAACTGTGGAAGACAAGTTGATTATCAAATCTATATTTTCCGGTGGCTGGAAAAAAGCCAGCCAATTCAATTATTGAGTACGGATTCTGCTACCAGAACCCCAAACAATATGTAAAGTTTATTCCACATTTTGTACATTCACAGTGTAAAACAGAAGACAAAATCTGTCCCTCCACTTCCTCGCCTTAACTTTTCTATTTCAATGTCTACACCTTGGGGGCATGGTCAGAAGAATGGGTCAGGAAGATGATTTTAGCAGCAGTGTTTTGAATGGAGCTAGAGAGGAGCAACATGAATGTCAGGCAGGCCAAAGATAAGGTGACCACAGTATAAAAGGGGATGAAGTGGCTAGAAAGGAAAAGAATCTCAGAAGTTTTGTCTGAGTTGAGGCAAGGTCTGAACACAGAGTGGAAGTACAGTGAATAGAGGAAGAAAAGGCCCCAGTTTATGGGCCTATATGAAACAGGATGGTCATGTAGTCAACAGCGTTGGAGAAAGGAGAGAATGGAAAGAAAAAAAGGTCAGCTTTTGCCATGGTAAGTTTAGGTTTACTCTAAGTCTTGTGTGCCATCCCCCTTTATCCACACTGTACTTAAAATACAGCTGCCAAAATCAAAGTTCTGGCCTATCCTTCCAATCATGTCATCCCTCTTTTTGGAAAATGAAAAAGAAAGGAAGCTTAAGGTAAGGCAGGCTGAGATGTGTACAAATATATTTTTGCTTATTAACACAGACATATAAAAACTCAATGTATATAATTTTATGATATTATGAGAGAATCTTCCTTTATTATCAGTGTCAAAACTAGAATCACTAACCAGATCATGAGCTTGTCTTGAAAAGCACACAGCTCCTTCAATTTGCAACTAAGTTTAGAGAAATTGTGGGCATTCAATACCATGCAAAACAAATTAGACCAAATATGAATAGGCCAGATCCTGGTCACCAAGACTGCTTAAGGCTGTAATATAAATTAATATGCTCTGTTGTGTCGGACAAAAATGTTTCTGATGCATTAGCTGAGGAAATGATGATCTGAAGCAGAAAGGTTTTGACACCTATAAGGCACCTGAGAAAATACTTACCAATACTGATAAAATCTAGCAGCTGTATAGCTACTTACCCTAAACAACCCTTTTCAGAATTACAATTAAAGTTGTGGAAAAAGCTGAAGGGTTACATATTTAAGGTTTATTCCTGTTTGTTCCTGTGCATACATGCAATTGGTGCTGGATGGCCAAATGGGTGGTATAAACTGACTTGCCAAGTGATGGGCATTGTGGGGAAAAAAGATAGGGAAGCCACATGTAGTAAATAAGGGCATCTGGGTAAGTATTTATGTTTTTAGATTTCTTTGTAATGTGCCTGAAGCAGAAGACATACAAAATTTTAAAGTGACTCAACAGCCATTTTAATGATCATTCACATCTCATCAATCCATTACAATAGCTCCCCTTCATTTACCACCATAGAGATCCTGAATAAATATGATAGGCCTTGCACTTAGCATTAAACCTCAGCCGTCTCAGGCACTGTTGAACCAATGTGGACAGCAAGTTCCTGAGCTTAGGACTGTACACTGGAAGCTTCTTGCCTCCAGACCTCCTCCAGTTTTATATCTGGAATCTGTTAGGTTGGGCTCCTCAGCTGAGTTCAGCCACTGCAGTACCACACAAGGTGAGAGGTACTCTCTAAAGTATGCCTCTATAACAATATAGCAGGGCACAATAGCCTACAGAGCATTCTGCAGAGGGAAACTGGCATGGCCAAACCTTAATCCGACCAGTAGGTATGCTATCATCACAGCAGGGAGCAGTGACCAGCCAAGATGAGATCATATGCTCCTGCTTAGAGGAGAAGCAACACAGAGCCAGATGTACCTTGAGGCAGCCTAACCTAAACCATTCCACCCACCTCCTACAGGATGACTTGTGCCAGGCTCAGAAGTTACATGCCGCTATCTCCACTGGCTTTCTTCAGTCAGTGTCTAGCTCTTAATGTATTACTGTATAACTTAATTTAATGAACACAAAAACTTCAAAATATCTGGAAGAGTCATGTTCCATGAAAAGCTCCACGAGCAATCCCCATTTTAAAGAACTTCTTATCCTTACCAAATGCTGAATTATAAAACAGAAAGCATTTAGAGAGCAGCATGACTAGCTAACAATGGCTCCAACTCATGTTAGTATGGCACAAAAGCAGCCACAAGGACTAGAATGTCAGCCTTTTACAAACTAATGTTTTCCAGTTGCAAAGTCAATAATACAGTCTTATTAGAACAACATGGGACATGAAGATGTTAGGAGATAATTGCTAATCTTGAGCACAGGAGGCACTTTGGTCCTACTGTGCACCTGAGGCACATGGTTTTCTCTCAATAACCCCACAGCCTGCAGTACATTAGTCTTTGCATAGAAGAGCTTCAGAACACTGGGAAATGAAGAGCACAGCCCAGCAATGATGTAGGGCAGGCCTGCACAACATGCGGCCTGGGGGCCACATGCGGCCCGCACGGGCTCACTGTGCGGCCCACGGGGGGTGAATAGGGGTGGGGCAAGCCAAGTGGTGGGATAGGGAGAAGCAGATAGGGGCGGGGCTTTTCAGCCCGCAGCTGTTTTTTTTGCAGTAATATGGCCCTCACTGCTTTCCGAGTTGTGCAGGCCTGATGTAGGGTGTAGTTAACAGTAAACTATAGTTGCAATTATTGCAACTCCATTTTAAGGCACTGACTTATTTGCAAATGGAAGGCATCCTAAGTATTTCCTTTCTTTGCCTATAAAAGGGTAAACTTTTCTTGAGAGGAAAAAAACGCATTAGACAGATATCAAACTATGTGTCTAGATAATATGACTAGCAATGAATTGCATACTCACATGGAGAAGTATCCACAAACATTGGGTCTATGTTATGAAGCAGCTCCTTTCTGGGAGAAGGGCTTCCTTCACTAGAACAGAGTTCATTGGGAAACGTTAATTTCCTTCTAGAGCCCACTAGAAATCTGCATGTGCTATTTTAATACTTCCTTTTGTTATGTGTAGGAAACAATTGTGGCCATTAACTATTACGAACTTTTAATTTGAAGTTCATCTACTGATCCAGTAGCTATAATATTTTAGCTCAATCCTACAACTCCACAACCGGGTGAGCAGTCCCAATGAAGTCAGTGGGGGCTATTCATGTGCATAAAGGAGGCAGGATTGGACCTCTACATATTAAGCAAACATTACACTGAAAACGACAAGGTCCACTATCTATAAAAAGCAGCATGCAAGCCAGTTAGAAGTCATTTGTTTTGATTATGGAAATTAAAATAAAAACATTAATCATACCATAAAAATGTTAATGATATAATAGTGCACTTCAAAGACAACCATTCAGATAGTATCTAGATTATTTATTTTATTTTATTTTAAGCAACAGCACATAAGACACAAGTAAAGACAATCTCTGACCTGAAACATTTACCATCTAGAAGACAAACACAGGTAAGATAACACTCAGTGGAAATCTTAAAGGAAGACGTTAAAAGCATATAAAATTTTATTTTAGGAGGAAATATTTATAATTCAATATAAATCGTACTTAATTATAGAATTCATATTTTCCCTCTTTATATCATCTTTGGAAGCCAAACACTGAGAAAAATGAAAATTATAAATTACTGGTAGGACTGATTCAGAGAGTAAAGGGTATTTATTTGTATTACTTAACAAATTACACAGCACTTTCAGCTAATATACAACCAGAATCCAATGTTAAAAATTCAGTGTGCAAAAACTGCCATAAGGGAAAGTTTCCCCCACAATGCATTAAAAATGTTAGGGTTTTAATTTCTCATTAGCATCACAAGCTGCACGCCTGACTGAGCCTTATGTAACAGGTTTGCATTTTAGGACCTTCATTAGATTCTGAACTGCTTCTGGATGCTCAAGTTGCTGCTATGGCCAACAGTACTTTTCTCCATCTGTTCCTGGCAAGAAGAGTGAGACCTCTCCTTTCAGGTGCAGGCCTCATTATAGTTATCCACACCTTTCTCACCTTGAAAGTGGATTAATTTGAATATGTGCTACATACTGATACAACTTGGAGTCTATCCAGAAACTGCAATTAGGCCAGACTGCAGCTCTTAAATGCCCACTTGTTAAATGATGTGTCAAACAGGGTGAGAGCCTGTTAAACCAGTGCTCTGTAATATGTACCAGCTGCCAGTAAATTTATGGGGTGGAGTTTAAGGTGTTGGGATTTACCTATAACGCTCTGAGTGGTTTTGGATCTTATTGTCTGTGAGTCTCTCTTCCTTCCTATGCAATAGCTCCACTGCTATAATGAATAACAGTGCTTGAGCTAGATAGCATCTGGCTTAAAAGGCAGGAGACTGCTTACAGGGCATTTTCTACAAAGGGTTTCAGTCACCAACAAAGCTTAAAATTGTTATTCTTCCAGTCACGCTTCTAAGCCCATCTGTTTTACCTTTAAGCCATTTGGGAAGGTGGTGGGTTGATAGATTCTAGAGATGAAAGTCCAGAAGGGATCATTTAGTCTGACCTCCTGATGACACATTGAATAATTTTGGTGGCTCTTTTCGCACTCTCTCCCATTTTTCAAACATCCTTTTTAAAATGTGATACAGAACTGTACAAAGTATTCCAGTACCCTTCTCAGCACTGCTGTATGCAGAGGTAATATCGCCTCCGTACTCCTACTCACTACTCATCATTTATACATCTGTGGAGTGCATTAGCCCTTTATTCCATAGCATCGCACTGGGAACTGTCCTCGAACTGGCTATCCACAACGACTCCTAAATTAATTTTCATGGTCATTGTTCTCCAGGATATAGTCCCCCATTCTGTAAATATGGCATGCATTCCTCCTTCCTTGATGTATACAACTTTTAATTTAGCTATATTAAAAACACATTTTGTTTGACTGGGCACAGCTTACCAAGCAATCCAGATCATGTTGTATGACTTCCCTGTTTTCATTATTAACTACCACTCTATTAACCTTTGTGTCATCTGCAAATTTTAGTAGCAACGACTTTAAATTTACTTTCAGATACTTGATGAAAATGTTTAATAGTGTTGGGGCTAGAACCAATCCTTGACAAACCCCACAAGAAACACCATCATTCCATGATGATTCCCCATTGACAACTACTTTTTTGAGATGTCAGTTAACTAGTTCTTAATCCATTTAACCTATGATCTATTGTTTTATATAGTGCTAATTTTTAAAATTAGAATATCTGTAGTACTAAGTCAACTGCCTTACAAAAATCTGATTATATTACATCTACCTTTATCAGCCAAATGAATAATCTCACCAAAGAATGAAAACAGGTTTGTTTGACAAGACCTATTTTTCATAAAATCATGCTAATTGGAATTAATTATAGTCTTATCCTTTAATTCTTTATTACTTGAATTCAGTGTCAGCTTTTCTATTATTTTGCCAAGGACTGATGTCAGGCTAAATGGCCTGTAGTTATCCGGATCATCCCGTTTACCCTTTTAAAATATTAGCACATTTGTATTCTTCCTATCTTCTAAAATTTCCCTGGTATTCAAGAGATATCATCAAAAACTAACATCAGTGGGTCAGAGATCTCCTAAGACAATTCTTTTAGGTTACCACAGCCTAACCAAAAGAAGGTTGAGAGGAGATATGATTGCTCTCTATAAATATATCAGAGGGATAAATACCATGGAGGGAGACAAATTATTTAAGCTCAGTACCAATGCAGACACACGGACAAATGGATATAAACTGGCCATCAGGAAGTTTAGATTTGGAATTAGATGAAGGTTTCTAACTATCAGGGGAGAGAAGTTCTGGAACAGCCTTCCAGAATTTCACTCCCCTGATAGTTAGAAACAAAAAACCTATCAGGCTTCAAGATTAAGCTTGATAAATTTATGGAGGAGATGGTGTGATGGGATAACATAATTCTGGCAATTACCTGATCCTTGACTATTCGTGGTAGATGGACCTGGTAGCCTGGGATGGGATGGGATCTAAGTTACTACAGAGAATTCTTTCCTGGGTGTCTGGCTGGTGAGTCTTGCCCACATGCTCAGGGTTCAGCTGATCGCCATATTTGGGGTCAGGAAGGAATTTTCCTCCAGGGCAGATTGGCAGAGGCCCTGGAGGTTTTTTGCCTTCCTCTGCAGCATGGGGCACGGGTCACTTGCGGGAGGATTCTCTGCACCTTGTAGTCTTTAAACCATCATTGGTAGACTTCAATAGCTCAAACATAGGTGAGAGGTTTATTGCAGGAGTGGGTGGGTGAGATTCCGTGGCCTGTGTTGTGGAGGAGGTCAGACTAGATGATCATAATGGTCCCTTCTGACCTTAAAGTCTATGAGACTGTGGAATTGTGGCTGTTAGAACATCTAATAAACTATTCTTAAAGAACTCCCAATTTTCATTCATATTTTTCTATCTAATTTTTTTCTCCCACTCAATTTTCCTCATAGTTTTCCTTAGTTTTGGGACATTAGCCTTTTTGAAGAACCACAACTACATATTACTAGTTGGGACAGTTCTCTGTCCACATTGAATATAATCAATTCATGGTCATTGGCCAGTAGGCAACTTCCAGTTCTGCCTTTATCAGTCACAATAAGGTGCCAAAACAGCCTTATCTCATGTTGGTTCAATGCCCTTTGTGTCAGGAAATTATTGTAATTTGTAGAAACTGATGGTGTTTTACTACTGACTGCATAAATCTTCCAGAATATGTTTCCCAGACTGCAGATCCCCGTAACAACAGCTTCCCTCTCCCTACCCCCACATTACAGACAAGTATTTAAGGAGTGACTCCTGTTCTCTAGTTTGATTTGGTGGTCTGTATTAGACCCCCATCAGCGAAGCCTCTTCGGCTTTATTAGTTAGCATATGTATCCAGGTGCATTTAAAACCTTGTGCTTCTGATTTATCATAACTAAAACAAATAAGGGTGTCTTTAATGTGGATTACCTCCTCCCCACCTCTTTAATCCATTCTACCCTCCCTGAACAGATTATAAGCAGGGACTTTAAACAATCCAATCACGTGAATCATCCCACCAGGTTAGATTCAAGGTAGTTGGGATTAGGATTATTAATGCTGTTATGGTGGGCCAGTTCCGTGGTTTGTTGTATGTTATTCAGTGGCTTTTAATTTTGTATATTTAATGCATGAAAACCTAAGATTTCATTAGACTGACTGATGAATGGCAGGCATTGAAGGTCAGAATCAAACCTAGAACAGTATGAAATCTCTTTCATAGTGTTTCTTCTGCCCAACGGGGAGAGGCATGTGGCTTAGGGTAGACGACCAGAAGGTATATACTTTGGTTGAGGTGGAAGGAGGAAGCCACTTTGGGCAGGAACTGGGAGTGAAGACCTAAGGAGACTGTGTCTTTGTGGAAGACGGTAAATGGTGGATCTGCCATCATGGCTGCCAGTTCACTGACGCACCATGCAGAGGTGATGCTCACCAAGAAGATCACCCGTCATGGAAAGATAGGCGAGGGAGTAGGTGGCGAGGGGGATGAAGGGTGGCTTGGTGAGTGCAAAGAGGACCAGATTCAGATCCCAAGAGGGGGTAGTCCTCCGTATAGGGAGAAAGATGCTGAGAAGGCCCTGGAGGAAGCAGGAGGTCTGTGGATGAGTGAAGATGAAGAAGCCATCCACAGGAGGAAAAAGGGCACTGAGCATCAGGTGGACACAGATGGAGGAATGGGCAAGGCCCAATTGGCAGAGATGACAGAGGTAGTCTAGAAGAACAGGAATGGAGATGGAGTCTGGAGAGATGTGATGGTGGCTGGCCCTTATGCCTATGCCCATATTCCTTGTGCATATGGCTGGGCTTCAGTGGTGCCACTGGTGATGCATGGGAGAGGCCCATTGAAGTGCTCAGCACCAGTGATGGGTGCCATTCTGGTGGTCCATTGGAACCAGGTCTGGTTGTGCATGTGAGCACACGTTCTCCTCCTCCAGATATCTGCAGAGGGTAAGTTCACGAGCCACTTCAGTCTGAGATGGAAACGAGTGGCAGATGGAGCAATGAGAGACGATGTGGGCTTCACCAAGACAGTAAAGGCAACAAGTGTGTTTGTCGCTCACTGAAAAGGAGTGAGGGTCTGAGGGTCCAATCTGGCTTGTCGGGGCATAGTCCCCAGGCTGGGGAGAAACAAACCCTGCAAAGGGGAGAAGTCAAAGGAAAACTAACCACTAAAACTAATGGACATCTACCTAACTAGAAACTATACCCAGCAAAAATGAAGAATGGTTCTCTTAGCGAGCTAAGAACACCGAGGGGTTCTGACTTTGGCCATGCAACAGGAAAAGGGAATTGGAGCGGCATCGACCCACACAGAGTCTTAAAGCCTCGGACGCACCATGCTGTCAAAGCACGTGCAGGTCAACGGATACTACTATGCACAGTTCTGGCTCCAGTGCATGACGCACATGCTCATCCACGTTTGGAATCCACATAGGGACCATCATTCAAAGAAGAATTATAGGTGCCAATAGTACCTAATTTAAATTCTGCAGCACTATTCATTGATTAGGAGATCATTCAATAACCTTTGGTATTATTTAAATAATTCTAAATACAGCACAAAGTGAGAATGTGTATAACCAATGCATGTTATACACCGTAGCAGAAATCTAGCAGTCCAGGAAGACTTAGGAGCTCTGTTTGGAATGCAACCAGCTGCAGAAGCAGGGAGAAATGTTCCAGCACAAGGGGAAAAAGGGCAGAAGCATCATCCTGAGGGAAGCAAGTGGATACCGCACAAGAAGATGGTTGTGAGTTGTGGCTCCTAAGCTCCACTTCTATAGGGCTTAAAACCTCTAGAAAGCAGTCATCCTTCTATAACGGTGTGAGACTCACCATCGTGGCACCTCCTGCTGGTCATTCTGGGAATTAGCTCAATCTTTTTGCAGAGCACTCTCTTCCAGCGGGGTGTCACCACCATCACTTTTGCTCTTGACCCACGATGCCTCATGGATCATGTAGTCCTCTTCAGGACACAGCCCTCTGACCATGACCCATTCTGGGGCAACAACAGTTCTCTATTCAGCCACTCACCTCCGTGGCCAACTGCAGCCCAAGGTTCTAGCTACTTAGCTCCGTGGCAAACTGCCGCCATTCACTGGCCATTCCCCTCCGTGGAATGTGGGGGTAAGGTTGGGGAGACTTGGGCCCAACCACTCCTCCAGGTCCTGACTCAGGGAGCCTATAGGCAGCAGCCATGCACGGCATCTTCTTCAATCCCCGCCATCCATTACCCTGGGCCATTTTCCTGTAGCTCTAGCACCTTCTCTGCGCCTGTATCAAGGCTCCAGTCTTTCAGCGAGTCAGATTGGAGCTCCCTCTCGCTCCCCTGATCAGCCCAGCACTGCTCTGTCCCTCAGCCCTTCAGGGACCCAGCTCTTCTCCCTGGGCTCCCAAGGAGGAAATGCCTCCTCTGCCCTGCAGCTCTCTTTATATATGGGCCTGCTCTGCTCTGATTGGCTGTTCATTGCAGCCCCTCTCTGATTGGCTGTCTGCTGTGCAGCCTCCCCAGGGCTGCTTTTAACCCTTTCTCCACCAGTGTGGGGCAGACGCCCCACCATGCTTCCTAGTTACAAAGCTCCACTGCTATGTGGCTTCTCAACTCACAGGTCAGCTTCAGCAGATTATCCAACTGCAGTTTTTGCCAGGGACACTTATTGAGTGCACAAGACAGTGAGGATATGAAGGCTCAACTAAGGTTATCTGAGACACCTTATCTTTGTATTTTGGTATTTTCTAGTGATTAGGTTTTTTAAAAATATAAACATAGCTTAGAATTCTCTGGCTTTAGGATATTTGTTTTTAAGGTACAACGTTCTATTAAGTTGCATGCTCTCTCTCTCTCTCTCTCTCACACACACACACACACTTATAGGAAGAGGGGATTTTTGTGGGGATTATTATAGTGTGTTCCACCACAGTTCTGTATTCTTAATGCAGGCAAAACTCTGATTATCGTCAAAAGGAATTTTGTTTATAGAAAAACAGCAGAACTTTATTCTATGGTGCAGATTTCCACTGATATAAACTAATGTACCTCTGTAGAAATCAAAGGTTAATTTATGCCAGCCAGGAGTATGGCCCTGTATTTTTTAACCATGGGGTATTTTTAAAGCATAGTGAAAGGTTATTGTTTAGTGGTGAATTTGAACAAAACATTTGCATAGGAACAGAAGGGTTTCGTTTAAACTAAGCAAAAAGTAGCCTTGGGAAGAAGTCCAAGGTCTTCCAGAGTAAATTTGTTTGTCTTGCTTTTGGTAATGACCTCGTGTCACTAAAAAAAAGGAAAATAAAAAAGAACAGAAACGTCCTTAATGTCTTGCACATATTGTATTTCCCTGGCTCTTATTGCCTCACACTTCCTTAACATTTTTGTTATGTATATTGGAAAAAATATTATGACATGCTTGACTTAAGACATCATTTTCTTCAGCTTCAATTTGTATCACTGTGCAACTAGCTCTGATAATCTTTTACCAACAAATATTTAGTCTCTGGGATCACACATAACTTTTAGCATTTAAGAACGTAATTTTAAATTCTTTTCTCTCCTATGTCACAAGCAGTTATAGACAAAGTCTACAGATTAAGAATGTTTCCTTTTTAAGATTAACTGCTATTACAGAATATATGCTAATCTTCCAACACACTGTACTGCAGTGGTTCTCAGCCAGGGCCCAAGAGCCTCCTATGGGGCTGCAAGCAGGTTTCAGAGGGTCTGCCAAGCGAGGCTGGCATTAGACTTGCTGGGATCCAGGGTAGAAAGCCAAGCCCTCACTATATGGAGGTGAAGTCCTGGGCCCCGAGCCTCGCCACCCGAGGCTGAAGCCAAAGCCTATGCAACTTAGCTTTGCAGGCCCCCTGTGGCGTGGGGCCCTGGGTAACGGCCCTGCTTGCTACCCCTAACACTTGCCCTGACTTTTATAAACAGAAAAACAGTTGCTGTGGCACAGGTGGATTTTTATAGCATCTGGAGTGCGGGGGGACCTCAGAAAGAGAAAGGTGGAGAACCTCTGCTATACTGTACTGTCACACACTGGAAACCAGGTGCCAGTCAGTTACTATATTACAAGTCATTTTCCAAATCACATTTTTTTTTTAAAAAAAGATTCTAGTGATTTTTTCATCCATTATAGGTCACTAAGCACTAAAAGTCAACAGATTTGAACTTTCTATTAGATGTCATTAAAGTCCTTTTTGTCTGATATACAACATTCAACTGATCTTTTGAGCTACAATCTTGAAATTTGATCTCTTCATTGAGAAAAATGTGAAATGAAACATTTCTATCATAGGTCACCAATTCACAGAAACTATATTAATTTCTTCTATGAAGAGTCATATTGGGAATGAGACCTACAACTTGGCAAAATTAAAGTAATCTGGGCTCACCAGGTCTCTCTAGGTCCTATTAAACATTACAAATAGCCACTAGGTGAACTGGTAAGGTGACATGGGTTCAAATGCCAGCAATATGCAGATGACACACAGCTCTACCCATCCTTCACTCATGCGACCATATCACTAAGATCACCCAGAATTTGGACAAGATCAGCTCAGGGATGAGGAACAGCTGACTGAAGCTGAACCCAAACAAGGGAGAAGCACTAGTATTGATGGGCAGAGGAAAGCACTTGCAGGAGTTGGCAACCACAGTGCAGTATGTATATATACACACACACACACACACACACACACACACACACACACACACACACA
>ML677342.1:13142466-13226664 GCA_007922305.1 Dermatemys mawii
CACACACACACACACACACACACACACACACACACACACACACACACCCTGAGCCACTCAGTCTGTAGTTGAGGAATGCTCCTGGGTTCCTTGTTGATGCTGAGCTCTCACACAGCAGCATTTGCATAGGACACATACCTTCTATCTCTGGCTGGCTATCAGACTCGTCCTGTCCTATTTGTCAATGACCTGGCCTCAATTACACCTTTTCATCGTCTGTGTGGAGTACAGCTATGCAGTACACTTGGACATGAAGCCATCAGCCCCTGGGAAACTTCAGCAGGTACAGAATGCTGCAGCACATCTCAGCAACACAGGCTACTGTGAACACATCAGACCTGTCCTACGCTTTCTACACTGGTTTCCCATAGAATATCTAGTCAATTGAAAGGTCCTGGGCCTTATCCTCAAAGTCCTTAATGGCCTGGGCCAGCATATCTAAAAGATTTCCTAAAGCTCAAGAATCAAAATCGTGGTAGACAACAGAACTCTTTTGACTCAATGAAAACTTCAACCGCAAGACTAAAGCTCATTTGTACAGATGGCAAAACTTTTGGGGGCCAATCTGAGACTGGCAAACTCACAGAAACTAAAGACCATCATACACCTTCACATCTTCTGCTCCAAGCGCAAGGGGCATTTTTTGACCTAGCCATCAGACATACAGTGTAGGGCAGGGATCTTAAACTTGAATCATCAGGAGGGCCACGAGGAGTAGTACATTGGCCTGAGGGCGACATCACTGACCCCCACCCCGTGCCGCCCCCGGCCCCACCCCTTCCATGAGGCCCTGCCCCTTCTTCACCTCTTTCTACCCCTTCCCCACCCTCATGCTAACCCCTTCCCCAAATTCCCACCTCCTCCCCTGAGCTCCCCGCTGCCCCCCTTCTGGAAAGCTGTTTGGCGGCAGAAAGCATCAGAAGGTAAGCAGAGGAGTGGGGATGCGGCAAGCTCAGGGGAGGGGAGCTTGGCGGGCTGCAGGAAATAACTTCAGGGGGGAGGGGCGCCAGGAGTTTGGCGGGCCACAGGAAATAATCCCGCAGGCCTCATGCGGCCGATGGACCATGTATTTGAGACCCCGATGTAGGGTTTTGTTTAAAACAAAACCCCACCACAAAACCTATGTTGCCCACACAATTTTTCCCCTGGAGAGAGGGAAAGAGAACCATATGTGATAGAATGGTAAGCCCCTTGCTTAAAATGCTACTGGAATGCACTCAGATGCCATACTGATGACTACAGTTTAAGAACCTATATCAAATAGAATAGGATCAGTTGCATAAATTAGATTTTTACTAAAAAAGATGCTAAAGATGAGCAAGTATGCCCCAAGTGCTGATGTTAGTATCAAATCTACCTCAAGGACCTTGTCTTGATGGGCAAAAGGGATGCATTTATCAGTCATGTTAGCTCTAGAATGTTAACGTGACTGAAAAATACCACCAAGGTGCAAACTAACATGTTTCAATGTGTGTTAGCTGGCTATGCTGTGTCTTGGTGGTGGAGGCTGTTAAAGTTGCAAAATGTGGGAAGTGGGGAGGTGTTAAAAGGAAAAGGAGCTCAGCTTTCGTTTTGACAATCTCAGTTTGTTGGGGAGACATCTATATAGTTTCAATTTTATAATTTCTGTTATTGAAATATAATACCCACACACAGAGTCCCCCATAATACTGACAGGCTTTTACCAAAATTACTAATTGAACCCAAAACTTTAAGTATTATAAACAATAACTAATACACAAAGCATTAAATCTGCAACGTTTGCTATGTACGAATTAGAAAGTCCAGCCTCTGATTTAATTGTAGCAGTATCTTTCCTTGCTATATAGCTAGTATCTTGAATGATCTTTAAGTGACTCAAAACTATATTCAAATATCACTAAAATGAAGCCACTTCTTAGAAAGGAGAGAATGGAATTTAGCCAGCTAGCTAGCACATAGCATGCTCCATGAAAGTGTAGAAGGGAGGAATAAAGGAATTTAGACCAAGGTCACCAGGAAAACCCCTACTCTTGCAAAAAATGCCAAGGACCTTTAACACATGCAGAAACTCAGATTCTGAGGGCCCCATAACCTATGGATAAACCTCAGGGGACTGTATCTCTGGAAGAACAAAGGACTGAATAAACATTTATCAACAATTAATTCTACAGTCATAGAGTTTAAGGGCAGAAGGGACAATTCTATCATCCTGTCTGACCTCCTGTATATCACAGGCCATTAAATTGCACCGAATTACCCCTGTGTTGGGACCAATACCTTGTCTATGACTAAAGTGTAATGTTCAGAAAGGTATCCAGTCTTGATCTGAAGACACCAATGGGTGGAGAAGCCATCATTTCTCTTGGTAGTTTGTTCTAATTGTTAATCACCCTCACTGTTAAAAATGTATAACTAATATATTCTCTTCCATTCTATTCAGGTTATCATGCTGCGTCTGTCATCGTGTTATCTGAGTACACCTTCCAGAGACGCATTAAGTAACATTAGTGGCATCTTTCATTTATGGTGCTTTCTTCATTCCTGTTCTCTTCCTGGAGGAAAAATGTGCATCGGTTTAAACCTCTCCTTTTATTTAGTAAACTACTTTTTTTCAATCTTATTTAGGATCAAATATATGTCTCTGTTTCTCCCAATTTCAGGTCTGTTGCTCTTGTTAATAAAAGTCTTACCTTAGCAGGATTCTGACACAGTTATTAGAAATGCAAGTTACCTGATAGTTTTCCACACGTCAAAGCCGTCCAGAGGCTTAGTACTGTTTATATGTCCCCTAGCAAGATTTACTAGAGTTGGTAGCCAGTCAGAGATGTGGATCAGTTCATGACTTTCTATTCCCCTCTGTTTCAGTAAAGGACTTGCAACAAATCCTACTCCTCTCACTCCTCCTTCCCAAAGCGTCCACTTTCTTCCTCTTAGGGGCCAGTTATTTCCACCTCCCAAAGTCTGTCCTCCATTATCTGAAATTACAGGTAAGCAAAAGAAATGATTTCTATGTATTTTATAATGTGTTTGTTTTAAATAAATTTACATAACACAGGGATATCACAATAACTACATAATGCTAAATTCTACCAATGACTTGAGTTACATACACTATTACTCAACATTTTATGTGATGCTTTGCATTTTCAAAGCATATTACAAATATTAGCTAAAACCCTCATAAAATCTTGCAAAGGGTAGTGTTACATATTCAAATGTGAACAAAAAACATAATGTGGCAGGAGAAGAGAGTGAATGTGACTTTCAGGTGCAAAAAAAGCTTACCAACATTTCAGAGTGGGTGAGTGAGTTTTAATTTTTTTAGGCCTAAAGGAGTATGTAACTAAACTTGACCTACAAGGAAATATACTCATGTCAGTTTCTTTCCACTATTTTCAAGGCATGTCTGTTAGTTGAAAAAGAACTATTTTAAAAAATTTTAAAGATACACAAAGCAAAGCTGTTTTTTTTCCTATGCAAGCCTTTTAATCTACTGCTGGCTTTAGTTTTAACTATAATTATATGGTGCGATTAAAAATCAGGAATGGAAACAATTGCGGGAGCAAAGGAACAAGGAGGTGCTGCATCTGATAAACCAGAGAAGACAGCCTTACTATCCTCACAATGAAGCCAAATGATCTCATTTCTATTTAATTAACTAGGGATCAGTGTAAATTCCTGCTGTAGACTCATAATCAGTTTAACCTGAGCAAGAAGGGGGATTTTCTTCGCTAAGGGATAAAGGGACTTTATCTGTGTGACATCTCAAAGGTGGATACAAAGGGAATGAAAACTAAATTTTATTGAATTCTTCAATCTGATCCTACAATAAATAAAATAAACTTTAAAAATAATAATATACATTTTATTGCACTTTTCATCCCCAAATGCTTCAGAGACTGAAAAATAGCCATTCCTTTTTTGGAGGGTGGCAGCCAAACAGGAAACTAGTATGCAAACTGGCAACCTAAGTTAGGCCCTTAAATCCATATTTAGGTACTTAAAGGAATGGCCCAATATTTCAAAAGTGCAAAGCATTTTTTGGCTCTCACTGACTTAAAAAGGAGCTGCTGGGTTTTCAGCACTTTTGAAAAATCAAACCACTTACTTAAGTGCTTGAATATGGATTATTGGCACCCAGCTGAAAGCCTTGCTCTCACACCCACACAAAGCAGACAAGATATTCACTTTTATGGAATCAAAGATCTCCACACAGTAAGTGCATGTAACTCAACTAATCACCCTTTACAAGGGCCAAGGGATGTATCTTTGAGCTGTGAACAGTGGTTTCAGGGAGACTAGATTCTTCAGTGTTCTAAAGTACACAGCCACAGTTTGTGCCTAGGGAACTGGCAGAGGAAATATCCACCACCTCTTGAGCCAGCTGCTCCTTCCATCATTGGTGAAAGCAGATGGACAGGGTGTGTTAGGGGCACTGCAGGGGAAAGGCAGAGCACGAGTAGTAGAGAGAGAGGGCAGAGCAGAGCCCTCCTACAGCTTTAATTTATAGTAGGGCGAGGTGACCGCCGCTCCCTGTAGCACCTATCTCCACTACACCTGAGCAGAGCTTGGATATAGCGGAGAATCAAACTCCAGGTATTTTAAACCCGCTGCCTGTCACACACAAAAAGATCTATTTTATATCAGCTATTAATAGCTTGCAGGTTTACTTTGCTTTGAAAGATAACAGCAATTAAATAAATTCTGACAGATCACTATCTTAGAGCATTGTGAAAAAAAAATGTATATTTCATGGGCCTTATCCAAATCTCTCCTATTTAACTAATATTTTCCTCAGACCAATGTCTGTCCCCTCTGAAAATTTGTTCACGGCCTTCATCTTATGTCAGTTTCATTACACCGTGGACTACTTGGATCAGGAACCCTGTCTAGTTTATAACCTGCACAGAGCTCAGAATACTGTCACCACTCAGACTGTATGTCAATATAAACATAGAAATAATTAAAACAACATGAGTTTCCTTCCTTGGCCACTTTATCTGACATATATATTAAAAACAGACAATATATGAAACATTTATACTTCATCTCATTTTCTTCTACGTGATAGTTACCTTCCCTCTCTCTCCCTGCATTAGGGATTCTTTTTCAAGAGAACTCTTCCATTTGACTTCCTCATTAAATTACCAAGAGTTGTTTTTTGGGGGAGAATGGGGGTGGAGGGAAAAAGACTGATTTTTGTTTGGTTTGGTGTTCCAACAGATATTTATTATTAGCTTCAGTCAGAAGAAAACCTAACCTAAACCTGGTGGGTGGTTTTAAGAATAGATGTAACAGCTCCCATATTACTAAACAGAAAATTACTGGGTTTTTTTTAGCATCTGGGTAATTTCTAATCTTAATTATCACTTCAAACATCAATAATGAGAAAGAGCAGCAACATATAAAAAGAAATTATAAACTCCTGAAAGAACATAGTATCACAGTGCTAAAATATTAAAGCTGTTAAATATTGTAAATAACCAAGAAAATAGTATTCAAGTGTGTACATGGAGGGACGGTTTTGGGGTCAGCAGCAGATGAGAATTACTTCTGTAAAGTTTTGTCAAGTGAAAGATTACAATCAGATTCAAGGTACATAGAAACTGTTTCACCAGCTACTGCCTTCTCCCAAGCCTCCTCTTCTAGGAGAAGTTTATGGAGGTAGTGGGGGCTAGTTTATTCGAGCAGCACTTGATCACCACCAATATCTTACACTCTTTTCATGTGTTCACAGATCATACAGCCATAGATAGTAGGCAAATTTCATGCTAATTCTGTTAGCTATAGCCATGGTTATTGAGTGTTGATCACAAGGTGTAGATGACTCAACTTCATAGCCCGGCATGGATACTTGCATCCATTTCATGCAATTTTTGGATAACAAAAGAGCTCTAGACAGCTTTACCATATATAAAGAGCTCTAGACAACTTCGCCATATAACTTTGGCTACATAAAGCTGGCAAGGAGGAAGCAGGGGCGGGGGCACACAGGAAAGCGAGGAGTGTGGGGCTCTAGATCCCTGCTGGCTGAGGAAACTAGCGGTCCCCCAGGGTCCTCCAGAAAATGTATGTAGCAGGTGGTGGGAACTGCCACAAAGAATAAAAAAGCACTGGTGCATGCACATTGGGTGGTTTCCGACTGAGTTGGTAAGAGGATTGACGAGGGCTTGGTTACACCCCAATACAAAATGTTAAGGCTTCCGTGACAACAGTATGCAGATGATCTCCAACTCCCTTTCATTCACAACAAAGGTAGACAGCCTACTATGGTGCCTGAGAAAAATAAGTAACTGGATGAAAAGCAGCTGGCTCATAATCAAACAGAGGTAGTGCTAGTGGGAAGTACTTAAAAAACAACAACTGGCTACAGCAATGACTTCAACCTATGCTGAGGGCATTGGTCCTTGGATTGTCAGAGTAGTGCAGTCTTGGGAGCCATATTGGACCTTAACTGCTCATGGATGTTCAGACAGCAGTAGCCAGAAATGCCAAAGAGAAAGTCAGGTGCTTTCCTTTAAGATACAGACCCATCCATAGTATTTGCCACATCCAGTCTAAATTACTGAAAAGGTGGATTGACTTAAATTAAAGTGATATAAATCACGGATTTTAATCAGGATTTAAATCAGCAAGCAGGAAACCTTGATCTGAATAATTGATTTTAATATGTCTAGTACTTTTTTGTTATTTTGCTAAAGAAAGGTTGATAACCATTAAAACATTTTGGTTTTCAACTAAATGTAGCCTTTGGTGCTTCTTTCTGTTAACCAGGAGGATATACTATGTCTATACACATTTATTGTTAATTAACTATGTATCTAAGGCACTACTTAACTCATGATATTGCTGAAATTACAGATCCTGCAATATTAGGCTTCCTTTGCAATTTTGATTTTAATTAGCTTACTTTGCACAGTCCACAAATTTGCATATATTTTGAGCATGCAATTAGTACTAACATCCAGTGCCTGTAAAATGTAAAAGGCTAACACGACTGGATTTTATTTCTACAGCACGTGTTAAGACTTTTAATCTTCTGAATTTTATATTATACTGGTCACTTGTTTTTTAATGACAAATATAACTGCAGCAAAATATCTGGTTATCCAAAAAATTAGCAGGCATAACATAGTACTTGAGCGTTTATATCGTTTCAACACTTTTTTCTTAAACAAAAAGACCTACTCCAGCTTTTCCAAATTACCTCTATTAATAAAGGTTCATTATTAATTTTCCACATCTTGTATCTAACTCAGCTGCAATTATTTGAAGATCATCCCACAATTCAAGTAGGTCTTATATATAGCTTAATTTACAAGTCTCAGTTTTTTCTATTATGTTAGAAAACGGTGAATGATGCATTTAGAATCACAGAATATCAGGGTTGGAAGAGACTTCAGGAGGTCATCTAGTCCAATCCAACTTCTCAAAGCAGGACCAACACCAACAAAATCATCTTAGAGAAGGCTTTGTCAAGCTGGGCCTTAAAAACCTCTAAGGATCAAGATTCCACCACCTCTCTGGGTAACCCATTCCAGTGCTTTACCACCCTTCTAGTGAAATAGTGTTTCCTAATATCCAACCTAGACCTCTTCCCACTGCAACTTGAGATCTATTGCTTCTTGTTCTGTCATCTGCCACCTTTGAGAACAGCCTAGCTCCATCCTCTTTGAAACCCTTCTTCAGGTAATTGAAGGCTGCTATCAAGCCCCTGCCCTGCACTCTTCTCTTCTGCAGACTAAATAACTCCAGTTCCCTCAGCCTCTCCTTGTAAATCATGTGCTGCAGCCCCCTAATCATTTCATTGCCCTCCGCTGGACTCCCTCCAGTTTGTCCACATCCCTTCTGTAGTGGGGAGCGGGAACCAAAACTGGATGCAATACTCCAGTTGTGGCCTCACCAGTGCCGAATAAAGGGCAATAACCACTTTCCTCAATCTGCTGGCAATGCTCCTACTAATACAGCCCAATATGTCATTGGCCTTCTTGGCAACAAGGGCACACTGCTGACTCATATCCAGCTTCTTGTCCACTGTAACCCCTAGGTCCTTTTCTGCAGAACTGCTGCTTAGCCAGTCAGTTCCCAAACTGTATCTGTGCATGAGATTCTTCCTTCTTAAGTGCACAACTCTGCACTTGTCCTTGTTGAACCTCATCAGATTTCTTTTGGCCCAATTCTCCAATTAGTTTAGGTCGTTGTGGAGCCTCTCTCTACTCTCCATCTTATCTACCTCTCCCCTCATCTTAGTGTCATCTGCGAACTTGCTGAGGGTCTATAGTGGGGTGGTCATCCGCTCCAGCCCTGAAGGGGATGAAAGCAGCAAGCCTGGGCTGATTGGGGAAGCATCCACAGCTGGGCCATGCCCCAGTCAGGTCACAGCTGGCCCCTATAAAAGGGCTGAGAAGCAGGAGCTAGGGAGCCTCTCTCCATGCTGGGGGGGAGCAGGGCCTGGCTGCCTGCGGGACAGGGTACCTGAGATGGAACAGTGCTGGGAGAATAGTCAAAGGAGATAGGGAGCTCTAGCCTAGCAACTCTCCAGGCTGCAGGCCTGAAGTGAGGCCTAAGGAAGGTACTGGGGGCTAGGCAAAGGCAGTGGGCCCAAACCCCCCTTGCCTATGATGACTGGTTTTTACTCTGCAGTCTGCCCCAAGGTACGGGGGCTTGATGATGACTGGCAGTAGCCCTAGACTGAGGCACGGTGGGGATTAGAGGCTTGGGGGTTCCCCAGGGAGGGGAGACCCAGAGGCAGTGTGTGGGGGTATTGCCAGGGGGCAGCACCCCAGGAAAAAGGGCACCAGAGTCTGGGAGGGACACAGGGCCAGCGGACAGCAAGACACTGGCCTGCAGAGGGCACTCCAGGCTAGAAGAGCTAATTCCCAGATGGCCAGCAGGAGGTGCCTCAGGGGTGAGTCATCGTGCCGCTACAGGTCCAATTAATCTCATCATCCAGATTATTAATAAAGGTGTTGAACAAAACCGGCCCCAGGACCGACCTCTGGGGCATTTCACATGATACCTACCAGCTGCCAACTAGACATCAAGCTGTTGATCACTACCCATTGAGCCTGATGATTTAGCCAGCTTTCTGTCTACCTTATAGTCCATTCATCCAATTCATACTTTTTTAACTAACTTCCTGGCAAGAATATTGTGGGAGACCATATCAAAAGCTTTGCTAAAGTCAAGATATATCAAGTCCACCACTTTCCCCATATCCACAGTCAGTTATCTCATCATAGAAGGCAATCAGGTTGGTCAGGCATGACTTGCCCTTGGTGAATCAAGTTGACTGTTCCTGATCATCTTCTCCTCCAAGTGCTTCAAAATGGATTCCTTGAGGACCTGCTCCATGATTTTGCCGGGAACTGAAGTGAGGTTGACTGGTCTTTAGTTCCTGGGGTTCTCTTTTTCCCTTTTTAAAATATGAGCACTATATTTGTCTTTTTCCAATGGTCCGGGACGTCCCCCGATCTCCACGAATTTTCAAAGATAATGCCAATGGCTTTGCAATCATATCAGCCAACTCCCTCAGCACCCTTGGATGCATTAGATCTGAATCCATGGACTTGTGTATGTTCAGCTTTTCTAAATAGTCCTTAGCTAGTTCTTTCAGCACTGAGGGCTGCTCATCTACTCCCCATGCTGTGTTGCCCAGTGTAGCAGTCTTGGAGCTGCCCTTGACTGTGAAGACCGAGGCAAAAAAAAGCATTGAGTACTTCAGCTTTTTCCATACCATCTGTCACTATGTTGCCTCCCGCATTCAGTAAGGGTCCCACACTTTCCCTGACCATCTTCTTGTTGCTAACACACCTGTAGAAACTCTTTTTGTTACCCTTCACATCCCTTCCTAGCTGCAATTCCAGTTGTGCCTGGATCTTCCTGATTAAACTCCTGCATGCTCGAGCAATATTTTTATACTCCTCCCTAGTCATCTGTCCAAATTTCCACTTCTCGTAAGCTTCCTTTTTGAGTTTAAACTCCCTGAAGTTTCAGTGTTAAGCCAAGCTGGTAGCTTACCATATTTGCTATTCTTTCTGCTATTTTTTGTTTGCTAAAGGATTAATTCTTTTTTCCTTATCTTGACACAAATTCTCTATTTGGATAGATATTCAAATCAATTAAAAATGCACAAAGACAGCTTTTTAATTTAATTATTATTATTAAATAAAAATACCTAAATGTGCTGGACAAGAAACAAAGGGTATCAAAACTGTTTTTCATTTAAAACTTATTAAACAAAGGAAGTATTATCTATAATTTAATTTAATTGGTTGTTTCTGGTCACCATGACCTTCAAGATTTTAGACTGGCAGATCTCATCCTCCCACGTCTAGTTTTTAGTCACAGACTGGAAGAAAACAAGCTTTCCTGCTTTTTCAACTCCCATTAGTTTTTAAACTTTGAATGAACTAACCATTGAACTAAACTAGCCAAATACATTGACATAAAGAAAAAATTCTCTCTGCACCTGCAGAAGAGGCTACTGCTGTCAAAAGCTCGTGTAGCATTTCAACCAACTCTGGTTCCATGTGCTTAGCTAGTGTATTTCACCAGTTCAGTGGTTTGGCTTTGGATCAAACCAGGCAACAAACATGTACTGCTTAATATTTTTTTATATTTAATTTAAATGAATTTAATATAAGAACGGCCATACTGGGCCAGACCAAAGGTCCATCTAGCCCAATATCCTGTCTTCCAACCTTAGCCAATGCCAGGTGCCCGAGAGGGAATGAACAGAACAGGTAATCATCAAGTGATCCATCCCCTATCATTCATTCCTAGCTTCTGGCAAACAATACATATACATACATACATACACACACATGTAGGCTTTAACATAGGTTGACAATTTTAAATTTAATTTTAAATAAGTTTATTCTAAAAAAACCAAAAAAACCCTATTTAAAATGTAAAAGAATCCATCTTTTTTAAAATCAATTTTTATCCACCCTGGGTATACCAGAATGGATGAAAGTTCCATTGGGTCAACACACACATTGGCCATCCTACTCAATAAGAGACCAACAAGTATATTTCAGTGGTGGTTCATATTTTCTACATTGTCTCCTTATCCAATTCCAGACTAATTTCAAAGTCTGTGCTCTGTTCCTTAAAGCACTCAGTGGTTTAGGAGCCTATCAGTCACCACTGCTTACTGTGACTCATCCTGACACGTTCGCTCACTTTGGGGCTGGGCATTCACAATGGAAGGCCTTCATCTACAGAATTCTTGGCCATTAAAAATCAAGACAAACCTTATCCTTTCCACATTTAGATCCTGTTTAAGACCCATATTTTTACACAAGACTTTCAGTAATAAAGGTACTGCAGGATAGCTCAGTAAGCTCTCTCTTGGAGACAAATAGACTTTCCACTTAGAAGACTAGAAATAACAGAGGAGTACAGAGTATGTGCTGTGTGCTTTCCAGAATCATAAGACAACATTTCTTGCCCCATACAGCTTACCATTTGAAAGGGTAAAATTAATATGAGGATCGGGGGGGACAGGTAAGGGGATAAAACAGAAGAATGGTCATGATGTTAGTTGACACATGCAGTCTACTTTCGGTGGGATTTTTCTTTTCAAGCTAAAGAGTTTCCCAAACTCATTCCCTTCCCCCTTTGGGAGGATCAGAATCCTAGTATGATAGGCACATGCTTGATTTTTCAGACTTAACTTGTAATTTTTTAATTCTTCACCACATGTTCAGTCACCCTAGAAAAAGGACCTGTAATATTTCAGTTTCCCTTACACTTATCTCAAGAAACTCTTCTCTCGATCCCAGAATAGTGCAGTAGTTTTATATTCTCTCCCAGAGCTTCCAACTGCTCCCAGCTTTGCATTTACTGCTGCTTTTACATTTTCAAGGTGGATCTGTTTGGTTAGCGTTTAACAGTAACACTAGATTTCTTTACTATGAAGCACCTCTCTGCTTTCCACCAATACAGATGACGGAGGGACATATAAAATGGGCCCATTGCCAGACCTGAAATTGTGACATTTATGTTGCTGCATGAAAACACTGATGAAATTCTGCACTGTGGGGACCATGTATCTGCCCTAAATCATCTATATTTAGTACCTACAAGTTTTGGTGCAGAGAGATTCAAAAAGTAATTAAAATGTAGGACTTTCCTGAAACTGGCACTGCAGCTGACAGGAATAATAATTTGCTAGTAACCAAAGTTACTATACAAAATAATGATGGTGGTTATGGAAAACCAAAAGAGTAAGAGAACTGCCAAAATATGGGTTTTGGGTGTGAGCAATTGGAATTTTCTACCCAATAGCTTTTTTTATTGGTAAAGCTTCCTAAACCTAATAAAACAGTAAATTTGGTGGTAAATATTTTACATTTATGTGAATACTATTAAAATATCCCAGTTATCAAAGGAAGAGTGTGATTGTGGTGGCGATTATAATGTATGATCCAAACTAATCATACACTGAATGTTCACATATGTTTCAGAGCAACTTTTTACTGTATTTAGCCTTAAGTATTAGTGATGCAAAGCCAGGGCATTATCTAGACTGTGTTTTGTGTAAACACTTTCACCCACGCTAGTCAACACTAATTCAACTTTTCAACCAGATAAAAGAAAAACAGAGTGAGGATCCCTGCTGACCCAGCATTAGCAGGGCAGCACTGTAATGGAAGTGGAAGGAGCAATATCTGCTTAATGTCAACAACAAAATAACTGAAGAATGATACAGGATAGAGCAAAACAAGGGAAAAAGTTAGAAAGTAATGCTTTGTAGGCAATTTTAAGAGCATGCATTGCAGTACTCTAGTTTTTATATAGCATAGATGTGGATTACAGTGGCAGTCCAAATCAATTAGAGGTTATGTTATGTGTAATGGTCATATGCCTAGGAAAATGCCATTCCTGATGGAATACGAAAGGAAAAGACATAACAGAAACCAAGACTACTTAGTCAGCTGTAAGAAAAGGAGGTGGGGCTCACAACTGTTATAGTTTTACAATTACATGTATCTGTAATATAAAAGGAGTCAAAATAGCCCCCTTCAGGCTGCAGCTGCTAGTCTCTCCTAAATGGAAAGAGTTACTTACTGAAAAAACATGCTGTGAAAGGTTTCAACAAAAGGGTGAACCCACACTAGTTAGATCAGTGTTAATCAGGAAACTAGAAGTAGTAGCTCCTATGGAAGGGGTTGGATTCTTTTCTGAGGGCCAGGAATCTGGGTGGAAGACATCCCAGTTTTACAAGGTAGAATCTATAGGCTTGAAACAGTTATGCCCTTTCTTCTTTAATACTACCTTTCAATAAAAATCCAGATGGTGGATTGCAAATTAATCTTGAAGAATTGGCCACATTTAACAATTTTACATAAAGTTACATTAGCAAGGTTGATGTAAACAATTTTATTTTGACTTCTCAGTATGCATATAACCACAGGATAACAACATCCTGACATATGTCCCCGTGATCTGCCTGACTACAGCTGTAGGAGACTAACCAATTTTTGCTTCCGAAGCATTCACACAGTCTCGTCTCCTCTAGAATATTTTTACAAGGATTTGCAAATTTGATCCAAAGTGAATATCTGCCATTACTGCAGCAAAAGCATTTCTCACCTGCAAAACTACCTAGCTCTTTAATGAAAAAGTCACTGCAAAAATCAATATTTTGCAAACATTTAGAAACACTTACCTGATATGCCAGCACTGAAAATCTTGTCACAGCTCTATTCCTCTCCCCTCAATTGTACTAAGCAAGCAGAGTACTGAAATTTTGAATACTAAATAATCTGAATATTACCCTAAAGGAAAATTGGAGGGAAGGTCTGACATATGCTTCTGTCACCTCTCATCTGCATGCCCAGATTACAAAATTAAAGCTTGGCAGGATGAGAAGCAAGGTTCCAGAACATGACACACCATAGCTGAAATTGCTGTAGCCTGGATGCCATCATGTTTGCCACAGCATGAGATCAGGGAGCAGGGGCAGAGTTTGCCACCCACAGAGCCAGCTGGAATTATAACTGTTATTACAGAGTATCAAGAGCCATGAGGTTTCTCTGAAGATACTGCAGTATGGTTACAAGCCCAGGCTCTCTTCCTTACCTCCAGAGACCACATCATCTAAGCCAGCATTGCTGTCCCTCCTCCCTCACAGGTCCCAAATCCTGTCAGGTGGTTTTCATGGGTACAAAGATGGGAGCTGGTATAAATAAATCTTGACAGTGACAGCAACATCTTGTGCAAGCCTTTTGGTATTTCCAGAGGAATGATAAAGATGAACAACAACTTTTTCCGGGCTACATCGCTTGCACATTCTACCACTCTCCCCTCCTGCCCCAAAGCCCATGGAACCCTGTTCATATGAATAAGCTTTCATAAAACGAACTGAGTAGGCAAAGAATCCATGTTGACACAGCCTACCTTCCTCCCAACAGATTTTGGACACAAGCAGTGATTTTTATTCCCCTCCTGCATTATTGCCTTTGCAAGAAATACTGGGGTTGGAGGGGAATATGAGTAACATAACCTTAGGACTCTCTATTTGGAACATTTAGGTTGGTGGTGAGGGTTTTCTGCATTTGTTTTTAGTTTTCAGGATCAGGAAAAACATTTAAAATATATTATGCTTTTTTTGTATTGTTCAAGTGTAGTCTTAAACATTGAATATCACTTTAATAAGAAAGCCCAATGCTTTTTCTCTCCTGGTAAACTGTTCTTGTCATTAATTTTCAGATTAATTCATATTCACATGAGACTTTTTGTCTCTATCAAAAGAAACATTTAACTGAATTTATAAATAGTCAGTGTTTTGCTAAGATTGTCAGAGGAATTAAATAAAACTGGACAGGCAGTTCTGTTTCCACCAAACTCTTCCCTGAAGATCTGTCAGATACTAAATATTCTGGCTGGTGCAGCATATATATTTAACAGTGGATGAGACATACATAGCTAATAAACAGCTTGATCAGTGTGTATCTCTGAAGACCAGTGGGATGGTAAACAAACTAATGACTGGAGCTAGCTGAGTAAGCAAGAATTTTGAGAAGCCTGGAAGAGATCTTTATGTTTTCTCCTGATATTTATATGTCAAAATATTACAAAAGAAACTACATTAAAGTGGAATATCAGTGACACAATGTGAACTTCTTATCACTATCCCTGCTGCTCATCATAATCCACTGGCTTTCCTTATTCCCCAAGTAATCACAACTGGTGTTTGGAGAGCATTTCTTAGGGGCATGCCTCAAATGAATGTTCTGGGAGAGAAGTATTGTTTTTTCCCAAACTGCCTCTCAATAAAGGTCAGAATGCTGTCTGCCCTTCAATGATGTATCCCTACTTGACTTCAGCACATTTTACCTAGAACTCAAATGGGCTAATTATAGTTTGGAATTTTAAAGGTAGAGATTAAAATAAATCAGATTCAAAATAAAATAAGCAGTAACAGTAACGTAGCTGGTGTTAAGAGTTAAGATAGACAGACACATCTTGGTTCAGTTGTAGTAAAGTTACAGCCTTACACATCTAGAAAGCACCATACCCTTTTCTTCCCTTCGAGCCTTTTAACTGTGCAGCTTCACAATTCTTCAGAGTTTTCTCATGTCTTTACTTCTCATGGCCCTATTATACCTTTGAGTTCTTTTGATATTCCTGGGTTATCATACCAGACACCCATGCCCAAAGTGACATTCCCAAAAATCAGTCCTCAAATTCATCCAGGACTGTATTCCAAAACTACACTGTGTAATTTCAGCTCCACTTTTCCTGTTCAACCTTTCATCCTCTCACCCCAAAATAAACAGCCCCTACCAAGCCTTTCTACTTTTTGTGCCAGTCTTCCTGACCAGGCTTCAGCATGTAAATTGTCTTGATTAGAGGATTAGAAGTGGGAGTCTGCTATAGACCACCAGACTAAGGGGATGAAGTGGACGAGGCTTTCTTCAGGCAACTAACAGAAGTTACTAGATCACAGGCCCTGGTTCTCGTGGGAGACTTCAATCACCCCGATATCTGCTAGGAGACCAATAGAGCAGTGCACAGACAATCCAGGAAGTATTTGGAACACGTAGGTGACAATTTCCTGGTGCAAGTGCTGGAAGAACCAATTAGGGGCAGAGCTCTTCTTGACCTGCTGCTCATAAACAGGGAAGAATTAGTAGGGGAAGCAAAAGTAGATGGGAACCTGGGAGGCAGTGACCATGAGATAGTCAAGTTCAAGATCCTGACAAAAGGAAGAAAGGAGAACAGCAGAATACGGACTTTGGACTTCAGAAAAGCAGACTTTGACTCCCTCAGGGAACTGATGGGCACGATCCCCTGGGAGAATAACATGAAGAGGAAAGGAGTCCAGGAGAGCTGGCTGTATTTTAAAGAATCCTTATTGAGACTGCAGGAATAAAATATACCGATGTGTAGAAAAAATAGCAAATATGGCCGGTGACCAGCTTGGCTTAATAGTGAAATCCTTGCCGATCTTAAACACAAAAAAGAAGCTTACAAGAAGTGGATGCTTGGACAAATGACCAGGAAGGAGCATAAAAATATGGATCCATAAAAATATGGATCAGGCATGAAGGAGTGAGACCAAAGGTCCAACTAGCCCAGTGTCCTGTCTTCTGACAGGGACCAATGGGAGGTGCCCCAGAGGGAATGAACAGAACAGGTAATCACCAAGTGATTCACCCCTTGTCGCCCATTCCCAGCTTCTGTCAAACTGAGGCTAGGGACACCATCCCCGCCCAGCCTGGCTAATAACCAGTGAGGGACCTATCCTCCATGAACTTATCTAGTTCTTTTTTGAATGCTGTTATAGTCTTGGCCCTCACAACATCCTCTGGCAAGTAGTTCCACAGCTTGACTGTGCAATGTGTGAAAAAATACTTCCTTTTGTTTTAAACCTGCTGCCTGTTAATTTCATTTGTGAACCGTAGTTCTTGTGTTATGAGTAAATAACATTTTATTTAGTTTGTCTGCCATTTAAAACCAGTCATGATTTTATAGACCTTTATCATATCTCCCCCTTAGTGCTCTTTTTTCCACATTGAAAAGTCCCAGTCATATTAATCTCTCCTCATACGGAAGCCAGACTTTTCTTACCCCAATCATTTTTCTTGCCCTTTCCTGAACGTTTTCCAAGTCCAATGTATCTTTTTTGAGATGTGGTGACCATATCTGCATGCAGTATTCAAGATGTGGGTGAACCATGGATTTATATGGAGAGGCAATAGGATATTTTCTCTCTTATTGCCTATTCCTTTCTTTAGGATTCCCAACATTGTTCGCTTTTTTGACTCTACTGCACACTGAGTATATGTTTTCAGAGAACTATCCATAACGACTCCAAGATCACTGTCTTGAATTGTAACAGCTAATTTAGACCCCATCATTTTATATGTATAGTTGGCATTATGCTTTCCAATGTGCATTACTTTGCATTTATCAACATGAAATTTCATCTGCCATTTTCTTGCCCAGTCATCCAATTTTGTGAGATTTTTTCATAGCTCTTCGCAGTCTGCTTGGGACTTATCTATCTTGAATAGTTTTGTATCATTAGCAAATTTTGCCACTTCACTGTTTACCCCTTTTTCCAGCTAATTTATGAATCTGTTGAATAGGACTCGTCCCAGTACAGACCCATGGGTGACACCACTATTTACCTCTCTCCATTCTGAGAGCTAGCTATTTATACCTATCCGTTGTTTCCTATCTTTTAACGAGTTACTGATCCAGGAGAAGACCTTCCCTCTTATCTCATGACAGCTTACATTTCTTAAGAGCCTTTGGTGAGGGACCTTGTCAAAGGCTTTCTGAAAATCTAAGTATAAATGCACTATATCCACTGGATTCCCCCTTGTCCACATGCTTGTTGAGCCTCTTAAAGAATTCTAGTAGATTGGTAAGGCATGATTTCCCTTTATAAAAACCATGTTGACTATTCCCCAACATATTATGTTAATCTATGTGTCTGACAGTTTTGCTCTTGACTATAGTTTCAATCAGTTTTCCTGGTACTGAAATCAAGCTTATCAGCCTGTAATTGCCGGGATCACCTGTGGAGCCCTTTTTAAAAATTGGCATCAGATTAGCTATGCTCCAGTCAATTGGGACAGAAGCTGATTTAGATGATAGGTTACAAACCACACAGTTGGCAGTTCTGCAGTTTCACATTTGAGTTCCTTCAGAATTCTTGGGTGAATACCATTTGGTCCTGATGACTTATTACTGTTTAGTTTATTAATTTGTTCCAAAACCTCCTCTAATGACATCTCAATCTGGGACAGCTCCTCAGATCTACCACCTAAAAAGAATGGCTCATGTTTTGAAATCTCCCTCAAATCCTCAGCTGTGAAGACGGATGCAAAGAATTCATTTAGTTTCTCCGCATTGGCCTTACAGTCCTTGAGTGTTCCTTTAGCATCTCAATCAACCATTGGCCCCATTGGTTGTTTAGCAGGCTTCCTGCTTCTGATGTACTGAAAAAAAAAATTCTATTACTTTTTGAGTCTTTGGCTAGCTGTTCTTCAAATTCTTTTCTGGCCTTCCTAATTATATTTTTTATATTTCATTTGCCAAATTTTATGCTCCTATTTTTCTTACTAGGATTTAACTTTCACTTTTTAAAGGATGCCTTTTTTCCTTTCACTGCTTCTTTTACTTTGTTGTTTAGCCATGATGGCATTCTTGGTTCTCTTACTAGGTTTTTTAAATTTGGGCTATACATTGAAGGTGAGCCTCTATTATGTTGTCTTTTATAAGTTTCCATGCAGCTTGCAGGAATTTCACTTTTGGCACTGTACCTTTTAATTTCTGTTTAACTAACTTCCTCATTTTTGTGTAGTCCCCCTTTCTGAAATTGAATGCTATAGTGTTAGACTGCTGTGATGATTTCCCCACCACAGAGATGTTAAATTTAATTATAATATGGTCACAATTACCGAGCAATCCAGCTATATTCACCTCTTGGACCAGATCCTGTGATCTACTTAGGACTAAATCAAGAATTGCCTCTTTTAGGGTTCCAGAACTAGCTGTTCCAAGAAGCAGTCATTTAAGGTGTCAAGAAAATTTCTCTCTACATTCCACCAAATGAAATTAACAGGTAGCAGCTTTAAGACAAATAAAAGGAAATTCTTCACACAGTACACAGTCAACCTGTGGAACTCCTTGCCTGAGGGTTTAAAAGAGAACTGGATAAATTCATGGAGGTTAAGTCCATTAATGGCTATTAGTCAGGATGGGTAAGGAATGGTGTCCCTAGCCTCTGTTTGTCAGAGGGTGGTGTTGAATGGCAGGAGAGAGAGATCACTTGATCATTACCTGTTAGTTTCACTCACTCTGAGGCACCTGACATTGGCCACTGTCAGTAGACAAGATACTGGGCTGGATGGACCTTTGGTCTGATCCAGTATGGTCATTCTTATAGGCAACCAAAATACCACCACTGAATAAAGTGTTAATGGTTACAAATAATGAAATTTGAGAGCAGAGTAAGGAGAAAAATGTAACCTTAGGTAGGAGGGACAATATAAACAAACACTCAGATATTGCAAACCTACTCACCAACAGTATAATGCATATCATATTTCAGCACGTAAGAAGAAAGCATTTTAACTAAATAGTCGGTCTAGATCAGATCTGTCCTAATATTTGTTGAGGGGGTTTAGGTTCAATATTTTGTTTCAGGCTCATCTCCAGTTATAACAACTGGACTTGTGTTCTTTCTGACAAAAAATATTTCCTAGTCTCCTTACTGTATCCATGGCATTTATTTTCATACCCAGCATTCTCATATGCACAATTTTCTCTTCTCACCTGTGCACCCCATTGAACCAATTTAAAAACTGCTAAATTTTTCTGAGGTTGATGGGAGAGAACATCCTTGGAATTTCTCTTTATAGACCTGTGATAAATTGACCCTACACACATCTTTCTGATATGGAGACCATACCAAATTCTGTTTGGAGGATTTGTCGAAAGCCCTGCAGTATTACAAAGATGTTTATTTTTCTTTATTTTATAATATGTATTTGACATTTAATGTAGAAACAAATGAAAATATCTTCAAAATACTGAAAGAAAATAATAAATACCTTCTACTGCTGCTATTCCAGAAACTGAGAGTTGCTGACACACTAACAACATCAACTGCCTGTAATCCTATACAAAATATATGCACACGGTGTTCAGTGAAGAAAATACGGTCAATAATAATTCATGTTGCTGGTTCCAGTTCCAGGGCTTTTGATGAACTGATCGTTTTTCTTTTAACGAAGTGAGACAACCTTATTTCCACTTCCATCTTAAGGGAAATCAATTGAGAAGACAGTTGCTCCCCTTTATTTTAAAGGGGTTTTGTAAATATTTATTCTGAATTAAATTTAAGATTGAGTTTAGTTTTCAAGTGCAGCCTCTCTCTTTAAAAATATTACTTTATATATGTACAGTAGATAGGAACAGGATAAAGTGATGCCTAGGTAGGATTGATAACTAGTAGCAAATTATGAGCCTATTCCAGAGAGTGTTGAATTTGAAGATTCAAAACTCTTAACTGCAAGAACCTGGTTGCTTGCTGGAACCTTTTTGGTGGTTTTATTCTGTTAATGCATTTGGAAGTTTATTTTGAATATTAGATTTGGGTCTCTTCCTATGTTTACAGGAAAAGTGTATTATCTGAGAACAGCACCTACTGGTATGTGAAATACATTAAGGGCCTAATTAGGATATGTATTTATAGCACCGTTATAAAGGATTAAAAAAAAAAAGGAAGTGAGGCCACTATTACTGTGCTTTTACAGATGCTATGTAAGAGTATCAAGGAGCCAAGTCCATTAAGCATTTATACTTCCAGCTGCATGGAAAATACCTGTATCAGTGACTCAGTCCAACTGTTTTCTTCTTGTAAATCACAGCTGCAAAACAAGAAGACATGACCAAATGCTAACATGTGAGAATCGGAACCAGTCTGAGTCAGCTTTAGGTCTACAGCTACTGTCAATCTTCGTAATGTACAACAACAGAAGTTTGTTTGTTTTTTAAAGTTAGGGGAAACCCAGAGCCTCAAAAAAGTGAAGGAGCTCTTAACGAGGCTGCCAACCATACAAGAATATTGTGTCGATTTTCTTCAATTTCTTATTTTTTTTTTTATTTTTTTTTTGTAAAAGCTGCTTTGGTCTAATACTTCTTTAAAACTAATATTACTTTGTTCCAAGGATATGGGGCTGCCAAACCCTCAACAGTCACATGCGAATGACAGAGACAAGTGATTTAATCTGTGCTTAGTTTCATAGCTTTGTCTGCAAAAAAATTTTCTGTTGTAAATGCCTGGTACTCCCTTTCTCCTAGTTTACTCAAGGTAGACTGCTGTGACTGTGTATTTTGTTGCTTATCTTATACAAAATAAACATAACAATCTGGAGCTAATTTAAGTGGTTTACCATATCAGGATACAGCTGGGAAAGATTCTAAGAAAAAGGCTCAATGTGAACAATAGTGCTGTGAAGCTAAACAGCAGAGAGCACAGGAAGGCTGTGCAGACAACCTGGCAGACAGCTGTCAGCCACTCCAATAACAATTCCTGCAGCCAATGAAAACTGGCCAGTGCCTAAGCTCTCAAACCAGCTCAGGAACACCAAGAATAAAAACAAGGGATTACAAAGTTCAGTGTTAATCACAGATGTGTCACGGCCATAACTCAGTGTTAGGAATATTTCAGCTGTTCTTTGCCCCTTAAGAGATGATAAAGAGGAACTGTTGTAGTTTTAACATTGTCATTTCTTCACAAGATGGACCAAAAGCCTTTAAAATAAAAAACACAGTGTAGGCACACATACTGGCTTTATCCAGCATGAACTGTATCACTCTAAATCTCTGTGATTCAGGCAATCAGAGAGATTTACATATGTTTTTCCCATCACTTCTTTTCTTGCCTGGGATGATTGAATTTTTAATCATTTGGAGCCTTAGCTACATCAGGAATTTTCTGGCTCAGTTGGCTAATGGCAAGAACCAGACATCTATCGGTGCAAACAAGTTTAAATAAAACAACTTGTTATTAGTACCAATCATTTTAGCAAATTGGACACAATCACAATTAATATTCAAGCACATATCTACTCATGCTTCCTTGTTTAACTGCTCCCTCTCTTCTTGACAATCTCCACTATACCTTTTTGCCCCCACCTCTCCAATCTACTGAGACACTTCAGTAAGGTCACCAATGACTTCTTGCCAGCCAAGTCCAAGAGGCTTTCTCCAAACTCATTCTTCGACCTTTCTGCCACTTTCAACAACACTATCCTGTACTCAATCTCCTTTAATAAATATCTGGAATCCACTGCAATCACTACAATGTATTTATTGTATTGGACACTTTCTAACTTCACCTCTGTCACTAATTCTGCATTTATAATCAGCTGGAGGTACAAATGATAACATGTAGACAGAGGTAATCTGTGGACACAATCAGATAGTTTGACATTGATTTTCACCATCATTTACACCCCTAATTGATTGTGCCTGTAATTTGCTATAGGAACAAAATAAAAGGCAGTTTTTAAGAAGTTTGGCTGTAAAATATTAAAACTTGATAGAAAAGCATACAACAGACGTTATAATTCTGCACCTGCAGAATTTGTTGGCAAATCTACACCCTGGGGCAACACAGTTCCCTATTTAAGAACAGTTTGCTCTTAAAACTGTTAAATGTGAAACCTTAAAAAGTGACAACTTAAATGTCAGCATGGTGAGCTACTTTACTGCTGCTCATTTGAACAAAAATCCTGCCTCTCAACTCTCATCAGACACCAAAAAGCTCCACTACCCTTTACCCAGGATATTCCTCCAACTTGTACAATTCATTACAGTGTAGATATGAATACAAAAATCTTTGGCACATCCAAATTGTGTGAACTGCATAAAATACTCTGAGGTTAATAACCAAACATAGGGACTACTATACTGATTGTATTATTCATGTTAATATTTAATTTGTTAAAAACTTCTATTTTAAAATTTGTAGAATTTCCAGCTTGCATGCCAAAGAAACCAGGAATCTTGTCAGAGAATGTAGGGTCAGCTTCTACAGAATACACAAGGCTTTGGCACAAGAATAGGTACAGACAATATTACACAAGACAAGTGTCCAAACACAAGTAAAAAGTAATTGTTATTTAAGTAGAAATGTGATGATAGAGAGGGAGATGCTCCTGTCATGGAGCACATATGAAAAGTGTCCAGAGTGCGAGGAGATTGAAAAAGAATTAGAGAAGACTAGGTAAAATGTGCAGAGGAAGAACAGAGATCTAGCTTGAGACAGAGCTGCAAATAGTCTTTAATGTAATGACAAGGACCTATATGGGGGAGAGGGCAAAAATTAATATATTATTTCAATTATTAGTAACATGAAATAGCTTCTAGAAAACCAACAGTTAGAACTTTCCAATTCACACTTATGTCTATAGAATCCAGCGTGCAAGATTTCTTGCCCCTCCAAGACTCTTCTTCCCTGTTCATTTCTGTCAATTCAATTAATCAGTTGCTTCAATGAACTCTTTCCCTTCTATGCCGATATTTTGCCCAGTTCTCTTAGTAACAAATCCATTCCAGAAAGCCCAAACCCTGGCTCACTTACAATGTCTGTTTCCTCTGGGTATTAAGGGAATAAAAGTTTGGGTCCAATACAGTTGGTCTGCAATAGAGTTTGTGGCAATCTGTCTTTCCTTAAGGTTTGTCTATGTAGGCTGAAAAAAAGGGAGCAGTCAATTTCTAAATCTTGGTACAGCTTCCTGTTGCGTATCATTTAAAAAAACAAAAATAAAAAACACCCAACCTTTTCATTCTGTCCTCAGGATCTCCCCATCTTCATTTCAGCACTTATCTATCCAATCATATCACTACACTCTTTAAATACCTCCACAGATGCCTCTTTTTCCACCTCATCAAGTTCAAGTTTATCTGTGCCTTTAATTCCCTGAACGCAGAATAGAAGAAATGGCCTGGAAGGAACTTTGAAGGGCCATCTATTCCACCAAAATTTCTATAAACCTGCTACCCATATCAGCCCCTGCATACTGAGGCAGGACCATGTATACCTAGACCATCCTTGATGGGTGTTTGTCTAACCTGTTCTTTAAAACCTCCAGTGATAGGGATAAGCTTATTGGAAGCTTATTCTACTATCCTTATTAGATATTAGGGAAAACTTTCTAACCCAAATAATCCCTGCTGCAGATTAAGCTCATTACTTTTTGTCCTAGCTTCAGTCAACATTTAAACTGCCCTTATATTTGAAAACTATCAGGTTCCCTCCTCAGTCTCGTTTCCTGAAGACGAAACATGCCCAGGGTTTGGTTTTTTTAAACCCTTCCTCATAGGTCAGGTTTTCTAAGCCTTTTATTATTTTTGTTGCAGTCCTCTGGGCTCCAATTTATCCACATCTTTCTTAAAAGCATAGCTCCCAAAACTGGACGCAGTACTCCAGCTAAGGCTTCAGCAGTGTCAAGTAGGCTAGAATTACCCTGTCATATCTCATATGACACTCCTGATAATACAACGCAGAATAATAATATATTTTTTCCAATTGTATCACATTGTTGGCGTATAGTCAATTTATGATCCACAATAACCGCCAGAACATCTTTAGTGGTATTACCACCTCACCAATTATTCTCCATTTTGTATTTGTGCATTATTTTTTTTCCTTTTTAAGGCATAGTACTTCGCAATTGTCTTCACTGAATTTCATCTTCTGGATTTCAGAGCCATTCTCCAGTTTGTCAAAGTCATTTTGAATTCTAATCCTGTCCTGCCATTAGTCTTCCCCTCCCTATTTGACTGGGTCTCTTATTACATTGTCCTTTATCACTTCAGCTCTACCAATGACACCACCTGCAACATTTTGTTTTTCTCTCCCACAATAATCTCTCTGCACTTTTTCACATACATATGCAATGCCAATCCTGGTTCACAAAGCCACTATCCTACCTTATTGGAATATCTCCTTAAGTTCCCTTTCTTCAGCAACACACAACAATCTTAGCTGGCTAATTTTTTATTGGGTTTTTTTGTGTGTGTGTTGGGGGAGCGAGGGCGGGAGTTCAATTCTTTATTCCATCATGCTGTGCACTAGATTCACTAAGTAACTAAGCAATTTTATTTACATTGCACTTATCCTTCCTCCCACAAGATTCCCTAACACTCATTCCGATCAACCCTTTTCTAGCATGTCTGAAGACCTCTTGTAGAGCAGGGATGCACAAACTTTCTGGCCCGAAGGTCATGTCTGACTTGGGCTGAGGCGTGCAGGAAGGGGCGCAGGTCAAGGGGCTGGGGCGGAGGAAGGGTGCGAGTGTACGAGGGAGCTCAGGGCAGAGGTTTGGGGTGCAGGAGAGGGTATGGAGTGTGGGAGGGGACTCGGGTTAGGGTGCAGGGAGGGGTACGGTGGGGGCTCACAGCAGGAGGGATTCAGGGTGTGGGCTCCAGCCCAGCGCTGCTTACCTGGAGCAGCTCTGGGGTGGCCGCGGCACCGCCCCCCGCATACCCCATCTCCTCCACAAAGGTAGGCTCCCTGCCTGCCCTGGCCCTGCTCCCGGAAGCGGCCGGCACCATGTCCCGCCAGCTCCTGAGGGAGCGGGGAGGGGGTAGAGCACTCTGCGTGCTGCCCTCACCTGTGGGTTCCACATTCCAAGATCCTATTGGCTGGTCCCCTCCCCACTCCTCCAGGGGCCACAGGGACATGGCACCAGCCACTTCTGGGAGCGGCGTGGGCCCCGGGGGTCACAATCCAGCATGCCGGTCCAAAGCCCCGAGGGGTCAGATCCGGCCAAGGGGCCATAGTTTGCCCACCCCTGCTATCGAGTCTTCAGTCCTGGGATCATGTTTTTATCTGTATTGTGATGGACCTAGCACACTTCAGGGTGCTGTAAATTAATAGCCATAATGATCAGTGACCAAGAACTACACAACCTGCTCTACCTTGGTGATTTAATTAAAATACATGAATTTTCAGGAACACTGGAATTGCCATACAGTGAGATTTGTGGCCTGTTTCCAACAGCAGACAGAACCAAATGCTTCAGAAGAAAGTGAAAGAAGCTGTAGAGTGGGCAATCATGCCATAAGCTATCCATAGGGGATGTTTTTTTCCTAAGAGAATGATTTATAACTTGCAGCATGAAAAAAATAGGCCATCCAAACTTTTTTTTAAATTAGAGAATTCTAACAAGATCAGAGTTAAAAAGAAGCTTGAGAAAATTACATGATTCAAATGTAATTTTTAATTAGTACAGTAGTAATAAATTAATTGTAATTAGGAATAAATATGTCACTCTTGCCTGCAAGTCTTTTTAGAATCAGAACCTGCAAAAAATGTATTGCTGTTTTTGCACTGTGTCTAGCACATCTCTCTTCTGAATAAGTTCCATCTTACTCATTCTAAGAGTGACTTCTAAACTTATTCTGAAGGTGAAAAACATGTTAAAGTTAAGCCACCTGCAAATAGATTTATAATATACTGCATACAGGAATACCATTGGCCAGGGGAAGGAGATCTAAAGTGATATCTGCTGAGTTTTCATTCTTAAGTTTCTTCTATACCAAACAGTTTCTTCTCCCACACCCTCAAAATTTGTAAGGCCATTTTAAACCTTTCTTCTAATTCTAATCTAGAGCATTCTTATATTATTGAATTTTTAAATAGCTATAACAACAAGAGCCACATTGTCTCTGTACTTAAATAGGTACAAAAAAATTGGAAGTAAAAATGGGAAAGGAGAGGGAAAAGAAAGCCACAAGTCAGTAGGGAATCTGGTAATTTGTTTTTCAGGCATCAATGGCCCAAGTGACAGCTTCAACTTCTTGCTAATTCTTGATGCAGAGCAGACAATATTACAGGCTTCTTTCCTAAATCAATCAATCAATGGTGGAATTTTGCCTCCTACTGTATAAACCAATAAGGACAAGGACATTCCACTTATTGGCAAAGTGGAGTCTCTTGGAATAGTGATATTTTTCCAATGTATAAGAGGGCTCAATGTTAACTGCTAGTCAATAGTTAATGAATTTTACAAAGGAAGTCTGCAACTTATAAAACTTTAAAAGCTATTAAACATTTTTATTCCCACTATTCATCTATAAACTATAATCTAGTATTTCTCCCTGATTTCAGTGTTTCATCAGAGAAGCTTAAGCTCTTCCATAAGAATATTTAACTTTTTCTTGATCTGAGCTCATGATTTCAAATCAAGCTATTTTGATATTTTATTCTGGTGTGACAGATTTAAAAAACAAAACATAAGCATTATTATCCTGTGCAAGAAATACAGTACATATAGCCTTTTTCAGAAAGTGAATCCTAATGTCCGAAAGACCTAATCTTGCATTCCTTACACATCCAAAGCTCAAAGTTTAGAGTGTGCATGGAATGCAGGTTCTGATACAGTAGAGCTGGTCTACAAGAGAAATTTAATATTTGCTTTTTCTTTTCTTGACTGCTATTCTATTAAGCTACTATATGTCAGAGGTAGCAGGTACTATTAACTCCTTACCTATCCATCTCATTATATTTTTCTAGTACAGTGGTTCTCGACCTATTTACCACTGTGGGCCCCATATGTAGCTCTGTTTGTGTTATGTGGGCCACATCCACACAATATTATTTACTACGTGTATGGCCCTAAGGATGTCACATGGACTGCAGCTGCCTGCTGATTGGACCGCAAGTGGCCCATGGTCCATGGGTTGAGAACCACTGCTCTAGTACATGATACTAGTCTAGAACTGTAGACTAATCTGTAGGACAGGGAGGAACTATTTAAACGTGTGCAAGGAGGTACAATTAGACCTGAGAACATTATCAGCTTCCAGCTTTGCAAATTTCAGCAACTGGAACATTCCTGAGTAATTCCATGGAAGTAAAGTTTGCAGAATGGGTTATTGCTGCTAAAGAAGGTGGAATGTTGGCAGAGTCATAACATGATATGATTCAAGAAGGATCTCTGAGTGGAAATTCGGATCCCTGTGATCTGTCTGAATTGAAACAGCTTGATAGACTTTCTGAATTTTAAGTTCTGTCCAAACAGAAAACTAATGTCCTTCTGACATTCAGGGTATGGAAGGCAGCTTGCTGCCTAGTCTGACGTGGTTTCAAGGGAAAAAAATATATGGAGATGAATAGTTTTGTTAATATGGAATGCAAAAGATACATTAGGTAAAAAGTTAGGATGTGGTCATAATGATATCTTTTCCTTAATGAACACTGTAAATGTGGGGGGTGGGGAAAATGTATGCCGTTAATGCCTCAGTTCTCCAATCATCCTGGCAGAAGTGATGGCTGCAGCAACGAACACATAGCTAATGGTTCAAAAGGGTTTTTCATGAGGCAATGAAGTACAAGGTTCAAGTCCCATAATGAAACCTAAACCAGAAGACCAAATTAATTAAAGTACCTGGGGTTTAGCATAGAGGAGAGCCACAAGCCAAAATAAAGAAATAAATCTGATCACATCTAATTAAACATTCTCTGTCCAATGATTTTTTTCTAGGTACGGAAGATCAATTTTCATATGTGGCTCAAGCCTTACATAGCCTTCTTGCTTACAGCATTGCTGCTCCATGTCTCCTCCTCTGGAGAACAACAAAGGGAGTTTTTCTTTCCCAATTTTAAAAAGTTCTACCTTCCCATTGGTTCTTTTGGTTAGGTGCCCACTTCCTTTTCTTTACCTGGGGAACTTTTAACCCTTTACAGGTAAGCAAGCAGAGAACAGTTACCAAGAGCGATTTTACAGCTAACTGGCTGGCTGGGTGTCCATCAAAGGGAGCTCCCCTCCACACACACACAATTTATCACATGGGGTCACCTTGAAGTATAACTAAGGCTGGTAAGAGTCAAGGTGTGGCTGGCTGGCTGCAGCACACACACAGAGATAGCTGGGAGTGACCTGCATGCTGGAGGCTGTGTGAGCAGTCCAGGCTGGAAGCTACAGCAGCAAGGCACTGTAAAGGACACCCCAGTTAGAGGGTAAGAGTGACACAGTTATTTACTAGATTAGATTGTATTCAAATTCTGAGGCTTTTTTTTTTTTGTAAAGTGAAACAATTTCAAATTGTGCAGGGAAAGACCTCAGTCCTACAAAGCAATGTGAGGCGGTAGATCTTTATATGACAGTAGAGTCCCACTGAGGTCTGTGAGAGGGTCTATGCATACAACATAGAACCCAATCCCTCAGTTAAGTACTACCTACGAAAGTAAATCCTACTCTGTAGTTAACTAAAACTGTTCAAAAAACAGTCTACAGTACTTTTATGACTAAAAAAGAACTTTTGAAAACATCACTGAAAACATGCTTGAATCAAGCACACTAACACAATGATTGGAATTCCTTATTGTTACGGTATCTGCACAAAGCAAACTTGAATACTGTGTGCAGACGTGGTCACCTCATCTCAAAAAAATATACTGGAATTGGAAAAGTTTCAGAAAAGGGTAACAAAAATGATTAGGGGTGACCAGACAGCAAGTATGAAAAATCAGGACAGTGGGTAGGTGGAGAATAGAAGCCTATGCAAGAAAAAAAAAATCAGGACTGTCCCTATAAAAATCAGGATATCTGGTCACCCTAGGCTGTTGTATGAGGAGAGATTAATAAGATTGGGACTTTTCAGCTTAGAAAATAGATGACTAAGGGGGAGGAATACGAAAGAGGTCTATAAAATCATGACTGGTATGGAGAAAGTAAATAATGAAGTGTTATTTACTCGTCATAACACAAGAGCTAAGGGCCACTAAATGAAATGAATAGGCAACAGGTTTAAAAAAAACAAAAGGAAGTATTTTTTCACACAACACACACACACAAACTGTGGAACGCCTTGCCAGAGGATGTTGTGAAAGCCAAGACTAACAGGGTTCAAAAAAAGAACTATATAAATTCATGGAGAATAGGTCCATCAATGGCTGGAATGGTCAGGGATGGTGTCCCTAGCCTCTGTTTTCCAGAAGCTGGGAATGGGTGACAGGGGATGGATCACATGATGATTACCTGTTCTGTTCATTCCTTCTGGGGCACCTAGCATTGGCCACTGTCAGAAGACAGGATACTGGACTTGGTGGACCTTTGGTCTGACCCAGTATAATGGTTCCTATGTTCCTATGTTCTTACAAAATTAGCAACCAAATTTTAAAAAAATCAGATATCCTGGATCAAATTCAGGTATCAGCCTCTATGCAGTTTCACATCAGAAAGCTACTACTAAGGATAGAGAGAACCTTGAGCTACAATTTGTATGCCCAGTTCCTTCTTGCTTTCCTCAGAATTTGTGGAGCAAGAGGAATATGTGCCCTAGGGCAGGGCCTAGTGTCAGCAATTGTGGAACATAACCCCTCCTATGCAGCAAAGCTATATTTAATATGATTTTGTATTAAATATTGCTAGTCCATGCTAAAAATCATGTAGGGGCTAAACAGGCCTCTAATTCCAGAAGTACTTCAATACACTTCAGAAAAATGTCATTATGGTTAATGACTGATGAAACAGATTTTTATGTATTTTCTAAAGGAAAATGGAAAGTAAACCTAATCTTGAAAAAAAAAATGCTGGATATATACAAAGCCCAAGAAAGACAAAAAACACTTCAGTCATATGCACAAAAACCTAAAATGTCCTATCATTATGGTTCACTCCAATGCAGTTACTACTAGTAGAAATGTGTTGCCTGGTCTATACTAGTGTTTCCAACACTGCAACCAACAGACGCACTCATGGGAAATTTCAGGGATAAAAAGCATAGTCCATAGGTAAACATAGATAAAAAGCATAGATAAACAGGTACACATTCATAACCCTCAACTAAAAAAGACAGGTGGAGAGAATTTAGGGCTCCAGTTCAGAGCTCTCACTTTTTAGTGTTAGAACACTGGATAGGGGCCACCAAATTCAGCTTAAGTTCTTCTTATTAAACATGGCCATATAGGACAAAAATTAGCACTATTAATATCAATGGAGGTTTCGCTGAATAACTGTGGAAAAGAGTAACTTCTTGAAGTCAAGTTAGAGCATCCACACTACAGGTGTGCAAAACAATTTTGCCTTAATACTAGGTTAAACTAGCCTATTTTCTGGTTTTCACCATAAACCCAAACCTCAGGACTGAATATTTCTGCAGAATATTTCACTTACAATAATTGGCATTTTCCAGCCAGCTCTCACACTGCTCTAACTCACAGGGTCCCTTAGAGAATCAATTCTGATGTCCTGCGCAAAGTGAAAATCTATTGCAAGGTGGCGCAATATAGTTTTTTTCTTAACAAGATGGCATGTTTTTCACTAAAGGAAAGATCCCACAAAAAAGACACTCAGAGTCAGCACTGAAATGTATAAGTCCAAAAGATACGCACCTGAGGTTGTTTATACTGAGTGTGCAATCATCCAATTAAGTTCAGGTGCTATAACCAAGTATAACATCTGCATATATTTTAATAAGTTTAATTAACCCTAAATAGGTGGGTAATACTTGGAGAGTCACACAATCAATCAAATAAAATTATGAAAGTTCTCTCAACCAAACCCAATTTCCGAATTTGGAAATAGCTGAAATTCAGACACTTTGCTGGCATTGTGCTGTGCTAAAAGGGATACTCTAGGAATACTAGTTTTGTTCTTAAACCCTTTAAGACTTTGTCCATACAAGAAAACAGGTTCATGCTAAACTGTGTCCAAGAGAACAGCACTCAAAATTAATCCGTTTTACAGGATCAGAAACTGAGTTGCTAGAGCCACTCTGCCTTTCTGATATGTCAGGCTACCTTGAAGCAATAGTCCCTGTGAAGTCCATGAAGGGCAACCTTTCTCAAACCAACCAGAAAGATAAAGAAAACTCTTTACTAGGGACTATACAGAGGCCTTTGGAAAATGGGTAAAGGATGGCCTAAAGCTCTGACCCCATGCTTAGGACCCTGTTCCCAGGAACCAGAAGAATAGCACGCAGTGGCATGTAAAGCCACAACCTTAGTTCCTAACCTAATCTGTAGCAAAAGTCAGGAAGGTCGTCAGACTGGCAAAAGAGAATTTAATGGGAGAGCTCACAGAAAAAGAGTGAGATGATAGGCTAGAAGGGAAAATGGATGGGAAAGGACAGAAGAATTTTCAAGGTCAATTAGATATTGGGGAATGGATACACACAGAAGGTGTTTTCATGCTGCTTATGACCCAAGGTGGATCCAGAGAGCCTGTAAGCACATTTCTCACTTCCCTTCCTCATTTCATAAGCCACAGTTTGAGCACTGAGCAAGTACAAATATTTAGTTTAAACATGGCTAAGCCACGGTTGTAAAATTTTTTAGTATGGACACAAACTTGCTATCCACTTTAATCTGTGCTAAGATGGAAAAACACATTTTAAAAGTTTTAGTATGGCCAGGGTTTTAAAACAGCTAATTATTTTATAGTGTGATTGCTTTTCTATACACTTATATTGCTGAACTAAATGGGAAGTTTTACTGGGATTTTTTAATTTTGGTATGTGAGAAGCCTTTTGAAATCAGATATGCACAAAATAGTGTTTAGTGAAAGTTTAGCATGACTATATTTAATCAATTCTATATAACCGCAACTATCCTAATCCTCAAACACCATTTACAGATTTCTAACATTTATATAAGCAATGTAGTCTTTCAAAGTGTCAAAAAAACCAAGAACAGTTAAGTTTGGGAGAAAAAAGTTTTTTTCCTTTAACACACAATTAGCATATATAATGCAATTTTGCTCTTAATTTTATCAATCAAATGTAAAATGATATGTTATCTTTACAGAGAAAATCATAGTCTGTCACATGCTATGCAAACTAAGTTTTGAAAAGAAAAGCTGTACATTATATCTTACAGGACTCTGTCGTGGTAATTAACAGATACTGCAACATTTTCCAAAATGAGACAGTTAACAGAGGTGAAGGAGAGGCTGGGGGGAGGGAGGGAAAAATAGAGCCCTATACAGGACTATTCTTTAATCTCTCTCTTGCTATTATGGCAGCAGAATCCATGTGATCCCAGTCCTGCTGTAGGGCTGTATAGTAGTCCCATGCAGGGCTCTAAGGGAAAGTTATGCTTTTGTTTTGACAATTATAACCATCTTATTGTTAGGATAAAGTTTAAATGTTAAATAACTTATCTCTTTTAATGAAAAAACAACAGATGCTGAACTCAATGAGACTAGCTTGCTAGAGTGCTGGTAAGTTTCCATCCAAGATAATATATGTGCTACACACAGCGACACCTGATTTCAGCTTGTAGCATTTTAACTTGTAGTCATGGTCCATGTTCCAAAACAAGACTTGGACTACTGAGATAGAAGACTGCTGAACTGGTGGAGATTACATCCTTTATTTACGATTTTAAAGGAAGGTCCCCCTTCAAATGTATTGAAAGTTAGACTCCCTGGCATTTTTAAAAGGGAGTAACCCCAATGTCCTGTTCTTTTCAGCTACATATGTTCTAATGTCCAAGGCTTCGTCAGAGTTGTTGCTGCATACATAATATCTGCTTTGTTTTCACATAGTCATTTCACTAGAACATAAGAAAGGCCGTACTGGGTCAGACCAAAGGTCCATCCAGCCCAGTATCCTGTCTACCGACAGTGGCCAATGCCAGGTGCCCCGGAGTGAGTGAACTTAACAGGTAATGATCAAGTGATCTCTCTCCTGCCATCCATCACCCGCCTCTAACAAACAGAGGCTAGGGACACCATTCCTTACCCATCCTGGCTAATAGCCATTAATGGACTTAACCTCTATGAATTTATCCAGTTCTCTTTTAAACCCTGTTATAGTCCTAGCCTTCACCGCCTCCTCAGGCAAGGAGTTCCACAGGTTGACTGTGCACTTTGTAAAGAAGAACTTCCTTTTATTTGTTTTAAACCTGCTGCCCACTAACACTATATATTTCATTAAAGAAGCAGAGCATGTATGATGCTCTGTAAAACCAAGTTTATCGTATGATATATCAGCATAATTTTCTAACCAATCGGTAATTCTTGATATCATTGTACTTCTGACACTTTAATAATTTAATAATTAATAGCTCATTTGTTTCTGGTTTCAGATTAACAAAACAACTGTGGAAATGCTTGCATTATAAAATAATGTTGGGTAACACTGTAGTTCACTGGCTTACTCTTTGCCTATTTACTTGAGCAAAAGGTTCATCTGTACAAAAAAAGCATAAGACAGCAGAAGTGTGGACTTATGTGATGCACTTATGGAGACAGATTGTATTAATGGTCACATTACTTCATTTCTGGCCTCAGGTTTCCATTAGACCACTTTAAAGAGGATGTGGAGTCCCTATATAAATTTTACAAGGCCCTTTTAAAATGTGCAGTAGTTCCATTTGCCAAATGTTTTCAAGGGAATTCTGATTAGGCCATATCATGCAGAAAGAGGAAGAAACAGAAAGAATTCTTATTGAACTCTCTACTATTCTCTTTGGGAGTGAAGATTAAATCAACTTCAGCAACAATTCAGTGAGACTCCAGTGAAAGTGTTCTTTATTTTAGAGTCCATAATTAAAGGAGTCAACAACAGGGAGACTGTACATTTGTAGCAGTAACTCCAGTCAGCACAGCTAACCGCAGCAAATCAGCAGGGAACAGTATCAATACAGAATTAGGGTTAGGGTTAGGGCTGGGATTTGTAGCAATGAGGGGCTGCTATCCAAATGTGGTGTTTACTATATTCACGTAATTAGAGCCAGTGAACTTACCTCTTTGAAGAAGGGACTTCAGAAATTTCCAGTTTAAATGGAAGTGTGGACAAAATTGATGTTCATCAGGACTGTAGTCACCATCTTAAGACTCTACTCCCTCACCAATTTCAATGTCCCAGGTTATCACCTTTATATTAGGACTATTGCAAGGCAGGCCCAATTTTTATGTATCTGGCTGTTCAACTGATATTATATTCTCTGTCCCAAACGCTAATTAAATTCTTCAGGTTTTGAGGAACCTAGAGCAGATTAGTCAGAGTCAAAGAAAATTGGGAGGTGCATTAGTAAAAGCAGTCTCTGCAGCAGGAGAAGAGATATCTTGGATGGAATTCCCAGTGCTATGGAAGATCTTTCCCTTTCCCCCTTATTCCCCACCCCCAGTCCAGGGCAGGAGGGTTTACGGTTTAAGCCCCTTGTCCATCAGTAAGGAGGATAATGAGATGGACTCCCCTGAGAAGTCAGGTCTTTGGGGGCTGAAGAGAAGATGTAAATTCAGAAGATAAGCAAAGTAAGAAAGATCAGGAAGGAAAGGGATCTCTTCTTACTGGGAGGTGTGAAAAATTGAGCAGGCGGGGATTTGTAAGGGAGAGCATGCCTTACACTGGAGAAAGCATTGATGGGCAGTTGGGATGAGAACTGAGAGTCTGGGTGTAGCAGGAGTTTAAGATCCATAATTAAACTTAAGTCAGCTGCACCCAGGGCCGGTGAAAGGATATTTTGCACCCTAAGCAAAAACTTCCACCTTGTATCTCCCCTCCCCCCACGACATTGCTTATTATGAACTTTCAAAAATGAATACTGCATAATGTGGCATTGTTCGTTAGAATTAATACACGTTCATCTTGAAAATGTATTAATTTCATTATTTAGTCTACATATTTAATGAAAATAAATGAATAACCTGACAGGATGTGGGGCTGGCTGGCTTCGGGCAGAGGGGCGCAGCAGGGGTTGGCTGGAGACAGGGGTGTGTGGGGCTGACTAATTTGACAGGGATTGGGGCTGGCTGGCTTCAGGCAGGGCAGCAGGTGCGGAGCTGGCTGGAGACACAGGCTGGCTGCAGGCAGGGCAGGGGTTGCAGCAGGGGCTGGAGACAGGCTGGCTGTGGGGCTGACTGGAGGCAGGGGGTGTGGGGCTGGTGCAGGCAGGGTGATGGGTACTCACAGGGAGAGCGGCTCGGAGCAGCAGGACGAAGCCCAGGCCCAGCAGAGCAGCTGGGGACCCACCAGGCAGCAGCAGTGGGAGCCCCAGGGCCAGGGGAGCAGCAGCAAGAGGGCCTGTGCTCAGGGCCAGCCGGTGGCCAACATGGCTCCCACAGCTCAGTGCTCCCAGTGGCCGGAGGAGGAATGACATCACTTCCCAGCCAGCCAGAACTCATCAAAGCCACAGCGCCCTCTCACACAGTGGTGGGAAGAGGGTTACACATTAGCCGGCGCCGGGCAAGCATCCCGGACATTTTGGGCACTGCTTTTCAGCACCCTCAAATCTTGGCACCCTAGGCGGCCGCCTAGTGGTTGCACCGGCCCTGGCTCCACCCTGCTTGTGGGGCTCATCCACACCTTAATTCTGGGGATCCATTTCCCTTGTTAAAACATATACCTTTACCAATGTTATAACTGCAAATAGGAACCTACACTCCCCGCTATAGGGAGCACCTTTGAGAGACTGAAGCTGTGTAAATAACCTGCAAGAATACAAAAGCACATAACCCCATATATGACTTTAGGCTTCTCTTTACAAACACTTTCCTATGGTCTTTTCAAAGATCTAACAACGATTTTTTAAGTGTTCTATTCAGCTTCTTTGTATATTTAATAGTTTCAACATGTGTTTTTTGGAAGCTGTGCCTTTAATTTATGCAATTTTTTTTCTATAGCGAATAGCTGTGTGAAGTGAAGTAAGAAGACTTGGAAAAAATGAATAACTGTCCATGATTTGCCTGATCTAGGCCCAATTTCCTTGGGTTTCAATCATAAAGTTCAATCCATTTCTGGCAGTTTAAATTGTCAAAACAGTTCAAGTCCCATTGGGTAAGACTGTGACTTAGGCTTCTCCTGACAGCCCGACACTTGTCTAAACATATCTGTAGTTGACTATTTAGATAGCCGTCATTAAAAGTATACTGCAACAGTATGAAAAATACTAGATTTTATAAAGCACAAGCTAACTGACTGAAAACTTAGTTTAAAGTGTAACTACTATGTTTTCAACTCAGATGTCTTTAGTTTTAGTCCATAATATACTATGGAAAGAATTATACTGAAAATAGCTGCACTGGGGTCACGAGTAAAGGCTACAATTTTACCATATGCAGTAAGTATTGAAATCAGATTTCATACAGCTTTGCTTATATGAAGGTCCAAATATAAATACATCTTAGAATGGGGGTTCCTCCCAGAACAAAGATGTTTACATAGTACAGGTATCAGGCCTAATTTGAACTGGGATTGGAATCTGAATACAGTCCCAATGAGTAGGCACATTTTGGCCTCAAAGCTGTGCAACAAAGCTGTTAAATTCAAAATATTTAAATGACTATAAAGTGAGATGTTCAGGAATTCCTGCCCTACCCTCTAGCAAACCATATTAAGTAAAACTTTTGTATAGTGGAGGTTGGAAGCTTTCCCATTCCCAAATCAAAGTGGGGTGGGAAAAACATTTTGAAGGATGCAGGACATTGCATTTATTCCCCTGAATCCTAAGAAGACTTCTAGATTTCAGCTAAATTCAGTTCCATTCAGTTCAAAAGTAAGGGAGACTGTACTATTTTTTTTATTACAGTAGTAGTCTAGAAGTTTTAACCAAAATTGGGTCCCCAGTGTGCTAAACATACAGTACGAAACAGTTCTTGCCCTGAAAAACTTTCAATCTAAATCTGATAGATTAAGAATCCATCAGCAAGCATCAAAGCTGGTTTTATTAGTGCAAATTTGCTTCCGGGGGTAAAGGGCCCAAAGTAATATTTCAGTCAAGCCAAAGGGTATACATAATTAAACATAGATGTTTGGCCTCAACCAATTTGTGATAGGACACTAGTGGTGACACCTGGGTCACTGAGTTTGCTGGAGCACTGTGAAGAGCACAGACTTACTTGAAGCCAATTTTACACTTTCTGCTAGGGGACTATGAGCACCTGGTGCAAATCACAGGGCTAATGATGTAATTGAGAGGACCAGAAAGCAAGAGGTAGCTCAGAAGGAAGTTCAAATGCTGAACCTGTGCAGTGGAGTAAACTGTGGGGAAGTTCCCCATCTGCCCTTGCTGTAAACCTCCAGTACACTGTGTTACTTTGTAAGAGAATAAATATACACCTTAGGAAAAGATACAGCCTGGTGTGGCTTTGTGACCAGAGTCCACATGAATTGACCAGGCAGTTGAGTACACTGGGTAGTGACAAAGACCTACTCTGATATGTGGGGACTTGTCCGTGAGCCATAGCTCTCTCAGCTGAGAGTAGAGTGACCACCTTTCCTGAATTGGGCAGTCCCAAAATGCAGCTTTCAAGGCCTGGTCCCGGACTGAATGACTCCAGGACAGCATTTGTCCCAGATTCCCTGCAGTGCTAGTCTGTGCCTCCCCTAGGCTCAGTGGTGGACCATCCACCGGCCCTGGGCAGGGGGCCTGAAAGCAGCCCCCAGCCTATGGCCTCACCCACCCACCAGGGCATGACACCCAGAGCAGGTGGAAGGTCTGGGATGCTCTTACTACTGCCCATCTCTGGCTTCTGGCCTGGTCAAGCACAGGGCTTCAGGAGGGAAAAGAAGGAGCAGGGCCTGGGCCTTGTGGTGGGGGGAGCTAAGGCCCACCTCGCACACCCCTATCACCAGAAGAGACACCCCCAAGCCTCGGGCAGTACCACAGGGAATCTGGGACAAATACTGTCCCAGAGCCATTCAGCCCAGATTGGAACTTGAATTCTGCATTTTGGGACTGTCCCACCCAATTCAGGAGGGGTGGTCATCCTAGGTCAAACAGCAACCAACATTAGAGGAGTTTATCAAGGAGCAGGCCCAGGTACAGCAAGTGTCCTGCAGAGGCTGGTGAGTTCCACTGAGGGGACTGGAAATTGAACGGTGGGTCTGGGGCTATATAAAGTGGCTCTGAGGGACGATCCCAACGCCTTTTTTACTTTCCTTTGAGCAGGTGGCTACTAACACTGGATGGGACAAGGGTGCATGGGCGCTCCAGCTAGCCCCCTATCTGGCCATTGAGGCTCAGGAGATCTATATGGCCCTGAACTAGCACCAGGCCAAAGATTATGATACGCTGAAGGCCACTATTTTAGACAGGGTGAGCCTGTCAGTGGAGAAATACTGCCAAAAATCCAGGGCAGACAATTGAAATGGCAGGATCTTCAGGTGGAACCTGTTGGGCTGGGCCACTCAGTGGTTGTGGCTGGATAGACAGGACATTGAGCCCCTAATGGACTCCACTATTCTGGAACAGTTTACACAGAGCGTCCCCAAGATAAGGGTCTGATTTAGAGTCACCAGACAGACTCAGTAGAGGCAGCAGGAATATTAACAGAGGAGTATGTAGAGGCAGATTTTCCATGGAAAAAGTTCAGTATCCCTGTGACCAAGGATGGGGGAAATAAGGTTGAAGAACATCATGCAGTGAAGCCTGGGAAGGAGGTTCAAGGGATCAGTAAAACAGCCTCAGTCACCCACACAGTAGTTTGCTACCAGTGCAGGGCAAAGGCGCATGAAGAGAGACTTTGCCTACATGGACTGCAGGATCGCAGTGTTCTATGGGTGGACAGGTATAAAAGGGGAACCTCAGATAAGGATGATTCCTGTCACAGCAGGCCAAAGAATGACAAAGGGTGTTGTGGATTCAGCAACAGCATGATCACTTGTACAGAGATTCTGGTTGGGCAACAATCGGGTCAGGAAGGGGCAATGATAACTATTTAATCTATATGGGGCAGGGGGAAGGGAAATTTAGTTGGCAACAAGCAGGGACAGTGAAGTTACTGCCTTACTCAGTAATGCTAGGAACTGACTGGACCCCATTCTTCTTATGTACAAAGGGTAGACAATGGGGGAAGGGACCCCAACTGGTAGGTCTACATAAAAAGCCCATGAGTTTAGACCCTCTAAGCAGTCCTCCAGGTCCAGCGTGTGATAACCCTAGACATATGGTAACTATTTCAGAAAGATGTGACATACTGGAGGACTTGGGTGAGAAGGAGGAAAAAGCAAGAAGGGGCAGTGAAGCAGGAGTGCTAGTTTAGGGACACCTAAGGGGGAAGAGGGCAGAGGCTCAACTGACTCCTAGGAGGAGCAAGTCCTGGGCAAGGCACAGAGTGGAGAACAAGTCAGAAAGAGAAAGAGAGAGAGAAAAGTAGTCCTGATAAGGAAATCTTGGTGGGCAAACCTACCCTGACAGTCCCAAACCAGAGACAAGATACTTCAGGGGAAGAGGGAGATCCTGAGACTGTGGATATACAGGGACAATTCATTTGGGGTGATATAAGCCCAGAGCCAGTAAACTGGAGGAAAGATCTATGGGATGTGCTTGGCATGATGACCAATTGGAGTTGTGGGGAAAACCACACTTTCTGTGGATGGAAGGCAGGAGACCACCACTGGTGGCCCACAGAAGCCCAGCCGCATAAAGGAGGCTTCTTCAACAGGCAAAATGTGACAGGGCGCTATTAATAGCACCCTGATCACTGAGTTTGCTGCAGCACTGTGGAAAGCGCAGGCTTAGCTGAAGCCACTTATATACTATTGGGACTATGAGCACTTGGGTGGTAATCACTGGACTAACAATGTCATTGGAAGAATATAAGTGGAAGGAACAGGAAGGAAGGGGCAACTCAGAGGAAATTCTGTGGGTCAACCTGGGCTGAAGAGTGAGGGCTGCAGGGAAGCATCCCCTTGCTCTAAGCCTGCAATTCACTGTCTTTACTTTGTAAGAAAAGAATACATACATACCTTGGTGAAAGATAACAGCTTGGTGTGTGTTTTTGACCACGAGGCCACACAAATTGTCCAGGCAGTTGTATCACAGGGCATCTGTCACTACCCAGTGTACTTAAGTCCCTGTGGATGTTTGTTTGTATCACATATAAAAAGGGACAGTTTGTATATTGCTTAGAAAAATGGGCACTATAAGTCAGGACTGAGATGAACTGGCAGAGTTGTGTGAACAAAGGCTCAATCTTGAGAGGTACTGTAATCTCAAAAGCAAGTGAAGTTAAAGGAAATTGAAGACCCCCAGCACTTCACACAAGGTTCTTGGTAAGTTTGTACAGTGCCTTTCTACATTGCATATGGTTCTAGACAATGGTATTAATCCTTTGTCTTCAGAAACACTCCCTCAAAATTGTTTATATATGTTTAAGGGGGAAAAATAGATTTATCCTCTTTAGGAAAAGTTTATTTTAGTTTTATAGCTCCTGTGCATTTAAAATCTGTTCTTCTGTTCTGAAATGGATCATGTTATGGTTACATTTATCTCTCTTCAGCTTATTGGAAGTTACATTCAATGAGTCATTAGAAGAGTACTTGACTGAACAGGGTCTTACCAGTAGAGAAGATGAGAACTGTGTTGTCCCAAAGCCCATATCTCTTCAGGGCTGCAGTGACATTTCCTACAGCCTCATCCATAATGGACACCATTCCTGCATAATGACGTCTCTTCTCATCTTTGATGAAGGCGTATGGTTTCATGTATTCCCCAGGTACCTGAAGGGGCTCATGGACAGATTGGAGAGCAAGGTAGAGAAAGAGAGGCTGGGGGAAAAAAGGCAGTATGCAAGCTAGATGAGAGAGTGCCCAAACATTAAATTTAAAAAAACAAAAACACATGAACCAATTAATACAGCAATTGTCTTATTTTCCTCCTGATTTCTCTAAGCATAAGATGTACACAATTCTGGAAAAGAATTTTAGGAAAGGCACTGAAACACTAGTGTGTATTTTCATTTTAATGGTAGCAAAGCCAGTTGATTTTATGATCTTTCTGCCACTCAACTTGGCTTCCTATCCTGTTTCCAAAAGCAAGACCAAGCTACATACAATACCATTTCTACTAGTATAGCAAAGTCTCACAAATCCGTAAGCCATCAAATAGCAAGTTGTAAACAGGATTTGGGTAGAAAGTCTGAATCCCAGATTCATTATTCAAAATACAATCATATTTCATGTGCAAACCATCCTGGTTAGTGGTGGCATGATTTCTCACAAAAATCTCCATTGCATTTTCTTTATACATCCCTATTATAGAGCTTACGAGGAGTCCAACTCGCCATGGACTGTGGGGTTTTTATGTTTTTTATTTTTAAAACCAATGACAGATCATTTCCCTTCATTCTCCTTACCTAGTCAGTTCCAGTCACCACTCCTCAGATTTCTCATCCCAGTCCCCTTGACCAGCATGTTCTAATCACCACCCTCCCTGCTCCCAGCACCATGCCGAACTCTCGGAGAATAGCTGCCTCACAGCACCCCTTCCTGGGAAAGGGTGGCACTGCTACAACTCTCTGCCTCAGCTTCCTTCCCTGGGATGGGTCTCCATGGCTCTCCACCTATACTGGATACGTAGCTTAGTCTTCCAGCCAAATCACAAACAAATAAAAAGACAAAAGAGGTTCTTCTGCCCTTTGGGATGTCTCATGCTGTGGGAAATCTTTGAGGTTTTTTCCTGTTCTGGTATGGAACACTCTGCCCTCAGGCTAGTTCCCTGGAATACCATTCTCAGACCCTGACTCAGGGCCTTCCATAGAAGCCTGCTTGCTCTCCATGGTTTCTCTACTCCAGTATAGAACCATGGGCCCCCCAGGCTGGCTCCCCTGGGGTACCAGAGCTCTCACAAAACCTGGCTCAGAACCTTCCCACTCACTGGGAATCTAACCCCCAGAATGATCACACACAGTGTAATGGACACTAGGACCTTATAGAAGAATTATCACCTGACTCTTCTTAGTCCCACCCTCCCGGTTAGGAAGCAGCTAATTAATAATAGCCCAGCTGCTGCAGCCCCATCTCCCTTTAAAGGGCCAATTCACCCTGTGACTCCAACCAGCCTCAATCACCCCTTCCAGGATCCTCATCCAATCTGTTTCTCTCCCCTCACCTAACCACATTTTCTATACCACCCGACTCTCTGAGCACCTCATCCAAGCTCAGTATCCCCCTCCCCAATCCCTGTCCCAGTCTCTTCGCCCAACCAGTCCCAGTTCTCCCTTTGCTCTCTGACTTCTTCTCATACCAACCTCCCCGTCTCCAGTTCCACCCCACTGGTTCCCAGTCTCATTTCCAGCCAGTCCCAGTCTCCTTAACCCATCTTAGTCCCCCCATCCCACTACATACACACAGGCTCCTAGACTCCTCTTCCTCCCCATCTCCCTCTCTAGCTCCAGTTTGCTCACCCAGACAATCTCAGTCCATTCAGCCTCCAATTCCAATCTACGCCCCACTCCCCAGCTCTTGTCCCCTCCTCCACATTTGAATGAGGCAGTTTTGTCCTCCATGCTGCGTGGGCCCAAACAGGCAGGGACAAGGTAGGGAGGGGTATTATTGAGAACACAGGAAAGACAGGCTCCCTGTTCTTAGTTCTGGTGCCTCCGCTGCCTTTGCAGGGAATGTCCTGCTCAACCCAGGCCTGAGCAGGCCTTGTGCAGTCAGACTCTTCCGTTCAATGTAGCTGCAAAGCTCTAGCAAGTCTCTACTGAGCATGGGTAAACTCAGATTTTTCAAGGGTTTATAAGTTGGCCAAAATTTAGGTGGATTTTCACAAAGATGACAAAAGGCACTTCCTTAACAAAGTCACCCCTTCTGCCAAATTTCAAGCATTGGGCTACTAGAACTCCTCAAAGAAAAGTCATTAGAATTTTTTTTTTAGTTTATTTTTAGTACTACCAAAACATTTTCCTCCTAGACTCATTCTTTAAAACAGCTGAACTGCTTTGGCTGAAGTTTTGCCAAAAAATTCAGCCTTAAACACATTTCAGTTCTGAAACTTGTCATGTCTTCACTTGGCAATTTCCCTCTTAGTATGTGTATTTATAAGTTAAGGTAATATGTCAGATTGCAGTAAAACAAAGTAATCATTTGTTATAAATACGTCAATTAGCCCCACATACTAGCATTCTGTGTGTTCTTGTCCAAAGCAAGGTAGTCCATTTTTACCATTTTGTTGTGAGTTTTAACAACAACAACAAAAAACTTACCAGCAGCTTTTAATACAAAGTTTATTATGTCATGGTCTAAGGCAGCGGTCGGCAAGTGGGACTGCAGGGTAAGTACCCTTAGCTGGCCCCACTGCTTTATTTACCTGCTGGCTCACCACTTGCAGCTTCCCGCAGCTCCCACTGGCCGCAGTTCACCGTCCCGGTCCAATGGGGGCCGCAGGAAGCAGCACGCGGGAAGCTGGCAGTTAAATAAAGGAGCAGGGCCAGCTAAGGGTACTTATCCTGCGGTCCCACATGCCGACATTGCCGACCACTGGTCTAAGGTCTTTATATTAGAGGAGTGAAAGAGAGATTCTGGATTTTTTCTGGGACCTTTCAATTAAGAACTTCAACTTTGCTTCTTTTTATAATATAGGTTAAGATATTTTACATTTAGCACACTGCATCTTAATAAGGAAGATGATTCTAATGAGGGAAACATTCCTGGCTTGTGAGTTTGAACATTGTATAAAGCATGTCCCTTCTATGAAGTAAAGCTATGTTGTTAACTATTTTTCTGTACAATGATTAAGATCTTCTTCATTCACATGCAGACCCATCCTACACTGTGCATCTCCTGTAGAAGTGTTTTCAACTATTATGTGCATCAAGTTATACAATACAATAGAACATCAAAGTTACAAATACCTTGAGAATGGAAGTTGTTCATAACTCTGAAATGTTCATAACTCTGAACAAAACATTATGGTTGTTCTTTCAAAAATTTACAACTGAACATTGGCTTAATATAGCTTTAAAACTTTACTATGCAGAAGAAAAATGCTGCTTTTAACCATCTTAGTTTAAATGAAACAAGCACAGAAACAGTTTCCTTACCTTGTCAAATCTTTTTTTAAAACTTCCCCTTTATTTTTTTTAGTAATTTACATTTAACACTGTACCGTATTTGCCTTCTTTTTTTTCCCGTCTCTGCTGCTGCCCAATAGCTTACATCTGATTTCAAATGAGGTAAGAAGTTGACTGGTCAGTTCATAACTCTGGTGTTGATAACACTGAGGTTCTATTCTATAAGGGCTTTGAATATTAAAGTGTCAATGCAATACTGTCCATTTCTATTTGCTGAACTTTTTAGTTAAAGTGCACTTTGCTGATTTGCACCTAGTTTCTAATGGATCAATCTCTACTTTGCAAAACCTGCACTCGTAAGAGAGTATGTCCTATTTAACTCTAGGTTTAGTGTAGATCTTTGTTCCTGTGAGAAAGCAGCAAATGACCAACAAAGCTGATACGTCAGTGAGAGTTATCATAAATGCAGCTCTGTCTAGATATTTATCAGCTACTGTTTACAAAGCAAGCTCAAGTCTTATAAATTAATACTGCATGAAAATATTAAGAAACTTATGCAGTAAATTCTCAAAAAAGCAAAAGGTTCTCTAAAAAGCTGTCTACTGTACCTTCTCAGTTTTATGGTTGGCTATAAGATCTACAGCTCTTTTTGTAAATACATTAGTGGAATACATGTTTCCAAAACCAACTGCAACTTCTTCTCCATCTCGAAAATCAAGAGCACAACGTGTTGTATTCTTTGCACTGATGAACACACAACGTTCATGGGAATAATAATCTTCGCTTCCCAGAAGATAACCTAGAACAGGAAAAAGATGAAAGTGAGCAACCCAACATATAATTTACTATATATAACCTAATATATCAGGAGAAGACTTCCAAAGGGCCTTCTATGTGAAGTGTGAGATGATTTGTGATCTGCTGCTGACACCAACTGGTGAAAGAAACAAACCATACTTTACAGAATAAGTTACTTCTCTTAAGAATCAAAAAGAAGGCTGTCCTACAAATTTTGCTTCCATCAAGGGTCCAGTCTTATAAGGTACTGCGCAGCATTAACTCCCACTGACTAGAAGCAATGAAATTGCCTCAGAAACCCTTTGCAACCTCATCCCTAAATAAACCCCAACTTTACCACCCAAAAATTCTCCAGAATAACAGGGGAATGTTGCAAAGCATACCCTAAAGGCAAACAAAGTTAGGCTCATTGTGGGGGGCAGATTCAGTTTCAAAATCCAGGACTTTGACCAAAAACATTTCCTCTGCTAAACCATTCCATCTAAAAACCTAACAAACCCCCACCACAAACCAAACAACTAAACGTCTAGCCAAACAATTTCCAACTATACCATATTGTTAATGTGCAAAATTCCACAGATGCAGGGGATGTCAAAGAAACATGTGGAAGGGCTTTCTAAAGGAAACATCAAAAATATGCTCTTGAAAACAAGAAATAAATTGTGCAGTTTTGTTTTGTTTTCCAAAAGAGCATCTAGTGATTTTGGACCACTAGCTGACAGTTTCTCTCAATGTCCAGCCTGAGACAGATGGGAACAGATTTGCAGAAGCACTGAACATTCACAGCACAACTGTAATCATGGTTTGAACATATAAAGAACAAAGAGCTTTGAAAAAGAAATTATTCCCCTTTACAGTGAACACCCAAAATTATTAGACACATGTTAATTTTGCTGTCAATCTCTGTGCCCCCGCTGTAAAATGAGGCAGTATTATCCCCACCTCCCAGGTAATATAACGTGGGGTATTGTGAAGATAAATGTATTAATGTTCAAGAAGCACCCAGATACTTTGGTGAGAGCATCACAGAAAGCCCAAAAGAAAGTGAATGGTTTTGTATTCAGTGCAGTGTTTGGATGGCGTACATTAAGGCCTGGAGTCACATATGAAATGTGGAAGATAAAAAGGAAATATTTAATAGCTAGCCAGTCACTTAATGAGGCAGGGGTCCTGTGAAAAAATAGTATGAGCTCATGCAATTAAAGACTGTACTGTAATGCATACTCATAACTGGGCCAAATTAAAGTTACACAGGTATCCTAATTCTGACAGTGCCTAAGTTTTGAGTGCTTAACTTTGCAACTTCAAAGTTCCTTTAACAATTTTTTAAAAATGTAATGTTATCTAGGTTCTTGTAGCACCTTGATCATGGCAGTATCTGAGTGCCTAATGAATTCAAGAAATATATATTGTATCTAGAAAATACATAAAAAACGATCAAGTCTGGTAAAATGCCTATTGCTTTTTCTAGTTAAGATACTACTATTAAAGAAAAGCAATAACAAACTACAGTAATGTTAGAAGTCTGACTTAAATCTAGACACATGAAAAATTCAGTTTAAAACTTCCTCTAAGAGCACACTCATGCAACATGTGGAGTAACTAAACACAATGGGACAAGTTAAATATGGAGCTTAAAATATAAATGTATTTACTTCTGTGGATTTAAAAATCAGATCATTTTCAGCAATAGGCTTTTAAATAGCAACATTTATTTATCTGCAAGTGTAGTCTGCTAAATTAGAGAACTGTATTTTGGTATCATGTGCTGAACCAACAGCTAAAACATTGTTTTACTGGCTATATGTTAATTTTGAGTTTGTTGTTAAAAAATATTGCCCCTTTCAATATGGTTAGTAACAGTACTTTAAAAAGTAGTAAATCTAAAATAAGTATAAAATAAGTACCAAAATAAGTATCAAATCCTCTGCGGGTTGGGAGGCACTCTTTTTTGTACATGCCTAGATGCCACTTCCCTACCATGTGGGTAACATATCCTGCTTCCTTCAGCAGTTCAGGCAGGAGTTTCTCATTCAGTGGGACACAACTGGGTTGGCAAGGCCAAATTATTTGGTGTTGTAAACCTGTATGGATCTTGGAAAAATAAAATCAATGCAGGTATTAGTTATAGCATGATGGCAATGTATGCAATGAAAGCATTGTATCAATATTTTAAAATATACATAAAATGAGTCTGGAGTCTCACAATTCCATCTTACATAAAGCATTTGCTAGAAGACTCTGGAAGTAATTTACAGATTGCATGCACAGGGATCACATAAAACCCCAATGCTTTCTTCTGAAGAAAAAGACTATAAAATTTTTGTACTTCTTGTTGGCTTACAATTGTACCTTGGCTAGCCATCATTAGTAAAGAAAGCACGTTTATTTAGCTGACCAAAAACTCAGTACGGTAACTGTGACGGAATCCCCGGGATGCAGCCTGGGACTGTGGGACCACTGTGACCCCTGACTCTCTCCAGTCTGGGCTGTCTCTCACAAGCCTTGTTAGTGACCAGAAGTAAACCACTCCAGGTGCTGTGATCACTCAGCACAACCACATGTGGAGACCTAGCACCCAGCTAGATTGCATGAATGCTCCCAGAGCCACTCAAGAATCACACAGAGAGTGGCCCCAGAGCCAAATCCTCCCAGCTCCTAGCATTGTACTTCAGGAATATACAGTCTTGCACTGCTCAAGATGGGCAATGCAGATTTATTAGTTGGTTCACCACTTAATCAATGGAAAGTGGATACACACCAGCCTTTGCAAAACCTGAGCAGATTCACCACATATTTCATACAAACTCACTGGCAAAGATAAACAGTTAAATTTATTGATTATAAAAGGTAGATTGTAAGTGATATTAAGTGATTGGCAAAAAGTCAGAGTTAATTACCAAAAGAAATAAAATATAAGCATGCAATCTAAACTGTCAACCCTATTAGACTGGGCAACAACTAGACTAAACACTTTCTCACCTCACTGGATATTGCAGTCCTTAATATACAGATTTCACGCTTGAAATCTGGGCCAGTCCCTTCAGCTGGGGTCTTCAGAGTGTCCTTGTTGCATGCAGCATACGTGGGTGAAAGAGAAAGGCCCAGCATGTGGCCACTGTGTCTGTTTTATACCCTCAGTTCACGTGCTTGGAAAACACAAGCCTAGGCATGTCTGGGTAAACATTGCTGAGAGCTTGTCTACACTGGCACTTTACAGTGCTACAACCTTCTCACTCAGGGGTGTGAAAACACCCCCCTCTCCCCCCCGAGCACTGCAAGTTTGTGCTCCCGGTGCTGGTAGCTATTCTCCTCATGGACGTGGGTTTTTTAGAGCTCTGGGAGACTTCTCTCCCAGCTCTATGCGGTGACTACATAAGCCACGTTAAAGCGCTGCTATGGCAATACTTTAACATTGCCAGCAAAGACGTGCCCTGAGTCTCTAGGCAAGGTTGAGCAATTCCCCTAGTATGGCCTCATGCAGATCAGTCATTGAATTGTAGATCTCTTGCTGGACAATGGCTGTTAATGGGTTGTTTCACACCACATCCGGGTGTCGGTTACTTTTCTGGCTGTTGCCTCTCGGGGGCTATCTGACTGAATCTCCAACTTACAGTATGTTTTATCATACAGTAGACTCTCGATTATCCAGGATGATAGGGAAAAAATTAATTCTGGTTAATAAAATCCTGGATAATCACCATCCATAGGAAATATGGGGAGGGGGAGCTGGTTCACCAGCCACCCTGCACAGGGGGAGAGGGTGCTGGTTCATTGGCTGCCCTTGCCCTGGTGAGGTTTTTTGGGGTTTTTTGTGCTTGGGGCAGCAACAAAGCCAAAGCCAGCCCTGTGAGTTAAGCATTTGTTTGTTTGTTTTGACATCCTGGTTAATCCACTTTCTGGTTAACCCAATCATGGATAATAGAGTCTACACTGTACAACGTAATTCTCATAACTTTATATGTGTTAATGATATACATATATGCATAGAGAAAAGACTTTCAGCAGGTCATAACCTGATACCTTACAAGAAACACTTTATATGCAAGATCACAGTCATATATAAATGACGAATATGGGTGTTACAGGGTGCACCCTCAAGGTACAGAATGTCACTCTGACATTTTAGGATAGCCAGACTATTCCACAGCATATAGGGTAAAATCCTAGCCATACTGGAAGTCAATTATGAAACTTCCATTGGTTTCAATAGGGGCAGGATTTCAGCTATAAACATTTTAAGTAATATATTTACTAGTCTACACTCAGTCCAAGTCTATAATCAATTCCAAAGATTAAAATTGTAAGAATGTTTAAAATCAACAATTTTCTTACTAATTGATCTACCATTGGAGAACTTTAGAAGTCAGAACTTTGAGCCTCGTTTGTAATCTAAAGAGAGAAAACGTAACCGCGTGTATAAACTTGATACTTGGCTGAAAGAAAACTACAGAAAAGCTCTGTGTCAGCTTGAAAGCTTGTCTCTCACCAACTGAAGGTAAGTATAGGAGTGGGGATGTGACGTGCTGCGGCGAGGGGAACTTGGTGGGCTGCAGAAAATCACTTCAGAGGGGCGTGGGGAGATTGGAAGGCTGCAGGAAATAATCCCGTGGGCCACATGCAGTCTGCGGACCCCGTGTTTGAGAGCCCTGATCTACACTACAGAGTTAGGTCCACGTAAATCAGCTTACATCGACCTAATTATGTCAATGTCTACACTAGAATGCTGCTTCAGCTGAAGTAAGTGACCTGCTACACCGACATAATAACTCCACCATCACAAGAGGCGTAGGGCCTATATGGGTGTAGTTAGGCTGATGCAGTGTCTGTGTAGACAATGTGTTACTTACATCAGCTGTTGGCTGTCATTCTTGTCAGTTTCAGGGCTTCAGCTGTGAGCCTTCTGCTGCTTCTCTGAGCCAGAGGCAAGGAAAACTGACAGGAATGTCAATTTCACAGCTGGAAGGCTCCCTGCTGTGAACCTGAACCTGCACCAGGCTCACCGCTTGAGCTGTCACCCTCGGGGTGTGGCAGGAGCTCCAGCTGTGAGCCACACTTGGCAATCAGTGCCTCACAATGCCCCACTTCAGTCAGTGCAAGATTTCTTGGTGAGGACACCAATAGCTGATTGCATTACTGCAGTGGCTGTAGGTAGACCTAACTTAAGTTGAGCTAATTTTGTTGTGTACACAAGGAGTCCAAACACCTGTACCTCAGTGCAATGCATGAACTGGAGGAAGATGATTGTTCCTCCTTCTAGATCACCGAAGGGAATCAATTTGGTAAGCGTGCTCCAAGTTTGCCTATTGGATTGGGGCCCTTCTCCAGACTTGCACAAAACCCTTGGAGAGGAAGACTACCTCCCACAAGCTTTCAGCCCAGTGGTGAGGGTAGCGGTATCAGGCAGCAAATGTGAAAAATCAAAATGGGGCTGGGGGGGAGGGTAAGAGGAGCCTATATAGGAAAAAGACCCCAAAATCAGGATTGTCCCTATAAAATCGGGACATCTGGTCACCCTCGATGAGGGAGGCTCATGATTCAAGTCCCTCCTTCACTGGTGGGAAAGAGTATTTGACAAGGAATCTCACACCCTCAGGGGAGTGCCCTAACCATTGGCCAAAGAGAGATTCAGTCTCCCTCCCAGAGCTCACACCCCTCACCCTCTCCTGCATCCCAACACTGTGCACCAGCCCAGAGCTCCTCCTGCACCCAAGCTCCCACCTAGATCCCAGACCCTTTCCATTAATAGAGTAGAAATGTGCAGCTCATGATGACTTACCCAAATTTGTGGAGTGGCCCCCCGGCAAAAATCATTGCCCATCCTGATCTATGACAATACAATCCTGCCACCGTGCAGAGGGAGACACTACAAGAACCCACTAGAGGGCTCTCCCATCCAAATAAGTCTGTATGATCTGTCACTGTACGCTGTCATCTTTACTAAAAGAGAACAAACCCTCGCCTCAATCTGGGGTTTCTTCCTCTGTACAGGGCTGGAACAAAATAACAATTTCCACTACTTCTGTTGGGGTAAATTTTTCAGGCGCCTAAATCCCATTGTCTAAAAAGTCATTTGGGCCTTTCAACTCCCCTCCCCGGTGAGGTGCCCCCCTGCTTCTTCAGCTGCCTAATGGCCTTTAACAAGGCAGCCCCTACAATCAGCGGGGCTTAGGAGCTCTTCAGAGTGTCGCCCTTGGGGTTGGGGCGGGGGAAGGCACCGTCACGGAGCGAAGCGCCTCACACTGCCGGGTGGGGGCGGCGGCAGCCCGGCCCTCGGTCAGTACTTTGTACAGACTCGCACTGGCACTGGGGAGGGCTTAGAGAGGTCGGAGAGGCTCGCACGCCCCGCCCTTGCCTGCGCCCCAGTGCGGGGCCCTCCCGCCGAAGTAGCTGAGGGACAAGACAGTGCCACGCGCGGCTGACTCCGGGGAGTCCCCACCCACCCCCGGAACCTCCCCGGGGCTGCCTAGGCTTGGGGGGCTGCCCGGGAGGCGCCGGGACCGGGTTTGCTGCCCTACCTGGTACCTGCCGGTGAGCAGCTGGCTGCGGGACGGGGTGCAGAGGGGCTGCGTGTAGTAGCGCTCCAGCCGCACCCCGTTCGCGCCCAGCGCATCCAGGTGCGGGGTGCGGATGAGGGAGTCGTGCCAGCCCACGTCGTGCCAGCCCAGGTCATCCGCCAGCACCACCACCAGGTGCGGGGCCGCCGCGCTGCCGGCCAGGCACAGGCGCAGCCAGCACAGGAGCAGCGAGAGCCGCGCTGAGCCCAGCCCGGGCCCCGGCCGCCTCAGCATGCTGCCCGCCTGCCCCGCCGCTCAACCAGGAACTGGCCGGCGGGCGCACCGCCCCCAGCACAGGACCTGCCGCTTCAGCACCCCGCCCCCTGCACAAGGCGATGGGCCTCCGAAGGCCGGAACCCGCCCAGGGCCCGCCCCCGCACAGATCAGGGGAAGAAGGGGGCCCAGCGTCCGCTCCTGCTGAGGAAGGCACCAGCCTAAAGTCACAGGGCAGGGGCCTCAGCAGTGACAGACCCATCCCACATCCCACAGGGCAAAGCAGGCAGAGGTCAAGTTCAGAAAAGTTCCTTCCCCTGACAGACTCTGCCAATGCTGTCAACCTCTTCAGTGCCACTCAACCAGCATAGACCCCCAAAGCAGCTTTTAGGACCCAGGAGTATTATGAAGGGATGCTGACAATACCATCCCTAGAACTCCAGACACAAATCTCTGCACAAATATGGACTTCAATCTTGCCACTAAAACAAAACAAAAACCCCTACAAACCCTGAACAAAACAATCACAGGGCTCACACCCAGGTCCAGAAGCATTGCTTGGAAAAAGGGAGCAAACAAGAAAAGTTCTTTGACTAAGACTGTCAAAAAAAACACAGGAAAGTAAAGGACTCCCCCCAGTCAAAAATGCACAGACAATCTATGCCATGTTCAGCATGAAACACTGAGAAATTTCAGATCAATGATATGAATTATGTAATTATCTGAATAAGAAACTGACAAACCAACATACTCGACAGACACAAATATCAGACAAACCTAGAAACAAAATTATATCAGGTAAAAAATTATATACAAAAAATGTCAATCCCAATAAGTATAAACAAAATGTAGGAATCCAGAATAGTAAAATCTGGACAGAAACTTCAAAAAAACAAAACAAAAAACCCCCCAGAAGAAATCCAACTTCAAAAGCTAAAAGCAAACTGACATTCTCATAAAAACATTGGGAATATAGTTTGCAGAGTGGTAGCCAATTTAGGCTGTATCAGCAAAAATAACAAGGAATCCTTGTGGCACCACAGAGACTAACAAATGTATTTGGGCATAAGCTTTTGTGGGCTAGAACCCAATTCATCAGATGCACGGCATGGAAAATACAGGAGCAGGTATAAATACATGAAAAGATGCCAAAGGAGGAAAAATAAATTTTGTAATGGTAATACCCAAACTGGACACCAGCTCATTAGGCCTGAATAAAGACTGGGCATGGTTAGGTCATTACAAAACCTAAACCTAATTTCCTCCATACTAATTTTCCCCTACTGTTATTCACACTTTCTTGTCAACTGTTTTAAATGGGGCTTTCTCATTACCAGAGAAGCTTTCTCCATTCTACCCTGCATAGTTCTTTTACTTAAGAAATACTTTATCCACTTACATATTCTTTTGTTTATTCCCAGGGATGCTATTTTATGCAATAAACCCTCTCTCTGTAATTTATTATATGCTACTTCCAAATCCAGGAAAGCTACCATCTTGTACTCTTTATTTCTCAAACATTTTTGTGCTTCTCTTCCTAATCTTACTATATGATCAACTATACTCGTTCCCCTCCTGAACCCACTTTGCACATTGTCTATAAATCCATTTCTCTGTAAATATGATGTTAATTTTTCAGACACCACTCCCTCCATGGCTTTATCCATATGTGATGTAATGGCAATTGCCCTTTATGCATTAGGTCTTTTTCGCAGTTTACCTTGTTTCCACACTGCAACTACAAACATGTTTCCACTCCATTGGTAGGTCACCCTTTTCCCCATATACTGTTGTACAGTTTTAGCAGTATTTTCAAATTCACTTCATTCATATGCTTTAGCATTTCTTTGCATATGCCATCCTTGCCTGGTGCTGAGTTTTTGCTTTTAGTTATAGCTCTTTGAAGTTCCCTCATTTAATATTGGGTCCTCATTTTCCTGACTCCTTCTCGAGTGCTCATGAGCCTCTTTAATGAATTTTTTTCCTCTCACATGGATTTGTATAATCTGATTTTCACCACAACTAATGTTGTGGACTATTTCTGCCTAGGGCTTCTGCTTTTTCTTCATTAGAGCTTTTTATCCCTTAGCTTTCTACAATAAAGCCTGTTACAGAATTGCCCTTACTTGGTATTCTGTTCATTGACTTAATCTGCCTATATACCTCTCATGTTTTAGAATTGCTTTTTATTGATGTGAACACAGGGACAAAATAATGACAGACACATGCACAGAATTAAGCGGCAGGCCACAGCTTTTATTAAATTTTAACACAGGGAAGGGGCACTACCTACCCATCACCCATACTCTCCTATAGTAGGCATTTCGTTTGTTCAACTGCATGGATTACACGACTTCTTATCATATAATCCATAATTCGGGATAGGCTTTCCTCAGCCTACCCTCCCAGAACTCAGTTTTCTGTGAGTCCTACCGCCCTCACCCTCACGTACACACAATGTGGGACAGAGGGTACAGAAGGGTGAGGATCTTGGCCCATAAGGGCCACCAGATCTGACTTTTGCTTGCAAACGCCACAAGGTCTCACTCTATCCCATGAGCCCAAGGGCCACCACCAAAATCTCAGATCTTTTACCTCTGGGAACATTCATTGTATTCTTTTAACCATATGAGAAACTGGCTGCAAGTTGCAACAAATAAACAGCTCAACCCCAGTACCTCAATTAGGTACTAAGCACATTTCTCCTTAACTTACTGTGGGGGAAGGTGCAACAAGGAATGCAAAAAACTCCTTGGTCTTCTGCCAATAGGCCTTGGGAGAAAAAAAATTGCTTCCTGCCCTCCCAAATAGGTGATTGACTAGACCAGCAGCATCTCTCTGGCCGAATTCTCATTCCTAGATCAGGTCAGGCTGCTGGAATGGAGCTGAGAGAGGCTGCACATGGCCCTGCACCAGATTAAATCTTCGGAGCTGGGGAATGCTGATCAATCAGCACTCTTCTCCCTCAACTAGCCAATGGGTCCAAGAGACTGCTGGGGGGAGGAGTTACCTATTGTCTTTTGCAAGTGTCTCGATATCTTGCTGCTGGGACTGTCTCCCTTTCACTACTGGCCCTGTCACGTTCCCCCAGCTGTTGAGGCAGGCGGGTGGTATTTTTCTCGCAGAACTCTCTCCAACATTCTTCCCCCCATTTTAATAACTCTTTGTGCACTTGCCTTGTTTCTTTTATATTTGATTAAGTTCACACCATTCATTTTATTTTTCACTTTCTTATATGCCTTGTTCCTTTCTTTAATTGCTTTTTACACTCCTCATTCCTTCATGCTACATTATTTCTACCTTTAGGGTGACTTGCGGCCATCATGATTCCCTTATGGCTACCAGACTCTGCAGTGTCATCACTTATACATTGTTCATTCATATTTGCATTATTTTGTTTTTAAACAGATCCCAGATTGCTTATTTTTATATTTCAAGTAGGAGGCCTTCCTCCATCCTCAACATTGTCTTCACTGTGATATACTATAAGTACAGGGAAGTGATCACTTTCCATTCCCTCCTCTTTGTTGACTTTCCAGCTGCACTGGGGACACAAGTCCCAGGTCTAGATGGGAGAGATTTCCAGTGGCTGCATTAAATGTAGTGGGTGTACCATCACTTGGTGAATTCTGTATTTTCATCAATTAATTGTTCTAGACATTTGCTGTTCTTATAATTTTTTCCATATCCCCACAGTGTGTTATGACAGTTTAAATATTCACATATAATATATGGGCCTGTTGCATCTTCAACTATCTCTGTCAAATCCTTAATCTCTGGTTTTCTCATAGATGCAGATTTATTTTTCATTGGGATCTTGATAGTATTATACTTTATACTTAGTTTCTTAAGCTCAATTTCAAGATAATTTAGGTTTTCCTTAATGAATGTATATACTCCTCATCACTTTCCCACTTCTCTGTTTTGCCTACAGATGCCATACCCCAGGATTCTGAAATTCAGTTTTCCTGTTAGCTCTGTTTCTTGTATGCAAATGATACTAGGTTTAGTAGCCTTATCAAGGATATTTTTTTTAAATTCCTGTTCATGTGCTATTAGTCTCTGAGCATTTCAACAGTAAATAGTACTATACTGTTCTATTTATCCTTAAGTATTTCCTTCACTTAAAACAGCATGGAGTCATTTTACTGATGAGTTGCTAACACGTAGGTACTTTTATGCTGCTTTAACTATAATTTTAATTTGCTCTGTTTTTTCCCTGTCTGTGATGTGCAATTTATTACTTTGCTCTTTGACTGTACATAATACATCTTCTATTTTCCCTATATCACTCATTATATGTTTGATTTATTCTGTTGTGTGTTTATCTCTTTCTGAGTTTCCTTTCCTCTTATAGTCTTAGATTGTCTTCCAGTAACTGCTGCATATGATATGCCATTTTAACTTTTGTTATTTTGTATTTCTCTTGTTTGCGGTTGTTCTGTCTCCAGATGCTGCGCTGCACTGCACTTTCCTTCACAGTTGTTAAGCTTTAATTCTGATTTCTCCACACACTTGTTAAAGGAATGCTCCCCTCCTCATTTACTGCATCTAATTTTCCCTTTACATACATTTGCCATATGTCCAAACCTTTAGCATCTGTAGCATCTGACTGGGAGTGGGATAAATGGATTTGACCAAAAAAATCTGATATCCTATCTGGGAGGGTTTGTCGTTTAAATGCAACTAGCACAGCTGTGGATGGCTTTCTTTCCCCTCCTTTTTATGTTTTCTGTGTATATAAATACATCTTACTTCTGTTCCATTCTATGCATCCGATGAAGTGGGCTATAGCCCACGAAAGCTTATACTGAAATAAATTGGTTAGTCTCTAAGGTGCCACAAGTATTCCTTGTTTTTACCCCGCTCCTAGACACTCAACACATAGTACCTTATCATCCCATATGCATTTTACTTCCTCTTCAGTCATTTTGATAGATATACAACTACTCTTGTCTCTGTCAAATACTTGGACAGTTGGCAGCTCACTTTCAGTTTCCCTAACATTTTAATCTTTAATAGGTTCCCCACTTGTTCCTTGTTTTTGCATTTGATTAACAGGCCTCCTGTGGGCAGTTTTCTAGCTCTTTCTATGTCTCCAGCACTTTTAAAATCCACTCTGCCACTTTCAGAGGTGTATATCCCCTATATTCACATCCTTGATTAGTATTTTAATTATTATAACTGATATTTCTCTTTTTTCTTTCCTGTCTTTCTACCTGCTGTTGCTTCTTCTAGCTGGCATGTCCACCCTTTTCTTTTTCCTAACCTGTGACCTGTCTTTCTCTCTACTGTCTCCTGCACAATTATCTAGACTGGTTTCAGTATTCTCCATTATATCTTCAATCTCCCCTCAAAATATAGCTTAGCTAGTCCAGCCTCCCCATCCAGCCTCATCCCATCTCAGCCCCACCCATTCCCTAGCCCTACCCTATTTGGAGGCAGGAGGAAGCCTTTATGTTGCTCCTCTTCCCACAGTTATATCCAATTAGTTGGGGGAAGAGGTGAGCCTATCCTCATCTACTTTGCCAGGCTCCTGGTCTCTTTCTTCTAACCACTACTCCTTCCTAGGACCAATTCCTCTCTATGTCTATCCCCCTTTAGGTCTTCATATGTTTCTATTGGCCATTTCAAATCCTTAAATGGTCATACCAAATATCAGGGTGAGCTAGCCACTAGGACCTACTGCCTTTAAGGGCAGACTACTCCCTTACAACAATCCACTCAACTAGATCATTCCCAGGCCTTAACACATGATCCCTGAAGATCAACAGACAGTCCCACTTGAAATTGAGTGATGGTAAAATAATTACATAGCTCAAAAACATAAAAAAACCCAAATATGCTAATCTCTGGGAAGAACAAATCAAAAATAAAAAGACAGATGGCTACAGATCTCTATACAGCACCATCACACTAGCAGTCTCTCTGCAAATATGAAGTGGGTGATTATAAACTAATGTTAGAAATTGAGAGACACAGGCTACAGTGCAAACACAGAGAATAACCAATGTGCAACCAATGTGACAGAAAAGAGATTGAGATGGAGAGACATTTTCTACTCTAATGTCCCAAAGTGTGAGACAAGTATTTTGTCAAATATCCAGAAATGATAAAAGATTTTCCATTAAAAAGTGATGAGGAGAAACTGTGCCTAACTCTTCAAGGAGATATGACAGAGATATATGAGACACTTTGTTCCCTATTACACTTTGACAACACTCATGATGCAAATAAAGTATGGGTTCTCCAAACATTTTCATAGTGCAGACTACTACATCTTTATAGAGAGTTTATCTCATGACCAATTCCCCTCGTGTTCATGAGTGGGTGGGTGGATTACCTCTCATTTGTGATCAAATAACATCCCTGTGGCTTCTATACTGCTTTAATGGAAAAGAAATATTAAGAAAGTACTTAATGTAACTTTAGCTTCTTCAGATGTGATACAGAAGTTGGAAACAAGGAAGGGAGCCAGCACTATGACCCAGATCCTCAATGGCTGATTTAGTTAAGAATTAGGTGCCTAAATACTTTGGAGGTTCTGGGCCTATGTGTCCAAACTCCTTTCTGTGGACCACCAGAAAGTACTCCATTGACCACAGTTTCAGACCTACAGAAATATTTTGGATAGAAATCTCAGGTCTCTGCCAGAGGTAGATAGACTATATTAAGCATCTGTTTGGAATAGTGCTTCAGAATGCATTTGGGATTTATCCCCTATTTGTTATTGCTGTTTATTCTTGATCTGGGAGCAGGTTACTACAGGCAGTAGTAACCTGTTATTATTTCTACCACTCTTTCCTGGTCCACAAGATTATGCACAAGTTTTTTTAAAAATCAACATACACAAATGATTCTGCTCCTTCACTCTTTAATGGAAAGGACTTCAGCATTTCTAACAATTGAAAGAAATATTTTTCTTGAATTGCTTCATATTTTCATCACTGGCGTAGAAAGAGTCTCCATGTCAATTGCTCCTCTGCCACATTGGGTTCACACCTGATCTTTGCTGGGAACTGTAAATATTTTGTTTGTTGCTGTTTCCAAGTTTTTATATTCTAAAACTGTATGACTTCAATCTGACTGGTTGTAGGGATGTCTTTATTTGTATATAACACCTTGGCACTACAGCAGTGTGCACATTAGCAATGCGGATAGATATATAAACACACACACAAAGCTTATGGTGTTATCAGGATAAACAAGAGAAGTATATTTGGTTTGCTATGTTCTTTACCTTTTATTTTTTCAATGGAAGGTTTAAAGAAGTTACTTATTTATGTAGACTATCTCTTTTTACATAAAAATTTGAATGTATATTTAACACAACAGTAAAAACTAAAAATTGTAGGCCAAATCATACCATCCATCTTAAGCTACATTCCCCACAATTTGTTTCAAAGAGCTTTTGTCTCCATGCAAGTAAATGGCAGAATTCTCCTTTAAATGGATGACAGGATGTAATCCCTGGGTAAGGATAGCTGGGCCATTATTTCATGCTGTGTCCTCATGCACAATGAAGGCAGCTCAGCAAGTTTCGTTGCTATAATGTATTACTTGTGACTGTTAATGTGTGGGAAGTGAAGCAACCCAGCAGCAGCAATAACAGCTATGTCTACAGAGTTATTTTTTCAGGCAGGAAAATCTTCTTAGGCAACCTGAGTAAATATACTAAACTACTGCTGACTTTATTTACCAAATTATCATCTTGATGTAAAAGCCAACATTGTGAGTTCTGTGAAAGACCAGAAATACCTGCCACCTCTGCTTAATTTATCATTTTTTCAGTTTCCATTTAAGGATCAAACAATCATGTGTTTGACAATTAGCTGAAACTGTGCAGGTGTATACTCCCAAGCCTGTACAGCCAATATTGAAATCCCAGGATGTGGGCGGGCACAAGCCTGCCCACGTCTAAAGCCCCTCCCCCAGCCAAGCGGGAGGGACGCTGAACCTGGGCTCAACTAATTCCGGGGGACAACAAATGAGAAAACAGGGACGGGGGTGGGGGTCAAAGGTTCAAAACGAGGGAACCGGACGGGGACACCGAGCAGAGAACCCCGCACAGCACCCACTGCTCCTCAACTGTACAGCCAGTGGGTAAAAGATGAGAGGAAAATCCATATTAAAACATAAAATTCATCAGTAAAACTAAGAAGAAAATTGACTTTGACAGACGCTAACCTGATTTTTTTTCCCCTCTCTGACCAGCAACACACTGTAAAAAGCAAACTGCAATTCCTGTGAATAAGGTCCCATTGGCCAGGTGCACGAAGTTTCCAGAATATATATATATATACAAATCCCAAGGGCTTTCCTTATGGTTTGAAAATTATAGTAAAGCCTTCTGACACCACATTTTTAATTTCTTTATGCCTGACAATAAGAAGTGTGTATACAGCCCCAGTAGCATAAAACTACAGTGACACTGAAAGACAAAAAGTGCAATGAAATGTTATCATGAAGGTGTAATAAGAGATATTTCTGGTAGGGTCAAATACTTTGTCAGTCTCCTTCCATGGCTAGCCTCTTTCTGTGTAATTGAGAGAGCCATGATTTATAGTCATTTGAAGAAGTCAGCATAAGGCAATATATCTTTATTAGCATGTTCAGACTTATCGATCTGGCTCCCAAAGTGTGGTCTGTGACTAGTGGTGGACCATGATGGGTAGCTGGGCACCTCGTGCTGACTGTCCTTATTGCTTCCAGCTGCTTATACAGCTGGTAGAGACTGGAGCCCTGTATACACAACTTTAAACAAGGTAACAAGAGGAATAGGAGCGAAGTGTCCAGAAGAAAAGAACAGGAGTTCTTGTGGCACTTTAAAGGCTAACAAATTTATTTAAGCATAAGCTTTCGTAGGCAACAGCCCACTTCATTGGAGCTTATGCTTAAATAAATTTGTTAGTCTCTAAGGTGCCACAAGTATTCCTGTTCTTTTTGCAGATACAGACATGTTAGTCTGTACTCTGCTACTCAGAAGAAAAGAACGGAACAGAAAAGAGGAGATGAATTTGAAAGCAAAATCAGACAGTGTGATTAAACTTGTTTTACATTAAAGACAATTAAGAATACATAAATGCTGTTACAGCACTTGGCACTGTTTTACAGTTCCAAGTTTTTCTTCTCATGTCAGCAAATGTTCAGTTTTGGGAAGATGTGCTGCTGTGGTAGTTTTTGTTACGCAGGTTTTGTGTTCAAGCAGTGGCTGCTGAATAGGAGTCTAGGCAAGCAGCAGTGGTGTTTGTTTTCTGCCTTGGTCACAAGTTAGAGTCAATTCATGAGCGAGCAGTGCTCTCGCGGAAGCAGACATTGGTGTTGGGCTGAGATTCTGGGAAGAAGGGATTGACTGCATGCTGTTTGACTACCTTTGCTTCAGGACTGATATGAAAATAAAAAAGTTACACTTAGACTCTACCCTGACTTTATGTCGCTGATTTCTCCTCCACTGGAAAGTTGACCTGCAAGGCCTCAGACCACTGTTCCCTCTAAGCTGTGCGCGTATGTGTGCGGAAACAGATCCTAAACCCTGCACGCACAGAGAAACACTGCATGCACAAAAATTTGCACAGAAGTACAAATGTTTGCACAGAAGACATTTTTTGCGCACACAGCCTAACAAAAATTTGCACAGAGGAAATTTTTTGTGCACATGGCTTATCAAAAATTAGAGGGAACATTGCCTCAGACATCTGCTAGTGCTCAGCAGAGGGGAGATGTTAGTGTCAGAGTTCACCACCAGTGTTGGGAAAAGGGGCAACAATACTTTCTTAATATTACTTTTCCTTGTAATGCTGTAGTTGACACAGCATTACAAAGTGGAAAGAGTCCAGCGGAGGGCAAGAAAAATGATTAGGGGACTGGAGCACATGACTTATGAGGAGAGGCTGAGGAAACTGGGATTGTTTAGTCTGCAGAAGAGAAGAATGAGGAGGGATTTGATAGGTGCTTTCAACTATCTGAAAGGGGGTTCCAAAGAGGATGGATCTAAACTATTCTCAGTGGTATCAGATGACAGAAAAAGGAACAATGGTCTCAAGCTGCAGTGGTGGAGGTTTAGGGTGGATATTAGGGAAAAAAAGTCACTAAGAGGGTGGTGGAGCACTGGAATGGGTTACCTAGGGAGGTGTTGGAATCTCCTTCCTCAGAGGTTTTTAAGGCCTGGTTTGACAAAGCCCTGGCTGGGATGATTTAATTAGGGATTGGTCCTTCTTTGAACAGGAGGTTGGACTAGATGCCCTCCTGAGGTCCTTTCTAACCTGAGATTCAATGATTCTACGATTTGACCATGAATGGGAGTGGACATACCCACAAGACTTTCTCTTTGTTAACATGTGGTCCACATTATAAAAAATTTTGGGAACATCTGACTTTAGCCTGCCCTCATCTTTAATTCAGATCTGGCAGCAACTACCATTGCATTGCTGAGTTAGCTATCTTTTACTAACAGGTTAAATGTCCTTATTATTTGCAAGATTTACCTATTGCAAATAATTCTTTTTCGTTGCAATTAATTCTTTTGAATCTGTGTGCGGTTTTGTTGAAAAATACCTTAGCTATAAAGAATTCATAATACCTGTCTCTTTTCAAAAAGTCTCCACTCTCTTTCCTTGTCTCAGATATATCTGAGTAAACATCCTCCATTAGGAGAGGTTCTTAAGTTGTTAATGATTTATCCCACTCCTCCAAAAGTCTCTGCTCTTGTCTGAATCGTCTGATAGCACAGAAGTTCAAACACCAAAAAACATTGACTCAAACATATTTTGCACAGGGCTGGATAGTGCTACTGTCAGTACGTGCTATTTTAATTTCCACTTGAAAGATGTGGAGAAAATATTATCAAAATCAGAGAATGTTCTACAAGACCGCAGACATCAACAGAGACTGGAAATGGCAGTGCTGAGGACAACTCTGGGCCAACATATATCTTCTGTGTCCTTCTGGTCAATCTGGTTTTAGACATAGATACCATATAATAAATACTACGCTGAGATCCATGGTAATGAAATCATTACAGAGATGGACAGAATTAGGGAATCCATATTTTTTTTCAAATTCTGTATAAAGTATTTCTAAGGCACATCTCATCCTGATATATAAGAGCTGACTATAGTAATTTAGGTATACAAGTAATGTCCAAAGGCTCTCTGGACATTAACACTGGTATAAAAAAAAAGGTAAATGACACATACTATATTATTACAAAGTATGTCTCTTAAAAATGCTTTAATCTTTTCATATGCAGGATATTTAATTAGGTATTTCTAAAGAACCTCTGGCCCTCCAATTCTTATCTATTTCTACATTATTACAAATTTAAATGGTGGCATTGCTAGAAATAGGGGTGCAGAAAGCCTAAATCTTTCCATCTATATACACTTGTTTGATTAATCTGCTTGGAACAAAAACATGTTTCAGATACAGTTTTGTTCCCATTCACGTCCTTTTGCTGTATCCTGTCACCACAAGATGATACAACACCACATATCTAGACAAGTGATGACAGCCACCAGAATGAGTGAGTTCCTCTTTTGTTTTGTTCCATGTTAAACACTACTATCAACAGCCTTTCACATAACTGATTACACTGCTCTATAGCCAAAATGCTTCTGAAAGAAATGTAGTCAAACTTTACTAATTTTGGGTCACTGAGAACGAACATGATGCTTAAAATTGTTGATTGGCTCTATTTTTCAAGATATGCTATTGGGTCAGTATATACAACCCTTGACATGGGAATGGCGGAGGATAAGTGAGTTATAAAGGGAAGAGATCTCAATTTAAACCAGAAATGACTAAAATACATCTTTGACTGGATCTATGAATAAATCTATGACTGGGTTTGGACAGTACTTGCTTTTTAGGCAAAACAATGAATGATGCAATCTGAAGCAGGTATTGCGTCATACATGATATGAATTGCATCATGTTATTCCTAGAAGTCATGGATGATGCAATCATAACGAAGCTTACATCACTCTGCTGAACAAATTGCCCTATATCAGCTCTAGAAATCATACAGTGTCGTGCTCTCTTATTTGTCAGTGTTTGATTTTGCAAAGGGACACATTTCTGTTTAGTCAAAGTGAGCAGAGATGCCTTGTACTTGTGTGAACAGTGCAGATAATTTCTGCTATGTTTGTGGTGAAGTGACTTTTGCATCACAAAAGCGCAGTATAACCACTATGGTTAAGAAAGCCTATCACCTTTATTTTGGCTGCAAAATTGGAGATCAGGACAAGAGGTGGGCCCCACACATACGCTGCAACACTTGTGCAACAAATCTTCGCCAGTGGTTGAACAGGAAAAGGAAATCTATGCCTTTTGCGGTGCCAATGATTTGGAGAGAGCTAACAGATCATACCAGCAATTGTTACTTCTGCATGGTGGCTCCAGTTGGGAAAGGTGTGTCAAAGAAGAAAAAGTGGACTGGGTATTATCCAAACATTCCATCAGCTATACGCCCAATACCCCACGGAGAAGGACTGCCGGTTCCTGATGCACCAGAATCATTCTCACTTGAATCAGACGAGGAAGAGGAAGAGGATGAAACTTCTGGTCCTGAACCATCAATGTCACAGGACCCACATTTTCTCCCATCCTCCTCCTCTGAACCACACCTCATAACACAAGCTGAACTGAATGACCTTGTCAGGGATTTGGAACTACCCAAGAGTAAGGCAGAGCTGTTGGGCTCCAGACTACAGCAGTGGAATCTCCTGGCAGGTGATGTTAAGGTTTCCATGTTCCGTGACCGTCAAAAGGATCTTGTCCTATTCTTCTTCAAGGAAGGTGATCTTGTAGCCTGCAACAACATCGATGGTGTGATGGCAGCCCTCGACATCGTTCACGATCCAGATGAGTGGAGACTCTTCACTGATTCATCGAAGACGAGTCTTAAAGCTGTTTTGCTGCATAATGGCAATGTTTTGCCATCAATTCCAGTTGGTCATGCAATCCATATGAAGGAAACCTATGACCACATGAAACAACTTTTGAGGTGCATAAACTATGACCAACATCAGTGGCAGCTTTGTGGCGATTTGAAGGTTGTTGCTCTCTTGCTTGGTCTGCAGACTGGATACACAAAGTACTGCTGTTTGCGAAGGGGATAGTCGTGCAAGAGATTCCCGCTACATCAAGAAAGATTGGCCACTCCGACAGTCATTGGAGCCTGGGAGGAAAAGTGTTCAGCATCCACCACTTGTTGAATCAAGGAAGATTTTGTTATCACCCTTACACATCAAGCTGGGTCTGATGAAGAACTTTGTCAAGGCCATTGACAAAACACAAGCAGCTTTCAAGTACCTCCATGGAAAATTTCCAAGGTTAAGTGAAGCTAAGATAAAGGAAGGTGTCTTTGTTGGTCCTCAGATTCGGGAACTTCTTCGAGATGATGCATTTGACCATGCACTGCGTGGCAAGGAAAAGACGGCATGGAAAGCCTTCCAGTCAGTGGCAATACATTTTCTCGGAAACAACAAGGCAGACAACTACAGGTTGTTGGTGGAAAACCTCCTGAAGGCATACAAAAGCCTTGGTTGCAACATGTCACTAAAGATACATTTTTTGCACTCTCATCTAGATTTTTTTCCACCGAACTGCGGAGCAGTGAGCGACGAGCACGGCGAGTGATTTCACCAGGACATTGCAACAATGGAGAAACGCTATCAGGGAGCCCATCAATGCTTGCAGACTATTGCTGGACAGTGACAAGAGATGCTCCATTTAATGAATACAAGAGACAAGCCAAGAAGCGCCGAGTAGACATTGAATAGGACTAAACTATGCACATAATAGTTTTTTGTCTTTTGTTTCATAATACATTTTTTTATATAACCCTTTTGCTGATTTTTAAAGTGTTACATAAACAGAACAGGTGAAATATTATCATGTAAAGCAACCATAAACACATGAAAAGACCTAGGTTTACAATTTATGATTAAAACTCTACTATCTACACAATATACATAGAAATAAAATGTAAAAACTTAAATATCTTAGAAACAGTAGCCAATCAGTTGTTTTAATTGTCATATTTGAATTCAGCACATCAAAATACATAATAAATATCACATTTTATCTCTGAAGCAGACGACTTCTAAAAAATTGTAGACCAGTGTTATGAGTCATTGACTTACATGTGGGAGTTACAGTGCAGATGCAACATGATAGTTCCACTCTTTCCTCTGGAAGATGCCAAAGAGTGGTGGTGTAGATACTTATCCTTGCAGCAAGCTCCCCTCAGTATCCCATTTGTCATAGTTAAGGCCAATGAGGGACACTGAGATGTTTTGGCCCATCACCAGTACGCTGAGATAATACTCTACCTTATATCTTTTCCCACAGTTGTTCTGTTCCCCCATCCTTTTCATCAGACTTAAAAATGGATGAGAGTTAACTGGCTGAGACACAATCTAGACAAAACTTAAGAGCTGTTGGCGGGCAATGGAAAGCACCCAGGAAGTGGAAAGAGTCACTATCTACTTTCTGTGGTGTTGAGCTAGTTCCCTCTTTGGAGTGTAAATCCTCAGTCTTTAGAGCTTGCTGGATCTTTCTGTGCTCCATGATCCTGAAGGGCAAATTTTTAGTCTTGGCTCCCAATTCAGTAAAGCACTTAGTGCATATTTAAGTTCTTTGCTGAACAGGGAGGGACTTAAGTCCATGCTTAAAATTAAGCTCATGTTTAAGTGTTTTACCGAGTTTGGGCTTTTTAGCTATTTATCCTGGTACAGGGTAGTGCAGATGTGTAGGTGGGTACATAGAAAGCAGAAAACGAATGTTGCATCATAGGATGGATCCCTGCAGTGAGGCAGGTCTACAGACCTGCTTCATCTCCTCACCCCATTTGAAGTACTATGCACCCCCAGACATGCATGCAGTGAACAGTCTCTGAATTCCTTTGAGCACATGGATTGCAATTGGCTAGCTCTTGCCCAGCCCTTACAAAGGTAGTGAAAGAAGCTAGTGGCATTCTTCTGCTCCTGCATTCCAAAAGGCTGGCCCACATATTGTTCAGAGCACCATTTCCCAAACCTGCCAGGAAACTGCAGCCCTGCATCTAGCTTCAAGATGTAAATGAGGAAGTCACTGCTGAAGCAGAGGTGACTTCTACAATTGTTTGACAAATGTTTCTGTGTACAGTAGCGTATTAGGAAGATAAAAGTGTGAGCCTCAAAGTAATAACTGTATTCTACATTCCAGCATATCAATGAATAGAGAATCTCCATGTTCTTGAGAAATACTGTGTGTTCCTAAGGGTTTTTTCCCTTACTTTAAATAAAATCACAGTGCTTTGTTTTGTATTCTAATTTTCTTTAATAACCAGAGGGGGAAAAGGTCACAAAGTAGCATACACAAAGTGTTCAGTTACAAATAATGTCACCTTTAGGGAAAAAAAATTCCTTATTGGTTAAGCAAAATGGCTCTAAATCACTTATGAAAATATAACAGAGAATAATTTCCAAATGGATTTCTCACTCAAGATAGCTATGAGCAAGCCTGTCAGCTCTTATACTTTAGTTTGACTGCTTTGTAAAAGGATATTCTGAACTGTAAAATGTGATGTCAACTTGCATTAAATCTTTTGACAAATGTAGGTGCTCATTATTCAAACAGTGTTTTGGGCCCTTTTTCTGTGCCAATGATCTTTGAAAAGGACTATCAACAGCCTTATGTTGAGTGCTATCTGAACAAATATTCTAGCTTTTTTAAAAAAAAATTAGGATGCCATTATGATGATCATGTTGTGTCTCAGTAGATGCTGAATATTTTATGGAATTAACAAGATTATAATAATTTAATACATTTCCATGGTTTATATTCACCTACAGTATCCAAAATCTTGCTTATTGGGATGATCAAAACCAACACTCAATGAAATACCGCAGTTTAAATACACATGTCCACTTATTACTTGTATATGACAACACATTGTCACCACCATTTAATTTTTAACAGAGAAAGGAAGAACTAAACAAAAAATGGTGCATGAGTTAGTACATTTTGATTGTGTCCAGAAACTGAGCAGTAATATTGTGTGTGTTGAATAATGTTGCATATTGTCTACTAGCTGATCCATGACAAAATACTCAATCAATAGGAACAGTGGCCTTTCTAGAATTTCTTGATTAGGAAGGACTGAATTTCTATCTTCCATCAAAAGTTCTGCCAGAATAACACAGCTGGAGAAAAATTATTATCTACTCACTTTGCATTTTAAAAAAAATAATTTCTAAAGCCAATGTTCAAGAGCAACTTCAGTTTTGTACAGAACTAAGTAACTATCCCTTTGGGGATAAAGCTGTGACTTTGCCAAGGCTACAGGGAAAGGGCAATGTGTAGCTGCACTGCCCCAGCAGCACACCAGGGAAAGAAAAGTGACCCTGAAAGAGGGGAAGTAATTTGCTGTTGGCTCATACTAACAGCAGACTACTTCCCCCTCTGCACCAGCTCAGTTCTGCTGGCGAGTGTGTGGAGAAGCTGAATAATGACCGTTGATTCTTTACCCACTTCCTGTCCACGAGCACTGGGGGGAAGGGAGAGCATTTGTTCACAGGTGCCTGCTCTCCTCCCACTGTGCTCAGAGCAGTGATGTGGGCAGTACACTCAATGAATTAAGGGGCCATCTTAAATCCCTTTAACCCCCTCCATGGATGCATAGGGCAAATGAGAATCTCACCCTTGATGACTGGGAACCGGAGTAGTTTGACTCCTTTGTATTTCATGGTTGTAAGTCAAACCAATTGCTATTGATTGGTGAATTTACTGTAACTACCCTCTGAATTTATACCTTGGCACTACCACCCTTTTTCTGAAGGCGTGTTCTTGTTTGTTCAGTCAGAACCAGTGGCTCCTCTACAATAGTTGCTGAATAATTTTTTCCTAGCAGTTCAACTTCCAGCTTCTGTCCAACTTTGCTGAGTTCTGTGGGGACATATGCAAAAGCCAGACTCTGATGGGTACTGTAGCTGTAATTTCCAGATGTGGTGTTGCCAACAACCTGAAAAAAAACACAACCCAAAACATTTATCCTTATTTCCAACACTCAGTGGGTTTTGTAGCATACTAACTTCTACTTTTAAAAATATACCGTGCATTATTTTGAACACTTCAAATATTTTTGTATCCCTAACATCAACAGTGAAGTATACACAGTCTCATTTGTGTTATACAGTTAATGCCATTCTCCATTTTCGGTGCTACTAGATAAGTTAGGAATTTCTTATTTGCAACGAACTCCTGGAAAAATCACCAGCAGGATGCTAAATTCCTATTATATTTTATTAAGATCTCACCTTAAACAAATGCTATTTACATTTTATATTCATGCTGCGTATTTTTATTAACTGTTAATGGCTTTTTCAACATCTACTCTGTACTTAGATGGCCTAGTGACCTAAATTTCGGTTTGTGATTTTGTTTTTTTCTTCTATGCAAATAATTTTGAAATACACTGTAAGTAGAATCCTGTACTTGCAAGGAAATAGAATAGGTGACCTAATATTGTAGGTCTTTTCCATTTCTAATTTAGAAATTCTATATTTCAAACTCTTGTGTACAGTTAGAACCTGCCATGCTACATGGAAATTCAAAAATTATATTATTGTCCCTAACTGTCCTGTTCCAGGAAAAGTAACCTGAAACACAAAGTGAGATTCCAGTCCTGGAGAATGAATTTTAGTTTCTTGTAAAGTGATATATAGTACTTACTCTGCCATTATGCCACACACTTTCATTTCCCTCTGGATCAATGTCAGCTGTTTCCACGGTGAGATACACCAGTCGCCGTTTAAGCCCCTTTTCTTTAATCTGCTTCAGTGCTTGCTTTCCTATGAAGTCTGCTGGCTGAAAAAGTAGAAGATAATGATGATGAATGATTATACAAGCTCTGTGACAAGGTTATAGTATTTAAATTTGTCTTCACTTGTTTTCTCGTCAATTAAACATTATATAAAAATACAGATTAAATCAAACATTTTGGCAAATATTATTTCTTGTCCACAAACATGAAACAATCAGATATTTTTTCTTCTTTTATTGTCTAAATCTGAGACCCAGTATTCCAATGATAGGAGAACTATATGTGCAATAAAATCCAGTTTACTGCAAAAGTGGCTGTTTAAACTGGCCCCATTAGTAGTCTAAGCCAGAATGCCAGTACCTCTCTCAGGATGTAATGAAATAATCTAGGCCAAATAATCTGTGGCCCTGCCTCTCACTGGAATCCCGTATCCTGCCTGGACACAAAAATCATCTGCAAGAGTAAGAGTAACCCACCGCATTCCTCTTTGGTCCCTCTGCTCCAAGAGGTGGAGGTGGCATTTTCCTCCCTACTCAGTAGGGTGTTCTGTGTCCGGGTGTGTTCTCCTCCCCACAGGGTCTAATACTTCATGGGATAGGGTAGCAACTCTGCTGCCAAATCCTACCCAGTATCATCTGAAACCCTCTTCCTCAGCCTCACTAAAGAGGAATAGCAGCTCTCCTGATTCTCACAGGTAGATCAGGGAAAATATCCTGTGGGACTGGAGGAGACCTTCTGGTAGCATCCTAAAGGAGGCAGTTTTCTGCTTGAGTGACAGACCATCAGTGCCACTCCAGCAATATATGTGTGAATGAAGCAAGGAAGAGAATGGAAGGGTCAATGTGAGAAGGAGAAGGTGCAGGTAAGCTAGTGCACAGACACATAACTGAGCCTTGAATATGACTGGGGGGACTGTCCCTTGTTAGTGGGTAAACTGGAGCACTTAGAGATGATAACAAAGGAGATTCAGATTGAATCCCAGCTTGGAAGATCTCTGTACAGAGGAGAGTCCAGCCCAGGGAAATAAGGAAACAACGGGACAAATCAGAGTAAATGACTGTTTCAGTAGTATGCAATAATTTCTACGTAGCTCCTCAAACAAGGGCCTGTATATTCCACCTTTCCCTTCTTCCTATTCAGAGTGTGACAAAACATTGGCTGGGTCAGACCCACCCCCGGATTTCCTCTGGCTGCAGGAAGCTCTGCAAACTCCCTCCCCACTACTTCCAGCACTCATTGCTCGTCAGCTGCAGGGGGCAGGATGCCCGTACAGGGATCTGGTTCCCCATCCGCCCAATCCCCATGCATCTAGAACCCCTCATGCTCAGGCCCTCCCACCGATCCTCACCCCTCCACACTCAAAACCCCAATGCTGAGCTCCATTGTCACTGCACCTAGATCACACCGATAAGCCACCTGTACCTGGATCCCCACCTCATTGAGCCTCAACCAGCTGCACTTGGCTCCCTACCTCACTGAGCCCCACTCCTTCAGCATCTGGACCCCGCACTGAGCCTGCCACACCCAGACCCCCTGGTGAGTTCTATCCCCCCACATCCAGGCACCCTCCTCCACTGAGGCCAACTACGTTCACTTGGACCCCCCTGCGGAGTCCCAGCACCATTACATCCAGAACCGTACAAAAGCCCCTGGGCATCCAGATCCCTTCCTGCACCTGGATCCCCCACTGAGCCACCTGCATCCAGACTACCCCACACAGAACACTCTCAACCCAAACGTGTATCCCCCACACACACTAACCCTCACTACACTTGGATCCTGCCTTACTGAGTCTGCCTGCCCACTCCTGGTGCACCTGGCACAGAGGGGCAGGACCCTGGGGTGTTTCTGGGCTGACCTAGTCCTTGTACTATGTCAGGGTTGGGTGCAGCCAAACCGCTGAGTCCGTGTCCTGGAGCGGGGAGCTGGACAGTGATCTCCCACTTCTGCTCAGCCAGTGGCCTCTGCTCCCCAATGCCATGCTGGAACCTCCACAGTTATTTGATAAATGAAATTTGCAGAATTTTAAAATGTGCACAGAATTTTTATTTTTTTTTGGCACAGAATGCCCTCAGGAGAACTCTCTGCACTTCTGAATCTGTCATGCCACAAAGATCAGATCAGCTATGTCTCAGGATGGCCTGAAGCCACACTGTGATTTGGGGAGGAGTTCCTCTGCAAGGGGGAGAAGACAGTTTAGTAGAATCCGGGCAAGGATCTTCCCTGCAATGGAGAGAAGGGCAATGTCTTTGGAGTTCCCACACAAAGATTTGTCCCCTTTCTTGAATATTGTAACAATTTTGGCATTCTTAAAGTCAGGTGGAATTTCTTCGCAGGTTCAGATTTTATTGAGGAGTTGGCAAAGTTTTGCTGGAGCATTGTTCCATCAGCTTTACAAACCTCAGCTGGGATGCAGTCTGGGCCTGGAGCCTTGTGATTTTTTGTCTGGGTGATGGAGTGCTGGACTTCCTGAGAAGATGGGGGATCAGCAAAGCGTTCCATTGCTGAGCGTTGTGGAATAGACTCGATGGTATCTTCAGAGACCTTGGATTCGTGGTTTAGTAGGCTCTCAAAGTGCTCCTTCCAGTGTTGCTTAATGGCTGCGCTGTCTTTGAGGTGGGTGGAACCATCCTGGGAACATAAGGACGTTGGGGCCTTTGGAGCTTGGCCCATATATATAGCTTTTATTGCTTGAAAGAAGCATCTCATGTCATCCTGGTCTATGAAACCCTGGATCTTAGAAGCCTTATTGTTAATGTCACATAGCCTCCTTTGGACTTCAGCTTTGAGGAGATGATAAGCCTCATGTTTTCGTTGGTTAGAGGAATCATTCTGCCTGTTACAGAATGCAGTTTTTTTCTGTTGAATTAATGCTAGGATTTCCTTGTTGTTTTCATCAAACCAGTCTTGGTGCTGATGAGTGGAATATCCTATAGTTTCAGCACATGCATTGTGAATGGTATTTTTAAGTTGATCCCATTGCTGTTGAATGTCAATGATGTTATCAGGCAAGTTAGAAAGTTTCTCTGACAGATGTTGCTGTAACCCTGCCCAGCTGGCTTGGTCTTGAAGTGCTTTGATGTTGTACTGCTTTCGCTTAGTCTTTGGGTGTTTGTGGGTGTGGTGGAACGAGCTGACAGTATATGATTGATCTTATTAATCAATGGCCTATCCAACAGTGACCTGTACCTCTCATGGCTCATGTTATACGGACATCAGCGTAATCTCAGAAACTGACAACAACATAGTCAAGGAGGTGCCAGTGTTTGGACCGAAGATGTTTCCAGGTGGTGTCAAATTTGTTACTCTGCCTAAGGATGATATTTATGATGAGCAGATCATGCTCCACACATTTGCTGATGAGGAGAATGCCACTGGGGTTTACATTTCTCACTCCTTCTTTGTCTAATGTGCTGCTCCAGAGTTGGAAGTCCCATCCATTTCTGGCATCCTTACCAAACCCAATCTCCCCAGAGGATGGGTTTGTCTGCGAGGACTGCATCGAGAGCACTATAAAACTATTCCTTGTTGTCTTCCTCATCATCAAGCGTTGGGATGTATGCACTAATAACTGTGGCCTACTGGTTGCTGCTGAGCTTGAACCCAGTTATAAGATGCCTGTTGATCCCCAGGGAGGCTCCAAAAGCTGCCTGGGGTCTGATTTTTGATGGCAAAACCAATCCTGTGAATGCGTCTCTCTTTGGATGGCTTTTCTTTCCAAAAGAGGTAGCTACCTCCATCCTCTTTTAATTAGCCCTCATCGCCCCAGCAGGTTTCACTAAGAGTTGCAATGTCAATGTTGAGTCTTGCCAGTTCTCTTGCAATTATGGCAGTTCTTCTTGGGCATTCACTGTGCTCAGAGTCCATAAGGGTGGACATTCCAGATGGGAAAATTCACTGCCTTATATCTCTTGTTTTGGCTGCGGAGTTGAATGATCTCACTGGATGGGGCCATCCACTCGGAATAGTGCAAGACAGCCTGTTTCAGGCATCTTTTTTAGCCTACTGCCCATTGGGGGTGAGCAGAGGGGATCCTAAAAAGGTCTGCTCAGTCACAGCTGCTGCTGCCAAAATGCATTTTTGTGTCATCCAAGCACAGAATGACTGTCACACAGCTGCTGCCTGCATGCAGATTTGTGACTAAAGATTCCCAGAAATCACTACTCCTGTCTTCATCGCCACTCATCCATTGCCACAGGACTTTGTGTGGGTGGGTATGAGCCCTTTGGTAGAGACCTGCGCGTGAAATCTTTTATTGTGGGGAAACCGGTGTGCAGGCAGTTGACAGGAGAAAAAACTCTGAGCCAGTGGTAAAGAGATCCAAGACAACCAGAGGCCTTCCTCCTGCTGCAGTCCTCATCTGCCTTCACATCCCCAGAGTACTGAAAGGTCCTCTGTATGCATCTCATCGGGTCATGTGAAGTTTGGACTGTGGCTATCAGGAGCCCTGCCTCAGGCCTGCTCGCCAAGGGGGACCCTATCAAGAATATGAAATCTTCAGATGATGTAGCTCTGAGAGTCTTTAGCCCACGCAAGCCTTTCCACCACGATATGGCTGTGGTCCATCAGAGAGGAATACAGTATCACATAGCACTGAAATGGTGCCTATTGTGGTGAACTCAACTCACATCATTTCACCCTTCTCTTTTCTGGAGTATTTATCATGGTGCTTCTATTACTCCCCTTCAGTTACAGTAGGTGGAATAGGGAAGAAGAAAGAAGAAACCCATTCATTTAAATATTTCTCATTTCCACAGTGATTTCTATTCAAACTTACAGAGGAATCTACACTCCCATAAATCAATCATTTATAAATGGAAAAACAGTTTGAAGGAAGGTTAATGCAGCAAGCATAATCAGAGCCTTGAGTATGACCTGACAACAGCTGTGCACTGTTTTAACGGGTCACTTCCAGATTAACTGTATAGATGACAGTTAACTCTACTGAGTATACAAATCTCTGGCACACTAAGGATGACTGCTAAGTTTTTTTGACTTCCACCTGTTAATTAATCAGTTTGAGAAATGTACAAAAGCTATTCGGCCAGGCAGTTAGTAAGATATAAATTCTAAATGTTTCTAGCACGTTCATTTTAATGAGGTCAAAAAAGGTACACTTCCAATTCCTAGTACCAAGGAGGGCCTGGTTTTGGCTGTTTCATATAATGGCCACATTCTGCACTGACATATTCTATGCAACTTCTCTGGAAATAATAGTCTGATAATCCCTGCTTCTTGCTATACTGTATGTTCTTGACTGGAACAGTGGACAAGGAATGACCCACTCTAGGATTCCTGTACTCTGCTAAAAAAATACACTGGGATGCTTTTTAAAAGAAACAAACAACAAACTATATCTTAAGAAATTCTCACCAAAACTAATCCAGACTTGTCATTTCTATAATAATTGGGTACGCAAATCACTTGTATCAAGGGTGGGCAAAATTTTTGGCCTGAGGGCCACATTTGAGTATAAAAATTGCATGGTGGGCCATGAATGGTCATGAAATTGGGGTTAGGGTGTGAACTCTGGCGGGGGTGTGGGCTCCGCGATGGGGTCAGAAATGAGGAGTTCAGAGTATGGGAGGGGGCTCTAGGCTAGGGTGGGGTGGGGTAGGGTATGTGTTGGGGTGAAGGTTCCAGCTGGGGTTGCAGGATCTGGGGTGGGAGTGTGGGCTCTGGGGTTTAGGGTATAGCAGGGGGTTCCGGGCTGGGACCGAGGGGTTCAGAGGGTGGGAAGGCTCAAGGGCTGGTGCACTGGGTTGAAGAGTGGAGGAGTGGCTCAGTGGTGCAGGCTCTGAGTGGCACTTACCTCAAGCAGCTCCCGGAAGTAGCAACATGTTTCCTCCTCCCCCCGCCCCCCTCCCCAGGCTCCTACGAGGCCAGGCGGCTCTGCTACGCTGACCCTGCAGCTCCCACTGACCGTGGTTCCTAGCCAATGGGAACTGCAGGACTGGATTAAAATGGCTCCTGACTTGTATGGTAAACAAAATTCCAGCATTTATGCACCCTTGATCTGGTTTTAGATTTTGTCTACTGAAATAAGATTTAGGAAACTGATTCAGTCTAACCATGTCTGGCTATACTTGGTAACAACTGCTTCCTATTCTTATTAGGAAACTTAGTCAGTATACCGTAACTGTTCCATTTAGTTTGTCACTGTAAACGTATAATGTAACACAAAATTCTACTTAAAAGGTACATTATAACTCACTATAAATGAATGAAAACGAACATAGGAAAAAAGGAATAAAGTAAAATTATATGTGGGGGAGTGGTGATAAACAATCCTAAGATCATGGTAATTTAAACCTGGTTCTCTTTTCTCAGTTTTAAAAATATTCACTCTAAGCTTTTCAGGTATTTGGAGTTGGAAATGAAAAATATTATTTTCTAGGGAGCTTAACGATTTAGCCAGAATGAAGGTTTTAGCTGTGCAGAGTAAAGTGTGACCTGGTAGGCTTAGCCGAGGACACAGGAGCTCTTTAGCAATGTCGTGGCTCTGATGCTTATTCCCTCTGTGACCTTGGGCAACACATGTAACCTCTCTTTCTCAATGTCTCCATTAGTGAGATGGGGATAATGACAATCTGCAGCTATAATCACAGGAACGTTGTAGTTTCGTTAGATCTAAAGTGGAAGACACAGGCCAGTTGCTTTTTATGCGCATTTAACTTGCGCAAATTTAACTTTACGCGGCTGGCCAAGAGGGGGGGAAAAAAACAACAATGGGGCGGCAGCCCGCCCAACGCGGCGGGGGCCGAAGCCAGCAGCCCGCTGCAGGGGCTGGCAGGGCTGGAGCCGGCTGTCCGTCCGCCGTGGCGGGGTCTGGGGAGGCAGCCAGCCCGCCGTGACGGGGTCCAAGGTGTGGGGCGGCAGCCTGCCCGCCACGGCAGCGGCTGGAGCCAGCAGCCTGTGGCAGGGGCTGGCAGGGCTGGAGCCGGCTGCCCGTCCGCCGTGGCTGGGTCCGGGGTCCAAGGCGGGAGCCTGCCCACCACGGCAGGGGCTGGAGCCAGCAGCCCATGGCAGGGGCCGGCAGGGCTGGAGCTGGCTGCCCGCCTGCTCGTGGGATCGGGGCAGGAGCAGGCAGTCCGCCCGCCTGCCCGCAGGATTGGGGCAGGAGCCTTCCATCCCCCCGCCCCTCCCGGGCCGGGGTAAACGTTCTGTATAGTGAACTCAATGAGAGTTTCACTATATGCGATTTCCGCTTTACGCGGTAATCGCAGAACGTAACCCTTGTGTAAGACGCGACACGCCTGTATGCTGCCCCAGCAGGAGTTTCCATAGGCACTGCATGTGAGATAGGCATAATGCTAACTAAACAACCTGACTTTAAGCTAATGACCAATCTAAAATCCTTTTAAAGATGAAGATAAGCACAGTATTCACCTCATATTTATCTATTTGCCAACTGACTTGACTATGGATGCATCTTCGCTAAAAGGTGTGCTCTTACCTCGTGTTAGCTAACACATGGCAACTAAAACAAGGCAAAATCCTAGTGAAGACAAGGTAGTGGAAGTTTTCACATATTTGGAGGAAGGAACAGAGAGTTTAGACTGACTTGCTAACACATGTTGAAACTACAAACTGTTTAATAAATAAATAAATAAATAAATAAATGAAACTTCATTAGGATTTTCCCTGTGTTAGTATCACATGTTAGATGACACAAGGTAAGAACACACTTTTTTTCCTAGTGAAGACAAGCCCTAAGAGTCAGGTGAGATAAATTCATCAAATCATTTGAAGCACAATAAAGATTACTGCAAATGATGGTGAAAAGAGGCATTAAAACTGCACCAAAGAATATGCTTGGTAGTATAAGCTTCTGCAACGATGCTAGTTCTGGTGGGACCCATCTGAGAGTGCCAATTCAGGACAAATTGCTTAAAGCAGGGCAGTTACAGCCCACGGCTGGGGTTTTTCCACCTCTAAGGCAAACCAAACCAGCCAAACAGAGAAGACTTTGGTTTTACCCCACTGGCTAACAACAAGTCACATAAGCAATTCCCTTAGACACTCCAGTTTCCCAGCATCACCACCAGCAGCCACTCATTATGGGGATGTCTGGTTATGAAAACCAATACCCCAGTAAAAGACAAAAGGTTCTCTCGATCCCAAAGGACCAAGCTCCAGTCCCAGGTCAATATATCAATCAGGTCTTACCCACAAATCAGGCTGTTACCAATTCTTTAGAATCTAAAATCTAAAGGTTTATTCATAAAAGGAAAAAAGATATTGATGAGAGCTAGAATTAGTTGAGTGGTATCAATTACATACAGTAATGGCAAAGTTCTTGGTTCAGGGTTGTAGCAGTGATGAAATAAACTGCAGGTTCAAATCAAGTCTTGGAGTACATCCACAGCCGGGATGGGTCATTCAGTCGTTTGTTTGCTTCAGTTTGTAGCAAAGTCCCTCCACAGATAGGAAGCAAGACTGAAGACAAGATGGAGATGAGGCATCAGCCTTTTATATTCTTTTCCAGGTGTAAGAACACCTCTTTGTTCTTACTGTGGAAAATTACAGCAAAATGGAGTTTGGAGTCACATGGACAAGCCCTTGCATACTTTGGTGAGTCAAGGTGTGTCTGCCTTTTCTCAGTGGGTCAGTTGTATAGCTGATAGTCCTTAATGGACCATCAAGCAGGCTAGGCAGAGCAGACACCAACTTGTCTGGAATGTCACGCAGAAGCATAGCATATGTTTGAGATACAGACAGTATAGAGCCAATATTCATAACTTCAACTACAAAAATGACATATGCATAGAGATACGGTAGCATAATCATAACCAGCAAACCATAATCTGGTCTTAGACACCTTATCTGATCCCCTTTATATAAGATTTAGTGCCACTACAGGATCTTGGTTGCAACAATGATCTATATGGTCCCAGTTCATGTCACAGCTTCTCTAATAAACTCAGTCAGCTCTGTGCCATCCTTCTATGAGCCTCCTCTGCAAACGCAAGCCACTTACCTGCTCTTTGCCTCAGTTTCCTAAACTGTAAAATAGGAACATAAAGTTTCTGAGGAGAAATGTGGCAAAATTAACTTAAATTTGTAAAGTATATTGGCCATGTCTGCACTGGGCAAAGCATCATGTCAGAAAGCTTGTTAAATAGCAAATTTTAAATAAGACAATGTTAAACACATGTACACAAAGAGTCATATTTAACTGTGTGTTAGTAGGTTGTAATTAACCCTAGATTCCCCCTGAGGATTAACCAAAACCAGCCAACACATTGTTCGATACAACCGTCACACTATGGGTAAATTTAACTTAAAATAACCAAGTTGGTTTTCTTTTCATCCAAATCACCTCAGGGTTAACCATAACAGCTATCTTGTTAAACATAACTGTCCTTATCAACAGTAAGAGCAAAATCATGATTAACACCATGCTAGTTAAAATGTCTTAACAGTTTTTTCAATACGGTGCTTTTTCCTAGTATAGACAAAGTCTTTACCAACGCTTAGATGGTGTAAGCACAAAGTATATTATGATTATTAATCATCATTATCATTATCTATTAATACAAACTGCTACTGCTGAATTTTCAGGTTTTAGAATACTTAGGTGAGAAATTTGGGAGAAACCAAAGGATTTGCATGAGACATCACCATAATGTGTCCAAATGTTCTGCCAATTGAGCTAGCTATTCGATGAACTTAAGATTCTAAGAGAGTTTATAATGGGCTGAATTTTTTAGTAACTGAAAGAAGCACAAACTTTTTTTTATCATTCCTCTATGTAATTACTATGAATATTCATGGACCATTGTCATGGTATAGCATGGATGGGTGCCTTGCATAGTCTAATTCACAGTGTATTTGCCAGTAATATGTTTGTATGTCTTCTTACAGTTCTGTAGTAAGAAGAATAATCAGTAACTTAGCCTAATGAGAAAATCTGGACTTCTAATAACCAAAAATGGTATACCTCATTCAGCAAAGATAAATAGTTGGTAGCAGAAATATGCAAATACCTTTTACTAACGAAATGTTGTAATTGATTAGGTAGACTACTTAGGAATGCTGTCACAAGGCCAAATTTTGTATATATAGCTGCCCAACTGAGCAAGGCATCACCAGCATCTGCTGCAATCTGCTATAACCATTGCATTACAACACAGTGGAGACAGAGCCCATGCAATATTTTGACATTCATTATTCTTAGTTGGATACTCTTGAATAATTTCAGGGCAACCCTCCAAATGATATCCGTCTTGCCAACAGGATGACTGAAGATCATATCCCCCCTCTAGCAGAATATTTGACAGATTTCTTTTCCAGCACCAAACTGAAGTTATAGTTACACTAGACAAGACAGTTTTCTAAAGAGGACACAGTCAAGGCCAGTCAGTGTAAAACAAGACCTACCTAGCTATGATTTGGACAGACTGCCCTGATCCTTTGCTCTGGTTGCCAACTCCACTCCTAGGAACAAGCAGTCAGACTAGCAATAGCATATGATAAAAACTGTGGTGACCAGTTGTTCCATTGAGCTCAGAATGCCTAGTCAAATGGACAATTTTAGTTCAGCCTAATGTGAATGCGACTCAGGCATACATTCTATGCAGACAATAGAGTTTTGGGGTCATCTTGGATTTTCTCAGGTGATTTCAGACTCCATGCAAGCTGTCTGGATCTAGGGACACATTTTCTGCCAGCACAATTCAATTGCCTTTAATAGTTACACCAATGGAGAATTTGGCAGGGGTGAATTATGGGAAAAGACCTAGCGGGCAAATAAATGGTAGGAGTGCCAATGATAGTGCCAAGTTTGGGTGCAGGGTGGGCAGGGGTCTAAGACCCAGAGGTTAATCTGAATAACAACAAAACAAAAAGCTACACTCCCACCAGTGCAGGGTCACTCTCACAGTCTTCTGACCCTAGACTCAATCTCTTCCCAACACCCTCTGCTTTCTTCGTCTTCCTACCTCGCTCACCTGCACACCACAAAACTACATCAGGTCTTCTCTAGTGCTGCCTCATGCCCTTCCCTTGATTTTCATTCTATCACTCTTGCTAGGGAGGAGGTGCCACAAGGAATCTGTCCACCCTACTCTAGGTCCAGTATAGATATGGGTGAGCACTGCCATCTTCCTTCTGAAGGGACCAGCAAGGTGGGGAAAAGGAGCTGCTGGAAGTGTTCAGGTGGCCTGGGGACCTGGTTAGCAAATGCCAACGATGCCACCCCTTAAGTCTGCCCCCTGTGTTGACACTGGTGGTAGGAGGGTGAACATTAATCACTTGCTATTGCTAGACAAACACCTCCTCCACTATGAGGTCAGGGATCTTCTCACTAAAACAAACTAAGTCATCTAAGTACTGAAAAATGTAAACAAAGGGCCACAGTTACTTTTGCAGACAGGTTGTTCCCTAGCTTCTTGTCATCCCACCCTGATCCCATATCCTGAAACCATTGAACCTTTCCCAGTAAAAAGGCTCTTTCAATGTGTCTTTGGTTCAAGGGGGAGCACGCTGTGAAGCTACTGCTCAATCACTCTATTAGCTTGATTTTTCACTGCCGTAGAGCTTCGGTAGCCACTTATAACTGTCAAAAGTAAATGCAGAGTGAGTGTAAAATATACCACATCAGAACAGTAGAATTTTACTCCTCCGCTTTGCACAGCTGTAAATGACTGCATATGATGTAGAAGTAGTAAATTGGTTAGATGGGCCTGACTTGGATTCCAGTGAAATGCCCATCAAAATTGTTTTGTGGAATAGTGCTGGCTTTAAAAGTAAATCCAAGATTTGGATTTTTAGGAATTACTTATTTTGGTTTGATTTAATTTTCCTCCAAGAAACTTGACTTTGTAAGGATGAGTCCTTTTATTTATTGAGTTTTAAATCTTTTTTTTAGAAGGGCATGTTAAGCATGCTATGCAGGGTAGATTTGCATGTGGTCTGGCCCTTCTCATCTCCACTATATTAAAAATCAGAACTAGGAAATTAACATCTGATTATCCCTGTTTCCAGGTCTATAGTACTATTTTAGTGGACAATTCTATTCTAATATTTATTTGCTTCCTTTGGGCTTCCTTTTTTATAATGAGCTTTTGAGGGAAGGGCTTGAGTCTCATATTGATTTGCTTACAGAAGAGTTTCCAACAGCAAGCTGCTATTTTGGGAGATTTTAATGCCGAACAGGGTTTGGGAGATAATGATTTTTTTTATTTTTTCCCCCAACTCAGTTAATGAGACGTTATCTTCACTTAGTCCTGGACATTCTAAGGACAAGGTGAATGCACTGGGGTGTGTAGCGCACACGCACTCTGAAGAGGTTAATTGGGCTTACACTTGAAGGCCCATGAAAGATGAGTCCCAACTGGGAGGGGAGCTAGTTGGTTTTTATAAAGAGAAGTAGAAGGGGCTGCAGAGGGAGAAGGATCTGTAATCCCCCTTTGGATATAAGGTTGCCAATTTTCTAACTGCTGAAAACCAAACACCCTTGTCTCACCCCAAGGCCTCCTCCTCTGAGGCCCCTATCCCACTCACTCCATTCCCCCTCTCTCCATCGCTTGCTCTCCCACACCCTCGCTTTGTCATTCGCTTTCACTGGGGTGGGGCTAAGGGATTCAGAGTGCTGGAGGGGGTGCGGGCTCCAAGAGGGAGTTTAGGTGCTGAAGGGGGCTCAGGAGTGGGGCTGGGGGTTGGGATACTGGAGAGGGTTCAGGGTGTGGGCTCCAGGAGGGAATTTGGGTGTGGGAGGGGGCTCCAGCTGGAGGCACGCGTTCGGGCTAAAACTAAAAGTCAAGAATGTGAATCCTTATGTTTAGATTGGAAAATATTCACAACCAACTGGATATAGCAGTTGTCTGTTCAATAAATACATCTCCTTGGCTGTCTCATCTAAACATGGTTACAAGAAATACGATATTTTGAACAATAGTATGTTAGGGAGGGCCTTCTTTCAAGCCACACTGTCAGCCTATTTGGATGTTAGTTATGCTGGCATAGACAGCAAATAGTTGTTGTCCATACAGGTCTGGCCAGGTTGAATTATTTACTTTCTTGCAGATTGTACTGTTACCTGAGAAACAAATGGTTAACCCCGTTCTTGGCTCAAATGCCTGTTACTGCATGGGATCAACAACTAGAATACTTGCTATGTAATGAAAATGTTTAATTAATACAGTGGTTGCCCTATTTGCCTGGTCAGCTGCAAAACCAAGAAAAAAATATATGAAAGAAAGGTTCTTTGTGATCTACATGAAATAATGTATTTCTAACCTTTATTATTTTATTTTCGCATATTATTTTTATGGGGTGTGATTTTAAAAGTTTAATTGAACTGAGGAGAATGGTTGATTTTGTGTTTTTACTTTTGGTATTTTAAACATGCTTGTTTTACTGTCATGAGTTGATTTTTAAATATTTATTTTTGTACACTATGGCCTAAGGCTAAGATGCTATATTAATAAATAGTATTATCTATTAATAAATATAATCTCTGTGTTTATGTTCAGGGAAACAGGACTATACATTCTTTGTAAATAAACAAGACTGCATCAGAGAAATACCTAGCTGCTTCATCAAGTTCTCTTACTAACAGAAATAACATGCAACACTTCAAATATTGGCTAACAACATGGGTCAAAAAGGTTGACAGTAGAAGCACAAAGTGTCTCATTATCTAGAATTATCTTTCCAGAAACTGAACTACTCAGTTGTTGCCACTGGTATCCAGATGATGGCACTGTTGTTTATAGCTTAAAAGAAAATTGAAAATTCAGTTCTCTAAGTAATTTTGTATCACTGTATTCTTGATGATTAATGGCAATATTGCATTTATTTTGCCATTGGGAAACACAGAAAATCTTTCTGAAGGAAGTTCATTTCTGAAAGCTATTTGAAGTAAAATGGAAGTTTTTCACTATAACATGAGGCTGGTTGAGTGTTTCTAATAGTAAAACTGATCTGTGATTTTGCTGAGTGTTTCACAGACAAAGTAGCATTTTAATCTTTGAGTCTTTAACTGAGAATGCTTTGCAAAGTTTCTCAATAGTTATCCCATTTAGAAAAAAGTCTCTGTGATTTATATATAGGGGAAGAAGCAGCAGCCAGGGAAAGTTTCCCCTTCAAAATGATCTTTCCCCTGATT
>ML677342.1:13226674-13289124 GCA_007922305.1 Dermatemys mawii
GTATTAGTTTGTCATAATCAACCATTTTATGTGAATTTATAACATACAAGTAAGTATTCAACAAGAATACAGAAATTTTATGCCTTTGCATATATAAGGCTCAATATATTCTGTGATTTTAAGTCCTGAAATTTGCTTTGGAATTCCCTCCTTGCAAAAGAATGATGCTTCACAATCTTAGTGTTTGTTTAAAAATAATGTTTCTAGCCCTTACTGTTGCAAAGATAACTATGAATTCTAATTATCCCATTTAGAAAAAAGTCTCTGTGATTTATATATAGGGGAAGAAACAGCAGCCAGGGAAAGTTTCCCCTTCAAAATGATCTTTCCCCTGATTCTAAAAGTCCAATAACTTCCCAGCCAGAGAATGTATTTTTCATTCTTCTATTTTTTTTTTTGTGCACTGCATTTTTGCTAATTACAACACACTATGTACTTCGCTCTTTGCCCTTGAGACTTTTTATGGGGCCTCATCCCTTTTAGAAATTTTACCAATAAGCACTAGTCCTCCTGCCACCTCCTCCCAATTTATCTTCTCTTAATCATGGCAAATGTAATGTCCATAAATGCTCAAAAATGGTTACTGAATATCTGCTCATTACAAACTATAGAAAATAAACTATTGTTGAGAATGTTGTATTAGTTTGTCATAATCAACCATTTTATGTGAATTTATAACATACCAGTAAGTATTCAACAAGAATACAGAAATTTTATGCCTTTGCATATACAAGGCTCAATATATTCTGTGATTTTAAGTCCTGAAATTTGCCTTGGAATTTCCTCCTTGCAAAAGAATGATGCTTCACAATCTTAGTGTTTGTTTAAAAATAATGTTTCTAGCCCTTACTGTTGCAAAGATAACTATGAAAATGTGAACCAAGTGTAGACTGAAGTAGTGGTATCTTCCTGGGCCTACAAAATGCCTTAAACATTACCTCTGAGAGATGGTAGTTGCCCAATTAATGGGAATGGGTTGTTAATTCTAAAATCTAAAGATGATAACATGAATAACAACATTGTTAACTATTTCACAACAGATCACTTTAGGTGAAACACCCAGCTAATGTGCTTACTGTATAATCTCAAAAAATTCAGTGGTCTTAACCCAGCTGCCAAAACCTTCAGCTTCCTTCTTTTCTTCTTCAATCCTTAGCCAGTCAGCCATAGCGATCGTTCGCCATTTGGTCTGTTCCTGTGCATCCGCAAAGGTTTGACGGCCTGAAAGTCCAACATCGGAACAGACTTGATGAACCCATGTAATAGGGGCTCTGTCTCTGGGACTCCTCCACCCCTTGGTTGGTGGAATTTTATACTGGATATTACAAGCCATCTGGAGAATGGTGCTCGCTGGAATGTCTTGTGGCATCCTTGCAACATGTCTAAAAAGCGTAAGGCGCTGCCTGTGGACAATGGCCCCCGTAGTCTGTAGACCCGAGCAACCATAAACATTTGCATTACAGATGAAGTCATTCCACTTTATGCCCAGTATATGACATTGGCATTTTGTGTGGAAAGCCTCCAGCTTTGTCCAGTCTGCACGGTGTAGTGTCCATGTTCCATAGTCATGCAATTATATGGGAAGGATACAGCTTGAATGAATCCTGAACTTGGTTGTCATACTAGGATGATGTTGATTCCATATCTGTTGTAAATGGCTCATGGCAGATGCTGTGATGCCAATCCGATGGAGAATCTCTATGTGAGAACTGGAGGAGCTGGTAAGTATAGAACTCAGATAGCAAAAGCTGGAAACTGATTTGACGGTTTTGATGTTCAGAGATTGGAGTTGCAGGTGGCCCTGGTCCTAGATTCTGCAGTTTTGTCTTTGACCATGAAACATGGAGACCAATCTTAGCTGATTCCTCCTCCAAATGCTGGAGTGCCTCATGAAACCTGTTGGGGTTCTGTACTAAAAGAACAACGTCATCACATAGGCAAGGTCTGTGAGTGAGAGATCATCTATCTCAATGCAATATTCCGTCATGTCCATAGGCTTTATGAAATCCATTGCCTGACAAAAGAGTGCAGGGGCCAGAACACAACCATGCCTAACACCAGATATTGCTTTAAAAGGCACTGATGAACACGGGTAGTGGTTCCATTATGCAGCTCTCTAATCAAGTCCAGCAGAGTGGTAGGGACAGACACCTATGTCCTTTAAGGCCTTTCATAATGTTACATGGTCTACTGAATCAAATGCAGCCTTAAGATTAACCTAAGCTACGTGCAGGGGCTTCCTGAACTCACACTGTATCACCAACAACAGGAAAAGGGCCAAAATGATGTTTAATGTGGACATGTTCCTCGTAAAGCCCGACTGCTGGGGATGACTCTTCCGATGTAGCAAAGGCTCCAGGCGAGCAAGCAAAACATGAGCAAATACCTTCCCTGGAACAGCGAGAGAGGTGATCAGCCGGTAGCTCTTACATTCACTGCACAGGTCCCTTGCCCTTATAGAGTGAGATCACAATACCGTCCTTCTAGATGGTTGGCAGGGTTCCTGTTCTCCACACCAGACAAAAGATGGCCAATTGTGATTCTTCTATAGGATCAATAGTGCATTTTAACGGCACAGAGAGGGTGCCATCAGCACCGGCTGCATTTACGTTTTTCAGTTTAGAGATGACACACTTCACTGTTGGTTCTTCAGTACAAATGTCTGGATCCAGAACTGCAGTGACTGCCAGATCATCCATGTAAGGACACGGAAGACATTGTCACGGGTGAGTGCTAGGCGCTCTCCCCATTGACTCCAGGGAAGGAAAGGGTGTTCATGCCCCCTCCCACTCCTGAGAAGGAAGGGAGACTCAAGGTTAGTGTTATCAGTTCCTGCCCTGTTTTTGCATAGTTTTCATACCAGAGTGAACCGGTACCCAGTGCCTATCTGTAGTGTGTAGACTAATAAGAAGATATCAAAACACCTGCTTGTATTATGTAATACCAATTAAGACAAAAACAAGGTATTAGTTATTCATGAGGTATGCATGAGATGCAAATGCTTCAGTTATTTCTCTGCCTGTATTCTCACGCTCAGTGGGCTTCTTCCCTGGGCATTGCTCCGATGCGTCGGGTCCCCGTCTAAGTGGCAGCAACGTAGGAAGCCCCCGTTGCGGGTGTGTCACTTTGCCTTCAATAAACTCACTACTTTTATTCAACAGCTCTGTGTGCCTCGTTCCTACGGGACGCCAGGTATCCTGCAACAATCCAACTCTGAACAAGCAGCAGATAGAGGATGGTTTGGGACACTGTGATTATGTTCCACCCAGCGTGAGAGAATGTCATCATCTGATTTACATGGATGGCCTTGGCTGTCATTCAGGATGTAGTTTATAGTGACTACTTCTTGACCACTGAGGTTGTGAATGGTGTGGAATGCTGCTTCAAATCGCCCCTGGCTAAGCCAAATCTGACATGATCCCCCACTTGGTTATAATATGCCTCGCGATCTCGGAGTGCCAGAGTATTAAATTTTCCCTTCAGCTGATTACTAGTGTGCTTATCACCATGCTGGTGGACTTCAGCCTTCAATTTAATTATCTGGAAGGTTCCTCCAATAGCCATGGTTGGCGTGCTGGATGCCTATAGCCAATTGTCTGCTCAGCAGACTGGTTGAGGGTAACAGTGAACAGGGACCAGGCAACCTCCACGTTGTCTGGCAGATTGGCTGGAGCCGAGAATCTGTTACTGACATCAATACAAAACCTGTTGGCTAAACCTGGCACACGGAATGCATCGATGTCAACCTTCTTCATCACAGAGGGCTTACCTGCTCATTGGAGCATCAATATCGTACAGGCGACCACTAGATGGTGATCTGTGTTTGTCATGCATTCTGCACCACGATATACTCTACAGGAGGCAAAGAGATGCCTATTGCATGTAGTGATATTATCCAGCTCCTTATGAGTGATGCCATCATGAGAAATCCATGACATCTAGTGTATGCGTCACTGCTTGAACCATGACCCAAGAATGGAAAGATTCTGGGAGGCACAGAATCTAAGCAAGTGGTGAGAGTTATCATTGGGTGTGCCTGAACCATAATGACCAATGACCTGTTCAAATCCAATTCACAGGGAGCCAGTAACTGCATTTATGTCACCCAGGATCATGAGATTATCCTGTGGAGGGACTGTGCATACTAGAAGTTCCACTTAATCATAGAAATGATCTTTAACTGAAGTCAACAGATTCCTCTGTCAGCACATAGCCTACTGTGACAGTGAGGTAACCGTACCAATGTTTAAGATGTGCAGTAAGTAAACAAGGAGACCTGGGTGTCCAGGTTGTCAGGGAAGAGTTGGCCTCACCTCGCAGTAGAAGTGCTACCACATGTAAATGGTTGGAGCCACCAGAATACAGAAGTAAAGAATCTTTCACCTCATGACTTCCATGATCTATCAGTCTTGCTTTTGTTAGTCCTGTGACTGATATACCAAGATGGTCCATTTTGTGTGAGACAGAGACCTGATGACCATGCCTGTGAAGAGTTGCAACAATCCAAGTTGCAATTCTGGTGGACTGTCAGAGATCCCAGATACAATTGGATGCATTGTCACAATGTACTGCAGATTTGCCTGCCAACATCAGAGGACACGCATCTCCAGGGGGGCTTTGGCATGAACCTGTCATGTTTGCACCAAGGGGAGATGGCACTGACAAGGCATCTACAGCTGAAAGTAAGGCAGGGGCTTTAACTCTGGTGCTGAGTACTAGGTTATGCTTGCTACTATCTGTGAACTTGAATATTACACCCTGTAAAACTGGAGATATATTTTGTCATAAAATGGCTTTACAATAATGGATACAACCGGAACCTTCAGATGTCACTGTCATGCCCATTATATGCACTGCTAAATAAAGTCAATGTTCTGTCATATTTCTTTTTCTGTACAAACTGGACTTTATAATTCTATGGCTATCACTGAACCTCTCCTTTGGATAGCAAAACTTGACCATGGTGCTCTTTCAAAGCACTGACTATTCTGTCTTACTGCTTAAAAGAAAATTAACTATTACTTCAGAAATAGACTCTAATAATTATTAAACATCTTTGCATATATATTTCAGGCTCTTGAATGATCATTTGCATCAGTGTACGTCTGGAGAAATTCTGTAGACTTCAATTGGATTGCAAAGTGTAACCAAAAGAAAAAAAAAAATCTAGTATCTACTCTAGTTATACAGATAACACAGACATGTTGTGCCAAATTCAGATTTGATTTGCACCAATTAAAGCTGGAGTGACTCAATCAGAATTAATAGACTCACATGATATAATTCAAAGCAGAGTCTAACCTATACTATTTTAATTGTTAGATAGTTTGAAAGGCCCATTAAAAGCAATAACTACATCTATTATTTTCAACATAAAGTTTGATGCAGTATAAAATTTGCCAATGAATTATCACAAAACAATTATGTCAATCAAAAGAAGTATAACTTGTGTTAATTCCTGTAGTTTATATTTAAATACAATCAATATTATGACCCAAGATGAGTCCCACTCCCTATCTTATGAATTATGCAGAAAACCATTTTGCTGATGCAACCTCTTCAGTGGCTTTACAACTAAGTTTTACATAACACTGATTTAGCTTATTGTGTTTAATTCATCAAATTTACATTGAGCAATTATTTTGGAAATATTTATTGCTCATGCCAATATTTACTATCTCAAATAAATTTAGCATGAGATCAGAGAGAATACAGCTGCACTGAACAATTAATAAAATAATAGAAGGCAGACTGAATATTTAAGGACCCTCAAGGCAAGTATCATTTTTAAAGCGGACAAATGTAGTAATTGCACTGCTACATTTGTTTTATAGAGAACTGGAAATATTTCAATCTACTGAAAATGCTATTATTTTAATGTTAAAAAGATGAACGTACTTGTATTTGTATGTACATAGATAGTACATTTACAACTGTCTGATCTAATATATAATTTCGGCACAAACAAATGTGGAGAAAAATGTAAAATCTTTTTTGCAACAAAGCCACACATAATAAAGGCATTACTTTAGCATAACATTAAGACTTTGCTTTACTCATTTACAAATATCTGTATTTGCAATGCATAGAAAATTGTTTTTTCTTTTAAAACATTTATGGAAAGAACCTTCCAGATAACATAACTTTCAAAATAATACAGGCATACCTTGTTTAACTTGATAAAATAGTTCAGTCCAGCTTCCAGAGGATTAGTGTCACAGTTCATCTGTTAGAAAAATAAATAGTTAATCCATAACTGATGGCCCAACAGGGTCCCCGGTTGTTTTCACTTCTTCTGTTTCTAGTTTTCCATTTAATCCTTTTTATATTTTATGTACAGTAGGTCAAATTCTTCTGTTAGCCAGGTGCAATTCACTGAGAGCTGTCTGTGCGTAACTTTAAGTAGAGTACCTAACGCTATCCATAATACAAAATGTATCATGTTTTAACATACAAAAAAACTCTACAACTCAATAAGAAATGAGACATCTTGTCAAAATAAAATGAAATCAATACAACCATGAACAACTGAAGTACATTCAAAATAGATGTTTCTCTGCCAGAAATGTAATGAGTATAGTAGATATTTTTACCTGGGAAAGGCACAGTTCATCCTAATAATAGCTTTCCTTGACTGAAAAAAAATCCATCTAATTTCTCTCTATTGCAGATTCAGAAACCCAGAACAAAATTTAGCTCTTTCTATCTAGCTGCAACTAAAACCCATATTAAAAAAAAAAATAGAATAGTGAAAATAACTGTTTTTTCAAACCTCTGCCCCCCAGGCCCGGAAAGCTTTTTCCAGCCTTAAGGCATTCAGAGCATAAGTTCCAAAGTCATCTATTCCTTCTTCCTGGCCTGCTTCCATGATGACATTGTACAGAGCTGCAGAATCTTCTTTTCTATGGTAGAGTTCCCAACCGAGTTCACCTGTTATAAAAGGAAGGTTAACAGACTTATCAAATCTAGAATTAAATAATCCCAATATATTTAATGCTAGGAGTATTACTCCATAAGTGCTATGAAAATTAGGGTTAAATTTCCCTATTACACAGAACTCATTAGTAACAGAGTGCAGAAATTTTCTCTCCCCACAGGAACTCCTGAAAGAATTGTGCCTCAGTACATAAATAGTGACACTATTGCTCTAATTTAAGATGATGACCCAAACCTGGGAAATAAACAATTCAATAAGAAGAGGACAGGAAAGAAGGCCAAAGTCAGAGATGACGTTTAAGGGACACGTAAATTATCAACTGGTAAATGACTCAAGTCTAAGTCTACACTGGTGTAATATATAAACTAGAAGATGTCAGTTACACCAAAATGGACTGCTTCAGACTGAGCTCTGAATTTGTCCCAGTATGGCAGAGATGGACATAGAGAGAAATGAAAATAAAAAGTGACTGGTACAGAAAGAAGTGGAAATAATAAAAACTTAGCACTTATGCTTTCTATTTTCAAGGCACTTTATAGATTCTAATTTAGTAGTAATTGAAAATCATTCCTTAACACTGGTTTCCCATCAAAGATCACATGGTTTTCAAAACTAGCCTTTAGTTGTATAAAAAACATATGTATACACATTGGGAAATTTTTTTTTTGACTGAAAGATCTTGGAAATCCTTCTTAGTTCCTGACCAAAAAATGTTTCACAACCAATGTACCTCAATGATGTCTATTTATAATTTGATTAATCTAGTGCTTTCGATCACGTCAACAGTTTCATTTCTCAACATAACTCTAGTCATACCAGTTATTCTCCTGGCTCTCCAATTATTTTGCCTACTTCTTACCTGTATAGGATATCCTAATAGCAGTAGCAGCAATATCAGAAAGTTTAATACGTCTGGACTGAAGAAATTTAAATGCAGAATCAGTAAGATCTTCAGTGGTCAGTTTCTGGAGAACCTTTCGTGCAAATGGACCTGCTATGCCAAGTACTCCCATCTCATCTGTAATATTTTTAATCTCAACATTGTATCCACCCTTCAGTGCCTCCTCTTCTAGGTATCTGCATGTGAAGGACAAGAGTTTTATTAACTTTCTCATTCAAGGTAATTATTTTAGCATTTATTCCTGGGGGCATCGTCCATAGATTTATTGTAACATTCAAAATAAGCATTCTGTACAATGATGATAATTAAAACTTGTGTATCTTGTGGTAGTGCTTAGAGGCCTCAACCAAAGATCAGAGCTCCACTATGCTAGGTAATGTACACACACAAAAAATAATGAAGAAATGAAATAGATGACCATATAAGTATTTAGCAGCACTTGAAAAAGACAAACAATATGGAAATCATGGATCTGAGGCAGCTGCCAGACTTATTGATCAAGCTACCTGCTTTAACCCATTAATCTGGCAATTACTAATATTTATTTATTACTAATTATGATGGGCCAAATCCTAAGGCCTACTTCCAGGGCGGGGAGCTCCACACCAACCTGACTGAGCCTGAGGATAGTCAGGGCAGTGTGAAAGAGGGAACAGTGCTCAGCCACTCCATCACCACCACCCATGGAGGCTTTAAAAACAATAAAGTGTTCATGCAAATAAGGAGCTTCTGAAACTGCTACTGCTGTTGCTGTTGCTTTGCAGACAAGAACCTTCTGCTCTTGCTCCTGTTGCTTCTACTGCTATGACAATAGCTGGAGCAGTAAGGCTTGCAAGTGCTGATACTACTCTTGAGCAGCAACAACTAAAAGGGGATTCTGGATCCTACTTCTTGTACCACATTTCATCAGATTCTCTCTACCAGACCCAGTTCTTCCCTTCTGAGGTACAAATAGTGCCAAAATAACCAGAAAGCCTATTTGCTTTGACCAGCACAATCCACATTCTCCTGTTTTCAGGGCAGACTCTTCCCCAGTCTGCTTCCCCCTTCTTCCATTTCTTCCTTGGTATATGAAGCAGCTGGGCCTGACAGGCTCTCTACCCATTCATCCCTGAGTCTGCAGAAAAGCATGGGAAAGGAAGGGATTTTAGGAGTATGATTCTTTCCAGGACCTCTGAACCCTCTTGAGACCCAACTGCAGTGTATAGTCATCACAAAGGCAGGTTAATAACTGGCGTAAAATACGTTGTTTTAGATGTAGGATAAGTGCAATAATTGAGGCAGTTTAGTACAGAGCTAGAGAAGGAGAGGATTTGAAAGGGAAAACAGGATAGAGGGTCGAAAGCATCATAGGACTTTAAATGGATATGCCTTTACATCCAGAATGTGTGTAACCACAAAGGCAACAAAGAGCAAGCAGTAAACACAGTGAGCACAAGAAATCTCTTAAAACAGATGCACATTCCTGACATAACTATACACTGTAGACTCCTCAGATTATTTAAAATGTTAGTGAAAAGTTCAGTTTTAACTCTTAACAACCAAGTTACTTCAATAGCTCAGACATAGGTTAGGGGTTTATTACAGGAGTGGGTGGGTGAGATTCTATGGCCTGCATTGTGCAGGAGATCAGACTAGATGATCATAATGGTCCTTTCTGACCTTAAAGTCTCTGAGTCTAAGTCTCTCATTAAGTTAATAAAATAAAGAAAGAAGGCAATATTCAAAATCTTATATTATATAGTCTGATAAATTTACTTAAGAAATCCCAAGGCATAGTTGGGGGACCAAACAAACCTGTTGAAGTCCTTTACAAATAAATACATTGAGCTGGTTCTGCCACACTTATTCAGGTTTATTACCTAAATATGCAAGTATTCCCATTGATTCCAATGGAACAACTCACAGAATAAGGCATCACTCACAGATGCATCTGTTTGTATCTCTCTGTACACAGTATCTTTCTATATATACACGCTTACCTCAGATCATGGAGCTCTGACCCAGAACCAGTCACCAGCAAAAACTCCCCTGGAGACAGGTGAGAGACGGTTAGCTCAGCATAGACTTGGCCTCTCGGTGTTAATATGTGACTTATATTTGTAGCACCCACCTACATAGTAGAACATATAATCATTTCATTTGCAAAATAAATCCTTTGAGCTCTTGAAGGTCCTTAGCACAAAACGTGAAAACAAAATGCTTGTGTACATTAGTTATACAAAAATCTTTAACCATATCTCTTATATTAGATAGTATAACTCTCTCTCTCATTCTTCTGTTTTTAACCTCATTAGTAGAAGATTAATGTCCTATTGCTCAGGATCATGATTTATAATGGAAATAATGTTTGGTCAAGATCTTTATAAATATTTGTATCGGTATGTTACAGAAGACTTCCTCAATCCAAAACTGATTGAAGAATAGATTTCCAATGCAAATTCAGTCAGTTTTTTTCTGAAGTTTGTTGTTCATCAAAGCAAATTGTGCGTGCCTTATTCACACAATTGTTCCCATAGAGTGATGTGAATAAGGCATGCAGGATTTGGTACCAAAAGTATGTATGCACCATGAACCTGCCAAAGGCGTCTAAGAGGTGTTTACTACTCTGAATTAATCCAATATAATCTTCGCTGTGTATGGTCTGGATCTAGCAAAAAGTCTCTGTAGCGGGGTGGCTACCCACTCCCAGATAGAAGGGGTTAAAACAGCCCAGAAAAGGCTTGTGGCTGGGAGCAAGCAAGCTCCCAGGCTGATTAGAAAGCAGGCTCAGCTGGGTGGCCACGCCCCAAACAGACCAGTAGGCCCTTATAAAAGGATTGAGAGGCAGGGGCCTGAGAGACACCATCTCCTTCTCCAGCAGAGGAGGTAGACAGGCTTGGCTGCAGGGGATGCCTAAGGAGACCCGGAGTGGAGCAAGGCTGGGGCTAGGCTAGAGGAGCTGGGGGAGCTCCAGCCTGGAAACCCCCAGGCTGCAGGGCCTGGTAGACAGTCCCACAAGGGATACGCGGTTGCAGGGGCAGTCCCAGGGCAAGCAGAGGCAGCAGGCCAACCCCTCTTGCCGGTGATGAGTGGCAATTAGACTGCAGTCTGCCCCAGGGAGTGGGGGCAAGTGGTGACTGGCAGTTGCCTAGACTGAGGCAAGGTAGGGGGTGGGGGTGCCCCAGGGAGGGGAGACCCCAAGATGGTGGAGGTATTGTGGGGTGCAGCACCTGAGGTAAGAGGGCACCGGGACCCAGGGAGGGACACTGGTGCCAGTAACGAGCGGCACCAAACCCAGAAGAGGGTGCTCTAGGTGGCTGGACCAAGCTAATTCCCAGAAGGACCAGTAGGAGGCGCAGAGGGTGAGTTGCCGTGCGCTTACAGTCTCGTTTAACACAAAAGTATTTCCAGAGGATTCCTCTTTAGTGTTTTATTTTAAACTTTCTGTGAGATGAAATACAGATGATCACATTATTATGCCTCTTCTTCCCTGTCTCCCATTTCTGAAACTCTTCCAGTGTGCCTGGCCCTAGGTTAGTAACATTATCTCAGTCCTGTTTACCTTTGGAATGACATTTGCAAACAGGTGATCCAACAGTTTAACCGAATCATTTCCTTTGACAATAAACTTGCCAAATGGTGTCAGGTCAATCACACCAACTTTTTCCATAACCTGCTTATATTCACGACCGACAGCTTCAAACCAGTTTGTGCGCCAAAAACTGGGTCTGAAACAGAGTATTTACACACATAAAACACAGAACCCACATCTGGTTATTTAAAGTCTAGCCATTTTGTGATCTATTCAGCAAAATATATTCCCCGAATTCTTTATTTTGCAAGTCATTCAAAAGCATTAGAACCTAGCCTCTCTTATTTTAGGGAGTTTATTTTTCTCAGTGTAACAATGGGTTACATATTAATTCATTTAACATGAGAGTCAAAAACAAAATTGGCAACAATAAATTACACTGGTCTACAATTTTTTAGAAGTCGTCTGCTTCAGAGATAAAATGTGATATTTATTATGTATTTTGATGTGCTGAATTCAAATATGACAATTAAAACAACTGATTGGCTACTGTTTCTAAGATATTTAAGTTTTTACATTTTATGTCTCTGTATATTGTGTAGATAGTACAGTTTTAATCATAAATTGTAAACCTAGGTCTTTTCATGTGTTTATGGTTGCTTTACATGATAATATTTCACCTGTCCTGTTTATGTAACACTTTAAAAATCAGCAAAGGGGTTATATAAATGTGTTATGAAACAAAAGACAAAAACTATTATGTACATAGTTTAGTCCTATTCAGTGTCTACTCGGCGCTTCTTGGCTTGTCTCTTGTATTCATTAAATGGAGCATCTCTTGTCACTGTCCAGCAATAGTCTGCAAGCATTGATGGGCTCCATTTGCCCTGATAGCATTTCTCCATTGTTGCAATGTCCTGGTGAAATCGCTCGCCGTGCTCGTTGCTCACTGCTCCGCAGTTCGGTGGAAAAAAATCTAGATGAGAGTGCAAAAAATGTATCTTTAGTGACAGGTTGCAACCAAGGCTTTTTGTATGCCTTGAGGAGGTTTTCCACCAACAACCTGAGTTGTCTGCCTTATTGTTTCCGAGAAAATGTATTACCACTGACTGGAAGGCTTTCCATGCTGTCTTTTCCTTGCCATGCAGTGCATGGTCAAATGCATCATCTCGAAGAAGTTCCCGAATCTGAGGACCAACAAAGACACCTTCCTTTATCTTAGCTTCACTTAACCTTGGAAATTTTCCACGGAGGTACTTGAAAGCTGCTTGTGTTTTGTCAATGGCCTTGACAAAGTTACACATCAAGCTGGGTCTGATGAAGAAGTGTGGTAACAAAATCTTCCTTGATTCAACAAGTGGTGGATGCTGAACACTTCCTCCCAGGCTCCAATGACTGTTGGAGTGGCCAATCTTTCTTGATGTAGTGGGAATCTCTTGCACGACTATCCCATTCGCAGAGAAAACAGCAGTACTCTGTGTATCCAGTCTGCAGACCAAGCAAGAGAGCAACAACCTTCAAATCGCCACAAAGCTGCCACTGATGTTGGTCATAGTTTATGCACCTCAAAAGTTGTTTCATGTTGTCATAGGTTTCCTTCATATGGACTGCATGACCAACTGGAATTGATGGCAAAACATTGCCATTATGCAGCAAAACAGCTTTAAGACTCGTCTTCGATGAATCAGTGAAGAGTCTCCACTCATCTGGATCGTGAACGATGTTGAGGGCTGCCATCACACCATCAATGTTGTTGCAGGCTACAAGATCATCTTCCATGAAGAAGAATGGGACAAGATCCTTTTGACGGTCACGGAACATGGAAACCTTAACATCACCTGCCAGGAGATTCCACTGCTGTAGTCTGGACTCCAACAGCTCTGCCTTACTCTTGGGTAGTTCCAAATCCCTGACAAGGTCATTCAGTTCAGCTTGTGTTATGAGGTGTGGTTCAGAGGAGGAGGATGAGAGAAAATGTGGGTCCTGTGACATTGATGGTTCAGGACCAGAAGTTTCATCCTCTTCCTCGTCTGACTCAAGTGAGAATGATTCTGGTGCATCAGGAACCGGCAGTCCTTCTCCGTGGGGTATTGGGCGTATAGCTGATGGAATGTTTGGATAATGCCCAGTCCACTTTTTCTTCTTTGACACACCTTTCCCAACTGGAGCCACCATGCAGAAGTAACAATTGCTGGTATGATCTGTTGGCTCTCTCCAAATCATTGGCACCGCAAAAGGCGCAGATTTCCTTTTCCTGTTCAACCACTGGTGAAGATTTGTTGCACAAGTGTTGCAGCATATGTGTGGGGCCCACCTCTTGTCCTGATCTCCAATTTTGCAGCCAAAATAAAGGTGATAGGCTTTCTTAACCAGTGGTTATACTGCGCTTTTGTGATGCAAAAGTCACTTCACCACAAACATAGCAGAAATTATCTGCACTGTTCACACAAGTACGAGGCATCTCTGCTCACTTTGACTAAACAGAAATGTGTCCCTTTGCAAAATCAAACACTGACAAATAAGAGAGCACGACACTGTATGATTTCTAGAGCTGATATAGGGCAATTTGTTCAGCAGAGTGATGTAAGCTTCGTTATGATTGCATCATCCATGACTTCTAGGAATAACATGATGCAATTCATAACATGTATGATGCAATACCTGCTTCAGATTGCATCATTCATTGTTTTGCCTAAAAAGCAAGTACTGTCCAAACCCAGTCATAGATTTATTCATAGATCCAGTCAAAGATGTATTTTAGTCATTTCTGGTTTAAATTGAGATCCCTTCCCTTTATAACTCACTTATCCTCCGCCATTCCCATGTCAAGGGTCGTATATACTGACCCAATAGCATATCTTGAAAACTAGAGCCAATCAACAGTGTTAAGCATCATTTTCGTTCTCAGTGACCCAGAATTAGTAAAGTTTGACTACATTTATTTCAGAAGCATTTTGGCTGTAGAGCAGTGTTACATAACAGTTTGAATTGTTAAAGTGTAAGAAAAAAATTCTAGTTCTTCATTAATTACCCCTGGATAAATTTACTGCTGACTTTGCTGAGTCCTTTATTATGGGTTAAATTGTTGGAGGCTTCACCTAGCTGCACAGGGAAGAGAACTGAAGCCTTGCTCAAATTGTGACTGCAGCAGAGGAGGGGAAAACAGGGACTTCTTGCAGACATACAGGGGGTAGAGAGGATGCTGGGCGCCGCCACCTTTACTCACTACTTGCACAGAGGGAGTAAGTTAGTTCTATGAAAAGCGGTGAAATAATTTACTCCCTGCAGAACAAGTGGGGAGTAAGGGAGGAAATTTGACTTTATAGTTAGTTTGTTTTCTAGTCTGCTCCCAGCCAATGCAAGCTGCATGCTGTCCCTTACCCTGAGCTGTTAGTAAATTTACAGTGTAATTCTATGTGTGTGCTTTAAAATTTATGTATCTTTAGAATGAAATAGATTTTAAAATACAGATAACAAAATCAGAACAACCAAAAAAGTAACAGAAGAGTTACTTCTGAGACCTTCTTTAGCTAAACTGACTGAAAAGTATATGATTCCCATTAATCCAAATTCAATCAACTCTTGCCTTCAGGACAATAGATCAATACAAAAGTGGTAATCATTCATTTACTTGTATCCAGTTTCATCTCCAGGTTTGTAGAACCAATGAGGTTGCTCCCATCCTGCATGGAAACCCATTGAGCATTTAGACTTAAGCACTTCATAAAGCCCACTGACTCTCTCTGTAGGTCTCCCAGCAAACCTTTCTTCTTTAGGATAACCAACTAGAATGGTGGAAAGAAGAGGCATACTAGATGTGATATACCAAGAAAGTAAAACATGTTAAAAAAAAGTCAGCTACTGCATACCTAAAATAAATATTTCTAATATAGCTACAAAACAAATTTCTAAAGCAGTGGTTCTCAAACTTTTTTCATGAGCCACTTGAAAATTTTTGAGGGTCTCAGAAGATCACTTAATAACCTTTACAAATGTTATTTGTACCATTAGCTAACTAATGTAAAGCACTTTGGATAAAAGCACTATACTAAAAAAATCTTAATAATAACAAACATATTTTGTTCTACAAATAAAAGCACACAACTCATATTTTAATGAGTAGTCTGACCTTTCTAATGCAATGGATATGCCCTCTCTCTCACACCACAGCAGCCCCCAAGCTGGAGCTGGGAAGGAGGGAGGTCTCTCCCCTGCCACAGCAGCCACATAGCTGAGGCTGGGAAGGTCTGTCTGTCTCTCCCCAGCAGCTGCAGCCCTGGAGCTGGGGAAAGTAGTCTCGTCCTCTGCCTGCTGCAGCCTTGCATGTCCCAAATTGCCCCCACCCCCTCTTCTCACTCCAGTGCTCCCTCCCACCTACCTCCTATTCTCCTCAAGGCCACCACCTCACCTGACATCTGCATCTTCTCCAGGGTCCATGCACCTAATTAGTGGAGCCATGCCTGCACATCTCAACTAATTAGGTGGGTGGCCCTTCATTTTCTCATGTGCAGCCGCCCAAGTGTACACCTTAGAGAGAACCATCTGTGGACCTCCTGAATGGAGCTCACGGACTACAGTTTGAGAACCTCAGTTCTAGAGGTATCTGGTATCATGCTACCAAATCAGAAGGGTAATATGATTTCTATTCGCTTTCCATTCACTTTGCACAACTGCAAAGTCTGGATGAACAAAGGGAATTAGGTGTAGCAATGATGAATGTCACAGTGCCTAACTTTTAGGTACCGGAGTTAGGTATTCACCTGGGACGTAGGAGACCCCCAAGGCCCCTCTCCACATGAGGGGAGAAGTGATTCGAACAGGGATCTGCCACCTATCACGTGAATGCACTACCCCTTGGGACATGGGATATTCAGTGTCTGCTGATGAAGTTGTTGCACTCTGGCCTAAATGCCTGAAGAGTCATTTGGGCCAGAGAGAGCGAGAGCGCGCGCTTGCATAAGCATGAGAATGACTCTATAGCCTGGTGGTTAGTATGCTCATGTGGGAAACCAAGGATCCAGTTCTCCTGCTCCCAGGACTCCCACATCCCAGGTGAGTCTCTAACCACTGGGCTAAAAGTTATGAGGGAACTCCCATCCCAACTGTTTTGGAACCTGCCTGAGGGAACCAATCCGTTAGATATGCTCACAGGGCTCCCATTGGATTGTGCCCCAGATGTGACTTACGCAACCAAATGCCTATGTTCCCATGGTTTGTGACTCATTCTGGGGCTCAGGCAGGAAGGACGCCTAGAGTGAGGCAGCAGTAAGCATACCAAGAGGAAGACACTTAGGCACCCAGGGAACTTTTACCCTGAAAATTTAGGCACTTACTGGGTTTGGCTGCAGTTCTGTAGTGGTTCCCATAGGACTAAGGCACTTAATTCCTTTTGTGCATCTAGGCCTAAGTGACTACACTAGTTGCAAGGCAGTGGGTAATCAGGCTTCATCTTTCTATTAATCCACAACAAAAGAAAGGAGATAATTTATAAAGCATTTTTCATATCCTGAAATGTAGGCCTTTGCACTTGTATAAAATATCTTCTTACCAATATTGTTAAATCCATAAGACTCCCTTGCTTTTGTTGCTGTATATTGGGTGGTCGTCCATTTTCCATAACGATTGGGATCTAATTCTATCAGGTCAAAAGGAGGTTCCCCACCTAGGATCCAATCACTGAGATATTTTCCTACACCTCCTGCATGGATAATGCCATATCTTTAAAACAGAAACAAATCATCCAATACTGAGTCACTTGAAATAATTTTCCAACAAAGACATCAATTATTACAAATTCTCTTTGCACTATTTGATAATGTTTGTCTAGAAATTACTCAAAACCAGTGTTATTTCCATTTTCAGCAACCAAGCTAAAGTCAGCTGCTTCTAATAGACGGCACTTTGAGGTTAACAGCCCCAACCAGTTTCAGTCTCTTCTGTCTGCTAGCTCCCAGTCCCAGTCTCCTTGTCCAGCTTGTCCCATTTCTTCCCTCAACTCCCTGTTCCAATTTTCCTCTTCCCTCCCAGCTTCCCATCTCAGTCCACATACCGCTAACCTCTCCTCCACCTAACCAACCTTTCATACAAACAGACTTTACTAAAATAAGACAGGAGCTCTACATCACCTCTCAGATCTACATCACCTCTTATTTACTAAAATAAGACAGGAGATCTACATCACCGCTAACCTCTCCTCCACCTAACCAACCTTTCACACAAACAGACTTTACTAAAATAAGACAGAAGATCTACATCACACACTTCATCTCTCTACAAAAGAAAAAAGACTGCAAACTATCTAAAATCCTACCTGCCACATGGGGCCACAACAGTGGTACCCCTAACTCACCCAGCAATATCGTCAATCTATCCAGTTATACACTCAGCCCGGCAGCAGAGTCTGTCTTATCTCGAGGACTCTCATTCTGCCCCACCACCCCCACGAACATGATACAATTCTGTGGTGATCTGAAAGCCTACTTTCGCCATCTCTGACTCAAAGAATGCTTTCAAGACAACATAGAACAGCGCACTGATACACAGACACCATCCCACCAGCAGCACAAGAAAAAGAACTCCACATGGACTCCTCCTGAGGGTCGAAATGACAGTCTGGACCTATACATAGAATGCTTCCGCTGACGTGCACAGGCAGAAATTGTGGAAAAACAACATCGCCTGCCTCACAACCTACGTCGTGCAGAAGGCAATGCTACCCACAGCCTCAGAAACAACTCTGACATCATAATCAAAGAGGCTGATAAAGGAGGTGCTGTTGTCATCATGGACAGGTCTGGCTACCAAAAAGAGGCTACCAGACAACTCTCCAACACCAATTTCTACAGGCCTCTTCCCTCAGATCCCACTGAGGAATATATTAAGAAACTGCACCGTTTACTCAGGACACTCCCTACACTAACACAGGAACCAATTAACATACCCTTAGAGCCCCAACCGGGGTTATTCTATTATCCAAGATCCACAAACCTGCAAATCCTGGATGCCCCATCATCTTGGGCATTGGCACTCTCCCTGAAGGACTGTCTGGATATGTGGACTCTCTACTCAGACCCTACGCCACCAGCACTCCCAGCTATCTCCATGACACCACCAACTTCCTGAGAAAACTACAATGCATTGGTGATCTTCCAGAAAACACCATCCTAGCCACCATGGATGTAGAGGCTCTCTACACAAACATCCCACATAGAGATGGAATACAAGCTGTCAGGAATAGTATCCCTGATGATGACACAGCACAAGTGGTTGCTGAGCTCTGTGACTTTATCCTCACACACAATTATTTTAAATTTGGTGACAATATATACCTCCAGACCAGTGGCACCGCTATGGGCACCCGCATGGCCCCACAGTATGCCAACATCTTTATGGCTGACCTGGAACAACACTTCCTCGACTCTTGTCCTATTTATACCTGCCCCTGGATACTTCCACTGCATGCATCCGATGAAGTGGGTATTAGCCCACGAAAGCTTATGCTTCAATACTTTAGTTAGTCTTTAAGGTGCCACAGGACTCTTTATCACCTTTCCTCCACAGACTCTTGTCCCAGTCCACTCCCCCATCCAGCTCTTGTCACCTCTGAACTTGAATCAGGCAGTTTCGTCAACTCACTGCCTGGATAACAGTTGAAAACACAAGAGAGACAAGCTCCTGGCTCTCACTTCCAGCACCTGGACTCAACCCTGCCCACAGCCTCCCAAGACTGAAACTACAGGGAAAGTCCTCCTCAGGCCAAGGCTGGAGCATGCCTATATGGACGGAATCTTCAGAGATTTCAGTAATGAAGGTCCGACAATTCTCTGCTAAGCATATGAGATCAGTGATTTTTCTTAGGCTAACAGTTTGGACAAGTTTGGATGGATTTTCACAAAGATGACAAAAAGCACATCCCTGACACAAAGGCCACCCCTCTGTCATATTTCAAGTCCCTATTCCCAAGCCTCTTTTCAAACAAAAGAGCACCGGAAGTTTTTTAACATGAGCAAACCAATATATTTTTCCTGAGCCTTATTGTCAGAAACAGCAGAAATGTTTTAGCTGAAACTTATTCGGCCTAAGGCAGACACCCATCACAGAAAATTTCAAGGCTACCTGGTTAAAGTTTTGCAAAGTTAGAAACAACTGAAAACTAGGACTTATGAGAAGTGTCTGGCAACCTTAATAATATGTAGTGATAGCAGTCTCACCCATAATAATTATTAACTTGTCTACATATTAAAGTGTGCAGCAGCTGTTGGCATCACACGAATAATAAAAGATTACAAAAAAACCACATACACTCGCTAAGATTTCAGTCACAGGAACTCTGAGATAAAGACTACCAATGTACACACAAAATTACAACATACATGGAAACATATGCTTTGTTCTGGTAGGGGACAGCAGAGTGTCAATGACCCCTGAAATATAGATACCCTTGTCTCATCAATATCCCCATTAAACCTTGGGTCCCAACATTCAGAAGCTAAACAAATGTATACTTTTTTAAAAAATTAAATTTATAATAGGAATAAAAGCCTCTCTGCTGTCTTCAGTTAGTCCAATATGGACCTTAATCCTATTCCCACTGAAATCACTTCAATGGGAGGAGAAAAGGGCCCACAGGCAATGCAATTAATGGAATAAAGCACTTTTTTCTGGAACCCACTGCTTTAGATAAGAATATTAAGCATGTAATAAAAAGTGAAATTTTTAAATCCTCTTGAATTCAAACAGCAAGTTTACTTAATCATTCAATTCAAAATGATCAAGCTATTTTATTTTGGGAGCCTGGGGGAAAGCATCTTAATCTCATATAGTTTTATATGTGAGGGTTTGTAAAGTGAAGAAAAAATGGATAAGGCCTTACTGGATTCTGATCTGATGATTAGGCAATTATCCATTCATCTTGGATCAATGATCAGCTGAGGTAACTGAACATGGCAAGGAACTTAGGGTGAATAAGTTGTAGATCATGATTCATGAAAATTTTAATGTCAGAATATCATAATGAGAAAGAACGAGCAACTGCCCACATCTCCTCAGACAGTACCTTCTCCCAGTATTCACCACCTACCTCTAACATCCAACAACACTCACCTACAATATCCATCTTCTCAACCTCTGGCACCCTCAGTACTCTCATTGGCACATACCTTCCACAACAGCCAATATTCCCAATACCCTTTTAATACCCTCTGCTTAGTACTTCTTCAACCCTCTCCATGAAACATAACATTTCATTCAGCTACCTCAAATGTTAATCTTCCTTTGTTCCACTGATTCTTGCTACAACTGGAATTGCACAATCCTTTGCAGCTGCAAAATAGCCCATGGAGAAGACAATGGAAGACATCTACACTGGAATAAAAGAGCTGTGGCATGGCTGCTGCTGGCTTGGGTCGGCAGATTTGGGTTTACGGGGCTTGGGCTGCAAGGCTAAAAATTGCTGTGTAGATGTTTGGGCTCGGGCTGGAGCTGGATATGGGACATTCCCCCTTCATGGGGTCCCAAAGCTGAATGTCTGCACAACAATTTTACAGCTCCGCAGCCCAAGCCCCAGGAGGCCAAGTCAAGTAATCCAGGTCAGCCGTGTGTGTTTAATTGTCTGTAGACATACCCAAAATGGCCCAAAGTTATTTGCACAAATAAACGATCTTGGTGCACACACTATTTTAAATACTACTCATTTCCTGCAGGTCCACAAGGCAGCAATGGCATTGGCCATGAGGCTAACTGTTCCATGCTGCAGAAGAAATGGAGCAAGAACAGAAAAACAGATAGTGAGAAAGAGCCAGAGGATGGGTGGGAGTGGTGATAAAAATATGGCCAAATAAAAGGAGATGCACATGATCAGATGGTTGAGGCCACTTGCAGGTACAGTGTAGTGTGCAGTACATTTAAAAAAAACAAGGAGAAGAAGTTGAATGCAATTTTAATTAGCTTTACTTTAATAAACAATGGACAAAAGTTAATGGTGTGATGAATTTACTCACCCAAAGCCAATTGCTACCCAGTAATTTCTGACACCCTGATGCGGTCCCACCATAGGAAGAATGTCTGGAGAATATGTGATAGGGCCAGCAACTGTGTTAATAATGTCTGCTTGTTTCAGGACTGGGACCATTGTCATTGCAGCCTCAATATGATCCATTATTCTGTCTAAATCAGACTCAAAAAGTTCCTTTCCAAAACCTGCACAAATGTTTGATACATATATATTTGTAATAAACTGTAAATATTTGTTTTAAATATATGCATATTATATATAAGCAACAGCAGTAGGTAATTCATCAGTCTGTATATCCACTCCTTTCCCATCTTTACAGCACAAAACCCCATTTCCCTGTAAGAAGAGCACAAACTGAGGGCAACTTTTATTTTATTTCTCTTGATCTAAGAGGAAGCAGTGCAGCTTAGAAACTCAGGCACTGGACTAGGACTCAGGAGACTTGGGGCTTGTCTTCACATACAGGACAACAGCGGCACAGCTGCACCAGTGCAGCTGCACCGCTGTAGCAAAGACACTACTAAGCTGACAGGAGAGCTTCTCCTATTGGCGTAGTTAATCCACTTCAGTGAGAGCTTCTCCTGTCTACATAGCTCTGTCTGCTCTGGACATGAGGTCAGCATAAGTACATCTCTCAGGGATGTGGATTTTTTCATACATCTGAGCGATGCAGATATACCAGTATAGGTCTGTAGTGTAGACTTGGCTTTGGACTCTATTCTTGGCTCTGTCGCTGACCTTTAGGATGACCTTGGGTACATCACTTACTTATCTGAGTCTCTGTGTTCCCATCTGTGAAATGGGAATAATGATATTGCCCACAATGGTAAAGCATTTTGAGATTTACTGATGAGAAGCACTATGTAAGAGCTAGTATGATGGTCATCATTAATGACACAAAGTCTCATCACTGAATCAGAAAAGAGATAGGCACAGGAGACTTCTCTAATGCTGGTCAAAGCCATTTATTTTTATGGATCGATTTCATTCATATATACAATAGTCTGCCTTAGTGTTCAGCTTGTTATTTCTGTTTAGTCTCTCACAGAGGCTGTAGTCATATTCTGAAAGATACGCAAAAAAAGCACGTTGCAACTAAATTTTCAATAGTTTCCACTTATCACATAAGAAAATGTTAGAAAGGTAAATATGCTATTGTACTTTGTATTATTAAACTATTTTCTATAGTTTATCAAGATTTGAAGATATATGTAATTTTTTTAATTACCTGGTGGGACTCCATTTGTTACCCATGACTGCTGTAGTTTCATTTTCTCCTGACTTTCATATGGACCAAATAGAAGCCCATCCCTTTCCTGTCTTAGATAATATGATCCTTCTAAGTCACGAAGCACAGGCAATTCTGTTTTCAGGGCTTTCACTTCCGGGATAGTTGATGTGACAACATATTGATGGTGAACGGGTATGAGGGGATGGTGCAGTCCAATCATTCTGCCTATTTCACGAGCCCAGAAGCCTAAGAAACACAACAAACAACTATGCTAATATGCAAACATTAATTTCAGTGAATGGATTTTGTCACTCAAGGTAACCTTTATTTGGCATACAGCAATGCTACACTGAACTGATCAGACTCAAAATAAAGGTTTCCCTGTGTCTGCCCTGAAAGCTATTTTGAATTGACAGATTATCACAACTCTCAGGTTTAAACTCAGGTTTATACCTGCCCCTGGATACTTCTACTGCATGCATCCGACGAAGTGGGTATTAGCCCACAAAAGCTTATGCTCTAAAACTTTAGTTAGTCTTTAAGGTGCCAGAGGACTCTTTGTCACTTCTGCAATTCCAGACTAACACGGCTACCACTCTGATTATTTACTACAACTCTGTCACTCTTGGGATTTAGATCTGTGTGTATGTGTCTGCTTACTTTAACCTGTAAATAACACTCTAATTTCTTTTTCCTTGTTAATAAACCTTTAGATATTTTATTACAGGGATTGGCTACAGGCGTTGTCTGTGGTGTAAGAGCTAGGGCACCAACTGATCTGGGGTTGGTGACTGGTCTCTTGGGACTGGAAGCAACCTGAATATTTTGTGGTTTTTGGTGTAGGTGACCATTTATCACTAAATTCAGCTTGCCTGGGTGGCAAGATAGACTGGAGAGTCTAAGGGGACTATCTGTGACTCCATGGTAAGGGTGATATTAAGGATCCTGGAGTTCACATTTGTTACTGGCTTGGTGAAATTTAATTATAGAACATACCACCAGTTTGGGGTGTTTGCCCTGTTATTGACAGTCTGCCCTGAGGTAGGCCCTCACAGTCATGAGCCACTCCGGACAGCGTGATAGTAGACATGAGATAAGGAATAGGTCAACCATGGACAATGCACAGACAGAGCATGCTGTGCTGGAATTGGTTCCTGCAAAAAAACCAATCCAATCCAAAAATGTGTGATGTAATGTACAGTTAATGCCATGAGATGTGTAAATGTATGTGAAGAGATAGGGTTTCTGTGTAATTCTGGAGCTGTGATGTACCCTCCATCCATCCCCCTGCATTTGAGTCTGATCAACTCAGCGTAACGTTGCTCTATGCCAAATAAAGGAACCTGAGTGACAAAATGGGGAGTCAAACTGCATGTGGATGAAGTGTTTTCCCAGAACTGGACAAAGTGTTCTGGATAAGCCTAGTGGAAAAGGTCTTGGGGAGAAATCCCAACAGTGTGCACCCCAAAATACTGCATATATGCCTACAACCCAAGAGATTCATCAAAGATGGCTACGTCATCTTTACACCCTCTTGATTCTTGGGATTTCTAGGGTCTTTGGTACAACTTAAAGCAGCCATAAGACTCCTTTGCCTTCTGCTGGTTAGGGATCATTGGAGTTCAACATTTTTATGTTTGTTAAAAATACAGAAGACTATGCAGATCTTCCCAACGGCCTGGAAAAGCTACATGGTATGTGGATGAGCAGCATATTGACAGATGTAATTCACTGCTGACAAATGCAAGATAATGCACATTGAAAAGGATAATTTGTACTATTCATACAGTGTTCTACATTAAATGTAACCACTTCAGAAAAAGGCCTGGGCACTTGTGAGGACAGCTCAATGAAAATCTTTGATCAGTGCACATAGGAAGTCAAAAAAGAAAGTAATGTTAGCATGCACATGGATGTGAACTAGAAAATAATAAAGAGAATATTATACTGACTTTATATAAACTAGTGGTACATCCTCAGTTGGAATAATTTGCTCAGTTCTGCTCATCTTCTCTTTTTAAAAAATGTAAAGGGGGAGAAAGCATTCAAAGACAGGTAGCAAAAGTGGTTAGAGGCATAGAACACCTGTGGAGGAAAACAAATCAAAAAGACTACCACTGTTTAGAGAAGTGATAAAGAAAAGATGAAACAAAAAAAGATATTCAGAATAAGGAATGGTACACAAATCATAAATCAATTGTGCCTGCTTATATCCTCTTCATAATACAAGAACAAGGCAACAAATTTAAAATCAATGAAAGGAACTATTTTCTTTACAGAATACATAATAGACATATGCAACTCATTGCCATAAGATATAATTGAGCCCCAATCTTAGTGGGAATCAAAAAAGGGTTAGACATTTATATGGGTAATGAAAACATGCACAGCTATATGAGATATGATAAAAATTGTTTTTAGAAGGGCATAAGCAATCCACTAACAAACACAGCAGTATTACATGTAAGGTTATGAAATCCCCGTCTGACATTATCACATATATAAAATCACATGACCTTGCCTAGGTAAAGGTTATTAAATATATCTATCCTAAATTCAGGAATGTGTTTTTCCCTCAATTTAAATATACATAGTAAACAGGGTACTCAAGACAGCAGGGGGAAGAGATGGCAGGAAACAAAGCAAATTTCAGCAAACACAGGTGGTAAGAAAGAGCAGAGAGTTCCATTCACCACCAGACTCCATGTCACTTTCCTTACTGATTGAATAAACTTTGCTTTGAGGGTCACTCTTCAGAAGAATCAATTTCAAGGGTTCACTGGACTATAAATCAAAGGGGCAGAAAACTCCATGCTTTCTCTCTCTTTCACCTAAGAAGACGAAGGTACCAGCACCTTTGGGACTCTGGGAGTGATCCTGACGAAGGAAAAAGTCAGTCATCGTCTTCCTGGAAGACTGTAGGTCAGAAAGATTATCTTAAACGAAGCCTTGAACTGACACTTGATAAATTAAATTTTAGACTTTTAGATGCGTGGTTCCACTTTTATTTGCTTGTAACCATTTCTAACTTTATCTCCTATACTTGAATTCACTTACAATCCTATCTTCTTTTGTTAATAAACTTGTTTTATTTTTTAATCTAAACCAACCCCATGCAGCATTTAAACTGAATTTTTTGGTAACTCCATATAAAGTAGCAAATTGTTGAATACTGACTCTGTACAGGAGCAACAAACCTTAATATCTGTACTGTCAAGGAGAGGGCTGGACAGTGCAGAACATGTGTTTTGGGAAAATTCAGGACTGTGTGTTTTAGGACACGCTGCACATAGTAACCAAGGCTAGTGGAAGTCAGAGTGTGGCTGTTGGAAGGCTGCTGAGGATTAGAGCTGCTGGATCAGGGCTGCAGCTATACAAAGACAGGGTGTGACCTCCCTGCTGTTCGGCTGTTTGTGAGCAGCTGAGGTTGCAAGCTGCAACACAGTATTGTGAAACACCCCAGGTTACAGGGAAAGTGGTGACATAGCCCCTCATTGGTCTGTCCTCATCCTGGTATAAGACATACTGATGTTCCAAGAACAGAACTATAATACTTTTTATTATTTTACTTGCTCACAAAAAATAGAACAAGGGCAAATGGATGGCACAACATGTATATGCTCCTTCGCAAACAAATAAAACCGGTATATTTAATTTTAGGTTTACAAGCCTTAACTGCGTCTCTTTCAAAATGTACACTACAAGATGCAGTAAAAAGCTTCTTAAAATTGAAGATATTTCCTGAAATATATTACCACAGTGCAGCTGTCTCTACATGATCTCATGTTAGATTTTTGACTACAACAGATATGAAGTTAATCATAAGCTGAACCGCCAATGTTATTCAACACCACTTTTTAAATCCATTTATATAGGTATTGTACTTAACTATTTTTTTTGTTGACTATAGGATTCAGTACTGCAGTACTGAATTGTTGCTTATTTAATTAGCCCAGGGCAACAGCTGGGATCCATCATTGGTTCTGTGCCTAAAAATTCTGAACCATGTGTAAAAAAAAAGAGTCTTAAAGAAAAAGAGTGTGCTCTCAGAAGGAAAATTCTAACTGGAAGCAGATGTCAAACTCCCCCTCTCATGGGAGAGATAGCTAAAGCAAAAGCATAATTTATATCTTTAGAATTTTTCTACATCAAAGTGATTAAAAACATCTCAGAGTGAAATATTTAGCGTTCGTATTGTTTGGCAAATTTACATAGCATGGTAGCCTGATAAGGTATTGTAAAAGAAAAAATAACTCGGTTAAAAAAACAAATGTTCCATTTCTAAGTATATTCCAAAACTGTTGTAAAATGGAACAACTGCTGTGAGGTCAAATATTTGTTTATGCAGTATACATATCTAAAATAAAATAACCATTTCTTCAGATTTTATTAATGACTCTATTATAAATACACTACTAGCCTCCTGAGCAAGTTCAGCACCAGTTAGTTTATGTCAGGGATTATTTATTAGGGGCCTGCTTATTTAAAAATAGAAAGCTCACAAGTGGAACAGCTACAAGTTGGTTTAAACTTGTTCATTCCAGTTCCACAGCAAATGTTGAATGTGCAAAAAAAGAGTAGACAGCTCTATGATTAACCCTGCTGTGCTTAGAATTAGCAACATGAGTCTGGCAATAGCTGGCATCAAAATTAACAGTAATGATTTGAAGGGCTGGGGTTGAAATGAAGAGTGAATGGTGGCTGAAAGAATGTTAATGGCATACATTGGTCATAGTAGTGGTTGCACACCCTGACGCAGAATGTTAAGCAATATCAACTTTAAATGGTCAGCGTTTGGCTGAACACTTAGCTACACATTAGAATTAGGCTTAACCAAGCATATCGTTGGTTTAATAAGTTATCAAAGCAAATGAAAAAGCCTAAGAGATTTCACAAGGCTGCAGATTGGCTTTACAAATAATGATAAGCTCTGGAAAGCAGTTGTGAGGAAAGTTGTATATAATGACAATTGACAACACAATCAAAAAATGCCAATCATACTATAAAATATAAGGGAAGTTATTAAATGTGCGGTATTTCATCAATATGCTCTAATGCCAAGTTTTCAGAAAATGGGTGCCTGAAGTTAGACACATAAGTAAGTGGCCCGATTGCCAAAATGCTGAGTGCCCAGAGCTCCCACTGCCTTCAAAACTTCTGAAAATGATGACAAGGTAAGTCTGGAACTTCACAGCCAGGGAAAAAGATTCTGGAGCATATCAGAGATCCAAAGGTGCCAGGAAGAGCTGGTCAGAAGTTTTCCGATAAAACAGAGTTCTATTGGACAATACCGATTTGTAGAATACCTAACAGGTTTCATAGAAACATCTCAGGTTCAGCGAACTTTTGGCAAATCAAAAGCAGGATTCCAGCAGAAATGTTTCCTGCCACTTGCCTGGGCAATAATGACAATTTCCAAGAATGACAGTCTCACTCAGCAATTGTTGGGGTCAGGGGAGCATATTTAGTTTTGGAAATACAATACTATGTTGGTGTTTCTGAAATGAATTTTGGGGGGAATTTCCAGTTAGTGGAAAATGTTGATAAATTTGGTTTTGGCCCAATTCAGACCATACTCAAATTGTGAAATAGCAAATTTCCCGTAAACTGGAAGTCCCGTGTTTTATCCAGATCTAGTACCAGGCTGCATGTGTTTGATTAAGAAAGAGTAAAACCATTTTGGAGCAGAACTGGATGAGCTGGAAAAACACAGAATGGGAGGGAAGAAAAACATGGTATCCTCTAAGGAAGACAGTCAAATATGAAGGGAGGAAGAACAGGATGACAGGGAGGGATAGAACATGTCAGAGGCTGGAAAAACCTTCATTCCCAGTGTTCTTGATACTTCACATAAGATAAAACATGCACAACATTATAACATGTGTGTGTTTACTCACGCATAGACTTTTATGGTCGGATGGGACCACTGTGATCATCTAATCTGACCTCCTGCACATTGCATGCCACAGAACCTCACCCACCCACTCCTGAAATAGACCCCTAACCTCTGGCTGAGTTACTGAAGTCCTCAAATCATGGTTTAAAGACTTCACATTACAGAGAATTCACCATTTATACTAGCTAAACCTGTGAGTGACCCATGTCCCATGCTGCATAGCAAGGAAAAAAACCCACAGGGTTTCTGCCAATCTGACTTGGGTGAAAATTCCTTCCCGACCCCAAATATGGTGATCAGTTAGACTAATGGTTCTCAACCAGGGGTACGTGTACCCCTGGGAGTACATAGAGGTCTTCCAGGGGGTACATCAACTCATCTAGGTATTTGCCTAATTTTCAACAGGCTACATGTAGTCTGTAAAAATATGGAATTTGCTCTAAATACAGAATTATTAATTTCCTCATTGGTTTTTCTGTAGTGGTCATCATGATAGTATCTCAGTGCTTCACCAATTAATCTATCTTTCCAACTCTTCTGTGAAGAGGAGGAACTGATGAACAGTGCGACTAACACAAAAAAATTAACAATTTTGGATGTCCAATCTGAATTATCTAGAACCTGATTTTGTAGAATACTTGGCATTGCATAGCACTTTATATATTCAAGCATAGCTCCCATTGACTTCAGTGCAGATGTGAGAGCTCAGCTCTTCTCCAATCAAGCCCCAGGGTCTCAAGCTGGGATACCAGAAAATGAGGAACATAGAAATAGTGACCAGCTCTAAGAAGTTTGACTTAAGTGACTTGCCCAGCATCACACAGGAATTCTATGGCAGAGGCAGGAATAGATAGAATCCAGTTCTCCAGGACAGCACTCAATGTTCTTATTTATGAGACTATCCTTTCTTTTCCTGCAATCCCCTGCTTCATTCATTTCAGTTTCACTTCTGCAACAAATTAGGCTGGAGTCCTACCAAAAATAGTCCCATTTACTATACAACTCCGATTCATCTCCAGAGCAGTGCCATGGTCCTCTGCTGTATAGTAGACAGTAATCCAATTAAAAATTATTACAGAGCATGTGCACAAGGGGGCCTACCTGCAGTTTCAAGAACCACCTTAATTCTGGCATATCCAAACTTCTGAGTGCTTCACTTTGTAACCTTAATAATGTTCTTTTAATGCAGTTTTTTTGTATATACTTGCATAGGACTTATAAAAAATAGAAAAAAAAACCCAGATTCATCATGTGGTATAATATGACAAGGACCCTAGCCTCGTTCTTTGAAATGGCTGAACAGTTTTGGCAGAAATTAAAATAAATAAATAAATGAACAAACAAACAACCTGAAATAGCCACCAGGCATGGAAAATTTCAGCCCAAAGGTTAACGTTTGGCAAAGTTAGAAGCAAGCAAACACAGGGTCTTAAAATGGGAAGTACTGGGCAATCATACTAAAAAATGCACTGTTACTACCTGCATATGATAAGGGGAGTTTTTTATATACGGCTTAATACCGAATAAATAATACTTAATACAATGAAGGTTAAAAGTTACATACAGAGGAAAATAAATACAAGTCATTTTAACTTAATATTTATGGAGCATAAAAATATATTGTTAAAAAGGGAACATTTAACCTACCAGTCAAATAAACAGTAAAAATCCTCCCTTTCCGAGATATCAGAGTGCAGTTTCATATCTGAGTGCAACACGGAGTAAGATAAAACTGAAAGGATCAATATTATCTTATTTGCTGCACCCCAATAGGACTCTGAGGAAAGATATAAGGGGGAGAAGTCAGCCCTTCCCTTCCCACCCGACCTCCATCTGATCATTCCAGCTTGTTTCCCAAGGAGCACCCATGTGGGGTTCCATAATTTTAAGGAGAGGGGACTATACTGCAGAGGTGGCATTTTATCCTTTCTGCCCAACCCAGAGCACCAGATTGTCTTGTAAAAGCTAATGGAATAGTCTGACCCCTAATATTTTGTTGGAGACAAATCAGAGAGAGAGAGAGAACAATTGTTATTAATGTTTTTATTCAGTACAAATAATAATAAATAATAATAATAATGTCTAGTCAGGGATAATTGGAAGGTACTTCTTCCACTAAGCACTCAGTTTCCAGAATACTGTTGTGAAGCAAGAGTCCACTAAATAAATAGCACAGCCTGATACCAGATCATGGATTCACCAGAAACGAGAGAGTTACTAGAAAACATATTGCATACATTACTTCAAGACAAATAGTAGAGTACTACTGCTTAGCCTGAGTTACTTGATTTTATACCAGTTATTTTTTAAACTTTAAAAGGTATCAAAGTATTTTTTTTTTAATTTTTACCTGCTGTATTCACAATTCTGTTTGCTCTAATTATTCCATGTGGAGTTTCAACTTCCCAGCTCCCATCTGATCTAGGGCTCAGATTTGTCACTTGGACTGGGTAATTTAACAGGGCACCGTATTTCCTGGCTCCTGCAGCCAAGGCCATAGTGAGAGAATAGGGATCAATATGACCATCTCCGGGGTTATACAGGCCAGCTAAAACCTAAGTGGATCACACAAGAGTAATTCAAATTAAATTTGCTGCTTTCATTGCATCTCATATTAGACTGAATTTCTTGAGTCACCAGAAAACAAATTTTAAGAGCATATTACATTATCAAGACTTTAACAGGCTAACTCCCACTGTGGGGAGGCGTGGGCCTTTTAAATCACCACCTGAACCCCGCTGCCAGAGCTTTGGGGTAGCAACAGTGGAACTCTGGTGGTGATTTAAAGGGCCAGGGGCTCCTGGCTGCCGCTACCACAGTGGGCAGCCCCGCTCCGCCCACCCAGTGCGAGGGCACTGTTTACAAACTGGCAGTTGACAGATGCATAGCTGCCCACCCGGCCCTGTGCTGCCAGCATCCCCTTCCCCATGGGGACAGAGGTCCCATGCCACACCACATAACTCCCTCCCCCAACCCAACATGAACACCCGTTCCCAACGCCCTATAGCCATGGCCCTCCGGACCCACTATGCCCAGCGCCCTCTGCCACAAATGCACAGCCCCCTGCACTACACCTGTCCCGTGCCCCTCTGCCCACAGCCCCACCACAACTGCCCAGCACCCCACAAAGAACCCCCACTCCCTAGTGCCCCAACACACACATCTTCCCTGCCCCCTCACAGGACAGTAGCCCCCCAGATTCCCACTCTCCCATGCCCTGCCTCCCAGCCACACTTACCAGTCTTGCTGGGAGGTGACTGTCTGCCGGGCTGAGTTGGCAGCACAGCCAGGGCTGGCCCTGGGGCAGGGAATCGCTCCGGCCCCTTGGGCGTGGCATGATCAGCCAGGCTCCGCCAGAACCTGGAGTTTTAAAGGCCCTACCTCTTCCGATTGAGGCCACGCTCAGGATTCCAGCATACCAGGCAAGTCCTTTAAGTTACTTTCACCCCTGAATGGATCGCTAGGATCTGTGTAATCCCAAAGTAGCTGAAGGGAGCCATCCATACAGAAGCCCTTTGCCTCCAACTCTGCCTCTTGGCCTCCAGTATCAATCTCATATCCTACTCCATGACAGCACTGCTTCATTATGGGTAGGCTTGGAGGATTAGATTTTCTTATCAGTAAATGTCAGTAAACACTGATTTCACCATATACATATAAACCAATGAAAAAATATTTTCATTGATAACAGAAATGTACAGATGGCAAAGAAAGAAAAGTGCTCCTTAAGAACTTATTAGAGTTACATGTAAGAATATTTACTTTGCATATTTTGACATGTGATGTTGACAATTTGTGTTTTCCCAGTTTGTTGTCAGTTACCCCTAACTGTCAGATGCCTCCCAATTTCCTGCAACTGTGAAAATTTAAATTGATAAAAATAAAAATTGCTTAAAATAAACACTGATATTACCCAGCAAAATTCTAAAAAAAAGTAAAAATCAAATTCTGTCAATCCTAACTCTGAGCTACTAAACAAGGGGGTTTAGAATAGAAACAACCTCAACTATATTTGCCTTTGTTGAGCTTTCTCTTAGAATATTTGGATCAGAGTCTCAGTCCTGGAACAGTGACAAAGAGTCCTGTGGCACCTTAAAGACTAACTAAAGTATTAGAGCATAAGCTTTCGTGGGCTAATACCCACTTTGTCGGATGCATGCATGCAGTGCTCTTTGTCACTTCTGCAATTCCAGACTAACACGGCTACCCCTCTGGTCCTGGAACAGGCTCTGCGTTTCTCTTTCTTCATGAATTTACTCTCCCGTGCAATAGAAAGTCCCCCAGAGGATCCTGTTAATGTTGCCTTAATAGAATCACATGTGGAGGTGGCTGATTCTCATTTACAGTAAGCCCTTTTACACTGCTTGAGCTGAAACTCTTTTTACTAAGGGCCTTAGTGCAAAAGGGAATCAGGCCCTGGATTTACAGTATATCTCTGAAAGTTCAAGTTGTTTTTACGAAATGTTATTCTTTACCTTGTCCATGTTCAATATGGGAAACAGTTCTTTTATTCTCTCAGGCCCAATAAGATACTGCTCTGTTGGATGCCAACCAGCTCGCGCCATTTGGTACTTGAATTCATCCACTCTAGTAGGAGTGGAAGCAATTCTGATGCTCCCTGGCTGATGAAATCCCACAGCCTAAAACATGGATAGCAAAAATAAGTGAATGAGTTATCATTAGGACTTTGTCTCATCCCTGATCAGTAAACATTGATCCTACCACCAGTGAAATCAATGAGAGTTTTGCCATTGACTTCGGTGACCACAAGCCTTAAATCTCCTTCAAGGATCAGGCCCCAAATGTAGAATTGGGCGGGTGGAGGGGAGGGGGGAGAGTTACCACATAAAAGCCTAACTAAGCTGAGCAAGCACATTACTTAAATGTACACTACCTTCAAAATAAATTGTAAAAAAAAAATAATAAAAAATAGATCCTCTATAATATTTCATTATTCTCTATTAATTTTGAACCTCTAAGACTGGATTATTAGCTAACGTTTGGGCTGTATCCCCCCATATTTACACATTTTCAAAAATAAATAAAAAAAATTAAAGTAAATGGTACTTTATATAACATCATCTCAATATCAGTATTACCAGTTGGAGTAAACATCTCTGAAACCAGGGGATGTAACCACTGTCCTTCTTTCAAGAGAGTTGTAAGAAGCCATTAATCTCCTTTATGAAACAATAGCAGCCCAGGCACATCACCAGCCAAATTAAAGGCATATGCAAGGCAAATGTGGGCAAAGGGGTTTCACTGGCTACTGTTTTGTGAAAACCAGCGAAAATTAGTAAAAAGGCAGCAGGAAAGAACCAGACACTGCTTGAATGAGCAATGGGAACATGGCCTTGCAAAAAGCTTAGACAGAGCTTTTGCGCTGAGTGCAGACTGAAGGGGCTTAGAGCTGTAAGCAGAGAAACTGACTCCCGGAGCTGATTCCTGCAATGTTCAAAGAAACAGGACTTTGATGCAGTCCTGTTTATTTGCTAACAGTGTACAAAGGTACCTGACTCCATCATCACTTTCTCCTTCTAACAGAACCAACCCACAGGTCCCTAAATTTGGCTAACTTCTTGGGTCAAAAAGGTGAGAATCAGCATTTTAATCATTTAAGATATTACAAAATAAATATTAAAAAGTTAACTGACCAAACATCTTTACTGAAAAAAAAGATATTTTAATGAAATGTAAATAATTATATCCAATTAGAAAGTGCCTGTTCACATTAGTGACTGTGGCCCGATCACTAATGATCTGTGGCCCCACATCAAAGAGTTCTTCTAATTGTTCTGTTAGGAAATGGAGCTAACCCCCATGCAAACAGGCTGAGGGACTACTGGGAAGCCATGGCAATCCACATGGAGATTCTGGTGACCCTGCAATAGTTATCTTTGATAGTTCTCTCCATTCTGTTGCAGCAAGACTCCATTGGAGCTCCACCACCAAAGATTACTGAGCTGGTGACTGATTGAGGAATCCTCCCACGCTAAGGGGTATCTTCACTGCAGAGAAGGGGCTGCAGAAAGTTAATACAACTTGGAGTGGTATTAGCTTTCATGTAGAATCTCGTAGGGACCAGTGGACGCACAATGCACGTCTCTCCTGCCCCACACTCCACCTGCCCAGCTCCTATATAGCTGATTCCTGTATCAACTGAGAGCCTTTCACAGAGTACAGGGCAAGGTGGGCGGGCGCTGATGCAGAGATGATTGACCCTTCTTTCTGTGCATAAGAGGTGTGACTCGTGTGAAGGATCCTCACTTTGCACAGGTTATGGGTGCATGGAAAGGGCTCACTTTCATTTACCATTTTTTGCAAAATGAGAGAATAATCAAACAAACTGAAATAAAAAGGACGTCTATTGCATGACAAAACATGCTTTTGTTCATTTATTTTGTCAAGTATAGTTTAAACTAAGACTGTCAAACGATTAAAAAAATTAATCGCACTGTGAAACATTTTCAAATATATGGATTTCTATTGCAACACAGAATACAAAGTGTACAGTGCTCACTTTATATTTATTTTTGATTACAAATATTTGCACTGTAAAAAAGAAAAGAAATAGTATTTTTCAATTCACCTAATAGAAGTACTGTAATGCAATCTCTTTGTCATGAAAGTTGAACTTATGAAATGTAGAATTCTAAATGCAGAATTATGTGCAAAAAAGTAACTGCATTCAAAAATAAAACAATGTAAAACTTTAGAGCCCACAAGCCCACTCTGTCCTACTTCTTGTTGAGCCAATCGCTCGGACAAATAATTTTCTTTATATTTGCAGGAGGTAATGCTGCCTGGTTCTTGTTTACAATGTCACCAGCAAGCGAGAACAGGCATTTGCATGGCACTGTTATAGCTGGCATCACAAGATATTTATGTGCCAGATGCACTAAAGATTCATATGTCCCTTTATGCTTCAACCACCATTCCAGAGAATGTCCATAATGATGACGGATTCTGCTCAATAACGATCCAAAGCTGTGCAGACTGACTTATGTTCAGATGCCACCTGCAGAAGGTTGATTTTCTTTTTTGGTTGTTCTGGTCCTTTAGTTTCCGCATTGGAGTGTTGGTCTTTTAAGACTTCTTAAAGCATGCTCCACACCTTGTTCCTCTCAGATTTTGGAAGGCACTTCATATTCTTAAACCTTGGGTCAAGTGCTGTAGCTATCTTTAGAAATCTTACATTGGTACCTTCTTTGTGTTTCGTCAAATCTGCAGTGAAAGTGTTCTTAAAATGAAGAACGTGCTGTGTCATCATTCAAGACTACTATAATGTGAGCTATATGGCAGAATGTGAGTAAAACAGAGCAGAAGACATAATTCTTCCCTTTGGAGTTCAGTCACAAATTTAATTAACACATTTTTTTAATGAGTGCCATCAGCAGGAAGCAGGGCCTCTGGCATGGTGGTGGAAGCATGAAGGGACATACGAATGTTTAGCATATCTGGCACATAAATACTTTGCAACAACGGCTACAAAAGTGCCATGTGAACGCCTGTCCTCACTTTCACATGACATTGTAAACAAGAAGTGGGCAGCATTCTCTCCTGTAAATGTAAACAAACTTCTTTGTCTGAGTGCTTGGCTAACAAAAAGTAGAACTTTTAGAGTGGACTCATAGACTCTATAAAGTTTTACATTGTTTTATTTTTGAATGCAGTTATGTACCAAAAAATTATACATTTGTAAGTTTCACTGTCATTATGAGGCGACTGCACTTCGGTACTTCTATGAGGTGAACTGAAAATACTATTTATCATTTTTATAGTTCAAATATTTGTAATAAAAATAATATAAAGTGAGAACTGTACACTTTGTATTCTGTGTTGTAACTGAAATCAATATATTGGAAAATGTAGGAAAACGTCCAAAATATTTAATAAATTTCAACTGGTATTCCATTATTGTTATTAATTTTTTTAATCATGGTTAATTTTTTTTTAGTTAAACGTGTGAGTTAAGTGTGATTAATTGACAGCCCTAGTTTAAACTATTTGTGCTTTAACATCTCACAGTATATGAGTGCATGTACTACATTAGATCTAGTAATAGCAGAATTCATTATGGCATTCTGCTAACATTTTTAATCTTTCTGAAAAGGAGGGGAAGGGTTTTGTGTAAGAATTATTAAATTGGCAGATTACCAAAGAGAGAATCACTGTGTTTCGTTGCAGTGTCAAACACAAAGGAGGGAAAATGTTGGCTGGAGAAAATGATTTATTTGCCAAAGCGAAGCACAGCTCTGAAATTGATACAATGAACTACAGCAATTCTCTCAATTTACGAACAGTATCAAATCATTTAAATTAAAACCAGGAATGCCTAATTGTCAGATTGCTCATTCTGAATGCTGTTTTAACTCAACTAGAAAGGTGATACTGCAGTCTCTGCCTGCTTGATTTCTGAGTTATGGTGTTTTAATTTTGAAATCTATTTTCTATTTAAGAGTTAGAATGATTGTGGGGGAGCATCTACAGTACTCTGGAGTTAACTGCTAGAAAATGAATGTAGGATAGACATACAGATAGCAAACTACATTCAGATAAAGTGGACTCTTGTGGTAGGAGAGCTCCCTTTATAAGCATGCGCACACATGCACACAATGTATCCATTCTAAATCTTCCCATTGTTTTTTAGCATGACTAATATTGATCTGAATTAATATTTTTAAAGTTAAGACTTTCACCTGCCCAGTCTCATCCTCCAATTTTTCATAGAGTTTGATGCTGTAGTAATGGATTTTCTTCAGATTTATTCCAGGATGAAAGTAAGTTGTTAACCCAGCCTTGAATAAGAAACAAAAAACAACAACATATGAGTATTTCCAGAAATGCTTTGTTTTCTTTCTCCCTTTCTAGGCAGCTTTTTTCCAGATGTTTTTCAAAAGGAAAGGTCAGGAAAAGCAACATATGGCTGTACAAAGAAAAGTAACACATGGCTGGAGCCAACAGTTCTTTTTATTTATTTATTTATAATAAAATTATTTCGTAGTTTACCAGCATTCTCCTTCCATGCACAGATGTTTTTCTACATATCTTCTCTGATCAGTTTGTCAAGTCACAATATTTCTGTTGTACTTGTTCTCTACTATAGTTTCATTCCTTGCTTAAACTATTCATTTTTCTACATAAATCTTCTGAATGAGACATAAAACTGAGTTCCCAGTTAGCTGTGGTTTCTAGAAATCCTGTTGTTCGTTCACATAGGCTTTCACATGGGCCTTGCCAAAATATACTGCTGCTTGAGATGTGGGTCTCCTGGAGCCACACTGCTTTATGTTTTGGGACAATCCCAGAATACAATTCTTTTGGTTAGAAGAAGGCAAGAAGAATAATATAATAACTGATCCCTCTTGAAAAGTTACTTCTCAGAGAACTGTGTTTTGGGATCTATCCCATCAACTTTCCAACTCACGGAAGGCTTGGTTCTATAAAGCAGTACTTGCAGTCAAATGACTTGGAGGAGCAGACTGCCTCCAGGGATAGAAGCTTGGCACAACAATCTGGCTGACCTAGCAGCTAATGTTTCAGAGAAGAAGGACCTCAGACACATTTGATAAGATTTGATCTAACTTTTTAGAAACCTTTGATTAACTTCTACTAGTTAGAAACCGAGATGTCACTCTCCTTTCCTATCCCTACCATTTTTGTCCTTGTTCTCACTTCCATTCTTTCACTTTTTTGTTCTTTTGTCTTTTTGTCTGTTCTTCTCTTATTTTTGGAAAAAAATCAATAAAATATAAATAATAAAAAAGATCATGGGGTTTTTGAGAGGAGGGATATAAACACTGGTATCCTGACTGAATCCTAATATAGGTGATTACATCCTTTCTCCCAAGTCCTCTTATAATTTGACATTTCTCACTTTACCATCTCTAATTACCTTGCATTGTATATTTTTCTCAAGCTTTTAATTTTTCAAATCAATGGGACCTAGGTACTCACATGAATAAAGCTAACAGGGTTTGGTTCTATTTAAAAACATCTGTTTCTGCCGAATTTAATTTTAATGCTATACCTATAACAATTTATTCTTTGCCATAAGAAGGATATATAGCAACACTGAAATCAAATGTGGTAATAGTTCAAAAATATCTTAGAAATACTCTATCTAGGGACTTTATCCTGACTTTGCAGGGGGATGGATTCAATGACTTTGAAGGCAGTTTCCTAATTTTCACTATGAGGATTTTCTCTTTTTGGTATTTTAAAACTTATACAATAATATAAACCCTTATCCCCAAAAGAGACTTGTGGAAAACAATCTAACATGTTAAAACCATCCACCTGAACATACGTATTTCAGTTGTGGTTACTGCAAATTATTTTTGTTACTAAGGCTTGAATCCATAAGTATCTTCCATATTGTTCCCAATGAATGTCTTTGTTTTAACTGTCTTGAGCCAGAACCTAGCACAATTTTATTGCAGCTTTTGCAATTAATTTATGTCTTGATCACTTCTTAAAAATTAGGTACTCAAAGTCTGATCTGTTTTGCTCAATAAAATGAAGAAATAAATACATTATACCTTAACTCTTAAAACACTCATTTTTCTCTAGCTATTTACATGTATTTCACTTGCTCTCAATTCATATCATAACCTTTGTACTGTCTTCCTTTATTTGTACAAACATTGCCTGATGATCAGCATTTTGTTCCTCCCCAGCTGTATTTAAAAATCTTCTATATACAGTGAAATTCTGTTGTAGTGATCACTGTTGGTAATAATAATTTAGTTATATAGGCTACAAATTACTTTCCAAAACTATCTGCTAGTGGCTCTGATGTATTCACCACACAATAATACCCATACCCATGGGCATTTAGTTACAAGGATCAAATTGGAAGTAATATCTTTGACCTTTTTAAATGTAGGAAGGAATTTCATACTTTTCGGAGTGCTATTTGGCTGTAGATAAAGAACGTTACTGGTTTCAAGAGTGCTATTTAGAGCCAATTATAACCTGACCAACCTGCTTTAGGATCAAAATTCCAAGAAGAATTCACTCTGTCTTTGCCAGATGGGAGATAGTTAACTTCTCAAATCAGACATATATTAAAGAACAATCTTGCAGATCTAGATGTGGTGACCATTTGCATACAAAAATCAAAACAGATATTGTCAAAATCCATCCTTATAATAGGACTCTTCTCTAATCTTTATATGTCTAGTTTCTTATATTTTTGTTCTGTTCTATTCTAGATTTTATACTACACCCATTATCACAGCAGCATTTTGATGGAAACTGGCATTATTTCTTTCATCACATATACACACAATCTATCCCCTTACAGATTTGACCAGACCACCTTACAATGGCTTTATTTTCTTTGTGCTGAGATCTATTAACTATTCTCTAATAATTAAACAGCATACTACATCGAATTTTGCATGGTAAGAATATCACATAAAGGATTTTGGGGATGATACAAGATAAGCACTGCTTTAGAAAACAACTGTTCAAATTAAGAACAAAGGGCCAAATTCTCTCCAGACTGACTTGCTCCTTGTGCAGCCATAATGACTTCAGTGGGATTACACAGTGATTCAGGGTAGAATATGGCTTGAAGAGGTCTACGAGCCCTTCAGAGGCTCAATTTTGCTCCCATTTGTACCCAGGCAACCACCACTTGTTTCAAAGGTGGTTAGATTGGTGTAAATATGAGCAGAATTTGGCCTGACAGTTGTGTCTCCTATTAACGTTAGAGTAAAATCCATACTTTTGGTACTGTTTTTATTTAAATAAAATGAAAGTCAGACAACTTATTTACAGTACTGTGCCTAAAACAGCTAACACAATTTATCTGAAATTTTGTAACACTGCTCCAGAGCTGAGAACTTGCAAGCCAAGCTTCAGCACTGAGAAACAGCAGAAGTACAATCGATTTAAAATGTGACTCTTTAGTTCTAGCAATACTGGCTGGACTATGAAAGAGAAAATTTGAAGCAGTATGTTGTCTGAATTAAAATGTAAGGTCCTTGGGGCAGGAGCAATATATTGCTATACTGTCTGTAAAAGTGTCACAAACCTTTATCATGCTAAAATAAAATGAAATGAAATAAAATAGAAGTGATTTAATGTGCTGCCTAGTGTGGCATTAGTACAGGAAAACTGCTGTTATATGAGCCAGCACCTAGATGACATGGAGACAGAACTACTGACAATAATAACTTTGATCCCTCTCTTTTTCAACTATAATAGTAGGGCAAGCTAGGTCCACCTGAGGTTTTACATAATAGGCATTGCCTTTTGAATTTGTATCACAACATGATGTTCTGGAGCAGACTATTGTATTGTCTTAATGTAATACCATCAAGTTGTGTTGCAGCAAGAACTGTTGACTAGATCTTCACAATATGATAATTATTCTGTTATGGGAGATTTTTCTTCCATTTTGTCTCCCCCCTTTTGACAGAATTCTTCACCTTGCAACTCCATTACAACCCATCAAGAGAACAGTTTAACTGATGTACCTTTATTCATCATATACATATTTTGACATGTTTCCATAACTTTTTTTCATTTATGTTCTGCCCTCCAGTACCATTTTTGCACATGTACACTTTTGTCCCAGTAGCAATTTTGACATTTTAAAATATTTTTATTTGGTACATTAGAACTATTTGTGTGCTTTTTCATGTGTTATGATTAGAAGGTTTTCAGAAGAAAACAGTTTTTTTTTACACATTTTAAATAAAGTTCAGTGGACAGAGAATAAGCCCTTTTAAAATAATTTACAAAATAAAGCAGATTTGAGAGAGAAAGGCAGACAAGAAGTTTTAAAATTGCAGAAAAGGAAAAGAGAAATACAGTAATTTTAAGAGTGCAGGAAAAAGAAACAAGCAAAACCTGCTCTACTTGTAAACTGTAAAGAAAGCTTTAAAATTTAGAATACAGTACAAAACCCACAATGGATTTCATTTTACAATAAAAAAATAAAACTTTTTAAAAGACAAAACCCATAGTTTTGTCACCGCATGAAGTTCACAGATAAGGCTATTGCCTTTAACATGATAATCTGGAAACAGCTCCAAGCCTACTTCCTCCTCCTTTCCTGACTCCCCTTTACCACTCAATTTAAAACTGTCATGTTCTTTTGCTAAACATACAGTATTTAATCTTATCAAATAAACTTTTAAAAGTTTACCATGTACTAAGAACCAGGGGGATAAGAGAGCTTTTGTGGATTTCAAGGGACTAATGATAACGGACATATCTTTTTTAGTGAAATAGTTTTGTAGGTAGCCATTCTATTTTGGTTTAGCATGGGTAAGCATGTGTCAAACAGAAACATTATGAGGCATTATTTTCCCCCATACAGTGAATGGACTATCAGAAACAATAAATAAAATAAGATTAAAACAAAACAAACATTTTGAGGGGCTACAGGCATGGAGATATTTTGTAGCAGCTCCAGAAAAGCAACAATTAGTTTTGTTTGTTTTTGTTTATCATTACATTCAAAGGGCCCTAAATAATTATTTTTGTTTTCAGATAACACTTTACATTTTACTTTTATACAAGCTATAACCCTAGATGTTTCACAGCATTAAATAGTGAGAAAATAGAGTTGTTGTGACAACTAAAGCCCCTCTGCAGAGTGCCTGCAGGAAATGAAAAGGCTCGGCCAAAGTGGCAGAGAGCACAATTTAAGAAGGATGCAGGAGCTACTTTGTGATGGCCCATATGACCTACTGCCTATAATCCTAAACACATCACAAACACAAGGGGAACAGGCCATCCATATGCCTTTTCTTGTTGACAAACTGTAACCTAACAACAGTATAATCAAATATTAAGGATGCAACCTACTTCACTTTCGACAACCCCTCACCGCAATAGACTATGACACAGACAGACGTTTCTCCTCTACATAAGAAGAGAGGCCAACGGTATTTTGAAGTGTCGACCCTAGATTATTGGCTAAGAAAATATTGCACAACCATTGCATAAAAAGGATGAGCCATTTGAACAGACCTGTTGATTAAAGATGGAAGTGTCTATTTTCACCCTTCAAGGAAATGAAGACGCTGACTTTCTGACATTGCTCATTTATAATTATACACAAAAACTTATTCTAAGAGAAAAGACAACTGATTGCATAGACTTTAAAAAGTTGCATTGTCGATTACATGTAATCTCACAGTTCTGGTGGACTTGATGTTACTGAACAGTGCATCTCAATTACTGTATATCCTTCTAGGACAGTGGCTTATAAAATTCTTCCCAACACACTAGCTACTGTCCTGGCTGTTTTGTCTTTTGTTAGACTTGAACAAATGTGGTAAAGTGATCAGTAATCACTAGAATATTCCTGGTATCCAACATATCAAGTTCTAGAGTTAGGAAACCAATGCAGACCAGATTAGATGGAGCAAATGCTTGGATATGCACAAGTACGTTAGCCTTCTGTACGTTAGCCTTCCTTCTGAGGGCATGTCTACACTACAGTCTTAAGTCAACTTATGTTAGGTCAGCTTATAGCCAGGAGCACTTCCACCAACTGTAGAGGGGCAGTGTGGGGGACTGAGCGCCAGGGCTATCAGTTCTGCAGCTCCCCACTGGGAGCCCAGATACCCCCTAGGAGGAAAGAAGGAAGCCACCTGGGGTTTCTTGCCTCCAGCAGGGAGATACGCACCCAGAGTCACGTCAGTTGCTGTGCTCCTGGTAGGGAACTGAGGGGGGCAAACGGGCTTCTGACAGGGAGACCCATACTAGGAGTCCAGTCAGCAGCCATGTTCCTGGTGGGGAGTGGGGAGCCGAGAGCCAGGGCGCAGCTGGATTCCCAGCCAGGAGCCGGGAACCTGGAGCTGGGGCCTCAGGGGGCAGCATGGCTCTCAGTGGGGAGCCAAGGCAGCAGCCCAAACTAGGAGCCTGGGTGGCAGCCCAGCTTGGACTGGAGACCTGGCAGCAGTGAAGCAGAGTGAAATTGACAAGACAGCCAACAGTCGATCTAAGGACTGCAGAGACACTGTGTTGCTCTGACTACACTAACATAAGCCTTATGTCTCTTATGTAGGTGGAGTTGTTATGTCCGTGTAGTAGGGCACTTACATCAGTGGGACAAGGCTGTAATGTGTACACTGACATAATTAGGTCGATGTAAGCGGTCTTACATTGACCTAACTGTGTAGCGTAGACCAGGCCAATGCTCACAAGCCTGACATTTCCTCTCAGCCTCTTGGGTCATTTGAGGCTAATAAGAAACAAAAACATAAAAACAACCTCTATCCACTCTAGGGTTCTTTTTACTTCTATGTGGCCCATGTCACCATGGATTTCTTCTAATTTCTCAATGAGCACAAGGAATCATCAGCTGTCCAAGATCTCCTCATCAGAGCATTCCATCTTGATAGATCTCACTTCAAATCAGAGTTCTGCATAGGGAATATTTCCTTGTCAGGCATCTGCACTAGTGTCCTTGATCCTGAGAGTGCTTAGTGGTGATTCATACCAATAACTCAAAAAAACTACTCTTGAAGGCATGAGTCAAATGGTGTATTTTTCACTCAACCAACCTCCAGAATTTCTTGGGCTAATACATTAACCTGCTTATGTGTACAGAAAGTTGTTCTCTAGTATGTAGAAAAGTTTCATAAAAATGAACCTGGAGCTCTGATGCACTCACTACACTTCCATATGCCTTTTTCTACACTCCTAAAACAGTCTCCAGCACTTCCCTTGGTACCAGCTAATAAGGCTCCCACCTGTGCTAGAGGCAACAAACTTTCAGTGATCTTTCCTCTCTTTACCTTATCAAAGAAGTGTCTTCACTGTCTTCCATAAATTCTCTGTCTTGAACTCACCAAGTGGGATAATCCATCTCTTCACAGGATATGGGTGAACTGCATGGAAAACACTTCAGTTTAAACTTGTCTCTGTCAGGTTTTTTGTCTCACTAACAGATTTCAAAACCTACTATAACAAGCATTTCATCTCAGAAGAAAGGTTCACAGCAGGAGTAAATGTTTCCATTGCATGACACCTGTTAAAGGTGTAGGTACACTATTGTTAACCCTCTGGTCAGCCTATCAATCATAAGTATAAAGACATTGTGACTGTCAGTATGCTCAGGATGGCCTAATTCACTGTGCTGGGAATCTCTGTGTACAGTACCAGTGTATATGGGTGAGGACCCCATGGGAAATAGGTGTCAACTCATTTTTCCACTAAATTATGTTTCAGACAATCTCTCTCTATATATATACATAACAGACACAGGATCTGCAAATGCACAAAGGAGCATATCCATCTGTTTTACATCAGCCCTTTGTATATCAGCCACCTGGACATGCACTCTAATAGCCCACTGCAGTGCTGCTGAACAATCATTAGGAGACGCATCACTGACCGCTTCTGGAGGGATCTAAACCAAAATGCCTACAGGTATCCATATGTAAGGGACCAGGGCACAGGCAGTCTGGCGTATGAGTCACAGCAGGGCTAGCATTCAAGACAGTAGTCAATTAGCAGAGAGCATGTATTTGCTAGAGCTGGGATCAAAAAGCAAGAGTCAGAGTCAGAGTGGGGTCAGTGACTGAAGATCCAGGATAGTACCAGGCTGGAATCAGGAGGCAAGAATAAGGTCAGAGTCAGGCTGGGGTCAGAGACTAGAGATCAGAAGTCAGATGTGGTCTGGAGTCACGACGGGCCAGAAGTCTGTGTCATTGCCCAGATAACTACCTAGGCCACCCTCCACAGCAGAGATAATCAATTATTTTTTGTCAAGGTCCAAATTTCTTGGTCAAGGTATAGTCAAGTCCAGACTCCAGAGAAACTAATACAAAAATAATGATAATAACAAGTAAATAAAAAGATTTCATAGTCATAGAATATCAGGGCTGGAAAGAACCTCAGGAGGTCATCTAGTCCAACCTCCTGCTCAAAGCAGGACCAATCCCCAACTAAATCATCCCAACCAGGGCTTTGTCAAACAGGGCCTTAAAAATCTCTAAGGAAGGAGATTCCACCACCTCCCTAGGTAACCCATTCCAGTGCTTCACCACCCTCCTAGTGAAAAAGTTTTTCCTAATATCCAACCTAAACCTTCCCCACTGCAACTTGAGACCATTACTCCTTGTTCTGTCATCTGGTACCACTGAGAACAGTCTAGATCCATCCTCTTTGGAACCCCCTTTCAGGTAGTTGAAAGCGGCCTCTTTCTTCTCTTCTGCAGACTAAACAAGCCCAGTTCCCTCAGCCTTTCTCATAAGTCATGTGCTCCAGCTCCCTAATCATTTTTGGTGCCCTCCTCTGGACTCTTTCCAATTTTTCCACATCCTTAAATTTTTGGTCCAATCAAAAGCATCTGGCGATCTGCAATTTGCCTACTGACTACTCTTGCTTCAGGGTCAAATAGTGCATTTGGCCAGTGGGCTGCAGAGTGGTGTCCTTCTTCTAGACCCTTTTGGCAATATTTCCTGCAGCACCTAATCTCCACTTTGCTTCTTGAATGTTGCTCTACATACCCTCCTAGGGGCAATTTGGGAGTATCAGCCATTCCAGGGTCCACAGACCCAGGTTCTAGTGCAACAGAGCCTTATACCAATATTCTGCAATGGGTTAGCAGGTTCTATGTGCAATTAATATACTTCCCTTTCCCTGCACTTCAGCCCACTTCTCTGCTGAAGTATAGGTCAGAGTTCAAGTCTTCTCACAATTTCATTTTATAAAAATATTATACAGAGTTAAATCATGGAAAGAGTGGACCTGTACAGACTCACATCTCTGCTTGCTGCTAGACCTTAGTGGTCAGTCATGGCATTGTAGACACTGCATTTTACTCCCTCCCTCTCTGGAGCTAGCAATAAATTCAAGATAGGCTTCACATTAAAGAACACCTCTTTACTGAATAAAGAGTCCACCAAGCAAGAAAACAAACCCCTTCACTTAGGGCTCTGGCCCACTCTCGTTTTCCGTGTTGACACTTCTATACAGTCTCTGAAACTTCCTTTAAAGTGAAGAACGCCCAGATCTCTGCCAGGAGCTGTGATACAACAGTATTTTAATCATCATTATGCAAAGAAGCCCCTCACCCCCCCTGCCCCATCTCCTCCCTGAATCTGGGACTCAGCTTTCACCTGTCTCCTATTATTCTTATACAAAGAAACACCCCAGTTCTCCTCCCAGGAGCTGGGTTGAGACAAACAGCCTTTATTCTCTACAGAGAGACCTTCATTCTCAACTGATTCTCCTCCTTGGGTCAGCCCTCATTGCGATTAAATAAGCTTTCTATTAAGCCAGGGTACTCATTTAGCAATTAAGCCCTAAAGAATCACCAGGCACTCTACTACTCTCAGACTGGCTCATCAGCATTAGCCATGGATAGACTACGCGCAGTTGCCCTTCTAAAAGGGCCAGTCACCTTAAGACAGGGCCAGACAATTCCTTGAAGATTAACATTAATATATAGAAACGTCTGCAGCCACCATTTGGAATCCTTGTGAAAACTCTTCTTAAGCAACAACTGTGCAGTAACTCTACTGGTATTTTCTCCCATGGACTTGTCTACTTTGTTGCTGTTACATAAATTTCAATGTGAGATGTATCTTCGTGCACACACACACACATACATACATACATACACCCTCCCCCAGATCTGTCCACAGAGATGACTTCTCAGATTTTGCACTGTAGCACCAGAAGTGTATGTGTGTCAGTTGGACTCCTCAGAGCTAGTTCTTCTCTAATCTCCTCAGAATCAACTCAGCAACAGTTCGAAGAGCCCCATGGCCAGCAGCAATTGCAGTACTGGTGTCCAAATTTGGTCATCTCCTCAGCATTCAGCAAGACAGAGAGTTTAGAGAGCCAATGTGGGACAGGCTCTGGGACACAACTCTCACAATAGACTCATCTTAGTCCTGTACTGTTCAGCCACTGAGTCCGCATAGTCTCCAAATCCTCTTATTTAGAACTTTTCCCTAGTGAGCTCTGACTGACTCAGCTTTCAGACACTGATTTGTGTGGAACCTGTTAGACTGCTAGCCCTTAATGGAAACCCTTTGCATGGCTTCAAAGATAGCTACTGAGCATGCCCAGTAACTACCACACACCTTTCCCTGAGATGCCTCTGGGCCCTTCTCTAAGAACTTGTCTACACTTGAAATACATCACCTCCCTGAGAGGTAGTATCTAGGTCGATGAAAGCATTCTTCTGTCAGCTTAGCACTGTCTACACAGGGGGAAAGGTTGGCTTAACTATGCCACTCAGGAATTTTTCATGCCTCCTGAGTGACACAGTTAAAGCCAACTTAATTTTCTAATACAGAACAGGCTTCAGTATCCTGCTTTGCTTTCTGCACATGTGCAGATGCCAGAGACAGAGGATTCAACAAGAAATCCATGTCACCTCCTCACTGTTCTCTCCCCAACTTAGACTAAAAAAAAAGTACAATAAAGTATTGCTATAAGTGTGTGTTTTATATTACCACTTGACAGAGGGGTAATGCTAGTGTCAGAATGGGACATTGGGTTTGGAAGGAAGGACAACAATATTTTTGTTCAATTTAGAAAAAAAGCTGTTCTAATTTACAGTGATCTCTTGCATTGCTGTTTTAAGTATAACAAATCTCCTTTAGAAGTAAAAATTAAAGTTTAGAAACCCAAACTATAGCAGTACTGCCACATTTCTATAATAAATTTTAACAATTATTTTCACTTCTGTGGCACCATTCCTCCAAGAATCTCATAAGAATATGCTGGGTCAAACCAATTGCCCATCTAGCCCAGTATCCTGTCTTCTGACTGTGAACGGTGTCAGATGCTTCAGAGCAAACAAACAGAATAGGGCAATTATTGAACGATCCATCCCCTGTTGTCCAGTCCCAGCTTCTGGCAGTGAGAGTCTTAGGGACACCCAGAGCAAGTGATAGCATTCATGACCATCTTGACTAATAGCTGTTGATGGACCTATGCTCCATGGACTTATCTAATTCTTTTTTTGAATCCAGTTATACTTTGGGCTATAATATACCTTGTCAATGAGTTCCACGAGTAGACTGTTCATTGAGTGAAGAAGTACTTTCTTATGTTTGTTTTAAACCTGCTGTCTATTCATTTCACTTAGTGACTCCTGGTTCTTGTGATACAAGGTAGCGAGATAATATCTTTTATTGGTTCTTGTGTTACGTGAAGTGGTAAATAACTTTTCCTTAGCCACTTCTGCCACTTCAGTCATGATTTTATAGACCTTGATCATATCCCCACTTACTCATCTCTTTTCTAAACTGAACAGTCCCAGTCTTTTTAACCTGGTGACTGCATATGCAAGCTGCTCCATACCCCAATATTTTTTGTTCTCCTTCTCTGTACTTTTCCCAAGACTAGTATATCTTTTCGAAATGGGGCAACCAGAACTGCATGCAGTATTCAGGTGCAGGCATATGCTGGATTTAAAACACTTTACCAACATTTATCTTACTTTATAAATGGGGAGCATGGGTAGTTTAAGGGTATGTCTTTACTGCAATCACAGTCAACATAGTCAAGAAAGCTTTAATCTATCTATTCTGGGAGCCAGAGCCATAAAGCCATGGCAGCATAAGCTTCAGCGCAGGCTGTAAAAATCCTCCCAGAACCCTGGGCTATTTCTCATGGCACTAGTCCACACAGAAGCTCGCGCTGCCAGAGCTGCACTGTTGTGGGTGACCCTATCTAGGTAGATTAAAGGTAGCTCAAGTGTCTTGGCTCAAACTGCAACCATGGCCAGTGACTGCAGTCTAGATATATTCTAAGTAAGTCTTCAAAGTTTAGATAGTGAGTCTATCATAGATCTAGGAACTGAATCCAGTGCTATCCTTTGGACCTAGATAAATAATAGAGAAACTGATTTTCTGGAAGGTCATGGGGTGAGGGAAATAAAATCTTTCCTCTACTGTCATATTTTACAAGTCATCTGAAATCTCTTTTCATATTTGAAATCTTAGCGATTAACAAGATTTTTCTTACTGCATGCCAAGTAGAGCCAGCTGTCAGTTCAGATTTTTCAAGCAGAATGACATCCTTCATGCCAGCCTTGGCCAGGTGGTAAGCAAGACTTACACCAATGCAACCACCTCCAATAATCACGGTCTCTGCTGTATCTTTCCATTTAGTTCCCGAGAAAGAAGATGGTTTATCTTCCCTGGAAAAAGAAAGTCAAAAATGGGACACAAAAGTGATCTTTTATTTTCTCATCTAAGCTAGTAGTTAAAGTTACCTTTATCTAGCGTGGCCTCATTTCTCACAGGCCATTAAATTTCATCCAGTCGCCCCTGTGTTGAGCGCAGTAAATTGGTTTAGATTAAGCACTGCAGTCTTCAGGAGACTAAACAGTTGTATGACACAGGCAGAGAACAGAAGAGACCAAAATATTAGCAATGTCCAATGCCCCTGCAATGGCAGGGAATTGATTAACTCGGATATGCCAGATGATACCAGCTGCTAATCCGTGCTCTATGATGCAGAGAAAGATGAAAGAACCCCAAGGTCCCTGCCAATCTGAATTGGGGGGGGAAATTCTTCCTGAACCCAGATCTGGTGATAAGTAAGACCCTGAGAATTTAAGCAAGACCACCAGCTAGGCATCTATGGCAGAGGACCCTCTATACCAGTGGTAGGCAATCTGTGACCTGTCAGGGTAATCCACTGGCAGGCCGTGAAAGTTTGTTTACACTGACTATTGACACGCACAGCTTCCCACAGCTCCTCGTGGCTGCGACTTGCCATTCCCAGTCAATGGGAGCTTCGGGAAGCGGCAGCCAAATCCCTGCAGCCTGTACCACTTCCCACAGCTCCCATTGGCCGGGAATGGCAAACCATGGCCACTGGGAGCTACGGGCAGCTGTGCCTGCAGACCATGAATGTAAACAAACTGTCTCACAGCCCTTCAGCGGATTACCCTGATGGGCAGCGCTGGGGCCACAGGTTGCCTACCACTACTCTATAACATCTTATAACCCTAGGTGATCTGGTGATCCTTCTGGCCTCACACTATATGTCTGTATGACACTGTTTCACTCCGTCTAATGCCCCATGTACAACAATGGCCACCCTATGATGTTTCAAAGGAAGGCAATAAACAAAACCCCAGGTCCTGTATCATTTTTGTGGTCCTCCTTCGAACTTTCTTCAGTATTTCTACATCTTTCTTGAAATGCAGACATTAATCCTGGGCACAGTATTTGTATTAGCAGCAGTGTTACCAAAGCTGCGTAAAAGATCACTTCCCGACCGCTACCTGATATTCACCTTTTTATATATCCTAGGATTGCATTAGCCCTTTTGCCACAGCCTTGAAATAAGAGCTCATGTTGAGGTGGTTACCCTAAATCCTGTTCTGAGTCACTGCTTTCCAAAACCAAGTATCCCACCCTGTAGGCATAACCTGAATTATTTGTTCCCAGATGTATTACCTTTAATTCAACTTTGTTAAATCCATTTTGTTGGACTGTGACCATCTAATGAAGACATTCAAAGCACTCTGTAATAGTAATCTGTCCTCCTTGTTATTTATTATCCCACCAATTTTTCTTTCATCTGCAAACTTTACCAGCAAAGATTATATATATCATGGTCTACTCTAAGTCATTGATAAAAATATTCAGTAATGTTGGACCAAGAACCAATTCGTGGTGGACCCCTCTAGAAACATCTCTCCATTAACTAAATTTGGGGATCTGTTAGTGAGACCGTTTTTAACCATCGGTGTGCCCTGATGGTTCCATGTAATGCAGTTTTAAAAATCAGAATGTCATTTGCTACTAAATAAATGCCATGGAGAAATCCACTAAATCAACATAGCTGTTATAATCCTGTTCTTTTTAAAAAGGTAACTCTGGACAAGACCTACCTTCCATAAAAAAACGTGCTAAACTGGCATTAATTATACTTTTAGTCTCTAATTCTTTGATAGAGTCTCAGATTAACCAGTCCATTATTTTGCCGACTATTGATCTCAGGCCAATATGGTCTGTTGTTCCTTTTCTAAGCACTGGAAATGCCCTGGCATTCCACCACTCCTTTGACATGTCCCTGGGTTTCTAATTTGGCTATCTCCTTTATGACTCTGGGGTGTCAGTTATGCAGCGCAGCTAGGAATAGGTTTAATTTTAGCAGCAGCTGCTAATATGGATCCCCTTCTTCACTTGTAATGAAGCCAAAACTGTCTGACGCCTTTTCACTAGTATTTTACAGGCTCCGTCGCTGTCAAACCTAGCAGACTGGTGTGATTGGAGGGTGCCTCTCTTCTGTGATTTGCAGCATCTACCTTGCTTTCAGCTGCTAAATCCAGGAAGGGAATGGGCTGGCTATGGGAGAATTTAGGGATGGGGAGACCTGTACTGGGTCAGCTCGCCCGCCCTCGCCTCTGTCACTCGGGGTCATGCAACCTCTGCTGGGGGAAGTGGAGCCTGTGCACAGGGACCCCCTCGCCTGGCAAAGTCCTTCCACTCGCACCATCATTTTCCCTCCAGAAAAACGCGATGGGAGCGCGCGTCGCGACACTCCTCTCCCGCCCCAGCGCAGGCTGCAGCCTGCCGCCAGGACTCACCGCCCTGCAGCGCCGGAGCCGCTACTGAGCGGGCGCGCCCGCCGGGGTAAGACGAGCTCTCGGCCCCGCAGCTGGGGTGGGAGCAGGCTCCGGGCTCCCCGCAGCATGGCGCCTGCCGGACCCTCGCAGGCGCTGGGCTGCGCTACGCTGGCTCACTCGGCAGGGATGGAAAACGGTCCCGTCCCTCCCCCGGCCGGCGCCCCCAGTGGCCAATCCCCGTAGCTGGGGGGGCAGGGCCCGCCCGAGGGGGTGTGGGGGGGTACAGAGCCCTCCGCAGTGAACAACGTCCCTGCTGCCTTCCCGGCCAGCGAGTGCCAGTTACATCACGTCAGAGGGCGAAAGGGGCCAAAGCGCCCGGGCAGAGCCGCGGGGGGCTGCAGAGGGTCACGCAGGACGGGGGGCAGCCCCGCAGCGCAGCCAGGTCCCCAGAGGAGCCAGAGTCCCCGGGCGCCAGGGTGGGAGGGTGTTGCCTGTTCCACAAGGGGCGTTGGGGGCAGCCCCGCCCACGCAGGACCCACCCCCATCCCGCCTCTCCTCCGAGGCTATAAAGGGGCGCCTGGGCTGTGCCCGCCGAGTCTCGCTGCGGCTCCAGCAGCCAGTGCCCGGGCCGAAAGCCGACGCCGCGGAAGATGCAGACGCCGCCTGTCGGAGAGAGCCCCCAGCGCGCCAAGAAGAAGAAGGTAAATGCCCAGGGATTGGCGCTGGTCTAGGACCCCGGGGGCGCAGGGAGTCCCCAGTCCGTGCCACGTGCAGGTGTAACAGGTCCCTGTCGCCGCTGACGGGACAGGAGCGGTCAGCCCGGCAGCTCCAGCTGTCCCGTGATGCGCCCTAAGGAGAAGCGGCTGCCAAAGCTCCTGCTGCCACTCAGGGTTTGCAAAGTCTGGAGACGCAGGTACCGCGCGCGGGCACCACCCCCTGCTCCCACTCAGGGCGGCTGCTGCCGCTAGTGCACGGCTGGGGTGGGGGGAGAATAGATGCAAACTGAGTGGGGCAAAATCCTGCTCTGAGAACAGTGTCACGAGTCGTCGCTCTGACACCGCCACTTTCTTCCAGGCACAGACCATTTCCTCCCGGGGCGTGGGAGGAGAGCGCCTGATTTCAGACAGAATTTGAGGCTGAGAAGTAGTTTCTGTAGTTGGCGGGTTCAACGGGCGTTGTCACATTTAGTAACAAAATTTGCAGTCCTGCTCTTTCCTAGGACCCTGGTCTTCAACATTTTTTCATTTGCAGATCTCTAAAAGATTTCAAATGTGGGTTGCACCCCTTTGGAAATCTAAGACTTAGTCTGCAGACCACCAGGGGGTCTGTGGACCACAAGCTGAAGACCACAGGCCTAGGACTTTACCCTTTGTAAAACTTTTAAATTATTGTTTTTAAATTGTAAATATATAAATATTTATATGAATAGGTAGATACAATGAAAAGTTTAAGAGTTAACGGAAGCAAACTGTGTGATCATAAGTGTATCCATTGAGCTATTAAACTTTGATAAGTTATTCTCTTATACAACATTATGCTACAACATTCATATTTAGAATGTAATGACTTGATCAAATGAGTGAGGAAATGAAGCAGCCTCTGAATTCTTACCAGGAATAAATTTGAATCATTTGTTGTTTTGTATTATTTGATGTGCTGGATGAACAATGTTCATTATTCCTTAAAATTCTAGGAGTTGTTTTTAAAGTACTGAAAGCACAATTCTTAATCAGATGGGATTTTTATCCATTGCTTCCTTGCAACTGTACAAGATTAAAGTTACTCTTCCATGTATTTATATGACTAACTCCGTATAGTTTTTGTGATGGCACTCAGATAAATGAGGTTTCAGAGTGGCAGCCATGTTAGTCTAAATCTGTTTTAAAAAAAACAGGAGTACTTGTGGCACCTTAGAGATTAACAAATTTATTTCAGCATAAGCTTTCATAGGCTATTGCCCACTTCATTGGATGCATAGAATGGAATACACAGTAGGTAAACTATATATCTAAATAAACAATATCTAAACAAAATGTGATGGTTTCGAGCAATAGCATATACCCGATACCTCTTCATGAAAGAGTCTGTGAAACCATATAATTATACCACGTTCTAGGAACATTGCACTTGTGTGACAATGTTTTACCTATTGTTCTAAGTAACACAATTACTATAAATGAAAGGGATTGGAGGGAATTTTTTTTTCAATTTTGCTTTATACAAAACACTGTATATACAGCCACTTTTACTGTTCCCCTTAATATCCAGTAAATTAAGCTGGATCTGCACTACCAATTATTCCTAAAATTTCTTATCATTGCTAGCATTGGTGCAACTCCACTCACAGTAGCATGGGGAGGAGGTTGGCTACATTTAAAAAGCCTTAGTTAGTCTCCCATGATGATTGTGCAGGGCTTTCACTAAGCAAAGGGATTGAAAAAGTGTTGTTGCGTGTTTTTGTGTGTGTGTATGTGTTTGTTTTTTGGACCTCTGCAGTTGGCAAGAGGTCTCATGAAAAACTGATTTGAATTCATTTTTAACTGAACAATAACCAACAAGTTTGCATAAAAGAGTATGATTTGATTTAACTTACCACATTAAAACAAAGTGTCCATATTTCATATTAACATGTACATGTTACTTTATAGTAGCTTGTAATTAATACCTGAGGTGATATGTACTTAGTGTTTCCTCCCCTTTAAAGTTTCAGCCTGCTCCTTTGTCATTAAACTTTTGAAGTGAGCTCGGTTGGTGAAAGCTTCCTTAGCAGACCGTGGAAACAGAGACACAGGTTATGATCTTCTACATTAGAGGTGGGCAAACTACGTCCCATGGGGCCACATCCAGCCCATCGGACCTTGTAATCCACTCTCAAGCTCCCACTGGGGAGCAAGGTTGGAAGTTTTCCCTGCTCTGGTGCTTCAGCCAGGGAGTGGGGTCAGGGATTTGACAGAGTGGCTTGGCCTTGCCTCCAGAGGAGGGATTGGCTGCTGTTTCCAGGAGCTGCTTCAGTTAGGAGTGCAGGATCCCAGCGACACTTGAGTTCCTCCTCTGTTCCCCAACCCCCTTCCCCAGCCCTGATTGCCCTTCAAATCCTTTGATCCCTGCCCAGAGCCTGTACCCCAAGCCCCTCATCCCCAGCCCTACTCCAGAATCAGCACCCCTAGTTGGAGCTACATTCCCCCATGCACCCCAATCCCCTGCTCCAACTGAGAGCCCCCTTCTGCCCTCTGAACCCCCCATTCCAGCTTGGAGCACTCTCCTGCACCCCAAACCCCTCATCTCTAGGCCACCCAGAGTTGCACCCCCTGCCAGAGCCCTCATCTCCCCTCTGTGCCTCCATGCCTCCTGTGTGAAAAGATGGGGGTTGCCATACCAACTCTGAGAATAATCAATTAGTCAATATAGCAACCCTCATTTTTCCATGTGCTGTGTATATATATCTTCCTACTGTATGTTCCACTCTATGCAGCTGATGAAGTGGGTTCTAGCCCACAAAAGTTTGTGTCCAAATAAATTTTAGTCTCTACGGTGCCACAAGTACTTCTCGTTCTTTTTGTGGATACAGACTAACACGGCTACTACTCTAAAACCTAATATTTTCAGATACAGAACCAATGCTATATTACGTTGCTCCAATATTGTTCATACTATAAAAGAAAACTATATGCATTTTCTTTACACTAGCTTACAGTTCAAACAAGAAGCAGGGCAAAACATGCAAAAGCTGATTTGTTTTATTTATTTTTTTAAACTTTTTTGGCATCTTTTTTTTAAACTTTTGGGCTATGCAAAATTGGCAAAGTTCTCCTTGAATTTTACAAATGTGTGTGAACAAGTCCAACCAAGTGAAAACAGCTTGCACAGAAAGCTAAAATGAGATTGCAGCATTTTAAGATGTCATATGTGTGTCAGTAAAATGTTACATGCCTTTTTAACTATGGCATGACACCTTTATTGTGTCATTTTGTACCACAAGCTACTTGTATTGTAGCATTGCTGTTATCTCGGTTGAAGAGTAAATGAGTTACTAAAAAAGTCTGCGACACTAGTGTTTCTCTTCCAAAAGTTAATAAATCTTTTGGGAGCATTTGGGGCCCATAATGGGTGGATTTTTTACCATTTACTTCACTTCACTTCACTTTTTGGGATTTTGGGAATGGTGTATTTTTCAATTTTTAATAAAATTGTGATCGTAGTCGGGAGCCTACGTACTATATGTATGCTGCTTATAATAAAATCCTACATTCTTTGAAAACTGACCTGCCATTGTTTAAGCCTGAAAGATGCTTTTAAAGAAACAGAGTAACATGTTGTTGCTGCTGCTGCTGCTGTTCGGATTCCAGTAGCCCCCAAATTATGCTTGATTGTTTCCAAAAAACAAAGGATAACAAAGTCCCTATCTTGAAAAGTGTGTAGCCTACAAAACTACATAGCTACAGTCCATCAATCTTTCTTCTATTATTCAGGGTATTCTAGAACGTCTAGATGCTGGAGAAATTGTGATTGGAGATGGGGGATTTGTGATAGCTCTTGAAAAGAGAGGTTATGTAAAAGCTGGACCCTGGACTCCAGAAGCTGCAGTAGAACACCCAGAAGCAGGTCAGTCTTAACAAGAAACTGTAATCATGTGGAGAATGTAAAAATCTTTGACTATATATAATAAACAAATTGTATACTAGAATTTTTAGCAGGTTTTTAAATAGAAGTATTGAAACAGCTGCTTGATTATTTAAGACTCATGCACCTTTGTTGTAGTGGGGCTATTTTAAGACTTCAGTATTGACTTAAAATTATATTTTGTTTAATACCTATGAGAAATTAGAAGTTTTTAATAATGAATGTAAGGGCTTAGAGATCTTTTCATGTAAGATTTACTCCACTGTGAAATGAGAAAAAATTAAAGGCTATAAGAACATAAATGCTAAAGTGGAACAGACCAGGTTTCTTCTCTCTGATGCTGGCCAATGCAATATACATCAGCAGATGGTGTAACCTCCTCCTTCTGTTGCCCCAAAAATGCACCTAATGGAGCAATTCTCTGCCATGAGGAGGAATTTCTTCCTGACCCAGCAAGTGATCAGTTTCTGCCACAAAGCATGAGGACTGAAAATTATAGCATAACAAGTGTAATGTAGATGCTATTTATGTACACAGTCTTTTCCAGAAAACTTAATAGTCCTTATAACATCCTGGAGCAGCATGTTCTGCAAGCCAGTTTACAATGAGTAGAAAAACATTTCCTTTGATATGTTTTAAATGTGGTGCCCTTAAATGGAATACAGAAAATAGGAGTGTCAGAGTAGCCTTCTTTATAGCATTATTTTATAGACCTATCTCCTCACTCCAATCCTTCCAGTCTTCCTTGAGTCTCTCTTTGTACAGAAGACTTCTCACAATGTCTTTTAATCAGGACTTAAAACCATCTATGACATTTGCTACTAATGTGCTGATCACCTATCTCGTGTCTATAACGTGCTTATAACATTTACTAACCCTTAATATTAAGGGATTACATTTATAAATAGTATATAAAGTGTGAACATTTCCTCTTCTGTGCAGTGTGGTGCCTCCTCTGCACTGCTGAATTTTGCTCCTCCACTCTGCACGGTCATATTACACAGAAAGTAGGTGTGGAAAATGGAGGAAGCAGCTGGCTGGGCCAGTTGGTATGAGAACAGCTTCAGATTATCAAATCCCTCCTACCTTGTAAGGAAAGCTCATAAGAGTTGGATGTGGACAGGGAAGGGAAAAATGGAGGAAGAAAGTGGGAGCCTGGGAAGAGAAGAAGATGAGGACTAAGAAAAGGAGAACATAGGGGGTGGATTTTTTTTTTTTTGTGGGGGAGAGAAATGTTACCTCAGTAGGGATTAGAGAGTTCAGAAATGAGCCCTAAGTGCCTGCAATGTGAGATGTGTAAAGAACTTAAAATGCTGAAACTCTTCAGAGATTGCTAATACTATTGCTTGGTCATATGTATGAGGTCAGATTTTGTCCACATGGTGGATTGAAATGAAAAATTATTTTAATGAGTTGTATTTTTTTAAGTTTGTCATTATACAGCACAGTTTCAGGTAATATACCTCAACTATGACTGCAAAGAACTTTTAAATTATTGTTAAAATTCCAGTAGGTACTAGAGGCCCAAACCATGATGGGGTCTATTGTGCTAGGCAGTGTACACCTAGGAAGAGACAATCACTGCCTTTAAAAAAAAAATTACAATCTAAATCGGGGTGGGCAAACGTTTTGGCCCGAGGGCCACATCTGGGTTGCAAAATTGTCTGGAGGGCTGGGTAGGGAAGGCTGTACCTCCCCAAACAGCCTGGCCCCACCTCTTAGCTGACCCGCTCCCACTTCCCGCCCCCTGACTGCCCCCCTCAGAATCCCCAACCCATCCAACCTCCCCTGCTCCTTGTCCCCCGACTGCCCTCTCCAGAGACCCCACCCCACCCCTAACCATCCCCCTCAGGACACCAGCCCCTGTCCAACCCCCTCTGCTCCCTGTCCTCTGACTGCCCTGACCTCTGTCCACACCCTGCCCCTGACAGACCCCCGGACTCCCAAGCCCTATCCAGCCCCCTCGTTCCCCATCCCCTGACTGCCTGCTGCAGAACCTCTGCCCCATCCAACCACTTTCTTGCCCCTCATCCAACCCCCTAACCCCCTTACCATGCTGGTGGTGCAGTGGTGTGGCTGTGGGGGAGCAGGGGAAGCAGAAGAGTGGCCAGAGGTAGCCTCCCTGGCCAGGAACTCAGGGGCCAGGTAGGTCGGTCCCACGGGCCAGATGTAGCCCACAGGCCATAGTTTGCTCACCCCTTGATCTAAATAGACAAGACTGGCAAAGGAAGTAACATCCCCCTTTTACAAAGAAATTTAAAAATGTGCAGTGAGATTGTGACATGACAGAAGTCACCTAGGAAGTCTATAGCCCAGCTGGGAATTACTGGGTGAAATCTGTTGGCCTTTATTACTCGGGAAGTCAGACTAAATGATCATGATGGTCCCTTCTGGCCTTAAAATTGATGAATTAAAACCAGTTGTGAGGTTTCAGGCCAGTGTTTAAACCATAAGCCCATTTTTCCTCTCTAAATATTGACAAATGTAAGATCGTGCTGATTCCTTACATGGTGGTTCAGGATATTCATCTAGTTTGTATGTTTATGAAATTTTTTTTATTAATTCACCTGCATCACCAATTCCTTGATGTTGTGAACTGTGCACTCTGCTGGGGATGCCACAATCATAAGAAAAGAGCACTCGAAGCCTGTGGGTAGAGGGAGATGAAACAAGTCAAGCATTATTAAGGAGCTGTAAGAGAATGTGTGGTCTCTCTTATTGACCCAGACTCTTAGCAGAAGTTGGAACCCTTCAGGGAGATCGTATTTCAGCCTTGCTGACAGTTCATTGACCCATGAAAGATACAAAACACATGGGAAATACTCCTGTGGTTAGCAGAGTCTAGGTTCTGGAGCTCAGCTGGACTAAGATAGAAACTTTAGGAGCAGCTAAACCCAGAGAAGGGTTGGCTGGATTCTTGTGATACTTTATTTAAAAAAAAAAGTTAACACAGGTGTGTACGCATGGTCTATCTCTCTCACACACACAAACACACACCCCTCAGAAGGAGGTGAATCTTGAACAGGTTTTGACTTTTTACATTAGGGTACAATTTCCATCGGCTCACAGGGGAACAGCACTTATTTCACCCTGTAACACAGGCACCAGCATACAACGATAGGCATTACTGCACTAGAAGGGGGTGTGCTGTAGTGTCACACAGCAAAAACTGGATCCATAAGGAGAGCTTGCGAGAAATTATTTAAAATTAGACCCAAAAAATTGTGATAATTGTAAAAAGCATTTTCAGGTTTCTGAACAGCTCTATCAATGACCTTTTATGGAAAGTGGCTGATAGAAAAACAAACTAGTGGATCCTAGAAGTATTCTGAAGTGGCCATTTGTTTGGAATGAATGGCCTATTTTCATAATTATTATTAAAAATAAATGCTGCTCACACCTCCCATTCTGAGAGCAAAACTGCAAACATGCAGCTGCATGGCTTTGCCTGTCAGGGCCCTAAAAGTATTTCTAGCTATGTGATGTTTGGGTTTCAGCTGGCAGTGGTTGAACATACAAAATGGCTGACTGCAATGCTGTCAAGTTCTGGGGTACCTGGAAGAATGTTAATTCGGGGGCTACAGTTTGAGAGCTCTGCAGTACAGACTACAGCAAAAAATAGACAAGGTGCCAAAGATTCAGTGAGTGAGCTTAGTGGCAGGGTAACTGTAGGGTAAAAGGTTCTCTGTGCAGAGCCAGTGCAAGGATATTTTGCACCGTAAGTGAAACTAGGCCCCAAATCTTGGTGCCGTAGATGGCCGCCTAGTGCTTATACTGGCCCTGCCTCTGGGGTTGACTAGACAGATCACTGCAGGTCAACATCACCTTACTGGAGATGACAGTCTTAGCAGAAGCTATTTGATTGGCTAAGGAGAGTGAATTGTCTGTTTTCCCCGTATAAATTGTCCTTCCCAGTGAGGAGGTAAATCAACAGAGAAGGTGGCAGTGTTTGCTGCAGATGCTATACTTGCTCCAAACCAAAGTAGAAATGTCTTTTTACAATACTGTTAATTAAGAACCTTTCCTAAGCTAACATAACCTAACCAATAAACATGTAACTGTGCAAACAGGTGCTAAAATGGTAGCAACCATATCAAACTTTTTTTTTTTAAATACCTTGCAGTTCGTCAACTTCATCGGGAGTTCCTCAGAGCTGGATCAGATGTTGTACAGACATTCACCTTTTATGCCAGCGAAGATAAATTAGAGAATAGGGGCAACTACGTAGCTGAGAAAATATCTGTGAGTAAAACACTGGTTTTAATGGTGATCTATGAAAATTGGGTACTCTTCTCTGGTTTGAACACATAGGCTTCTTTTTACAGCTTGTCAGAATTAATTTAGCCATATTCAAATGAATTGAAATAAAAATTTGAATAAAGGGGGGGCCAGGATTTATGACTTCATAGTCTGAAGTAGTAGGAAGAACCTCCAGTTTGCAATGGCAAAGGGAAAAAAATCAAAACATGAGTAGTGGTGAGAGGAGGGAGAGACTATTGAGTCATATTTTTTTTCAACTTAACTCCAGATAAACTAAGTTCTTTATCTTAAATGGGGTACATTAAGGACTAAATCCACAAACAGCAAGATCAGTGGTAACAGGGAATCCTTCAGTGTTTGGAGAAACAACCCAATCTCAGAAATTATTAAGAATCCCAGGGAAAATATGTGGATAACAAATAAGAAAGATGATATGTTCTTAGCACATATTCAACAACACAACAATAACCAGTGGATCCAAAATATTGATTTTGATCCTAAATCTTGTCTATCTTTAGGTGAAGAGGGGCCCTGACAGCAGAACTACTGTGATTGTGCTGCAGAGGGGAGGAAAAAGATACTGTGAGGCCCTAGGGCACAAATGGGTGTGGACCCCAGCTCAGGGCTCTGCCAGAGCCCTGTACTATATAGCGAGTCTTTTGGGAATAGAGGGTTTGCCACTGTGGGATTCCTCTCATTCTTCTCCCTCTGAAGGGGGTTACATTGCCTGCTCAAGCCTTTGGTACGGTAATGCCTCATTTAAGTCGTCCTGGTTAACACTGTTTCATTTCATGTGATCAGTTAGGGAACATGCTCATTTAAAAATGTGCAATGCTCCCTTAATGTTGTTTGGCAGCCACCTGCTTTGTCCACTGGTTGCAGGAAGAGCAGCTTATTGGAGCTAGCTGGTGGGGCTTGGAACCAGGGTGGGCCAGCAGCCCCCCCTATCAGCTGCCTGCTCCCCTAAGTTCCTTGTGCAGAAGCCACCCAGCAGGCTACCAATGCTACCAGTTCAGCTGTCCCTCCCCTCACTGCCATGTGCTACTGCTGCAGCCCTTTCCCTTAGAGCTGCTTTGGGGAGCCTCCTGCTTGCTGTGCAGGGGAGAGGGATGAGGGGGGCTAATATCAGGGTGTCCCCCACTCCCCTGCTCCTGCACCCCTCTTACCCCTTCTCCATATAAAGCAGGGTGGGGACAAGACAGGGCTCAGGATGCAGAGAGCTTGCTGGCAGCATCTGCAGTCTCATCTTCCTGATCTTTTTAAAAGCAGTGTACTTAAAAGGGCAATGCACATATCTCTCTCTCCCCCACACACACACGCACACAGGGTGTGTGTGTGTGTCATGCTGTATCTCCTCCCTCCATTTGTGCTGCCTTGTAGGGTGAGAGGCTACATGAACAACAATGGGCTAACCTCTGAGGGCTCAGCTGAGTGCTAGTTCATCATTTAGCAGTAAGGCATTCCCTGGGAAATATCCCTCCCTCTGATTTCACCACCTCAACCAAGCTTCACAACATCTCTGTGTACAGTATTAAATTGTTTGTTTCAAACTTACACT